>CM039678.1:38973999-39614635 GCA_022496015.1 Hordeum marinum
TGTTTTGCAACATTTGAGATATCATATTCAAAACCTATTAGTTCGACCAAGAAAATAGATACATGGGAATTTGTCCTTTGCACAAAACTAAACTAAAATGACCAAAAAATATAAAGAAACAACAGCTAAAAAAGCTTGAAAACATACTTCTGAGTTGTTGTTTGTAGTAGATGCAACATTGTCCGTTTGAGGAAAGTTTCATGTTCCTGAGTATGAAAATTCCGTGGGGCTTTTGACCACTTTTCCTCAGCCAATATGATTGCACGAGCATCGTAAGGTGTCTTGGATATGTCTTTCATCTGAAAAAGAAAAAATCATGTAAACAAAGAATTGCTCTGAATCAACATGAGTTTTGCTGACATAAAAATTGTAGAACAACAATTGAATAGAACAAGCTTACTGATAAGAATACCAATGCAAAAGGCTTCTTCGAAGTTGTCTTCAAGTCCACGGAAGTAAGATAGTCAAAATCATCATTCTTAATATGTGCCATCCTAGGGACTCCGTAATTGATATTTGCTTGTTTTGAAGCTTTTGAGAAGTCTACAAAATCCAGATAAACAATCTAGGAAGGTTGGAGATCAGACGAGGAAATGAAAAGAAAATAATCAGTGACTATAAAAAATACAAAACTTACAGACTACTTAAAAATAGTAAAATGTTATTTGATTTTTTTACTTACAGCAGCTAAAGGTAAACATCCACCAACATAGATAGTATTGTTCAAGGGGATTTCAGTTCTGTTGAAGAGCTTAGTGTTGAAATTGTCAATTTCCCTATTTAAATGGTCAATACAAAGCTGAGGTAAATCAAAGGTCTTCTGCTGCGTAATATCGTGGAGCCCATAAAGAAGTTTCCAATTTGCATAATTCTGAGTTGTTGGGCAGAAAACAGTACTTATGAAAAGAAACATAAAACTCCGGATGAAACCTTCCTCGGTTTCATCATTCTTCATCCTAGTGATAATATTATCCACTGCAATATTCTGCTGGCCAGGAGTGAGATACTCAGCTCGAAGTTGTAGCACTCTATTGACGATAACAATATATGTACTATCCATACGAAAAGGCACAGACCCAGATTGAATCCCAAAAACCTGAATTACCATTTCCATTCTCAGATGAAATATACTTTTACCCTTTTTGAAAATGTCAGTACCATTACAATTCAAGTGGTCTGCAACCCATTGCAGAATTAGTTCAGAGACTGCCTTATGCCACCTAATGGTGGAGAACCTATGCTTAATAGTAGCTGCAGGATATTTGTAAAGTCTAGGCATTTTGATAGTTGAAGGATAGCTGCATAATAATTAAAAAAGTAAGAGGAATGAAACAAACATTATTTCATAGGAGAACAAAAAGAAATAAATAGTAACCATGTCTAGTAACAAAAAAATGGCTACTAACAGGGACACAACTAAAATATGTAAAGTGGAGAAAGGAGATTACAACTCACACAAGAAACAAAAATTACATACAAGTGGAAGAATAAACTCATGAAATAAAAATCTCACATGAGCTCAGGTAACTGGCTACAAACAAGGTACATTCTCAAAATAGTGTGTACTTAAATAGAGACACAAAATACTCTGTACTAATCGTACAGGAAAATTAGTTATTACAGATGCTACCATTGTCAAACTCAGCTCCAAAACAGCAGAGTTCACCACCATTGGAACCAGATTTTGTAGTCAACAATACATTCTAAGAAACAGTGGAGTAAACAGAGTTTCAAGGAGAACCTAGTAAACAAATGACCAGAACTAAAAGTCACCGAAAGTAATCATGATGCTACAAAAATCAGAAAACTAACATTACATAAATAAAAAAAAGAGGAAAACTAACATAACATCTATCTTTTCAACACTCTCTTGATTTCAATTCTAATCTTTCACATATATTGGTGGGTATTGATATAACAGATGCTCGTCAAACAAATTAAGTCCACAAGTCATGTTGGTGAGGGTGTTTGATCCAGTAAGTGATTATTTTGTTTGCTCATTTCCTTGGTGTTAGATTTATTTTCTTTCTAAGTAGCATATACTTAAGGATTCATTATAAGCTACACCTGCTACTAAACAGAGTCTAAAGGAGAAAACAATCACAAAATATTCTATATTTGTTTCTCTTATAGATGCAGCCCTCTTACTTTTCTAAATCCTATCATTCCCATGTTTCTCTTATAGATGCTACCAGAAACACAAAACACTAGATAAAAAGTTTTTCGTCTAGGGTTTCGATCCAACCCTGCTGATGGAAGGATACTACAAACACTTGCATGATAACCCACAAGTATAGGGGATCAGTTGTAGCATTTCTCGACAAGTAAGATTGTCGAACCCAACGAGGAGATAAAGGTAGAACAAATATTCCCTCAAGTTCTATCGACCACCGATACAACTCTATGCACGCTTAACGTTCACTTTACCTAGAAAAAGTATGAAACTAGAAGTACTTTGTAGGTGTGATAGAATAGGTTTGCAAGATAATAAAGAGCACGTAAATAAAAACTAAGGGTTGTTTAGATAAAGAAACAACTAAGTTTGTTTTAGTAGAGAGCTTTTTGTCACAAGAGAGTTATTTGTCCCTAGGCAATCGGTAACTAGACCAGTAATCATTATTGCAATTTTATAGTAGGGAGAGGCATAAGCTAACATACTTTATCTACTTGGATCATATGCACTATGACTGGAACTCTAGCAAGCATCCGCAACTACTAATGATCATTAAGGTGAAACCCAACCATAGCATTAGGTATCAAGTCCTCTTTATTCCCATATGCAACAACCCACCTACTCGGGTTTATGCTTCTGTCACTCAAGCAACCCATTATAGGCAAACCATGAACACATTGCAACACCCTACATTGAGGATCCCTCATGCTTGCGCGACATGAAGAGCACCATAGGACAGCGCCAATAATAAAACATGCAACTCAAACCAATCATAATCATCAATCAACCCATAGGACAAAACGGATCTACTCAAACATTATAGGATTGCCATGTTTAAGTAGAGATTACAGTGAGGATAAGGGGTTTTACACCGTTGCATAGAGGGGGAGAGAGTTGGTGATGATGACAGCGAAGTTGTTGGTGTAGATCGTCGTCACTATGATGGCCCCGGCGATGTTCCGATGCCATCGGGAGAGAGGGGGAGAGAGCTCCCCTCCTTCTTATTCCTTGGCCTCCCCCCCCTAGATGGGAGGAGGGTTTCCCCTCTGGTCCTTGGCTTCCAAGGCGGCGGAGGGGCGAGATCCCCTCCAATATTGGATCTCTCTCTCTGTTTCCTTCTGTTTCTGCGTTCCTAGATTCTGGCCTTTCATCGTTTCTTATATTTCCGGAGATCCGTAACTCCGATTGGCCTGAAATTTTAACACGTTTTTTATCTGGATATTAGCTTTCTTGCGGCGAAAGAAGGGCACCAACCTCCTTATGGGGTGGCCACAAGCCAGTCTGGCGTGCCCTACCCCCCAGGGCGCACCCCCTGGCTTGTGGGCCCCTTGGGCACTGCCTTCTGTTGATTCCACTTCCCAAAATTCACATATATTCCAAAACAATCTTCATAAGTTTTTATCCCATTTGGACTTTGTTTGATATGGATTTTCTGCAAAACAAAAACCATGCAACAAACAGGAAGTGGCAGTGGGCACTGGATCAATATGTTAGTCCCAAAAATAGTATAAAAATTTACCAAAAATATATGAAAGTTGTAGAATATTGGCATGAAACAACCACAAATTATAGATATGATGGAGATGTATCAGCATCCCCAAGCTTAATTCATGCTCGTCCTCGAGTAGGTAAATGATAAAAAAGATAATTTTTGATGTGGAATGCTACCGAGCAGAATCTTGATCATATAATCTAATCATGGCATGAATATTAAGAAACAAGTGATTCAAAGCAATAGTCTATCGTTTGACATTAAGACAATATTACTGCAAGCATACTAATAAAGCAATCATTTCTTCTCAAAATATGATGGCTAAAGGAAAGTTATCCCTACAAAATCATATTGTCTGGTTATGCTCCATCTTCATCACACAAAGTATTTAATCATGCACAACCCCGGTTTTAGCCAAGCAATTGTTTCATACTCTAGTATTCTCAAACTTTTTCAACTTTGACGCAATACATGAGCGTGAGCCATGGATATAGCACTATAGGTGGAATAGAATATGGTGTTTGTGGAGAAGACAAAAAGAAGGAGATAGTCTCACATCAACTAGGCGTATGAATGGGCTATGAGATGCCCATCAATAGATATTAATGTGAGTGAGTAGGGATTGCCATGCAACGGATGCACTAGAGATACAAGTGTATGAAAGCTCAAAAAGAAACTAAGTGGGTGTGCATCCAACTCGCTTGTTCACAAAGACCTAGGGCAATTTGAGAAAGCCCATAATTGGAATATACAAGACAATTTATATAATTAAAAAATCCCACTAGTATATGAATGTGACAAAAATAGGAGTCTCTCTATCATGAAGATCATGGTGCTACTTTGAAGCACAAGTGTGGAAAAAAAGATAGTAACATTGTCCCTTCTCTCTTTTCTCTCATTTTTTTTGGTGGGCATCGTTGGACTCTTTTTTTGCTTCATTAGCCTCTTTTATTTTTTTGTAAAGTCCGAAGACTCATCCCAACTTGTGAGGGAATCACAGCTTTCATCATCCTTTCCTATCATGGGACAATGCTCTAATAATGATGATCATCACACTTTTATTTACTTACAACTCGATACCTAGAACAAAATATGACTCTATATGAATGCTTCTGGTGGTGGACCAGGATGTGCAACAATCTAGCATAGCAAATGACATCAAAAAATGGACAAGTCATGAAAACATCATGCTAGCTGTCTTACAATCATGCAAAGCAATATGACAATGATGGTCTGTGTCATAAAAAATGGAACGGTGGAATTTGCATGGCAAAATATCTTGGAATGACTATGGAAATGCCATAATAGGTAGGTATGGTGGCTATTTTGAGGAAGGGTATATGGTGGGTTTAATGCACCAGCGAAAGTTGCGCGGTACTATTGAGGCTAGCAATGGTGTAAGGGTGAGAGTGCGTATAATCCATGGACTCACATTAGTCATAAATAACTCACATACTTATTGCAAAAATCTATTGCTAAAGGTAGAAGAAATATTCCCTCAAGTTCTATCGACCACCGATACAAGTCTACGCACACTTAACGTTCGCTTTACCTAGAACAAGTATGAAACTAGAAGTACTTTGTAGGTGTGAAAGGATAGGTTTGCAAGATAATAAAGAGCACGTAAATAAAAAACTAGGGGTTGTTTAGATAAAGAAACAACTAAGTTTGTTTTAGTAGAGAGCTTTTTGTCACAAGAAAGTTATTTGTCCCTAGGCAATCGATAACTAGACCGGTAATCGTTATTGCAATTTTATATGATGGAGAGGCATAAGCTATCATACTTTCTCTACTTGGATCATATGCACTTATGATTGAAACTCTAGCAAGCATCCGCACCTACTAAAGATCATTAAGGTAAAATCCAACCATAGCATTAAGTATCAAGTTCCCTTTATTCATCTGTCACTCAAGCAACCCACCATAGGCAAACCATGAACACATTGCAACACCCTACCGAGAGGATCCCTCATGCTTGCGTGACATGGAGAGCACCATAGGACAGCACCAATAATAAAATATGCAAATTAAACCAATCATGAGCATCAATCAACCCATAGGATAAAATGGATCTACTCAAACATCATAGGATAGCCATACTGTTGGGGAACGTTGCATGGGAAACAAAAAATTTCCTACGCACACGCAAACCTATCCATGGTGATGAGCATCTATGAGAGGGGGAGTTGATCTACATACCCTTGTAGATCGCTAAGCGGGAAGCGTTAAGAAACGCGGTTGGTGTAGTCTAACATCTTCGCGATGCAAATCGCCGAGCGTCCCACGATCTCATCACGATCCGTCCCGCGATCTCATCACGATCCGTTACATGAACACATCACGATCCGTCCCGCGATCTCATCACGATCCGTCCCGCGATCTCATCACGAACCGTCCCGCGATCATGTCACGATCCGTCTCATGGTCTTGATCACGGTCCTTCCGATCTAGTACCGAACGGACGGCACCTCCGCGTTCAGCACACGTGCAGCTTGATGACGATCTCCACCGTCTTGATCCAGCAAGGAGAAGTGGAGTGGAGGAGGAGTTCACCGTCAGCGTGACGGCGCTCCGGTGATGGTGGTTGAGTAATTCCGGCAGGGCTTCGCCTAAGCACTGTGGAAAACCGATCTAGAGGAGCACCGGTGGAACGGGTAGCACGTGGCCGTAAAAACTAGTGCAAAAACCCTCTATTCCACCAATATATATAGGAGGAGAGGAGAGGCTAGCCTCAAGGGCTGTCCCTCTTTGGATTCGGCCGAAGCAAGGAGGTGGAGGAGGACTCTCCTCCTCCAATCCTAGTACGACTAGGATTCCTCCTTTTTGCCTTTTTCCACCTTTTTCTTTAGGATTCCTCCTCTCCAGCCGCATGGGCCTGTTGTGGCTATTCCACCAGCCCACTAAGGGCTGGTTAATACTCTCCCACAGCCCATGAAGCCTCTTGGGTCGAAATACCCCTCCCGGAGGTCTCCCGGTACACTACCGGCACTCCCGGTACACTACCGATGAGCCCGAAACTTTTCTGGCGACCAAAGTGGGACTTCCTATATATGAATCTTTACCTTCGGACCATTCTGGAGCTCCTCGTGATTTCCGTGATCTCATCCGGGACTCCGAACAACCTTCGGTCACCACCATACATAACTCTACACTACCGAAACGTCACCAAACCTTAAGTGTGCAGACCCTGCGGGTTCGAGAACTATGTAGACATGACCGAGACACCTCTAAGGTCAATAACCAATGGCGGGACCTAGACGTCCACATTGGTTCCTACATATTCTACGAAGATCTTTATCGGTCGAACCTCTATGTCAAGGATTCAGTTAATCCCGTATAATGTTCCCTTTGTTCCTCGGTATGTTACTTGCCCGAGATTCGATCATCGGTATTCCCATACCTAGTTCAACCTCGTTACCGGCAAGTCTCTTTACTCGTTCCGTAATGCAAGATCCCATGGCTAACACTTTAGTCACATTGCTTGCAAGGCTTGTTGTGATGTTGCATTACCGAGTGGGCCCTGAGATACCTCTCCGTCACACGGAGTAACAAATCCCAGTCTTGATCCATGCCAACCCAACAAACACCCTCGGAGATACCTGTAGAGCACCTTTAGAGTCACCTAGTTACGTTGCGACGTTTGATACACACAAGGTACTCCTCCGGTGTTAGTGAGTTGCATGATCTCATGGTCATAGGAACATATACTTGACATGCGGAAAACAGTAGCAATAAACTGACACGATCATATGCTACGTTTGTAGTTTGGGTCTTGTCCATAACATCATTCTCCTAATGATGTGATCTCGTTATCAAATGACATCTCATGTCCATGGCTAGGCAACCTTAACCATCTTTTGACCAACGAGCTAGTTTACTAGAGGCATACTAGGGACATTGGGTTGTCTATGTATCCACACATGTATCTATGTTTCCGATTAATACAATTGTAGCATGGATGATAAACGATTATCATGAACTAGGAAATATGATAATAACCAAATTATTATTGCCTCTAGGGCATATTTCCAACAGTCTCCCACTTGCACTAGAGTCAATAATCTAGTTCACATCACTATGTGATTCACATTGTTATGAATCTAACCCCCAATGAGTTCTGGGGCTCCATCATGCTTTGCATGTAAGAGAGGTCTTATAGTCAACGGGTCTGCGACATTCAGATCCGCGTGTACTTTGCAAATTTCTATGTCAAACTGTAAACACTACTACCACACTCCACTTGGTACTATTCCAAATGGCTGCTCCATTATATGTATCCAGATTGCTACTACGAGTCATCCGGATCGGTATTTAAAGCTTGTATCGACGTAATCTTCTTTACGACGAACTCTTTTACCACCTCCATAATCGAGAAACATCTCCTTAGTATTTTAGTTACCAAGGATAATCTTGACCGCTGTCCAGTGATCCACTCCTGGATCACTCTTGTACCCCTTGAAGGACTCATGGCAAGGCACATACAGGTGCGGTACACAACATGCATACTATACAGAGCCTATGGCTAAGACATAGGGGACGACGTTCGTCCTTTCTCTTTCTTCTGCCGTTTGTCGAGCTTTGAGTCTCACTCAACTTACACACCTTACAAATTAGGCGACAACTCTTTCTCTGACTAATCCATTTTGAACTCTTTCAAAATCTTGTCAAGGTATGTACTCATTGAAAGTCTCATCAAGCATCCTGATCTATCTCTATAGATGTTGATGCTCAACAATTAGGTAGTTTTATCCAGGTCTTACTTTGAAAATCACTTCTCAGACAACCGTTTATGCTTTCCAGAAATTCTATATTATTCCCGATCATCAATATGTCATCCACATATACTAATCAGAAACTCTATAGTTCTCCCACTCACTTTTATTGTAAATACAAGTTTCTCATAAACTTTGTATAAACTACAAAAACTTTGATCACCTCATCAAAGCGTATATTCCAACTCCGAGATGCTTGCTCCAGACCATAGAAGGATTGCTGGAGCTCGCACACCTTTTAGCATCCTTAGGACTGACAAAACTTTCTGGTTGTATCACATACAACCTTTCCTCAAATAAACTGTTAAGGAAACGATGTTTTGTCATCCATCTGCCAGATTTAATAGTTGAAAAATGCAGCAACTGCTAACATAATTCCGACAGACTTTTAGCATCGCTATGAGTGAGAAAGTCTCATCACAGTCAACTCTTTGAACTTGTCGAAAAAATTCCTTGCGCAAGTCGAGCTTTATAAATGGTGACATTCACCATCAGCGTCTGTCTTCATCTCAAAAATCCATTCGTACTCGACGACCTGCTGTCTAACGAGCAAGTCTACCAAAGTCTATACTTGGTTTTTCATACATGGATCCTTTCTCGGGTTTCATGACCTCTAACCATTTGTCAGAATTCGGGCCCATCATCGCTTCTTCATAGCTCGTAGGCTCATTGTTGTCCAACAACATGACATTTAAGACAGGTTGTCGTACCACTCAGGAGAAGTACATGTCCTTGTCGACCTACGAGGTTCGATAGTAACTTGATCCGAAGCTTCATGATCATCATCATTAACTTCCTCTTCAACTTAACGTAGGCTTCACAGAAACAACTTTCTGTGCTGCACTACTCTCACGTTGAAACAAAGGTCCAATAACCTCATCAAGTTCTATCTTCCTCCCACTCAATTCTTTCGAGAGAAATTTTTCCTCGCGAAAGGACCCAGTTTTAGCAGCAAAACATTTTATGCTTGGATCTAAGATAGAAGGTTCACCCAACCGTTTAGGGTATTCTATGAAGATGCATTTGTCCGCTTTGGGTTTGATCTCATTCGGTGAAAACATTTTCCACACAAGCGTCGCAGCCCCAAACACTAAGAAATGACAGTTTTAGGTTTCTAGAAAACCATAATTCACATGGTGTCATCTCAACGGATTTAGATGCTGCCCTATTTTAAAGTGAATGTAGTTGTCTCTAATGCATAACCCCAAAATGATAGTGGCAAAACGACAAGAAACATCATAGTACGTGCTATATCAAATAAGGCACGACTACGACGTTCGGACATATCATCACACTATAGTGTTCCAGGTGGCGTGAGTTGTGAAACAACTTTCACATTGTCTAAAGTTATCTGCCAAACTCATAACTTAGATATTCACCTCTACGATCATCTCGCAGACATTTTTATCTTCTTGTCACGATGATCTTAAACTTCACTCTGAATTTGCTTGAACCTTTCAAACGATTCATACTTGTGTTTCATTAAGTAAATATACACTATATCTACTCAAATCATCAGTGAAGGTAAGAAAATAACGATATCCACCGCACGCTACAAGACTCATCGGATTGCATACATCAACATGCATTATTTCCAATAAACCACTTGCCCCTTCCATCAAGCCAGAAAACAGGGTTTCAGTCATCTTGCCCAAGAGGCATGGTTCGCATGTATCAACCAATTCGAAATCGAATGAGTCCAAAGATCCATCAGCATGGAGTTTCTTCATGCGCTCTATACCAATATGACATTTAGCGACAGTGCCACAAGTATGTGGTACTATCATTATTAACTTTGTATCTTTTGGTATCAATGTTATGAACATGTGTATTACTACGATCAAGATTCAACAAACCATTCTCACTGAGTGCATGACCATTGAAGGTATTATTCATGTAAACAGAATAACCATTATTCTCTAACTTAAATGAATAACCGTGTTGCAATAAACATGATCTAATCACGTTCATGCTCAACGCAAAACACCAAAAAATATTTTTTAGGTTCGTCACTAATCCTGAAGGTAGAGAGAGCGTGCGATGTTGATCACATCCAACTTGGAAACATTTCCAACACACATTGTCACCTCACCCTTAGCTAGTTCTTTGTTTATTCCGTAGCTTTTATTTCGAGTTACTAACATTTAGCAATCGAACCGGTATCCAATACCCAGGTGCTACTAGGAGTACTAGCAAGGTACACATCAATAACACGTATATCAAATATACTTTTGTCGACGTTGCCAGCCTTCTTATCTACCAAGTATCTAGGGTTGTTCCACTTCAGCGACCGCTCTCCTCATAATCGAAGCACTTAGTCTCGGGTTTGGGTTCAACTTTGGGTTGCTTCACTGGAGCAGCAACTAACTTGCCATCCATGAAGTTTCCCTCCTTCGCCCTTGCCCTTCTCGAAACTAGCGGTTTTACTAACCATCAACACGTGATGCTCCTTCTTGATTTCTACCTTCGCGATGTCAAACATCGCGAAAAGCTCAGGAATCATTATTTCTATCCCTGGCAATTTATAGTTCATCACCAAATTCTAGTAGCTTAGTGACAGTGACTTGGAGAACTATATCAATCACTATCTCATCTAGAAGATTAACTCCTACTCGATTCAAGCGATTGTAGTACCCAGACAATCTGAGTACATGCTCAACTATTGAGCTATTATCCTTCATCTTGCAAGCAAAGAATCTTGTTGGAGATCTCATATCTCGCAACACGGGCACGAGCCTGAGATCACAATATCAACACTTAGAACATCTCATATGTTCCGTGACGTTCAAAAACGTTTCGGAGCCACAATTCTAAGCCGTACTGCATGACCCACTAAACTATCAAGTAGTCATCGGAACGTGCCTGTCAGATGTTCACAACATCTACAGACAACGCTAGAGGGGTTGGCGCACCAAGCGGTGCATTAAGGACATAAGCTTTCTGTGTAGCAATGAGGACAATCCTCAGATCATGGATCCAGTTCGCAATATTGCTACCATCATCTTTCAACTCTATTTCTCTAAGAACATATAAAAATACAAGGGAGCTACAGCGTGAGCTAGTAATCTACAACATAATTTGCAAAGACACTATGACTATGTTCATTATAATGAGTTCAATTAATCATATTACCAAAGAACTCCCACTCAAATTGACATCCCTCGGGTCATCTGAGTGACACATGATCCAAATTCACCAACTCAAGTCTGATCATCACGTGAGTTAAGGTGGCTTCATTGGTGAACATCATTATGTTGATCATATCTACTATATGACTCATGTTCGACCTTTCGGTCTCTCGTGTTCCGAGGCCATGTCTATACATGCTAACCCGAGTGTTCTGCGTGTGCAACACTGGCTTGCACCCGTTGTATGTGAATGTAGAGTCTATCACACCCGATCATCACGTGGTGTCTCAGCACGACGAACTTTAGCAACGGTGCACACTCGGGGAGAACACAATTTATCTTGAAATTTAAGTGAGGGATCACCTTAACATGCTACCGTCGTACTAAGCAAAACAAGGTGCATAAAAGGATTAACATCACATGCAATTCATAAGTGACATGATATGGCCATGAACTTGTGCTTAAGAACTCCATCTTCAAAGCATCGGCATGATCTCCATCGTCACCGGCACGACACCATGATCTCCATAATCTTGATCTCCATCAACGTGTCGCCATCGGGGTTGTGGCGCCAGCCCTACTTCTACTTCTATTGCTACCGTTTAGCGATAAATTAAAGCATTACATAGTGCTTAATGATTGACACGCAAGTCATACAATAATTAAAGACAACCCTAGGGCTCCTGCCGGTTGTCGTACTCATCGACGTGCAAGTCGTGAAATTCTATACATCACATGATCATCTCATACATCACATATATAACATCATGTAGTTAGCCATATCACATCACAACATACCCTGCAAAAACAAGTTAGACGTCCTCTAATTGTTGTTGCATGTTTTACGTGGCTGCTACGGGTATCTAGCAAGAACGATTCTCACCTACGCATAAACCACAACGGTGATACATAGTTTGCTTTACAACCTTCTCAAGGACCGCCTTTGTCGGATCCGATCCAACTAAAGTGAGAGAAACTGTCACCCGCAAGCCATCTAAGAAACAAGTTGCGTCGAGGGAACCGGTCTCTCATAAGCGTACGAGTAATGTTGGTCTGGGCCGCTTCATATCACGATACCGCTGAACCAAAATACAACCAAGGGAGGAATCAATCTAAGCATCAACGCCCATAAACCTTTTGTGTTCTACTCGAGATCTCATCGAACCATCAACCTAACACATCATGATCCATCCTGTGATCTCATCACGATCCGTCCCGCGATCTCATCACGAACCGTCCCGCGATCATGTCATGATCCGTCTCGTGATCTTGATCACGGTCCTTCCGATCTAGTACCGAACGGACGGCACCTCCGCGTTCAGCACACATGCAGCTTGATGACGATCTCCACCGTCTTGATCCAGCAAGAAGAAGTGAAGTGGAGTAAGAGTTCACCGACAGCGTGACGGCGCTCCGGTGATGGTGGTGGAGTAATTCCGGCAGGGCTTCGCCTAAGCACTGCGGAAAACCGATCTAGAGGAGCACCGGTGGAACGGGTAGCACGTGGCCGTAAAAACTAGTGCAAAAACCCTCTATTCCACCAATATATATAGGAGGAGAGGAGAGGCTAGCCGCAAGGGCTGGCCCTCTTTGGATTCGGCCGAAGCAAGGAGGTGGAGGAGGACTCTCCTCCTCCAATCCTAGTACGACTAGGATTCCTCCTTTTTGCCTTTTTCCACCTTTTTCTTTAGGATTCCTCCTCTCCAGCCACATGGGCCTGTTGTGGCTATTACACCAGCCCACTAAGGGCTGGTGAATACTCTCCCACAGCCCATGAAGCCTTTTGGGTCGAAATACCCCTCTCGGAGGTCTCCCGGTACACTACTGGCACTCCAGGTACACTACCGATGAGCCTAAAACTTTTCCGGCGACCAAACTGGGACTTCCTATATATGAATCTTTACCTCCGGACCACTCCAGAGCTACTCGTGACGTCCGGGATCTCATCCGGAACTCCGAACAACCTTCGGTCACCACCATACATAACTCTACACTACTGAAACGTCACCAAACCTTAAGTGTGTAGACCCTGCGGGTTCGAGAACTATGTAGACATGACCGAGACACCTCTACGGTCAATAACCAATGGCGGGACCTGGACGTCCACATTGGTTCCTACATATTCTACGAAGATCTTTATCGGTCGAACCTCTATGTCAAGGATTCAGTTAATCCCGTATAATGTTCCCTTTGTTCCTCGGTATGTTACTTGCCCGAGATTCGATCATCGGTATTCCCATACCTAGTTCAACCTCGTTACTGGCAAGTCTCTTTACTCGTTCCGTAATGCAAGATCCCATGGCTAACACTTTAGTAACATTGCTTGAAAGGCTTGTTGTGATGTTGCATTACCGAGTGGGCCCTGAGATACCTCTCCGTCACACGGAGTAACAAATCCCAGTCTTGATCCATGCCAACCCAACAGACACCCTCGGAGATGTTGGGGAACGTCGCATGGGAAACAAAATTTTCCTACGCACACGCAAACCTATCCATGGTGATGAGCATCTACGAGAGGGAGAGTGGATCTACGTACCCTTGTAGATCGCTAAGCGGGAAGCGTTAAGAAACGCGGTTGGTGTAGTCGAACTTCTTCGCGATCCAAATCGCCGAGCGTCCCGCGATCCAATCACGAACCGTCCCGCGAACACATCATGATCCGTCCCGTGAACTCATCACGATCCGTCTCACGATCTTGATCACGATCTGTCCCGCGAACTCATCACGATCTGTTCCGTGATCACATCACGAACCGTCTCGCGATCTCGATCACGGTCCTTCCGATCTAGCGCCGAACGGACGGCACCTCCGCGTTCAGCACACTTGCAGCTTGATGACGATCTCCACCATCTTGATCCAGCAAGAGGAGGTGGAGAGGAGAGAGAGTTCACCGGCAGCGTGACGGCGCTCCGGTGATGGTGGTGGTGGAGCAATTCCGGCAGGGCTTCGCCTAAGCGCTGCAGAAATCCGATCTAGAGGAGAAACTGCGCACCGGTGAAACGGGTAGCACGTGGCCGGAAATTCTGTCCAAAAACCACCCAATCCACTAGTATATATAGGAGGAGAGGAGAGGAGAGGCAGCCAAGGCCTTTGGGTCGGCCGAAATAGGAGGTGGGAGCAATCCTACTTCACCTCCAATCCTAGTTGGAGTAGGATTGCCTCCTATTGGCTGATTTTCCACTTTTTGCTTTAGGACTTTCTCTCCTGCGCCATGGGCCTTTGTGGCTGTTTTCCCAGCCCAATAAGGGCTGGTTATTATTCTCCCACAGCCCATGGACCTCTTGGGGTCGAAGTACCCCTCCCGAAGGTCTCCCGGTACACTACCGGCACTCCTGGTACACTACCGGCACTCCCGGTACACTACCGATGAGCCCGAAACTTTTCCGGAAACCAAACTGGGACTTCCTATATATGAATCTTTACCTCCGGACCATTCCGGAGCTCCTCGTGACGTCCGGGATCTCATCCGGGACTCCGAACAACCTTCGGTCACCACCATACATAACTCTACACTATCGAAACGTCACCGAACCTTAAGTGTGCAGACCCTGCGGGTTCGAGAACTATGTAGACATGACCGAGACACCTCTGCGGTCAATAACCAATGGCGGGACCTGGACGTCCACATTGGTTCCTACATATTCTACGAAGATCTTTATCGGTCGAACCTCTATGTCAAGGATTCAGTTAATCCCGTATAACGTCCCCTTTGTTCTTCGGTATGTTACTTTCCCGAGATTCGATCGTCGGTATCTCCATACCTAGTTCAACCTCGTTACTGGCAAGTCTCTTTACTCGTTCCGTAATACAAGATCCCGTGACTAACACTTAGCCACATTGCTTGCAAGGCTTGTTGTGATGTTGTATTACCGAGTGGGCCCTGAGATACCTCTCCGTCACACGGAGTAACAAATCCCAGTCTCGATCCATGCCAACTCAACAAACACCATCGGAGATACCTGTAGAGCACCTTTATAGTCACCCAGTTACGTTGCGACGTTTGATACACACAAGGCACTCCTCCGATATCCGTGAGTTGCATGATCTCATGGTCATAGGAACATATACTTGACATGCAGAAAACAGTAGCAATAAACTGACACGATCATATGCTATGTTTGTAGTTTGGGTCTTATCCATCACATCATTCTCCTAATGATGTGATCCCGTTATCAAATGACATCTCATGTCCATGGCTAGGAAACCTTAACCATCCTTTGATCAACGAGCTAGTCCATTAGAGGCATACTAGGGACATGGTTTTGTCTATGTATCCACACATGCATTTAAGTCTCCGATCAATACAGTTATAGCATGGATAATAAACGATTATCATGAACAAGGAAATATGATAATAACTAATTTATTATTGCCTCTAGGGCATATTTCCAACAGTCTCCCACTTGCACTAGAGTCAATAATCTAGTTCACATCACCATGTGATTCGCATTGTTATGAATCTAACACCCAATGAGTTTTGGGGCTCGATCATGCTTTGCATGTGAGAGAGGTCTTATAGTCAACGGGTCTGCGATATTCAGATCCGTGTGTACTTTGCAAATCTCTATGTCAAACCGTAATCACTGCTACCACACTCCACTTGGTACTATTTCCAAATGGCTGCTCCACTATACATATCCAGATTGCTACTACTAGTCATCCGGATAGGTGTTAAAGCTTGCATCGACGTAACTCTTTACGACGAACTCTTTATCACCTCCATAATCAAGAAACATTTCCTTAGTCCTCTGGTTACTAAGGATAATTCCGACCGCTGTCCAGTGATCCACTCCTGGACCACTCTTGTACCCCTTGACAGACTCGTGGCAAGGCACACATAGGTGCGGTACACAGCATGGCATAATATAGAGCCTATGGCTAAGGCATAGGGGACGACATTCATCCTTTCTCTTTCTTCTGCCGTTGTCGAGCTTTGAGTCTCACTCAACTTCACACCTTACAAATCAGACGAGAACTATTTCTCTGGCTGATCCATTTTGAACTCTTTCAAAATCTTGTCAAGGTATGCACTCATTGAAAGTCTCATCAAGCATCTTGATCTATCTCTATAGATTTTGATGCTCAACAATTAGGTAGCTTTATCGAGGTCTTCCTTAGAAAAACACTTTTCAAACAACCTTTTATGCCTTCCAGAAATTCTACATTATTTCCGATCAACAATATGTCAACCACATATACTTATCAGAAACTCTATAGTGCTCCCACTCACTTTATTGCAAATACAAGTTTCTCGTAAACTTTGTATAAACATCAAAAACTTTGATCACCTCATCAAAGTGTATATTCCAACTCCGAGATGCTTGCTTCAGTCCATGGAAGGATCACCAAAGCTTGCACACCTTTTAGCATCCTTAGGACTGACAAAACCTTCTGGTTGTATCACATACAACCTTTCCTCAAGTAAACCGTTAAGGAAATGATGTTTTGACATCCATCTGTCAGATTTCATAATTGAAAACGCAGCAACTGCTAACATAATTCCAACAGACTTTAGCACCACTACGAGTGAGAAAATCTCATCGTAGTCAACTCCTTGAACTTGTCACAAACAACTTTGCAACAAGTCGAGCTTTACAAATGGTGATATTTACCATCAGCGTCTGTCTTCATTTTTAAAGATCCATTTGTACTCAACGACCTGCCGTCCAACGAGCAAGTCTACCAAAGTCTATACTTGGTTTTCATACATGGATCCTATCTCGGATTTCATGGTCTCATCCATTTGTCGGAATCCGGGCCCATCATCGCTTCTCCATAGCTCGTAGGTTCATCGCTGTCCAACAACATGACCTTTAAGACAGGGTTGTTGTACCACTCAAGAGCAGTACACGTCCTTGTCGACCTACGAGGTTCGATAGTAACTTGATCCGAAGCTTCATGATCATCATCATTAACTTCTTTCTTCAACTAACATAGGCTTCACAGAAACAACTTTCTGCGCTGCGCTACTCTGATTGAAACAAGGTTCAATAACCTCATCAAGTTCTATCTTCCTCCCACTCAATTCTTTCGAGGGAAACCTTTTCTCAGGAAAGGATCCATTCCAGCAACAAACACTTTGCACTCGGATCTGAGATAGAAGGTATACCCAACTGTTCTTGGCGTATTCTATGAAGATGCATTTGTCCGCTTTGGGTTTGAGCTCATTAGGTGAAAACATTTTCCACACAAGCTTCGCAGCCCCAAACATCAAGAAATGACAGCTTTAGGTTTCTATCAAACCATAATTCACACGGTGTCATCTCAACGGATTTAGATGGTGCCCTATTTTAAAGTGAATGCGGTTGTCTCTAATGCATAACCCTAAAACGATAGTATTAAAACGATAAGAGACATCATAGTACGTGCTATATCAAATAAGGCATGACTACGACGTTCGGACACACCATCACACTATGGTGTTCCAGGTGGCGTGAGTTG
Source organism: Hordeum marinum (assembly GCA_022496015.1). Classification (NCBI taxonomy): domain Eukaryota; kingdom Viridiplantae; phylum Streptophyta; class Magnoliopsida; order Poales; family Poaceae; genus Hordeum; species Hordeum marinum. The sequence continues at coordinate 38,992,006 of CM039678.1, forward strand.
TGAAACAACTTTCACATTGTCTAAATTTGTATGCCAAACTCGTAACCCAGATATTCACCTCCACGATCATATCGCAGAAATTTTTATCTTCTTGTCACGATGATCTTTAAACTTCACTCTGAACTTTGCTTTGAACCTTTCAAACAATTCAGACTTGTGTTTCATTAAGTAAATATACACTATATCTACTCAAATCATCAGTGAAGGCAAGAAAACAATGATATTCACTGCAAGCTATAAACACTCATTGGATCGTATACATCAACATGCATTGTTTCCAATAAGTCACTTGCCCGTTTCATCAAGCCAGAAAACGGGGTTTAGTCATCTTACCAAAAGGCATGGTCCGCATGTCTCAACCGATTCAAAATCGAATGAGTCCAAAGATCCATCAACATGGAGTTTCTTCATGCGCTTTATACCAATATGACATTTAGCGGCAGTGCCACAAGTATGTGGTACTATCATTATTAACTTTGCATCTTTTGGCATCATTGTTATGAACATGTGTATTACTATGATCAAGATTCAATGAACCACACTTACTAGGTGCATGACCATTGAAGGTATTTATTCATGTAAGCAGAATAACCATTATTCTCTAACTTGAATGAATAACCGTGTTGCAATAAACATGATCTAATCACGTTCATGCTTCAATGCAAAACACCAAATAAAATTTAGGTTCGTCACTAATCCCGAAGGTAGAGAGAGCGTGCGATGTTTGATCATATCAACCTTGGAAACATTTCCAACACACATCGTCACCTCACACTTAGCTAGTTCTCCATTTATTCCGTAGCTTTTATTTCGAGCAACCGAACCGGTATCCAATACCCAGGTGCTACTAGGAGTACTAGCAAGGTACACATCAATAACATGCATATCAAATATACTTCTGTCGACTTAGCCAGCCTTCTTATCTACCATGTATCCAGGGTTGTTCCGCTTCAGTGACCGTTCTCCTCATAATGGAAGCACTCAGTCTCGGGTTTAGGTTCAACTTTGGGCTGCTTCACTGGAGCAGCAACTGACTTGCCATCCATGAAGTTTCCCTACTTGCCCTTGCCCTTCTCGAAACTAGTGGTTTTTACTAACCATCAACACTTTGATGCTCCTTTTTGACTTCTACCTTCGCGGTGTCAAAACATCGCGAGAAGCTCAGGAATCATTTCTATCCCTGGCAATTTATAGTTCATCACCAAGTTCTAGTAGCTTAGTGATAGTGACTTGGAGAACTATATCAATCACTATCTTATCTGGAAGATCAACTCCCACTCGATTCAAGCGATTGTGGCACCTAGACAATCTAAGCACATGCTCAACTATTGAGCTATTCTCTTTCGTCTTGCAAGCAAAGAATCTTTGTTTGAGATCTCATATCTCATAACACGGGCACGAGCCTGAGATCACAATCTCAGCTCTTAGAACATCTCGTATGTTCCGTGACGTTCAAAACGTCTTGGAGCCTCAATTCTAAGTCGTAATGCATGACGCACTAAACTATCAAGTAGTCATCCGAACGTGCCTGTCAGATGTTCACAACATCTACAGACGACGCTAGAGGGGGTGGCGTACCGAACGGTGCATTAAGGACATAAGCCTTCTGTGCAGCAATGAGGACAATCCTCATATCACGGACCCAGTCCGCAATATTGCTACCATCATCTTTCAACTCTATTTCTCTAGGAACATATAAAAACACACGGGAGCTACAGTGCGAGCTAGTAATCTACAACATAATTTGCAAAGACACTACTGACTATGTTCATGATAATGAGTTCAATTAATCATATTACTTAAGAACTCCCACTCAAATTGACATCCCTCAGGTCATCTGAGTGTCACATGATCCAAATTCACCAACTCGAGTCCGATCATCACGTGAGTTGAGGTGGCTTCAATGGTGAACATCATTATGTTGATCATATCTACTATATGACTCATGCTCGACCTTTCGGTCTCTTGTGTTCCGAGGCCATGTCTGTACATGCTAGGCTCGTCAAGTTTAACCCGAGTGTTCCGCATGTGCAAATCTGTCTTGCACCCGTTGTATGTGAACGTAGAGTCTATCACACCCGATCATCACGTGGTGTCTCAACACGACGAACTTTCGCAACGGTGCACACTTGGGGAGAACACAATTTATCTTGAAATTAAGTGAGGGATCACCTTATAATGCTACCGTCGTCCTAAGCAAAACAAGGTGCATAAAAGGATTAACATCTCATGCAATTCATAAGTGACATGATATGGCCATCAACTTGTGTTTAAGATCTCCATCTTCGAAACATCGGCATGATCTCCATCGTCACCGGCACGACACCATGATCTCCATCAACGTGTCGCCATCGGGGTTGTCACGCCCTGCATGCTTCTACTACTATTGCTACCGTAGCGATAAAGTAAAGCATTACATAGCGCTTTAATGATTGACACGCAGGTCATACAATAATTAAAGACAACCCTATGGCTCCTGCCGGTTGCCGTAATCACCGACATGCAAGTCGTGATAATCTATACATCACATGATCATCTCATACATCACATATATCTCATCATGTAATTGGCCATATCATATCACAACATACCCTGCAAAAACAAGTTAGACGTCCTCTAATTGTTGTTGCATGTTTTACGTGGCTGCTACGGGTATCTAGCAAGAACAATTCTCACCTACGCAAAACCACAACGGTGATACACTAGTTTGCTTTTCAACCTTCTCAAGGACCGCCTTTGTCGGATCCGATCCAACTAGAGTAAGAGAAACTGTCACCCGCAAGCCAGCTAAGCAACAAGTTGCATCGCAGGAACCGGTCTCTCGTAAGCGTACGAGTAATGTTGGTCCGGGCCGCTTCATCTCACAATACCGCTGAACCAAAATCCGACCAAGGGAGGAAGCAATCTAAGCATCAACGCCCACAAACCTTTTGTGTTCTACTCGAGATCTCATCGAACCATCAACCTAGCTCATGATGCCACTGTTGGGGAACGTCGCATGGGAAACAAAATTTTCCTACGCACACGCAAACCTATCCATGGTGATGAGCATCTACGAGAGGGAGAGTGGATCTACGTACCCTTGTAGATCGCTAAGCGGGAAGCGTTAAGAAACGCGGTTGGTGTAGTCGAACTTCTTCGCGATCCAAATCGCCGAGCGTCCCGCGATCCAATCACGAACCGTCCCGCGAACACATCATGATCCGTCCCGTGAACTCATCACGATCCGCCTCACGATCTTGATCACGATCTGTCCCGCGAACTCATCACGATCCGTTCCGTGATCACATCATGAACCGTCTCGCGATCTCGATCACGGTCCTTCCGATCTAGCGCCGAACGGACGGCACCTCCGCGTTCAGCACACGTGCAGCTTGATGACGATCTCCACCATCTTGATCCAGCAAGAGGAGGTGGAGAGGAGAGAGAGTTCACCGGCAGCGTGACGGCGCTCCGGTGATGGTGGTGGTGGAGCAATTCCGGCAGGGCTTCGCCTAAGCGCTGCAGAAATCCGATCTAGAGGAGAAACTGTGCACCGGTGAAACGGGTAGCACGTGGCCGGAAATTCTGTCCAAAAACCACCCAATCCACTAGTATATATAGGAGGAGAGGAGAGGAGAGGCAGCCAAGGCCTTTGGGTCGGCCGAAATAGGAGGTGGGAGCAATCCTACTTCACCTCCAATCCTAGTTGGAGTAGGATTGCCTCCTATTGGCTGATTTTCCACTTTTTGCTTTAGGACTTTCTCTCCTGCGCCATGGGCCTTTGTGGCTGTTTTCCCAGCCCAATAAGGGCTGGTTATTATTCTCCCACAGCCCATGGACCTCTTGGGGTCGAAGTACCCCTCCCGAAGGTCTCCCGGTACACTACCAGCACTCCTGGTACACTACCGGCACTCCCGGTACACTACCGATGAGCCCGAAACTTTTCCGGAAACCAAACTGGGACTTCCTATATATGAATCTTTACCTCCGGACCATTCCGGAGCTCCTCGTGACGTCCGGGATCTCATCCGGGACTCCGAACAACCTTCGGTCACCACCATACATAACTCTACACTATCGAAACGTCACCGAACCTTAAGTGTGCAGACCCTGCGGGTTCGAGAACTATGTAGACATGACCGAGACACCTCTGCGGTCAATAACCAATGGCGGGACCTAGACGTCCACATTGGTTCCTACATATTCTACGAAGATCTTTATCGGTCGAACCTCTATGTCAAGGATTCAGTTAATCCCGTATAACGTCCCCTTTGTTCTTCGGTATGTTACTTGCCCGAGATTCGATTGTCGGTATCTCCATACCTAGTTCAACCTCGTTACTGGCAAGTCTCTTTACTCGTTCCGTAATACAAGATCCCGTGACTAACACTTAGCCACATTGCTTGCAAGGCTTGTTGTGATGTTGTATTACCGAGTGGGCCCTGAGATACCTCTCCGTCACACGGAGTAACAAATCCCAGTCTCGATCCATGCCAACTCAACAAACACCATCGGAGATACCTGTAGAGCACCTTTATAGTCACCCAGTTACGTTGCGACGTTTGATACACACAAGGCACTCCTCCGATATCCGTGAGTTGCATGATCTCATGGTCATAGGAACATATACTTGACATGCAGAAAACAGTAGCAATAAACTGACACGATCATATGCTATGTTTGTAGTTTGGGTCTTATCCATCACATCATTCTCCTAATGATGTGATCCCGTTATCAAATGACATCTCATGTCCATGGCTAGGAAACCTTAACCATCCTTTGATCAACGAGCTGGTCCATTAGAGGCATACTAGGGACATGGTTTTGTCTATGTATCCACACATGCATTTAAGTCTCCGATCAATACAGTTATAGCATGGATAATAAACGATTATCATGAACAAGGAAATATGATAATAACTAATTTATTATTGCCTCTAGGGCATATTTCCAACAGGAGATACCTGTAGAGCACCTTTATAGTCACCCAGTTACGTTGCGACGTTTGATACACACAAGGTACTCCTCCGGTGTCAGTGAGTTGCATGATCTCATGGTCATAGGAACATATACTTGACATGCGGAAAACAGTAGCAATAAACTGACACGATCATATGCTACGTTTGTAGTTTGGGTCTTGTCCATAACATCATTCTCCTAATGATGTGATCTCGTTATCAAATGACATCTCATGTCCATGGCTAGGAAACCTTAACCATCTTTTGACCAACAAGCTAGTTATTAAAGTCATACTACGGACATTGGGTTGTCTATGTATCCACGCATGTATCTATGTTTCTGATTAATACAATTGTAGCATGGATAATAAACGATTATCATGAACTAGGAAATATGATAATAACCAAATTATTATTGCCTCTAGGGCATATTTCCAACACATACATCATTGAGAAATAATATATAGCATTGAGGACCATGTTTAAATAGAGATTACAGCGGGGAAAAGGGGTGTTACAGCACTGCATAGAGGGGGAGAGAGTTCGTGATGACGGCGGTGAAGTTGTTGGTGTAGATCGCCGCCACGATGATGACCCCGACGGCGTTCCGGTGTCACCGGGAGAGAGGGGGAGAGAGACCCCCCCCCCTTCCTTCTTCTTCCTTGGCATCCCCCCCAGATGGGAGGAGGGTTTCCCCTCTGGTCCTTGGCTTGCATGGCGGCGGAAGGGCAAGAGCCCCTTCGAGATTGGATCTCTCTCTATTTCCTTCTGTTTCTACGTTCTCAGATTCTGCCTTTTCATCGTTTCTTATATTTTCTGCGTTCTCAGATTCTGCACAAGGACATGAAGAAATCGAACGGAAAAATTGGGGGCGTTACCTTTCTGGAATCAGATCTTGACAAAGCTTGACGGGGACTAGATGACGCAGACCTTGACGGGACACTAGAGGACGCCCAGCGAGACGAAACCCTAGACGACACCGACGCCGAAGCCGCAGACACAGGTCACCTGCAAAAAACATCCAACGCTGCCTGTCAGCCGGATCTGAAGCCCTGTCCGCCGATGAAGCCGACGAATATGAAGGAGAAAGGCCCGGCGGCTGCTCACCAGGCTGGCGGTCGCTTGCCGAAGCAGGATCCTGGAAGAATGTTGGAAAGGCAGGGAGACAGCAGATTTCTTGCCGAGTCCGTCAGTCGCACGACGGAGGAGGAACGGGGGGAGACGAGACGGAAAGGAACGCTTCGGCCCAAAAACAGCCGGGGGGTGCGTAGCCTCGACATTTCGACGCAGAATGTGGCGATCGATCCCCAATTGCCATGACCGACACAGGCTGCGGCCGCCACGGCCGGTCGGCAGCTTTACCAGCGACGCATGGAGGACTGGCTGGGTACACCCGCGGGTAAGCAAGGTCGGCGAGGGAGGCCAGCATGCGTGGCTGCTCGCTTTTGGGAGCCAGGCCGCCCATATCATCGGTGGCGACGGAGACGAAGGCGTCGCCCTCCCATAATCGCTCGCTGCTGTGTCCTCAACGACATGCGATGGCAGGCGCTGGAATCCTGGCGGCATGGCATCGTCGACGACGGCAGGCTTCGAAGATGGCAGGTGCGCGACGAGGGTGTTGTCGGACGCGGCGTCCTTCATGGTACAGGCGTCGCGGGTCGCCGTCGTTGTGGACGACGAGTTCACTGGGCTACGCCACCGTGGGGATGCTGGGACTCCGTGCCGTGTGCCAGCCGCTGTCCGCTCTCGTCCGACGCTATACGTTGAGGACGCAGACGCAGCGGCTGCGCGTCGGCTGTTTCTAGCGTCTGAGGAGGGCCGCTGTTGGAGATGTAGTCAACGGATGACTTTCCGTGCGTCAGTGCTCTCCAACGGCTGACCTATGAGTCAAAGTGAATTTCGGTACTTTATTCATACTTTCTCCATTTTACAAATTATGCAGATGTATCTAGGTCGAAATTTTGACCACTAATTTTACAAAAAAAAAAAGACAAGCGCTCCTGCAGCGATCTGGCGGCGACGGAATGTGAGCGTGAGTCACATGGCGACTCTGACGCCGGCAACTTCGCCGGGGAAGGAGCGATCCTCCTGGAGTAGGCCTCGTTGGGAGCCTCTTCAGCGTGCCGGAGTGGACAGAAATCCGGGAGAAGTCAAGGCGAATCGTGGGCCGGGCTACAGATCGGAGGCGATGCGTGGAGCAATCCAGGAGAAGAGCGAAGAAAATCTTCAGTACTCCCTCCATCACAGTTTAAAAGGTATGCACGTGTATCTAGGTTATCAATTTGATCAATATTACAAAAACTATATCATTAAAAACTTTGAATGTTCTATTTTTTTAATGATATAATTTTTGTGTTAAACAATATATTTTATATAAGTCAAATTGACGATCTAGATATACATGCATGCCTTCTAAACTGTGACGGAGGTAGTATTTTGAAAGGTGAGCACCACTCAAATCCATGCGGGGCAAGTTCGATCTGGTCGACTAGGACAATCAGCGCCACAAAATCCGGGGATTTGGAGGAGAGCGTTTCAGAGAAGTCCGCCAAGATAGAAAAGGGGAATCCGGATGTGCTGCTAGTTAATTTGGTAGGTCATTCATGGAGATTAGGATTCAGGGAGAGAAATCAGTGGGGAGAGGATGTGTCATTGGATTTTTCTCCCGAATCTGTTGTTTCTATTCGTATGGGGGGCTACAGAGTGATTACTGCTGGGAATGTTTGGAAACGGCAGGTCATGGCCTTTCATTGCTCGTTAAGTGTATCAATACGGCTTTAAAGGCTGCCAGATTTGAGGAATTGGGGTGCTATATTTGTGGTAATCGGAGGCGCCCCTGTTCTTCACGTAGGTCTTCCCAACAGAGAACTCTGTATCCCGGTTCTTCTCCAGCAAGTCGGGGTCCAGGGGCGAGAGTCATGGAGAATCGAGGTGAGGAGAAGGAGAGGTCAGTGGAGGCGGATCAGGGGTGCTCAAGAGGGGTGCTGGCTTCGGCGGAGGGGCTGCGACCTCCGCCGGCCAAGGTCGGGGCTGGAGTCACCTTGAACCCGGATACTCCTGACCGCTTGGGCAAGTCGGCGCGGAGGCGCCCCAGAGGCGAGGCCCTTCCTCTTGTCATCGACATGGAGGCCGCTGGCAAGGTCGTCAGCGGGCATCTGATGGTTAGCCATCTCCTCTCCCCCTTCCAAGCCAACCCGCGGGTCATCGTCGACGAGCTCCGGACAACGGTGTGAAAGAACCAAGGAATGGTCACCATCCAAGAGGTGGCCAGCTACGACAGGAGGTTCATCCTCAATTTCGTTGCGGAGGGACACCACCGATTCGTGCTTAAGGTGCAGCCATGGCACTTCAAGCGGGATGGTCTCATTTTTGCCGAGTTCGACGACAAGGGTGACCTGACGGAGGTTGACCTTGGCGTAATGGCCATTTGGACCTAGGTACGCGACCTTTCATTCGAGCTCAAGACGGAGAGTATGGGTTGGTCCTTTGGTAATCAACTGGGGGAGGTGCTGTAGGTGTCGCACCGTAATCATATTATTGTCGAAAAATTCTTGCGTATGCGTGTGAAGATTTTATTGCATGAACCTCTAAAGAGCTTTGTAGAGTTTACTCCCCTGGGTACTTCAAAGATAGTTAAATTTGATGTAAAATATGAGAAGCTGCCTCTGTACTGTGAGTGTTGTGGGATAGTAGGTCATACCTCTGAGAGATTTTGTAAAATCCCAAGTGAGAAAAGAGTAGCTTGTTATCCAAAAAATCTTAGTATAGAGACATACTGGAAGGGTCAAGGTGCAGGCAAGAGGGTCCTTATCTTTGGAAACTCCTCTCATGGTGAAAAGAATCCGACCACCGGCACCGACAACAACAGCAACGCCAAGGCCATGGACGTCGTCAAGGTGGCCACGGTTGTGAGTGGCCTCACGGTCTCAGAGAAGGGCCCCGCTACATCCGTCAAGGTGTCCACCGTGCCGGCGTTCCGGACGGTCCAGGCTCTTGTCCCGCTCGGCCAGGAGGGTCGAGCCCTTGATGCCCCGGCACGGGCTTGTACTGGTGGTGTGCCTGGTCAGGAGGACCGGGTGGACACGACTTAGAGCATCTCCAGCTGTCCCCCCAAGAGCCCCCTCCCCCCAAAGGCCGTTTTTTGCGCCGGCGGTAGAAAATCGGCCCAGTCGCGCCCCCAAGAGCCCAGTTTTCACCGGTTAGGACCTAATTTAGCGCCAGCATACCCAGGCCGAACCCGGTGCGCTGGGGGGCGCCTAGGGGCGCCGGGCGAAACGTTTCGCGCCAAATCTCGGATGGGCCAGCCGAGTCAGCGACCCCGAGCATGCGTCGTCGTCTTCGTCACCTCGGTTCCCGTGGGAATCGAATCAATGCCAAGGCTGCCCGGCGGTCAGCCTTCCATTGATGAGTCGGCCGATCACGGGGCGGCGCAGCCAATACGGCGCGTTCACGGGGCGGCGCCGCGCGTCCACATCCTCCCACGCGTCCGCACGGGGTGGCCCACTCGCTGCTATAAAAGGCGACCTCGCCGGTGCGTTCGCCACACGTCGCCTCCGATCTCCTCCCCTCTCCGCCTCGCCTGCGATCTCTCTTCTTCCCGCGACACACCTTGCCGTGATCTCTCCTCTCCCCCCACCGCAATGGCCGAGCGCTTCCCCGGCTACGGTGCCGCCCTCAACGGCTTCGACCGCCGTCACCTCCACGAGGATGAGGCCCGACTGCTGTTCGGGGCGGAGTACCCGGCCCCGCCGGACATGCGGGTGCCCAGCAACTGGGGGCTGAGCGCGGGCGGCGTCCTTGTGCCACCGGTGCCCATCGGAGGCGAGCGGTGCTTGGAGATCGCCCGCATTAGGTAGTCGTTGTCCGCGGAACACCGCGACTAGCCGAGGTACGCCCCGGACAGCAACGCACTGTGGACGTCCTACTTCGAGCGCCCTCACGAGGAGCAACTCGCCTCCACCAACGGCGGCCCCGCGACCAGCCGCAACAGCAGGGAGGGCCGCCGGCGTTGGTGGGGCGTCCTCGGACGCACGCTCGAGGCCGTCCTAGAGGACATCGAGGCCGGCAACGAGCCGCGTCTAGGGTACCCCGAGGCCTCCGTCTCCCGTCGGAGGGGCTTGTCATGGCAGCCCCGGCACATGGAGACATCATCGTCATCGGCCTTCTCCTCCCAGTCCTCCGGCGCACGCACGCCGCTCGCCGCCATCAAGCCCGATCCCGCCCTGCTGGCGCCGCTCGTTCGACGCGGCGGACGCAGCGGCGGTGGCATCACCATCCACGAGCCGTCCCCTCGCCGCGTGCCCTCGCCTTCCCGCGGCCACCTCCGCCTTGTCAGGCCCAAGACCGAGCCTGACACGCCGGTAGTTGTGAAGGAGGAGCACCTCGCCATGGCCGCCGATGATGAGACGGCCATGAAATGGGCGCGTCGGGACTATGTCCGCGAGGAGATGGAGCGGCAGCGCCGGGCCCTCGAGGAGATCGAGGCTCGCCACCGCGCCCGCCGCGAGAAGGAGTTCGCCGGACTCATCATCCTCGACGATGACGAGGAGGAGGCGCCAGGGCCCTCCAACTCCGACCTGCACCGTACCGGCGACGCAGGCCAGGGCTGCAGCAGGAACGGTGGCCGCGCGAAGGACGACGACGGCAGCGACGGGGACAGGGACGACGACAGCGACTACACCGCGTTCTATAGGCTCCTCGGCATGTAGAACGCGGTGGCGCGGCGACGGGACGGCGACAACGGGTTTTTAGGGTTTTAGTCGACGTAGCTTTTTTTCATTTTTTGTATTGATGTTTTTAATGAAAAACCGCGTGTTTGGTCCATATTTGGGTCGTTTCTACGTCCATAATGGGCTGCAAAGCGGCGTTACGGGGAACCCGGGGGCGCGATTGGGTGGCCGAGCCCCCATATCGATTTCAGTGCCGGCTCGCCCCCAGGCGGCGCTAAAATCGGCCCCTGAGGGGGGGGGGCAACGGCTAGAGATGCTCTTATGCCCCTGCCAACCTTGGCCAGGAGGGCCAGGGGATGGCAATGGGAGTCATCACCAGCCTACATGCATAGCCAGCCGGGGAGAACCGGCTGAATCGCTCCAGCTTGGGCGATGTGGGCATGGACCACTTCCCTTCGGCTGGCAGGGAACGCTTGGAGACCCAGGTGGTGGGCGCATCCAGCAACATACCCTTGCCGGACGGTGGAGCAGGCCAGCTCCTGTTTCAGCCAGGGGTACTTGAGGCCCTTTCTAACGTTGTTGCAGCGAGAATATCTGCTGGTGACACAAGGAGAGTCAATTCATGTTTTAATTTCAACGCTGTAAAGGTTTCAGTGCAGGGTCACCCACGAAAGAAAGGAAAGAAAGAGAAGAAAGGGGACACAGGGAAACACGAGGAGGCACGTAAGCAAGTACTTACTGGGTAAAAAAAAGAACACACACTTCTGTTGCTCGCCCAACGGGTAGCGACATAGAGTTTTCCTTATGGTGATATCTCTTCCAAGAGGGTTTGTACTGGTAGAGTTGAAACAGTGCAGGACGTGAAGGGTGTGATCACACATGTTGCAAAGGAGATAGATGAGAAAGAAGAAGAGTGTGGTCAGCACGGGGTGGAATCGGTTGGAGAAGAGAAGGGGGATAATGGCGCATCGGCGGCCTCCGAGGAGGAGGTCCGCCGTGCCAGATGAAACTCTTAGGATGAAACTGTAGTGGCATGCTCTCCCACACGGCAGTTCGCGAGCTCCTGGACCTACAGGGGCGTATAAGGGCATATTTAGTCTTTCTTTCGGAGTCCCATTTGAATAAATGTAAAACCGATGAGCTATGTCGTGTTTTAAATTTTGATTTTACGTTTGTAGTGGAAAGTGATGGTCGGGCCGGTGGCCTTGTTATGTTTTATCATAAATTGAATAAAATCGAAGTAAACTATGTATCGCCTTATTTTATTGATGTTCTGTTTATTAATGAAGATGTTGTACAATGGCGGTTCACGGGGTTTTATGGTCGTCCTAATTGGAAGGAACGCAATTTAGCTTGGGAGGATATTCACAATCTGCACAGTAAGGGGAACCACCCTTGGGTAATTTTAGGGGATTTTAATGAAATATTATATTCTTCGGAAAAAGAGGGCGGTAATGCGAGACCAAATGGTATGATGAGGGAGTTCCATGAATGTCTTATGGATTGTGGGCTGGAGGATTTAGGTTACATCGGCGACCCTTATACTTGGAGAAGAGGTGAGATTCGTGAGCGTCTGGATCGTGCAGTGTGCAATGTGGGGTGGGCTCACAAATTTCCTCGTGCTGTCGTGATTAACGAAGAACACGTTCATTCCGACCATCGCCCACTGGTTCTGGACATGGATTTTCTAGATGATAATATTTTCAAGCGACCAACTAGACGTGTAAAACAATTTGAAGCTGGGTGGCTAAATGAAGCGACTGTAAATGAAATTGTTAAGGCAGCTTGGGAGAAAGCAAAGTTAGTAGGTATTGGACCTTCTCTTGCTGAACAAACGAGAGCCGTGCATGCTGATTTGCACACTTGGGATCATGAAATTCCAAAAGGCCCTAAGCGTAGAATTAATAAATTAAAAAAAGAATTAGTTCTTCCATAACACAACCATGACTAGGAAAAAGAGAAATAATATAAAGAAATTACTAGATGATTCAGGGATCTGGAGGGAAGAAAAGGAGTTGAAGGATCTTATCACTGGTTATTTTTCAAAAGTCTTCACTTTGGAAGTTCATTATCCAAAGGAGGTTTTGTCCCTTGTTCGTAGGAGAGTTTCTACTGAAATGAACAATGCTCTTCTTGCCCCTTATACTGTTGATGATGTTCGTAAGGCGTTATTCTATATCGGGGACCTAAAAGCTCCAGGACCAGACAGACTCCATGTTGTCTTCTATAAAAGATTTTGGTCCATGTTAGGGGACGGTCTAATTGAGGAGGTTTTGCAAGCAATCAATACATGCACTATCCCAGCCGGTTGGAATGATATCGCGATCGTGATGATTCCAAAGGTCAATTCATCAGAAAATGTAACCCAATTTAGGTCGATCAGTTTATGTAATGTGGTATATAAGATAATTGCAAAAATGATGGCTTCTCGTTTGAAGGTGTTCCTGCTAGATATTATTAGCCCAACTCAAAGTGCCCTCATGCCTGGCAAACTGATAACGGATAACAGTTTAGTAGCGTATTAATACTTTCACACAATCAAGAATAAAAGAGAAGGTAGAGAAGGCTTATGTGCTATGAAACTTGATATGCACAAAGCTTATGACGGAGTCGAATGGCCTTTTTTGAAGGAAGTGATGTTGAGACTGGGTTTCCGTCAAGATTGGGTGAATTTTATTATGCAATGCGTCTCAACAGTTGAATACAGAGTAAGGTTTAATGCAGAGGAAGGTGAGAACTTCAAGCCTACAAGGGGTTTGAGACAGGGAGATCCGTTGTCACCATACATTTTCTTGTTGTGTACCGAGGGTTTGAATGCTCTACTTACACATGCAGAGGAAAATGAAAAGATCCAAGGGGTAAGAGTCCGTAGAGACGCACCACCTATAACAAATCTTCTCTTTGCGGACGATTCATTGATCCTTATGAAAGCCAACCAACAAAGTGTAGACCCTCCGGAAGCAGTATTGGATCTATACTGTGAGGCAACGGCACAATTGGTAAGTGTTGAAAAATCTAGCATATTGTTTAGCCCTAACACAAAAGTGGAGAGAAGAGAGCAGATGTGTACAACACCGGATATAATGACGAAGGCCCTCAATGATAAATATTTGGGCTTGCCAGCAAATGTGGGAATAGATAAAACAGATTGTTTCCAATTTCTGATTGAGAGGATTGTTAAAAAGATTAGTGGTTGGAAATAAAAATTACTGTCTACCGAGGGAAAGGAAATCCTGCTCAAGACTGTGATCTCGGTCTTTAAAATTCCTAAAAAAATTGTAAAGGAATCATTGACGCGATAGCGCACTTCTGGTGGGGAGACGAGGAGAACCGGAAAAGGATGCACTAGATGTCCTGGTGGAAAATGTGGGTACCTAAAAATCAAGGAGGGATGGAATTTCGTGATATTCACTGCTTCAACTTGGCATTGCTTGCGAAACAGGCATGGCTTCTTCTGGATAATCCTGATTCCTTATGTGCTTCTATACTAAGGACAAAGTATTACCCCGATGGTTATTAGCTTAACGCTAAGCTAAAGAAAGGCTCCTCCTTTACATGGCAAAGTATTATGACAAGTGTGAACTCTATGAAACGGGGTTACATTTGGCTAGTGGGGAATGAACAAAATAACAAAATTTGGGAAGATGCGTGGATCCCAGGTTGTGTCACAAGGAAAATCGTAATGCCTAAGGGGGGACATCTGTTAACGAAGGTAGGTGATATCATTGATCCCGCTTCTAATAGTTGGGATGAAGATCTGATTACACAAACTATGTGGCCCATAGATGTACAACACATTCTTTCAATTCCACTCCCATAACATGGTATGCCAGATTTTATTGTTTGGAGTTATACAAAAAATGGGATGTTTTCGGTTTGGTCAGCTTATTGTGTGGAGTGGGACCACCAATATGGTAGCAAGCTAAAACACTCTAAAGGGATGGGGCAAAGCACAGTTAACCCTATTTGGAGTAAGATATGGGAGTTATCTTATCCGACAAAAGTTGAAAAAAATATGGCGTACGCTACATGGTACACTCCCATGCCGGGTTACGCTCGCTAATAGACATATTAAGGTCTCGCCCATTTGCCCCACTTGCTCTGAGGGTTTAGAAGATACGAAGCATATGTTTTTCCATTGTAATAAAGCAAAAGAGGTCTGGAAAAGGCTGGGATGGATGAGATTATTGATAAAGCGTGCGAGATTGACCGTGCTGGAGAGGCGGTGCTGGAGTACCTTCTACTTCTTCCAAATAAGGACTTGTGGATACTGGGTTCCCAAAATGTGCATGAGATGATTGTTGTCTCAGCATGATATCTATGATGGGAAAGACGGAAGTTGGTGCATAAGGAGAAAACTCAAAATGCACTTCAGATTTCAGCAGGAGTTCTAGCCCTTACCACAAATTTCATAAATGCATTATCCCCCAAAGCTTCTATGAAAAAGGAGGGTTGGTCTTGTCCACCTAGAGGTTTTGTGAAACTAAACGTTGATGCTTTTTTTGACCATGATCTGCTTAGGGGTACGATGGTGGCGGTCCTGAGAGATAACAGAGGCAGGTTTATTGCTGGAGGGAATGGGAAGATTGAATATTGTGTGGATGTGTTGATGGCGGAAGCTTTTGCTCTCAAATTCGGTCTATCACTGGCGCAAAGGACGAGATGTAATCTTCTTATTATTAACTCGGATAATCTGGAGGTAATTGATAGTATGCAGGATGGAGGGTAGTCAGCGGGCGGGCGGCAGCAATTTTCGACAATTGTTTTCATTGTGCGTGTGATTTTGTTACTACCCGATCTGAACATTGTAATAGAGAAGCAAATAAAGTAGCTCATGAGCTTGCTAGATTAGCTAGATTCTCTTTAACTTCTGATTGGTTTGAGGAACCTTTAAATGAAATTGTAACGATCCTCACAAATGATATACTAATTATCTCTAATGAATAAAGCTTCGGGTTTTTTCAAAAAAAAGTTCATAAATTTGACCAACTTAATAAGAAATATATATTATAAAAATATATTATTAAAAACTTTAGATGTTCTATTTTTTAGTGATACTCCCCCGTCACGGTTTAGAAGGCGTGTTTGGAAATTCTCTGGAACTTAGGTGGTTATTGATTGGCTGTGAGATAGACTGGAAAATAGCATCTACTCTACACATGCATATAAGAGTAGTACAATGGAGTCTTAATTAGCTGCTAGGAGTAAATGCAATTCGCTCTAAACCTTGTCTATTATGGAAACGCATGTAAATTTAACCGTGCCTTCTAAACTGTGACGGACGAAGTATAATTTTTATGTTAAATAATTAATTTTATATAAGTCAAATTGATTTAGGTACACGTGTAAGACATATAAACTGAGATGGAGGGAGTACTTCATTTGGCCCACTTGGTATGCCCATTATCCGACCAGGAACGGTGCCGTAGCGCTGCTTTCTATTTCTTCTGACCTTTCCGCCAGGCTGAGGGGGCGATGCCATAGGCCATAGCCAGGAACCATTGTGTCGATTGCTCCACCGAGATCGTGCTGATAACGTATTGATGAGTAAAAAGCTATGAAGCATCGATACTTCAAAAATCTGTGTATCGTCGTATAATACTACGTCGATCCTTCGATATGGCTTCAATACGGGTATCCCCCAAGTATCGCATTTTTCAATTTAAAAATAAAAGAAAAAAATGCCGATACGGCTATCCCCAAAGTATCGTCAGTCAATACTGTTCCTGCCTTGATGTATAGTTGATCCGTTCATGTAGGTAGTGGGTGTGTGATGTACTAATATAATAGTTGGATAAAAGTCTTTGCTAAGGATGCTGCTTGTTGGATAAAATTATTTGTTGTTGTTGGCTTGCTGCTTTTTGATGTTTGTGACGCAAAATTACTTACTGGTGTTGTTGTTGCCTCCGATTGCTAGGAAGAAAATACAAGTATACATTATGACATCTTTTATCTTTCTTTATCATCATTTGAGCATTATTGATGTGTATTGCTTGTTGATTTTAATTATCAATTTGTCATTATGTTCATAAGTGAGAGTTCATATTTATAGTTATGAAAAAAATGAGCTCAATGAAGATTGTGCTCTCGATATTGTTATCAAGAAAAAACTTCTAAAACGTTAGGAGAACAGTAGTGAAGCAGTATTTTGATCTCTAAATTGTTATCAAGAAAAGAATTGGGTTGAGGCAGTCCCTAGCCGTGTGACCCCTTCGATGATGGTGAGATTTTTAAAATGAGAAACAACGAGACATGAAAGCAATTAGGCAATCAGTGAGGCGGCATTTTGATTTCACCTGACACGTTTTATTATATTAGCTCTCATTACATGTCATTTAATTATTATTTATATATGCTTGCCGTATCACCGTATTGCTGTTTTTAGAAATTGTCGTATCCTGTATTGCCGTACCCGTATCGCCGTATCGATATTGCTGTATTGATGGGTGCTCCGTAGGTAAAAAGTAAACGGAAACAGAATGTAATGGCGAACAGCGTCTCTCTATCATTGAGAGTGATGCTTATATACAAGCTGAGGGGAAGCAACCAGAGGATACGTATGCGACGGTTATCGTTAGAATTAACTACCTAACGGTTAACAAGGGGAGATTTACCTCATAATTAACACATGTTTAATTAACTCTAACATATTTGATGAGGAACTAGTACGAAGCATTGGGAACGTGGATTTTTCATGCATATGCTTCGGAGTCCCTACATGTATTTTATGATGTCAAGTGACATCATAAAGTGTGCTTAGCAACAATTGAAATTGATTATTAGATAATGTGTAGGCGCCGACGAAAGAGGAGATGTGCGGGAGGAGGACGTGCCGGCAGTCATCTTGCCCTTGCCACTGCCACTGAAGATGCCCATGGCGCTCGCTCGTTAGGGTTTCTGTCGTCGGCGAGGGAGCACGTGGGGCTGGATGTGAACGGGGGTGAAAGTGGGTGAGGCCCCAACCCCACACATGTGTGGATTATAAAAGGGCCGTATCCCGTAGCTTCCAATCGCTGATGCATGGGTCCGTGGTATGTGCCGTCATAAATAAAGATCTCGTGGGGCGGTTGGTCGGCTGACGTGTGGGGACGGTGTGCACACTGAAGGGGTGCGTGACGTCTGTTTCGTGTCCGTGTCGACACAAATGCGACCCAAATTTGGGCCTGAAATGCGTCGGCGCGGACGTCCGACGGACATAAATAGAGTTTGGGTTGCCGGGTTGGACCGGCTTTTTTGTCCGTGACGACAAAAAGAAGGTGAACGGAGGAAATGGATCGGCCAGTTGAAATTACTCTTATACATCATGTGAAGCCATATACGGTCTATAATTCCACAGAACAATTTTTTTAGCCGTGTAGCGGATACCTCCATATAACTATGATTTTGATGCATTATCCAGACCATCGTCTCTTGCCTCTCTGGCACATCCCCCTACTCCGGATGTCCATCTATTTCGTCTCACTGAAAAGTGGAAACTAGTTGGAGACCTGCAGCCATGAACGAGAATCCATGCCTCTAGTGGAAATTCGTGTTTTGACCCTTTTGCGCAACTTAGCCGGATCCGACCCCGTTAAATTTTGTTTTGGGATCTGACCCTTTTAGCTACCGCCAGAACCTGCGGCAATAGCCCACCACATCCCCTGGTCGTAGGGTGACGGAGGGCGAAGGATGGCATCTGACGGCCGTCAGGCAGTGTCTGACGTGGCAAAGGTCCTGCCGCCAGACTATTTGGCGGTAGGGTTTATATACCTATTGTCGAAGACCCTAGTGGTAGGGTCTTAGGGTGGATAAGGTGAAGTGTTGGGATGGGGTCTTGCCTCCCCTCCACACACCCACACATTCGGCCCCTCGCCTCTCCTCCGAGCTCAACTCTTCCCCTCCTCACCATCTTTAGTAGTTTATGGTAACAGAAAATTAATTAATATGCTTGAATAAATATTCATACATATGTGCATGAAAATCATGCATGTGAGGAATACTTTAGGTACCGGCATAAAGAAAGAAACATATGAAGCCTATGTACTGCTATCTCTTCATCCGTCCTTCCATGATAATCTTGCATCTGTATATATATCACTGTTGGGACTCATCAAGTTGTACATGATCATTCTCGGGTCAGGCCACGTGACCGCTGTTGTCTGCTTCTGGCCGCTGGTTTTCTGCGGACAACCTGATTTTGCATAAGCCAAACTCCAAGCTGCTGTTGTAACGATTGGTATACCTGGATAAGAAAAGTGAAAACAACAGACGTGTACACATCTAGTTGATTTATACTTACCATGAAAATCAATCAGTTGTGTGCATGGCCGCGGTGGCATTGCGCCGGCCGGCCGGCTGGCCAACGGCATGGTAGATTTCTTTTTACCTTTACCTGTTTAGATGGCGATTGGTGAGAAATCAAGGCAATCTTTGGAAAACAGAAGGCATGAACACATTTATCTCATTCGTAATAACCATCAAAACTAATCTGTTGTGTGCATGGGTCATGGGGCATGGCGCCGGCCGGCCGGCCGGCCTGGTAGATTTCTGCTTTTCTTTACTTGTTTGAATGGTGTTTGATGATCCATCGAGATGACCTACATATTCGTGATCCTTTAGGACTCTATAAAAATAAGGCCCTGGACTCTTTCTTTGTTGGTAGTTTTTTTAGGCTATACGTGGGAGGAGGAGACTGCCATATTTTTTTTAAAAAATTACGTGGGAGGAGGATACTGTGAGAGATGGGGTACTTTTTTTATATTGTACGTGGGAGGAGGAGACTGCCAGAGATGGATTCTTTTTTTTCTTCCTGTAGATCGTTTAAAGTGGGACAGTATTGGAGGACTCCTTGAGACATTGCATCCGACGGTAGAAAATACATAATTCAAATATCGAATGGCTAGTTTTCTTAGTTACCGAGGATTAACGTGGTTACTCGTATGATGCGTTCAATTTTAGTAATAAAAATATATTAAGGAACGGCCGGCCGAGGAGCGAAGCGTCCCACACATGGAGAGTTGGGCGGATACTGCACGACTTCTGTTGACAAGACTTGTTGTCTTGGCCAACGTGGTGTACCGAGTCCTTGGATCCAATCGTTGTTAATTTGACCCTTTTGTGCTTGTGTCCACGTGCATGCATCATGCATCATTAGTAGAAAAAGCCTCATTTGTCCCGATTTGTAAGGCTCATTTGTCCGGGTTCTAGAACCAGGACTACAGGGTCGGGACTAAAACCCAAAATCTTTAGTCCCAGTTCGCTTATCAACCGGGACAAAAGGGGCTTCACGTGGCTGGTACTGGGAGCCCAGGCAGGAGGACCTTTAGTCCTGGTTGGTGACATCAACCGGAACCAAAAGGCATCCACGCGTCAGCCTGGCAGTTGCTTGGTTTTTTTTGAAAGGGAGGGGGGTTTAGGGAATTTTGGACGGTTCATTTAGAGGTTTTATATTGTTTTAGCTAGCTAATTAATAGAGAGAAGTGTCATTTCTTTCTTCGTGCTTGGTCGACGCTAGCTATTATATAGAGAATTCGACACGCTAGCTAGTAAGCAAATGAATGAACCATTAAGTACAGAAGATCGTCATGAACATATAGAGATAGAAGTGATCGACCTCTCTTTCTCTGAAAGATTTGGTCGTATAACAAGATTTCGTATATATATCCGACGCTACTAGCTACATATATACAATATAAGATCTCTTACAATCCCTAACATCTAATGTCCAATTCTAGATGGTATTCTCTGGCTTTATTTATGACGTGGTCAAGAAAGAATCCCGACAAATTTTCTTGAATTGCTCGTATGTGATGATGTGGTAGAAGTTCATCCTGCATCTGCCAGATCTAATTTGAAAAAGGGGGTCAATACATATATATGGTACTAAAATAAAATTGTGAATATTATTGCTTACGCACTTGAAATTATTTTTCAGAGTAGCCCCGCTTAGGGGTCGTCGCGTTGTAGATGAACTCGCAAACATAGCATCCACACAAATCATTCCGGTTTCCTGCCACAAACACTTTACAAGAAATAGATTCAATCAAACTTATAATCAAGCATGATAAATGGTATTGATGAAACTAGAATCAATGGGAGATGCGCGGAACTAGCTAGTAGTACTTACTTTCGGGTGTGTAAATCACAGCTCCCTAGGCAGTGCCAGAACAATTGATGTGAACTCTTTTCAAACCCTGCCGGACAAAGAAAATAATTACTTGATATCAGGAAATGAACAAAGTTGCCGATATGATGCGATAATAATCGATTGAACTTACTTCTGGAGCATTTCAGTCATGCCCGCATATTGCTGGGGATCTTTTCGTTTCGCGTCTAAGACGATTACTACTACCCGCTCAAGCTTAATCTCTAGCAGAATAAAGTGGAAACTGCGCACGCATGCATAACTCATCAATTACATTACTATAAACCTCGAGTAATAAGGAAAACCGAATATGCACAAGACAATAACACTCACTTGAAGTTGTAAGAAAAGAGTATTGTCCCTTTGTTTTGATTTTTAAGCAACGATTGTAGCAAGTTGTTCTCGGTTTGTGTGGCATTCTTTTGAACCATATACTCCTGTATGATATTTGGGTTAATGAACCCAATGTCATAGATTTGTGCTTTTCTGCATTCGACGATCTTCAGTCTGCATAATATAGCAAGGATAATTATATATACATGCAATGAAAGAGCTGAGTTATATACATCGAGAGATTTAATTACAGAAGTAGTACTTACAGATAGTAGCAAGTCACGATTATTTTGTCGAGGGCCTTTTAATTGTATAACTGGAATATCTCCTCAAATTCATCATTCAACAGATCCATTCCAACGAGGTCGTGCTCCTCTTTAACTAATAGCGTCAAAGAATCCTTTCCAGACTCGCGGCAGGTTTTCATGTACCATTCATGGAATTTTTGCATCATCGTTGTTAGAGGAGGATGATCACGTTTGACGAGAGGCCGCCCGTGCCGGTAACGGAATTCGTCCACCTCCAACGGCTTAAACTGTACATCATCGCTCATGTAATCACCAGGTTTGGTACTGGGCACCATCCCCGGATGATTAGCGACGATATCGCTAGACACCATGAGCGGGGGGCACGATTGGTTCGCCTATTCGCCGAGCTGGGGAATTTTTTTCCCACTTCTTCGTTTTGCTAACCTTGCATCACTGGAAGTACTTCCGGACCGCCGCGCATCTTGATATGTCTTTTTAATACAACGGTCAAAGTTGGAGTCCGGCGGAGGCGGTGGTGGTCGCTTAAGGGCATCGATAGTGCGCATCGTTTTCATCGGATCTATCTTCTCCTTCGGAGGTGGAGTTTTCTTTGCAAAATGGGCCCTCAATTCGTCCTGACATATCTCCTCATTTTCAGACTTGGTCCTCTCATATGGTAACTTTTGCAGAGGCTTGAGAGCTGGACCGTATCTGTATCCCCTCCTGCCTATGCTTGTACTGCTAGCCGCCGGAGCGGCGGCGGCTCCCTTCTGTCGTTACTTACTAGGCGTCGGAGGAGCCAGAGCGGCGGCGACTGTCTTTTGCCGTTGCCAACGAGGCTAAGGAGGAGGTGTACTGCTCCGACGTGTCGGAGTAGGTGAAGGAGGAGGCAGAGTTCCCCCACGTGTCGGAGGAGCCGGAGAAGGAGGCGGTGTGCACTGATCACTCGCCGGAGGAGGAGGAGGAGGAGGAGGCGGAGTGCCCTGATTCGCCTGAGGAGAAGGAGGAGGCGGAGGCATCTAGTTTGGAAGCTTGATGTACTCCTTCTGCCATAGATATGTACTCCTTAGGGCACAAACCAGCTTATTCTCTCCTTCACCTGTAGAGTGGTCAAGCTCAAGCTCCTCAAATTCCTTCATTACTTCATCCACCGTCACAACAGCATAGCCATGTGGAATCGGACGGCAGTGAAAAGTTCGGTTGGGTTGAGGAGGTGCAAGAGAGCCGACAACCACCTTGAAAGTGAGGTTCCGGCATTTCGTCATAAGCTCGCAATGTTGAGCCTCCGTGATAGTATCCACGGGGTAGCTAGGAGACGTGAAGTCAGGCTGAACGAGCTCCGTGGAAGCGACGCTGCTTCTCCGCTAAGATGGCGGGGTAGCTTCTAGGGTAGTTTCGTGCCGCTGAGATGGTTGGCCAGCAGCTCGGTGGCTCTCAGCTTCCTCTAGCTTTTGTAGTCTTGCTTTGATTTTCTTAATTTCGCTCAGCTCTGCTTTCCTCTTTCTCTCCCGGCTTCTGTAACTGCATGAGTCGGGAAACCCAACCTTCCAAGGAACGGAGCCTGGTGTGCCTTGTGTTCGTCCAGGGTGCTCAGCATTCCCTAGGGCCTCAGTCAGCCTGTCCTTCTCTTTGTCGGGGATGAACGTCCCTTCCTGCGCTGCGGTGATATACTTCTGAAGCTTGTTCATGGGTATTGCAAGTTGCTCGTCCGTCCAACGGCACTTCCCTGTTTCAGGGTCCAAAGTTCCCCCAACCCCGAAGAACCAAGTCCTTGAAGGGTCTGGCCAGTTCAATGTCTGTGGTATGACGTTTTTAGCAATCAGGTCATTCTCGGCTTTGTCCCACAACGGTCGGGCTTTGAGGTAGCCACCTGACACCATGTGATGGTGATGCTGCTTCTTTGCAGCATTGACCTTGTTTGTCTCTGACATTTTCTTACTCTTGTCCGATGTCTTGTAGTCCACAAATGTGGGCTAGTAATCTCTTATCTTCTCAAATCGGCCGATGAATTCTGGAGTCTTCCCTTTGTCGACAAACTTTGATTTTAAATCATTCTTCCACCTCCTGAATAGATATGCCATCTTCTTAAGAGCACACGCCTTGGGCAGTGGCTCTATAACTGGCTTATTCAGTTCCTCCTCTGGCGGTAGGGTGACATTTGCCTTCAGCGCGGTACAAAGATCATATTTCTGTCTATCGGTGACATAATCACCTTTAGGGGCGCCGTCCTTAGGCTTATTCCATTGCTTGATGCTAATCGGGATGTTGTCCCTAACAATAGCTCCGCACTGAGCCGAAAATGCGTTCTTGGTCCGCTTGGGTTCAATCAGATGGCCACCGTTCGCGAGTGATGTGATCGTGAACCTTTCATCCTTGCGCAACCTCTTCTTCGGGCCTCGTCTCGTTACCGAAGTTTGGCTCGATCCGGAGGTCTATAAGAGAAGAAAGAAGATTTAATTAATATATGTACATACCAAAACAATTAGTACATCAATTAGCTAGTCAGCACAGGCTTAATTAATATATATACCTCGCCGGACTTTGCAGCAGCTCCCTCCTCCGATCGGTCACCGGAGCCGTCATCATGGTGTCCTTCTTCCTCCGGCATTCGGTCACCAGATCCATCATGATCATGTCCTTCCTCCTCCATTGTTTGATCACCAGAGCCGTCATAATCCTCTCCTTCCAGACCATCGATGTCGTTGAGAAACGACAAGATATCACATCCGTCATGGATTATGTCCCCCAACAACTGTTCTTGTTCTTCGTCTCTTGGATCCATAGTTTCTGCAAATATTACAACATGGCATCTAATATACAAACATGAATGTCCGACGGCCGGACCTCCTCCCTCATGAATGTCCGACGTCCGGACCGCCTCTCTCATGAATGTCAAATAGGGGATTATGTTAACCTTTAAGGGATTTAATTAACAAAATGGCGCCATTCTGAATGTGCAGAAGATGGTCCATATTTTTCTTGATCTCATCTACCCTTCTATATGTCACGTTGTCTAGTGTCAAAGGATTCAAGAAAACCAATGCTTCATCATTAATCGGAAGTAACAAGCGCATAATGGTACGAAGCCCTCCAAAATTGTTTTGTAACGGAGTCCTAGATAGGATAATTAATTAGCTTTTTGGTACAAATTTCAGCAAGAGCCCTCTGAATATCGCTATTTGGAAGGCCTTTGCTGAAATTCGTACCAAAAAGCGAATTATTCTATCCGGGAGGGGGTAGATCGACAACGACGCTCTTTATTCTAGGGTTTGGATGGCCTCGGTAGTTGGTCGGGCGAGCGGACCGCCTCTCTCACTCATGCATGTCCGACGTCCCCCCTCATGTCGAAGTTATCGGGGAGGGGTAGATTGACAATGACGCTCTTTCTTCTAGGGTTTGGGTGGCCTCGATAGTTGGTCGGGTGAGCGGACCGCCTCTCTCTCATGCATGTCTGACGTCCCCTCTCATGTCGAAGTTATCGGGGAGGGGTATATCAACAACGACATACATTCCGGATCCATTGGAAAGCTCTCGGGGAGCCGTGGCCAACGTGATGATAGGGGGCTGGGTGCTCCCGTGGCCTTCTTGATAGATAGAGCCGATGCCAACATTTTCATTTAACAAAAAACTACCTTCAAAAAAAGACTTGCTTCGCCGCGGGTGCTCGGTGGGACGTGGACTCAGTGGAAAAACTTTATGAAAATGCGGTGGTGGTCGGGCCGGGCAGTTTTCTTTTCCTTCTTCATTTTTTACTTTGTTTTTTATTATATGTTTGTTTTCGTTTTCACTCTACATTCTTGTACATATGAAAAACAACGATGACTTTTTACATGAACATATACACACATATACATGAACATATAGACATATAGATGAACATATATATACATGAACATATACACACATGACACATATACATGAACATATATACATATACATGAAAAAAACATATACATGAACATGTACACACATATACATATACAAACAAATACACACATATACATGAACATATACACACATATACACACATATACATGAACATATAAACACATCTACACGGGGAGCAGGGGGCTCACTGGGGGGGCGGCGACGGGGTGGCGACGGGGACGGCGGGGACAAGGCGACGGGGAGGCGACGGGGACGGCGGCAACGGGGAGGCGACGGGGAGGTGACGGGGAGGTGACGGGGATGGCGGCAACGGGGAGGCGACGGGGAGGCAACGGGGAGGCGACGAGGACGGCCGCGATGGGGAGGCGACGGGGACAAGGACGGTGGTGACGGGGCCGACGGCTCAGGGAGGCGACGGGAAGGCGATGAGGACGCGGCCGGTGATGGGGAGGCGATGAGGACGGCGGCTCGGGGAGGCTACGGGGCCGGCGACGAGGACGGCGGGACGGGAAGGCGACAGGGACGAGGACGGCGGCAACGGGGAGGCGACGAGGACGGTGGCGACGGGGCCGGCGACGGGGAGGCGACGAGGATGGGGCCGGCAACGGGGAGGCGATGAGGACGGCGGCTCGGGGAGGCGACGAGGACGGCGGCTCGGGGAGGCGACGGGGACGAGGACGGCGGCTCGGGGAAACTTGTAGATGAAAACTGAAACTTTCCAAGGGTTTTCTTATATACAAGAGGCATTGGTCTCGGTTGGTTGCACCAACCGGGACCAATGCCAACCTTTAGTCCCGGTTGGTGCCACCAACCGGGACCAAAGGTCTCTTTTCGGCAGCCCGAAGGGCGGGAAGCACAGACCTTTGGTCCTGGTTGGTGGCACCAACCAGGACTAAAGGTGGGCATTGGTATCGGTTGGTGCCACCAACCGGGACCAATGGCCTTGCACAGCGGCGTAGTGGGAGTTTAGTCCCACCTCACTAGTGGAGACTGTGCTGCACTTGTTTATAAGGCGCGGTGCGCCTGAGCCTTCGAGCTCCTCTCTAAAGTAGGCTTACGAGCCTAACCACTCTGTATCTGCGTGTGGGCCTAGTGGGCCTTCTGTGGGCCCGAATCTTGGCCCAATTGGCTGGTTGGGTTTCTAGTCGTATTCAGGCCATGGTGGCCCAGTAGGCGGCATTTTTTTATTTTTTTCCCAGTATTTTTGTTTTGTTTTTTGCTTTATTATTTTTTATTTTTTCCAATGTTTTTTTCTGTTGTTTTAGTTCATTCTTTTTAACAAATAAATACTTTGATAATTTTAGTTGCATAATTTCCATTATTTTGTTTTGTTTCTTGCTTTATTTATTTCTAGTGTGTTTTATCATTATATTCTTTTTGCTATTAATGTTTTGAACAAAAAATACTTTGATAATTTTAGTTGCATAATTTTTATATAAGTATAGTTTCAAAAATACTAGAGGTTTATAAAAGCTTTTTAGTTGATTCTTTTTTGAATCCACTCCTACGATGTTTTGAAAGAAATTAAAAAGCACTTCAAACAAACTCTGGAAAGGTTGAAAGTTGTCATGGTATCATCATTTCACCCACATAGCATGTGCTAAAAAGTGAGTGGGTTACGGCAAAAACTGGATGCACTTCGTGTACAAAATGGACAATCTCTTTCGAAGTATCACGGTTTTAGACGAAAACTCATCTGTTACAAAGGAATTTCATTTTTTGAACTTATTTGAACTCCATAATTTTAGTGTGTTCAAAATGCACCATTCAAAGCCACATCATCAATTTTCAACCCTTTCTGACTTCATTTGGTATTTTTCATGCACTTACTGATTTTTGTTGAGCTAAATGACCCTGGAATTGAAAAGCACTTCAAATGAACTCTGAAAAGGTTGAAAGTTGGCATGGTATCATCATTTCACCCACATAGCATGTCATAAAAAGTTGAGAGGGTTACGGCAAAAACTGGATGCACTTCGTGTACAAAATGGAAAATCTCTTTCGAAGTGTTAGGGTTTCGGACGAAAACTCATGTCTTACAAAAGGCATTTCATTTCTTCACATGTCACTGCAATGATATAGTTGTGGAGAGAAAGTCTTCACTTTTTCTTCGCTTGTGTGCTTTGCTTATTGCGCCATAACCATGGATAATCTTCATCGTTTAATGGGGTGCTTGGGTCAGCCTTGACTTTCAAGGGAGGAATTTCATGAAACTTTTTATAATCTTCAGACATGTCTATCTTGCCCTCCAATCCCACGATGTCTCTTTATCCCGAAAGAACTATGTGGCGCTTTAGCTCATCGTATGATGTATTCGCTTCCTTATCTTTTCTTTTTCTCGGTATGGTAGACATGTCCTTCACATAGAAAACCTGCGCCACATCATTGGCTAGGACGAATGGTTCGTCTGTGTACCCAAGATTGTTCAGATCCACTATTGTCATTCCATACTGAGGGTCTTCCTGTACCCCGCCTCTTGACAGATTGACCCATTTGCACTAAAACAAAGGGACCTTGAAATCATGTCCATAGTCAAGTTCCCATATGTCCACTATGTAACCATAATATGTGTCCTTTCCCCTCTTGGTTGCTGCATCAAAGCGGACACCGCTGTTTTGGTTGGTCCTCTTTTGATCTTGGGCGGTCATGTAAAATGTATTCCCATATATCTCGTACCCTTTGTAAGTCAATACAGTCGAAGATGGTCCCCTGGCCAACGAGTACAGCTCATCAAAAACAATGTTGTCACCCATGAGACGTGTTTGCAACCAACTGCCGAATGTCCTGATGTGTTCATATGTAATCCAGTCGTCACATTGCTCCGGGTGTTTGGAGTGCAGAATATTCTTGAGTTCATCGACATACGGGGTCACCAAGGTGGAGTTCTGTAGAACTGTGTAGTGTGCTTGAGACCAAGAATGCCCGTCCCTACATATTATTTAGTCTGCTCCTAGCGTGCCTTTTCCAGTTAGTCTCCCCTCATACCGCGATTGAGGGAGACCAATCTTCTTAAGGTCAGGAATGAAGTCAACACAAAACCCAATGACATCCTCCGTTTGATGGCCCATGGAGATGCTTGCTTCTGGCCTAGCGTGGTTACGAACATATTTCTTTAAGACTCCCATGAACCTCTCAAAGGGGAACATATTGAGTAGAAATACAGGGCCCAGAACGACAATCTCGTCGACTAGATGAACTAGGACTTGCGTCATGATATTGAAGAAGGACGGTGGGAACACCAGCTCGAAACTAACAAGACATTGCACCAAATCACTCCTTAACCTTGGCAGGATTTCTGGATTGATCACCTTCTGAGAGATTGCATTGAGGAATGCACATGGCTTCACAATGGCTAATCGAACGTTTTCCTGTAGAAGCCCCCTCAATGCAACCGGCAGCAGTTGCGTCATAATCACATGGCGGTCATGAGGCTTTAGGTTTTGGAACTTTTTCTCTGCCATATATATTATTCCCTTTATATTGAACGAGAAGCCAGACGGGACCTTCATACTGAGCAGGCATTCAAAAAAGATTTCCTTCTCTTCTTTGGTAAGAGCATAGCTGGCAGGACCTTCATACTGCTCTGGATGCATGTCATCTTTTTCATGCACATGTTGTTGTTCCTCCCGTGCCTCTAGTTTATCTTTTGTCTTCCCATACACTCCCAAGAAGCCTAGCAGGTTCACGCAAAGATTCTTCGTCACGTGCATCACATCGATTGCAAAGTGGGCCTCTAGGTCTTTCCAATAGGGTAGGTCCCAAAATATAGATTTCTTCTTCCACATGCACTAGTAGAAAACAGGGCTTTGGTTCAGGCCTGGCCAGCCCATTAGTCCCGGTTCAGTCACGAACTGTGACCAATGGGGGCAATGGTCCCGGTTCATGACGCCAGGGGGCGGGCGGGCCACGTGGGGCATTGGTCCCGGTTTGTAGGACCCCTTGGGTCCCGGTTCCATACACGAACCGGGACCAATGTGCCTTGCTCCTGGCCCACAACCATTGGTCCCGGTTCGTGGATGGAACGGGGACCAAAGGGGGTCCTTTAGTCCCGGTTCCAGCCATGAACCGGGACCAATGAAATGCCTATATATACCCCTCACCGGCGAGCAGAGCAGTCCACACTGCTCTGTTTTTCAGGCCGGAGAGGGGAGACCTTTGTGGCGCTCTATCTCACCTCCTATGCACATGAAGTGTTTGATGAAATGCCCGAGCCACACTACTTAAGCTTTCTCCTTTCCAAACTCGACCTCCAAGCTCCATTTTCCTCAAGATTTGTCCAGATTTAGCGGTCCGTCACGTTCCATCCCCGTCTTCACCGCCGTCGATCGCCCGCGCCGATCTCGTCGCGGCACCGCCGTTTTGTGTCGATTTCATTCCTGGCCTTAAGAAGATTGGTCTACCTGAATCGCGGTATGAGGGGAGACTGACTGGAAAAGGCACGATTGGAAGGGGCTCAACAATATGCAGGGACGAACATTCTTGGTCTCAAGCACACTACACAGTTCTACAGAACTCTATCTTGGTGGCCCCGTATGTCGATGAACACAAGAACAGTCTGCGCTCCAAACACCCGAAGGAGTGTGACGACTGGATTACACATGAACACATCAGGACTTTCAGCGATTGGTTGGAAACATGTCTCAGAGGTGACAACACTGTTTCTGATGAGCTGTTCTCGTTGTCCAGGGGACCATCTTCAACTGTATTGACTTACAAAGGATACGAGATAAATGGGAATAAATTTTACACGATCGCCCAAGATCAAAAGAGCACCAACCAAAACAGCGGTGTCCGCTTTGATGCAGCAACCAAGAGGGGTAAGGACACATATTATGGTTGCATAGTGGACATATGGGAACTTGACTATGGACATGATTTTAAGGTCCCTTTGTTTAAGTGCAAATGGGTCAATCTGGTAGGAGGCGGGGTACAGGTAGACCCACAGTACAGAATGACAACAGTGGATCTGAACAATCTTGGGTACATAGACGAACCATTCGTCCTAGCCAATGATGTGGCGCAGGTTTTCTATGTGAAGGACATGTCTACCAAACCGAGAAAAAGAAAAGATATGGAAGCGAATACATCATCCAATGAGCCAAAGCACCACATAGTTCTTTTAGGAAAAAGAGACGTCGTGGGATTGGAGGGCAAGACAGACATGACTGGAGATTATGAAAAGTTTCATGAAATTCCTCCCTTCAAAGTCAAGGCTGATCCAAGCACCATGTTAAGCGATGAAGAATATCCATGGTTACAGAGCAATAAGCAAAGGCACAGACGAAGAAAAAGTGAAGACTGATGAATTCAATAAGTTTAAAAAAATGAAATGCCTTTGTAACAGACGAGTTTTCGTCTGAAACCTACTTCGAAAGAGATGGTCTAGTTTGTACACAAGTGCATCCAGTTTTTGCTGTAATCCTCTCAACTCTTGCACACATGTTATGTGGGTCAAATGATGATACCATGCCAAGTTTCAACCTATTCTGAGTTCATTTGTAGTGCTTTCCAATTTCAGGGTCATTTAGCTCAAAATAAATCATTAAATGCATGAAAAATAGCAAATTAAGTCAGAAAGGGTTGAAATTTTAGTATGTGGCTTTGAATGGTGCATATTGAATGCACAAAAATTCTTGAGTTCAAATAAGTTTAGAAAAATGAAATGCCTTTCTAACAGACGAGTTTTCGTCCGAAACCTACTTCGAAAGAGATGGTCCAGTTTGTACATGAAGTGCATCCAGTTTTTGCTGTAATCCTCTCAACTTTTGCACAAATGTTAGTGGGTCAAATGATGATACCATGCCAAGTTTTAACCTATTCTGAGTTCATTTGTAGTGCTTTCCAATTTCAGGGTCATTTAGCTCATAATAAATCATTAAATGCATGAAAAATAGCAAATTATGTCAGAAAGGGTTGAAATTTTAGTATGTGGCTTTGAATGGTGCATATTGAATGCACAAAAATTCTTGAGTTCAAATAAGTTTAGAAAAATGAAATGCCTTTGTAACAGACGAGTTTTCGTTTGAAACCTACTACGAAAGAGATGGTCTAGTTTGTACACGAAGTGCATCCAGTTTTTGCTGTAATCCTCTCAACATTTGCACACATGTTATGTGGGTCAAATGATGATACCATGCCAAGTTTCAACCTATTCTGAGTTCATTTGTAGTGCTTTCCAATTTCAGTGTCATTTAGCTCAAAATAAATCATTAAATGATGATACCATGCCAACTTTGAACCTTTTCAGAGTTCATTTAGAGTGTTTATCAATTTCAGGGTCATTTAGCTCAAAAAAATCAGCAAGTGCATGAAAAATACCAATTGATCAAGTCAGAAAGGGCTGAAAACCCGCGGGGAGGAAGATGGAAAAGAGCAAGACCAACGGTTTTTTTTCACCATTCATACAAGCTTGTTAAAATGAAATCACGAAGGGTTGAAAGTTAAAATTAAGGCACTTACGCTAAAATTCAAGCTAAAATTGAAACTCAACCACTTTGAACTGGTTGAAACCACTTTGAACTGGTTGAACTTCCAATTTTAGCTTGAAATTCCAGTATAAGGGCATCTATTTTCACTCAACGTAGCAGCCGGTTGCGGGGCTTATAAACAGGTGCGGTCTCCCCTCGACTAGCGAGGTGGGACTAAACATAAAGCAAAAACCAAAACAAAAAACCGATTTTTTTTTAAAATATGCCACCTACTGAGCCACCACGGCCTGAATACGACTAGAAACCCAACCAGCTTGTTGGGCCAGGATTCAGGCCTGTAGATAGCCCAATAGGCCCACAGGCAGTGACACATTAGGCCCAGAAGCCTACAGTTGCATTAGGCCCAGAAGCCTACAGTTGAGAGGAGCTCGAGAGGGTGTGCGCATCAGCGCTTATAAACCACTCTTGAGCTCTCTCGGCTAGCAAGGTGGGACTAAAAATTTGGCTCCGGGCAGCACCACCGTTTGGTCCAGGTTGGTGGCAGCAACCGGGACTAAAGGACCCCTTTAGTCCCGGTTGCTGCCACCAACCGGGACCAAAGGTATGCTTCCCGCCCTTTGGGCTGACGAAAATGGACCATTGGTCCTGGTTGGTGGCACCAACCGGGACCAATACCCACCTTTAGTCCCGGTTGGTGCCACCAACCGGGACCAAAGGTCTCTGCTTCCCGCCCATTGGGCTGACGAAAAGAGACCTTTGGTCCTGGTTGGTGGCACCAACCGGGACTAAAGGGGGGCATTGATCCCGGTTGGTATCACCAACCGGGACCAATGCTCTGTGTATATAAGCGACAGTTCTGATTTTTTTCAGAGTTCCTCTAGGCCTTGCCCCCGACGACGCCGAGCACATCGACGCCGCCAGGCTGCCCAAGCTCGTCGTCCTCACCGCCTCCCCGTCGTCGGCCCCGTCCTCATCGTCGGCCCCGTCGCCTCCCCGAGCCGCCGGCCCCGTCGCCGCCGTCCTCGTCGCCTCCCCGTCGCTGCCGTCCTCATCCCCGTCGCCGCCGTCGCCTCCCTGCCGTCTCCCCGTCCCCGTCGTCGTCGTCGCCTCCCCGCCCCCGTCATCGCCTCCTCATCACCATCGCCGTTGCCATCGTCGCCTCCCCATTGTTGTCGCCTCCCCGTCGCTGTCACCATCGTCGCCTCCCCGTCCCCGTCGCCTCCACATTGCCGTCGTCGCCTCCCCGTCGTCGTCGTTGTCGCCTCCCCGTCGCCGTCGTCGCCTCCCCGTCGTCGTCGCCGTCGTCTCCCCGTCATCGCGTCGTCGCTGTTGTCTCCCCGAGCCTGCCGTACTCGTCGTTGTCGCCTGTCCGGGCGCCTACCGTCCTCGTCCCCGTCACCGCGTGCTGCCCCGAGCCCGCTGGCCTCCAGCCATCGCCGCCGGCCCCTTAGTGAGCCCCCCTTTCATGTAACCAGCATAATGCCCGTGCGTTGCTACGAAGCCATAAAAAAGACCACTGGCTTAGGAAATCATCAAAGGATGATGGTGTCTTCGGGTTGTTGCATGGTTCACGATTGGAAAGAGAGCAAAAATGTAAAAGAAGATAATATTGTAGTTCTTGAAAAATCTTAAGCGACCATATTAGGTACTTTGCAAGATTTTTAGCGAGATAACATTTTGAGTTTTGAAACATAGGAGAATGGGCATGAGTAAGTTGAATGCACAAGATCATGAAATTGCAATTTGTGTTTTGAAACATAGGAGAATGGACATTTTGTTTGCTCTCTTCTGCTATGATATAGAGCTGGAAGAATTGATTGGGCAGAGACTAAAATCGAGACCATGATTTTGAGTTGGAGACCCATACTTGCATTTACAATTTGTGTTTTTGTAAGAGTGTTATTCTCGTATTAGGGTGGGTGTATTTGTTTATTTGGCATAGGTCTCACACCAAGTAAAAGTAACATTTGTTTTTTGAAGGTTGCTAGTCCCACAATGCGAGTAGAAGTGCATTTGTTTATTTGTGTGGCCCCACATGTGAACTCGCCACCAACTCCATTATTTATAAGTAGGAAAGAAATGTCTTTGTTGTTTTTCATTGTCGATATAACCCCCTCCGATAACTTCGACATGAGGGGGGGTCGATATACCCCCTCCTCGATAAATGTCTTTGTTGTTTTCAATATGTATGAAAATGTAGAGTAAAATGTCTTTGTTGTTTTTCATATGTACGAAAATGTCATCGACTCTCCAAGAGCTTTCCAACGGATCCGGAACGTATGTCATTATCGATATACACCCTCTCCGATAACTTCGACATGAGGGGGGGTCGATATACCCCCTCCTCGATAACATTTCTTTCTAAGTTACTAAGGTAAAATGTTCACCCCCGTCTCGATATCTGGGCGACCAACTCTCGAGGCCACCCAAACCCAAGGAAAAAACCGGTATATTTGCTCATTGTTTATGTATGATTTTAGTTTAAAGAATTTATATATTCCTCATATATGAATATGGTAAATTTCGGTTTTCGATCCGATTCCGTTCCATTACCGTACCGTTTCCGAATCTGCCTAATCCGGTATTCGAATCGGCATTATCCGGTATTCGAATCCTCATCCGTTCCGCTTACGAATCCGAAAATAAATATGGAATAGGATACGGTATAGAGATTATCCGTACGAATCCGATCCTGTTTCACCCCTAGTCACGTTTTCCATCAGACATTGGTTGCACGGGTGTCTGGCTCCGGGCGCCATATTATATAGGTTTATTGTCATGCCAAAAACTGGTGTCAACACATGCCCCTATGTTTTTCGGAAAAACTTGTATGTTTGGCACACAAATATATCCATTGTATATCATGTTTGTATATTAAGTGTCATGTTGTAATTAATATTTTGCAGAAACTATGGACGATCGTCAAAGAAACTTAGAAGAAGAAGAGATGTTGGGGGAAATCATCCGCGAAGGACCGTTGTTGGTTGGCGACATCGTCCGGGAAGGAGGTAATGTATTCGAGTTTCTGAACGACACCGATGGTCTGGAAGAAGAGGGTGAAGCAGCAGGCTCCGGTGATCGGACAGAGGTGGAAGGACATGCTTATGATGGCTCCTGTGAGCTAACGGAGGAAGGAGACCGTGATGACGGCTCCGGTGAGCGAACGGAGGAAGGAGTTGTTGGAAAGTCCGGGGAGGTATATATAATAATTAAGCCTGTGCTGACTAGCTAATTGATGCATTAATTGTTTTGGTATGTGTACACATCTTAACTCTCTTCTTTCTTCTTTTCTAGCCCTCCGTATCCGGATCGAGCCAAACTTCGGTAACGAGAAGAGGCCCGAAGAGAAAGTTGCGCCCGGATGAAAGGTTCACGATCACCAGCATCAACAGAGATGGCCAACCGATTAAACCCAGCCGGACCAAGGATGCATTTTCTGCTCAGTGCGGGGTTCTTGTTAGGGGCATAATCCCGATCACCATCCACCAATGGAATAAGCAGAAGGCCGGAGACCCTGAAGTGTCTTTTGTCACCGATAGACAGAAAGATGATCTTTGGACCGCGCTGAAGGCAAATTTCATCCTACCGGAAGAGGAGCATCCGGAAAAGCCAGTTATAGAGCAAAAGGTCAAGACTCATGCTCTTAAGAAGATGGTAGAGCTATTCAGGAGGTGGAAGAATGAGTTAAAAACAAAGTTTGTCGACAAAGAGAAGACTCCAATATTCAAGGGCCAATTTGAGAAGATAAGAGAATAGTGGCCCGCATTTGTGGCCCACAAGACATCGGAGAAGAGTAAGAAGATGTCAATGATAAACAAACTAAATGTTGCAAAGAAGAAGCATCACCATCGCATGGGGTCAGGTGGCTACCACAAAGCCCGACCGTTGTGGGACAAGGCTGAAAAGGACCTTCTTGACAAAGGGATCGTACCAGCGACAATGAAGTGGCTAGAGCATGGAAGGAATTGGTTCTTCGGGGTTGGGGGAACCTTGGACCCTGAAACAGGGAAGTGCTGTTGGATGGACGAACAACTGACAGTACCGATCACCAAGCTTCAGGAGTTAATCGCCAAAATGGAGAAAGGGACGTTCGTTCCCGACAGAGAGAACGACGAGCTCACAATGGCCCTCGAGAATCCTGAGCACCCAGGACGAACACGAGGCACAACAGGCTCCGTTCCGTGGAAGCATGGGTTTCCCGACGCAGGCGGTTACAAAAGCAGGGAGAGGAAGAGGAAACAGGAGCAAAGTGAAATACAGAACCTGAATGCAAGAGTACACGTGCTAGAGGAGAGGCATCGAGCTGACAA
This sequence comes from Hordeum marinum, assembly GCA_022496015.1. Lineage (NCBI taxonomy): Eukaryota > Viridiplantae > Streptophyta > Magnoliopsida > Poales > Poaceae > Hordeum > Hordeum marinum. The sequence continues at coordinate 39,027,945 of CM039678.1, forward strand.
TGCTACCCTAGAAGCTACCCCGTCATCTCAGCGGAGAAACAGCGTGGCTTCCACCGAGCTCATTGCGCAGCCTGATTTTACGGCTCCCAGGTACCCCGTGGATAAAATCACGGAGTCTCAAGATTGTCACCTTAAGAAGCAATTGATGATGAACCTCAAACCCACGGTGGCTATCGGCCATGTTGCACCTCCTCGGCCCAACGAAACTTTTCACTGTCGTCCGATTATAGAAGGCTATGCTGTTGTGATGGTCGACGAAATATTGGAGGGATATGAGGAGCTCGAACTTGACTACCCTACCGGCGAAGGGGAAACTCTCCTGGAGAATGCTCTGATGACTTCATGTCTATGGTCGAAGGAATTCATTAAGCTTCCGAACTGGACGGCGCCTCCTCCTTCGGCGAGTAAGGGCCCGCCTCCTCCTCCACCTCCTCCGCCGGCGAGTAGGGCCCGCCTCCTCCTCCACCTCCTCCTCCGGCGAGTGATCAGGGCATGCCTCCTTATCCGACTCCTCCTCCGGCGAGTGATCGGTGCACGCCTCCTCCTCTGCCTCCTCCTCCGCCTGCGTCGGCGCGTCCGAGCAGCCCGTCTCCTCCTCCGGCTCATCAGCAAGAGCAGAAGAGAGCCGCCGCCGCCGCTCCGGCTACTCCGGCGCCTCTTAAGCAACAAAGGAAAATAGCAGCCGTCGCTTCGACGTCTAGCACTACAACCAGTGGCGGGAGGCGATACCAATACGGTCCATCATCTCTCAAGCCTCTTGAGCCGTTACCATACGAGAGGAGCGATGAGGAAAACGCGAAGATCTCTAAAGGCGAAGTGGATGCCCATTTTAAAAATAAAAATCCACCTCCGGAGGAGAAGATAGATGAGGTGAAATTGAAGCGCACTTTGGATGCCCTGAAGCGACCAGCACCGGCTCCGCTGGATGACTACCATGTCCGCGCTCTTAAAAAGAAAGTGAAAGAAGTGCGCCGGTCCGGAACCACTGCAACTAACAAAAGGAGAGGGGAAAAAATTCCCCAGCTCGGCGAACAGGCGAAACAATCGTGCCCCCCGCTGCAGGTGTCTAGCGATATCGTCGTCGCAAATCTGCCGGCCGGGATGGTGCCCGGTACCAATGCTACTGATTACCTACCTGACGATATACGTTTTGATGCACTGGAGGTGGACGAACACAAATTCAGGCACGGGTATCCTCTTCTCAGACGTAATCAACAGCTACCAACGACGATGCGAAAATTCCATCAGTGGTACATGGACACCTGCAAGAACTCTATGTTGGACAATGTGATGATTATGGTTAAAGACAATAACGACCTCGTTGGAATTGACGTGTTGTGTGTTCCATTTGAGGAGTTATTCCAGCTTTTAAATCAAAAGGCCATCGATAAAGTGATCATCACTTGCTACTATCTGTAAGTACTACTTCTTTAATTAAGTCTCTATATATAGCTCAGCTCCTTCATTGCATGTACATATAATTCACTATATCATGTAGATTGAAGATCGTCGAATGCAAGCAAAGAGAAATCTATAATATTGGGTTCATTAACCTAAATCTCTTTGATGAATGGGATATGAAAAAGAATCCCAAACAAGCTGAGGCCAAGTTGCTACAATCGTTGCTTCAACATCAAAACAAACAAAAAATAATCTTTCCTTGCAACTTCGAGTGAGTGTTATACTGTGCATATTCGGTTTTATTTTATTTACTCAAGGTTATAGTAATGTAATTGATGAGTTATGCATGCGTGCGCAGCTTCCACTATATTCTCCTAGAGATTTTTCTTGAGGAGGGAGTAGTAACCGTCTTAGACTCAAGACGAAAAGATCCCAAGATGTATGCGATCATCACTGAAATGCTTAAGAAGTAAGTTCAATCGTTCGTTATCGCACCATTTCGGAAACTTTGTTCATTTCCTGATATCAGGTAATAATTATTTTCTATGTCTGGCAGGGTTTCGATACCGTTCACCACACAATCTTCGGGGCTGCCGAAGGAGCTGAAATTTACACACCCGAAAGTAAGTACTACTGGCTAGTTCCGCGCATCTCCCATTATATTTATTCTAGCTAGTTTCATCAATACCATTTATATAATGCTTGATTATCAGTTTGATTGACCTCTATTTCTCGTAAAGTGGTTGTGGCAGGAACCAGGGGCTAATCTTTGTGGATACTACGTATGCGAGTGCATCTACAACGCGACGATCTCTAAGTAGGACGGCTACCCTAAAAAAGATTTTGATGTGCGTAAGCAATAATATTCACAATTTTATTTTTATTACCATCATTTGTGTTGAGTTTCATTCATATATATGTATTGACCCCCTTCATCAAATTAGCTTTGGGAGCTGCAGGAACAACTCCTAGCACAAGATCGCATAATAGCTATTCAAGAGGAATTGGCGGGATTCTTTCTTGAACACGTCATCAGGAAAGAGGGAGAATACCATATGGAACTTGATTTCAGATGTTAATTAGGGTATTGTAAGAGATCTGATATTGTATATATGTAGCCAGTAGTGTCGGATAGATGTACGAAAACTTGTTGTTTGAACAATCTCACTTCTCTCTGTATATGTTCATGACGATCTTCTGTACTTAATGGTTTAATTCCTTCATTTGCTTACTAGCTAGCATGTCGAGTCCTCTCTATACGTATAGTACGTAGCGTCGACCAAGCACGGAGATAAGAGAGGACACCTCTCTCTATTAGCTAGCTAACACAATATATTAAACCCCAAAATTAATCCTACAAAACTCCTATCCCCCCTCTCAAAAAAAACAAAAACCCATCCCCGGAACTGCTGACGCGTGGATGCATATTGGTCCCGGTTGGTGCTACCAACCGGGACAAAAGGCCCTCCTGCCCGGGCAAGCCGCAGAGGCCACGTGGAGGCCCATCTGTCCCGGTTCGTGGGCAAACCGGGACTAAAGGGTTTGGGCATTAGTAACGACCCTTTAGTCCCGGTTCCGGAACCGGGACAAATGGCCCTCTTGAACCGGGACAAATGGGCCTTTTTCTACCAGTGATGGGTGCGCGTTTATCAGCGTCATTCGGAATAGATAGTTCGCCACGACCCTTCCCAAATATTACTTGTAAATCATTGACCATATCAAGTATGTGATCACCAGTACGGAGGGCAGGCTTCTTCCGGTGGTCTGCCTCACCTTTGAAATGCTTTCCTTTCTTTCGACATTTATGGTTGGTCGAAAGAAATCAAGGATGCCCCAGGTACACATTCTTCCTGCATTTATCCACATATATACTGTCGGTGTCATCTAAATAGTGTGTGCATGCATGGTATCCCTTGTTTGTCTGTCCTAAAAGGTTACTCAGAGCAGGCCAATCGTTGATGGTTACAAACAGCAACGCATGTAGGTCAAATTACTCCTATTCGTTCTCATCCCACACACGTACACCTCTTCCATTCCATAGCTGTAAAAGCTCATCAACTAATGGCCTTAGGTACACATCAATGTCATTGTTGGGTTGCTTAGGGCCTTGGATGAGCATTGACATCATAATGAACATCCGCTTCATGCATAACCAAGGAGGAAGGTTATACATACATAGAGTCACAGGCCATGTGCTATGCTTGTTGCTCTGCTCCCCAAAAGGATTAACGTCATCTGCACTTAAACCAAACCATACGTTCCTTGGGTCACGTATAAAGTCGCTCCACTTTCTCTCGATCTTTCTCCACTACGACCCATCAGAGGGTGCTCTCAACTTCCCGTCTTTCTTACGGTGTTTTTTGTGCCATTGCATCAACTTGGCATGATTTTTGTTTCTGAACAGACATTTTAACCGTGGTATTATAGGAGCATACCACATCACCTTGGTAGGAACCCTCTTCCCGGTGCGCTGGCCCTCAACATCACCAGGGTCATCTCTTCTGATCTTATATCGCAATGCACCGCATACCGGGCATGCGTTCCGTTCCTCGTAGTCACCACGGTAGAGGATGCAGTCATTAGGGCATGCATGTATCTTCTGCACCTCCAGTCCTAGAGTTCATACAACCTTCTTTGATGCGTACGTACTGTCGGGCAATTTGTTATCCTTTGGAAGCTTCTTCTTCACTATTTTCAGTAGCGAACTAAATCCCTTGTCAGATACACCATTGTCTGCCTTCCATTGCAGCAATTCTAGTGTGGTACCAAGCTTTTTGTTGTCATCTTCGCAATTTGGGTACAACCCTTTTTTGTGATCCTCTCACATGCGATCGAACTTCAACTTCTCCCTTTCACTTTCGCATTCTCTCTGTGCATCAACAATGACCCGACGAAGATCATCATCGGGCACATCGTCTGGTTCCTCTTGAACTTCAGCTTCCCCCGTTGCAGCATCACTGTATTCAGGGGGGTAGTTCTTGTCATCCTCTTCTTCGTTGTCTTCCATCATAACCCCTCTTTCTCCGTGCTTGGTCCAAACATTATGGTGTGGCATAAAACCCTTCTAAAGTAGGTGGAAGTGAAGGGTTTTAGATTAGGAGAAAGAGTTCGTATTCTCACAGACAGTACCTGGATAAGGCATAAAATCATTCTGCTTGTTTGCCTCAGCCGCTTCGAGAAAATTATGTTGGCCTTTAATATACTCAGAGGTGCGTCGATCACCATACATCCATTGCCGGTTCATCTGGATGGTTATATTATAAAGTGTATTAAAACCAATTACAACATATCATGAATAGACAAGTGACCAAATTAATAGAAATTCATCATCACATTAAAGCCAAAGTACAATAATGACCAACATAAATATGTACAGTTCATACATAGTTGTCATTATTGAACAACATATAACTCTCTAGAGCATCTAATTAAAACATACAACGAAACTATGTAAAAAATTGAATGCAACAACAAATGCAATCATAACCGCTACTAAGGTACCAATTGATCTAACGGCATAATGATACCAAGCCTTGGTATGAATGGCATATTTTCTAATCTTTCTAAGCTTCAAGCGCATTGCATCCGTCTTGGTCTTGTGATCGTCGACGATATCGGCAACATGCAACTCCAATCTCATCTTGTCATCTTCGGTTCTTTTCAATTTTTCTTTCAAATGATCGATTTCTTTTTCAGCTTTAGTTAACTTGTCGAGCAGAATTGCATAGTCGATATCCATTTCTGGTTCAACTACTTCCTGTGGATAAAAACATCTACGTTAAGTTGGTGGCATAATTAATTGTCATCGACATTAGATGTGTGAAATAGTTATATAAAAGATAATATACCACATCTGAATCATAGACTGGACGAGGGCCGATGTGGGCGGATACCATAACCATGGCACTATATAATAACAAACAATAATAAAAGTAAGAAAATCATACGAGTAAGTATATTTCATTTTAGCAAGAAGATAAGATCAAGAAGCTCACCACGCGCGGGCGATCGACGACGGTTTCAGGACGGGTACGGGACAGGACGGACCGCCAAACCTAGACAAATCTTGACAAAAATGGAGTTTGTACAAGGAGCTTCGAGAGGAGAAAGCTTAAGTTTGGCTTGGGCATTTCATGAAACACCTCATGTGCATAGGAGGTGAGCTAGAGCACCACAAAGCTCTCCCCTCGTCGGCCTGAAAAATAGAGCAGTGTGGAGTGCTCTGCTCGCTGGCGAGGGGGTATATATAGACATCTCACTGGTCCCGGTTCATGACTGGAACCGGGACTAAAGGACCCCGTTTGGTCCCGGATCCATCCACGAACCGGGACCAATGATTGTGGGCCAGGAGCAAGGCACATTGGTCCCGGTTCATGTCTGGAACCGGGACCAAAGGTTCCAGACGAACCGGGACCAATGCCCCATGTGGCCCGCCCGGCCCCCTGGCCTCACGAACCAGGACCGTTACCCCCATTGGTCCCGGATCGTGACTGATTCGGGACTAATGGGCTGGCCCGGCCTGGACCAAAGCCTTGTTTTCTACTAGTGCATGGATATGCATGCACACATATGATCCATGTATGTATGAAAGGAGCATATGTACTATCAAAGTTTTAAACTTTAATATTTTCCATGCACGACTTGTTTGAAAATGCTTTCTCGCATGAAGTGAATGTCTGATGTTTTGCCTCTTCTTTGTTTAAGCTTCTCGTTTTAGATCACCGATTCCGTCATTTCTGAGTATAATTAAAAATAAAATAATGAGTGTAGCATTATTTTCTTATCACTTAAACTATACGTACAAAGGAGCGAAAGTACCTGATCAGTTATTTTCCGTGTAATATTTACTAATATTTTCATGATTGTTATAACCATATTAGGAGGTCTTGTTGTCAGATAATAGTGAACCTATGAGATATGAAGAAGCGATGATGGGCCTGGATTGCAACAAATGCCTAGGAGCCATGAAATCCGAGATAGGATCCATGTATGAAAACCAAGTATGAACTTTGGTAGACTTGCCCGATGAACAACAGGCCGTTAAGTACAAATGGATCTTTAAGAGAAAGACAGACGCTGATGGTAAATGTCACCATTTATAAAGCTCGACTTGTCGCAAAGAGGTTTTCGACAAGTTCAAGGAGTTGACTATGATGAGACTTTCTCACCCGTAGTGATGCTAAAGTCTGTTGGAATTATGTTAGCAGTTGCTGCATTTTTCGATTATGAAATCTGGTAGATGGATGTCAAAAAAGAGTCTCCTTGACGGTTTTTGTGATGAAAGGTTGTATGTGGTACAACCAAAAGGTTTTATGGGTCCTAAAGATGCTAAAAGGTATGCAAGCTCTAGCGATCGTTCTATGGACTGGAGCAAGCATTTTGGAGTGGGAATATATGCTTCGATGAGGTAATCAAAGGTTTTGGGTTCATACAAAGTTTATAAGTAATTTATATTTACAAGAAAGTGAGTGGGAGCACTATAGAATTTCTGATAAGTATATGTGGATGACACATTGTTGATCAAAAATAATGTAGAATTTCTGGATAGCATAAAGGGTTGTTTGAAAGGAGTTTTTCAAAGGAAGACCTGGATAAAGATACTTAAATATTGGGCATCAAGATCTATAGAGATAGATCAAGACGCGTGATAAGACTTTCAATGAGTACATACCTTGACAAGATTTTGAAAGAGTTCAAAATGGATCAATCAAATAAGGAGTTCTTGCCTGATTTGTAAGGTGAGTAAGACTCACAACTCCACCACGGCAGAAGAAAGATAAAGGACAAAGGTCATCCCCTATGCCTTATCCATAGGCTCTATACGGTACGCCATGGTGTGTACCACACCTGAACCTTGACGCGTGTCTGGCAAGGGGGTACAGGAGTGATCCAGGAGTGGATCACTGGACAATGGTCAAAATTATCCTTAGTGAGTGGAGGCTAAGGAAATGTTTCTCGATTATGGAGGTGGTAAAGAGTTCGTCGTCAACGGTTACGTTGATGCAAACTTTGACACCGATCCGGGTGACTCTGAGTAGCAAACCGGATACGTATACTGGTGCAGACATTTGAGATAGCTCGAAGTAAGGCGTAGTAGCAGCATCTACAATATGACATAGAGATTGCAAAGTACACATGGATCTGAATGTTGCAGACCCGTTGACTAAAACCTCTCTCACAAGAAAAACATGATCAAACCCAGAACACCTTGGGTGTTAGTTACATGGTGATGTGAACTAGATTGTTGACTCTCGTGCAAGTGGGAGACTGTTAAAAATATGCCCTAGAGGCAATAATAAATTGGTTATTATCATATTTCCTTATTCATGATAATCGTTTATTATCCATGCTATAATTGTACTGATCGAAAACTCACATACATGTGTGGATACATAGGTAACACGATGTCCCTAGTGAGCCTCTACGAGACTAGCTCGTTGATAAAAGATGGTCAAGGTTTCCTAACCATAGACATGAGTTGTCATTTGATAACGGGATCACATCATTAGCAGAATGATGTGATGGACAAGACCCAACCATAAGCATAGCATTTGATCATGTTAGTTTATTGCTACTGCTTTATCCATGTCAAGTATCTGTTCTTACGACCATGAGATCATGCAACTCCCTGACACCGGAGGAATGCCTTGTGTGTATCAAATGTCACAACGTAATTGGGTGACTATAGCGGTGCTCTACAAGTATCTCCAAGGGTGTCTGTTTGTTGGCATGGATCAAGACTAGGATTTGTCACTCTGTATGACGGAGAGGTATCTCTGGACCCACTCGGTAATACAACATCACAAGAAGCTCGCAAGAAATGTGACTAAGGTGTTAGTCATGGGATCTTGTATTACAGAACGAGTAAAGAAACTTGCTGATAACGAGATTTAACAACGTGTGGAGATACTGACGATCAAATCTTGGGCAAGTAACATACCGCTGGAGAAAGGGAACTGCATACGGGATTGATTGAATCCTTGGCATCGTGGTTCGATTAATAAAGATCTTCATCGAATATGTCGGAACCAATATGAGCATCTAGGTCCCGCTATTGGTTATTAACCAGAGAGGTGTCTCGATCATGTCCACATGATTCTCGAACCCGTAGGATCCTCACGCTTAACGTTTGATGACGATATAGTATTATTAGGTTATGTATGTTGGTAACCGAATGTTGTTCGAAGTCCGAAATGAGATCCTGGATGTCACTAGGAGCTCCGGAATGGTTTGGAGGTAAATATTTATATACGGGAAGTCATTTTTTAGCTACCGAAAAATTTTCGGGTTTTTCCAGTATTGTACCGGGAAGATTCTAGAAGGTTCCAAAAACTTCCGGAGGAGTCCGGAAGTCCACCAAGGGTTTCACCACGTCCCAAGGTTCTACATGGGCTGAGTGGAGGCGCCCTGGCCTTATTGGGCCAGGCGCACAAGCCCCTCAAGGCCCATGTGGCTTGGGAGAGGTGGAAAGTTCGCCTATGTATGAAAAGGGAGGGAACTGGACTGGTAGTCGAACTCCTCCCCCTTGGCTGCACCCTAGGGCTTGGGAGGGATGATCTCGACGCCCCTCCACCTATATATAGAGGGGAGGGGCGCCCCAACAAGACACACCAAGCCCTTGGCGCCCCTCTCTCTCCCTAGATCATTTTCTCCTTCGTTCACGGTTTTGCTAGCGCTCGGCGTAGCCCTGCCAGGATTGCTCCACCACCATATCCACCATGATGCCGTGCTGGTTGAGAACCCATCTACTACTCCGCCCTTGCTCGCTAGATCGAGGAGGGGGATACGTCATCGAGCCGCACGTGTGCTGAACGCGGAGGTGTCGTCCGTTCGGTGCTAGATCGAGACGGATCGCGATTGGATCGTGAAGACGTACAACTACATCAACCTTGTTATATACACTTCCGCTTAGCGATCTATAAGGATATGTAGATACACTCCCCCTCTCATAACTTTGCACCTCCATGGCATGTGCGTAGGAATTTGTTTTGTTTCCCATGCAATATTGCCCAACACTTTTGTATAAAAAACAATAGTATCTCCAATTATAGCCCCTCTGGGATGTAAAATATATCTGTTCTCACCATCCCCATAGTGTATGAGACAAATGTACGCATTTTGATAAGGGTAGTATCCTATGGTTATGATTCTACTAGATATGTCCTTTTGATTCCGTCTAAAATTTATTTCACTGTATAGGCGCTTATGACCTCCCCCTCTATGCCTTGTGGTAATTATTCCTCTGGATTTATGATCTTTACCACAACGGTGTTGTCCACGGATCAATTATTTTGTGGTTTGGATTTCACTTGAATGTCTATGGTTCCCTTGCGTGTGCTCGGGATATGTGTTTTGTATAAAACAATATTGGTCATGGAATTAATCAATAACATTGCTAAATCTCATGGGGACGTATCCATATTCGGTGGAGTAGGGGACCAGAATCATGAAGGAAATGATCTTTATATGGAAATGAAGGAATCCAGAGTAATTAATGAAAACAATATTGAAGAATCAAAGGTAGCTCTAGTATAGGACAAAACGAATGAACCACCATAGGCTCGTATAAGAGTTGGTTTAACTGCCCTAACTATGGCGGAATATTTCCTAGTTGTTAATAAGCAAGATTATTTTTGTTTTGATTGGAATTCCTTTCCTCTATGGAATACCATTATGAACCTAATTAACTATTTGAATTTTCCCTTATTTTTATCGCCTTCTCCAGACCGTCGAGAAAAGCATGAAAAAAGGCTTGAATGGTATGATCCCTCCATCACCCCAGAATGAAAGGGGTGATCTCGTAGTTCTTGGTCTATGAAGATGCGTTGTTTGGTTAAAAATTATACTGATACATTCGAATAATTTAATATTTCACAAGTAGCGAACTAAAATTCTTGTTATTACAACTAAATATTTCCACATTTTTAGAACCATTTAATCCATAATCATGAGCAAATGCATAACTATACTCCTGAAAGAGAAGTGGGTGGACAAAGTATTGTTGACGAGATTTATGTTTTTTAATGCCCTTTGAATTTTCCACTTGTATTTCTACTAGAATCAGAGAGAAGAAGCATTTCTCAGCTTTATCGAATGGTGATACATAGTGCAATATGGTCAGAGTTTTGCATTGGAATGATGATACTACTGGAATCAGAAGATCTGTCGTCCGCCACTTCTTTGCCGTCAGCTAGCGGGCGGCAAAGAGTGTCTTTGCCATCAGCAAGCAGAAAGCTGATGGCAAAGAGCTAGTAGACGGCAAAGAGTGGCTTTGCCATCAGCCAGCTCTTTGCCGTCCGCTAGCGGACGGCAAAGATTCTTTGTCGTCAGCCAGCGAACGGCAAAGGGGTGGGTGGGGCCCAGTTGACGGCACCATTGTACTGGCGGACGACAAAGAAGGTGCATACCCTAACCGCTAACGGCGCCCCCACGCCTCTCTCTCTTTCTCGCATCTCCCCCGACGTCCCCACCCCCATCGCGCCTCTGCCGCCGCCGTTGAGCCCCCGCATGCCCGCCGCGACCGCCCCCAACCCCCAACGCGCCTCCGCCGCCCCTTCCCCCCGCCACCCGACCCGCCACACCGCCGCCGTGCTCCTGCCCCCCGCCGCCCCACAGTCGTGGTCCCGCCCCTGCCCCCGCCGCCCTCCCCTGCGGCGGCCGCCCGACCATGGCCATGGGGAAGGCCGCGGCGCCGTCCCCTCCCCTGCGACCCGCCGCCTCCGCCGCCCCTGCCCTCCGCCGCCCTCCCCTCCGGTGAGCTCCTCCTCCTCCTCTTTTTTCTTTTTTGTAGTTTTAGTTTTTTTTAGTTTTAGTTTTAGTTTTAGTTTTAGTTTTAGTTTTAATTTTAGGTTTAGGTTTACGTTTAGTTTAGTTTACTTTTAGTTTTAATTAGGTTTAGTTCTTGAAAAAGTAGAAGAAAAAATAATAATTAGAAAATGAGGAAGAAGAAGAAGAGGAAGAGGAAGAAGAAGAAGAGGAAGAAGAAGAGGAAGAAGAAGAAGTGGAAGAAGAAGAAGAAGAAGAAGAACAAGAGGAAGAAGAGGAAGAAGAGGAAGAAGAAGAAGAAGAAGAAGAAGAGGAGGAGGAAGAGGAAGAAGAAGAAGAAGAAGAAGAGAGGCACACCGACCCCGACGCCACTAACCCCCCAACCTCCGCCGCCACGATCCTCAACCCCCGACGCCACCGACCCCAACCCCCAACACGACACCCCGACCCCGACACGCCACCGACCCCAGCCCCCGACACTTTTAGTTTTCTGTTTTTAGGTTTAAGTTTTTAGATTTTTATGTTTTTAGATTTTTAGGTTTTTAGATGTTTAGGTTTTTAGATGTTTAGGTTTTTAATTTTAGGTAAATAGATGTTTAGATGTTTAGGTAAATAGATGTTTAGATGTTTAGGTTCCACCCCGACCCCGACACGACACCCCCGACACCCCGACCCCGACACGACACCCCGACCCCGACACGACACCCCCGGCACCCCGACCCCGACACCCCGACCCCGACGTGACACCCCCGACACCCCGACCCCGACACCCCGACCCCGACACGACACCCCCGACACCCCAACCCCGACACCCTGACCCCGACACCCCGACCATGACGCCCCCGACACCCCGACCCCGACATATATTTAAGTTTTGTAGTACATAAAAAGTTTATCAAGTTTAGAAGTTTATAATTTACTTTTTGTAGTACATATATAGTTTACTTTTTGTAGTACATATATTTATTAAGTTTAATAATGATCTATAATTTACTTTTTGTAGTACATATATTTAAGTTTAGAAGTTTATTGATTTTGTATTCATAATTAAGCATTTGGTCTCAAGATTCATGATGCCTGGCCCGCATCCTCGTCGTCGAATTGGTGGAGGAGGCCTGCTTGATTATAGGGGCCATGTCCGAGACTGGGCTCCGCCGGGCTGGTACTAGGAGGTCCTAGATTCCGGGGTGTGCAACTTGGTGAGGTTGCAGCCCGTCGTTGACCCGGAGGTTGTTTGGTGGCGGTCGCGTGGGCCATGGTCGGTGGAGAGGGGGCCGGCCCCCGCGGAGGTGATACGTCGCCGTGTTAGGGAGGAGGACGAGCACGTCCGAAGCTATATGGCTGCGTTGGACGCCAGGTTCTCCAATACCTGGCAGGTTGTTCAGGGATCTCACCTGAACTATGATCCTGTGATGGTTCCTTCTCTTTGGGTGTCCACCGCCCGCGTCGATACCCGTCGTTCCCTATGGTTCTAATTGTATTAGTGATGTATTAGTGATACTATTCGATGATGTACGGACGCAAGAGATGATTTAGTTTTGCTTATTAAATGCATGCTAATTTGAATACTAATTTGTTTTATGATTTATGTTTTGCTTATTGAATGCACGTCTGTTTGATATATGGAACGGGTTGACTTTAGGTCTGTTTCGGCTCCTTGTGTTTCTTTCAGTGAGGGAGAGTCTCCACCATATATATATATATATGAGAGAGGAAGAATCCGGATTGTTGTCATGGGGGTCGCTTCTCCTTCGTACCCGTGTGCTAGACATTTTGCTCTAATGCACTCGGGGACGAATGGAGGAGCCACCATCACCGACTATCGCAAATATCAGAAAGAGTGCCCACCATATACGTGAGATGAGAGTTTAGGAAGGAAGGAAATATTTGACATACCTAAAGTCAACATGTTGCATATTGAGTAATAGTGATCAATGTGTTGATCAGTTTTCTCGTAGTTTCCTTCGATCGGTTTTAAATGTTTCAACTATGAACATAGGAAATGTCCAACGACGAAAGTGAATTCGGTATGTGCGAATACTGCGAAGACGAGCGCGGCCTCTATGACCAGACTTTCCTAGTTGATGGTAGGCACTTCAGCATCATGCTGGATGAGACCTTCGAAGTGGATACAGTAAGTCACAATGACAAGTCTTTTTTCGTGATTAAGCATGACTTCTGCCTCTTTTGCTTCAATTTATAATTAATTTTAATTTTTTACTGTTCTACTAGCGTATCCCCTGCCATGCAAGAATTGCTGTCTTGGATAAGATTGGTTTCGATACTGAAAAGATATGGAGGTAAAGATAGTTCACTTGAGGACCGAGCATGGTTTTACTTTTGCTGTAAAATTGCACCATGCAGACACGTATTGTTATTTTGAATGCAAAACTTGGCAAGCACTATGCAAGGCTTATGGATTTGAGCCTAATATGCTTATCACCTTTGATATTCGTCCGAAAGATGAAATTGAAGGTAATATCCACATCTGGGTCGATGTGCAGACGCCTCCAGTTCTACCATTATGTGAGTTTCTCAACCATATTTATTACGTAATTTATATTGTTTATTTAAAAATAGTTGACAACTTATTTCCATTGACAGCTTATTTTCATTCTTCAAAAAATGTACGGAAAATGGTAGACAGAACCTACTACTATAGTGATGAAGCAGAATTAACTTACAAGGAGAAAGATCATCTTACCGCATTTCTTAGTCATCTTGAGAATTACAATACCTGTTATCAATTCCTGCACATTATGGTCAATATGTGCCACTAGTGCACGTGCTGAACTACGGTAACATCCATGGAGATTTAATGGTAAGAGTTATTACTATGTTTTTGAACAGAAACTCCCGACATTGCACGTGGTGAAATTATTCTAAAACTAGACTAAACTACATTGCTAACTACAAAGTTATTACTATGTTTTTTAACAGAAAATCCCGGAGGATTGTGTGCCTCATCTGATGTTTTCGAGTGGTAGCGTTGTTGTTACGAGCTTAGGGCCGCCACAGCAAGGTCAGCCTACGCATCACTCCTGTCCATACCGGATTTCTAAAACCGATGGAGTCATGACAATCAAAGCTTGGAAAAATGTATGCTCAACCGTAGAGAGCTACTTGGAAGCAACATTGTGCGTAGGCCAAGACCGGGAGACAGGATGATCTCCGTTCTCCATAATGAAGAGTCAGGGCCTATCTTGTTTTATGACATTGTGCCTAAGAGAGGGTAGAGTAGGCCCTCAAGTGTTGATGGTAAGTTTTCCCATGTGTTTTCATTAACAAATGCATATTTAGCTTAAGAAATGACCTACTTAGAGAGGGTAGAGTAGGCCCTCAAGCATTACTACCTTGGAGAAGAGGAGAGGAGAGGAGAGGAGAAAAAGAAAGAGAAGATAAATTCTTCTTCTTCTTTTTCTTCTTCTTTTTTCCAAATCTTCTAGCTAGTCTTCTTCTTCTTCTAACTATCATCTCTCCTACTTTGCAGATTTGCTATTGATGAGGAAGAGTACATTGATGGACTTTACTCTTCTACTTCTGCTACCTTTATGTATATTGTGTGTTGTTGGAAACTTGTATATATGTTGGACTTGTATGTTGGTATATGTGATATATGCTTGTTTGAACTAATTGTTGGTATATGTGATATTGTTGGATATTTATGTGATATTGTTGGATATTTATGTGATATTGTTGGATATATATGTTTGAATTGAATGATTTTAAGAAAAAACAATAAAACAGGGACTATATAGCCACTTTGCCGATGGCAAAGAGCTTTGCCGTCAACCAGCACACGGCAAAGCCGCAACGTGGCAGCTACCTCTGCAACCTGGGGCTGGCCTAGGTGGGTGCTTTGCCGTCAGCCAGCGCAGCTGACGGCAAAGCACGCCATTAAGCCCCCAACGGAGCTAAGTGGCCACGTGTGCTGTCAAGGTTCTTTGTCGTCCGCTGGCTGACGGCAAAGACTCCAGGGTCTTTGCCGTCAGCCAGCGGACGACAAAGCTCCCTTTACCATGGCCTTTTCAGCCGGACGGTTGGCCGTCCGCTGGCGGACGGCAAAGCCTTTGCCGTTTGGTTTTCATGCCTTTGCCATCCGCCGTGGCTGACGGCAAAGTGCCTGATTCCTGTATTTCTACTTAAGTGGGTGGACAAAGTATTGTTGACGAGATTTATGTTTTTAGTGCCCTTTGAATTTTCCACTTGTATTTCTACTAGAATCAGAGAGAAGAAGCATTTCTCAGCTTTATCCAATGATGATACATAGTGCAATATGGTCAGAGTTTTGCATTTTTAAAACAAACCCTCGAGAGGTTGGAGTTGGTGGAACCTTGGGTGGTTCTCGGAAGAAGATAGCAAATTTTTTTATACCTAAAGTCGAAACTAAAAGGAACGTATAAAGCAATGCTTCTATGGATTCCATCGTGGTTCATTTACAATTATAACTTCCACACCTATTCATTTGTCATTTGGGATATTTTTCCATATAAAGAAAGAAAAAGAGTCAAAGAAAGGATGTGAGGGTTGATCCCCTTGGAAGAAGTGGTTGTCGTCGTTCAGGAGCTGCTCGGACAAGGAGGAGGAGGAGGCATGGGAACCGTGGCTGCACCAACGCTTGACATTGGGTATGGCAAGAGGTCCTCATAGTCCTGGAGGAGGCTCTAGTACCTTACACTAGTAGAAAACAGGACTTTGGTCCAGGCCGGGCCAGCCCATTAGTCCCGATTCAGTCACAAACCAGGACCAATGGGGGCAACTGTCCCGGTTCATGAGGCCAGGGGGCCGGGCAGGCCACGTGGGGCATTGGTCCCGGTTCGTCTAGCCCCTTTGGTCCCGGTTCCAGGCACGAACCGGGACCAATGCACCTCACTCCTGGCCCACGACCATTGGTCCTGGTTCGTGCTTGGAACCGGTACCAAATGGGGTCCTTTAGTCCCGGCTCCAGCCACGAACCAGGACCAATGAGATGCCTATATATACCCCCTCGCCGGCGAGCAGAGCACTCCACACTACTCTGTTTTTTTGGCCGACGAGGGAAGAGTTGTGTGGTGCTCTAGCTCACCTCCTATGCACATGAGGTGTTTGATGAAATGCCCAAGCCAAACTTAAGCTTTCTCCTCTTGAAGTTCCTTGTCCAAACTTCATTTTCGTCAAGATTTGTCTAGGTTTGGCGGTCCGTCCTGTCCTGTCCCCGTCCTGAAACTGCCATCACTCACCCGCGCGTGGTGAGCCTCCTGATCTTATCTTCTTGCAAAAATAAAATATACTTACTCATATGATTTTATTACTTTTATTATTGTTTGTTATTATATAGTGCCATGGTTATGGTATCCGCTGACGTCGGCCCTCGTCTAGTCTATGATTCAGATGTGGTATATTATCTTTTATATAACTATTTCACACATCTAATGTCTATGACAATTAATTATGCCACCAACTTGACGTAGATGTTTTTATCTATAGGAAGTAGTTGAACCAGAAATGGATACCGACTATGCAATTCTGCTCGACAAGTTAACTAAAGCTGAAAAAGAAATTGGTCATTTGAAAGAAAAATTGAAAAGAACTGAAGATGACAAGATGGGATTGGAGTTGCATGTTGGCGATATCGTCGACGATCACAAGACCAAGATGGATGCAATGCGCTTGAAGCTTAGAAAGATTAGAAAATATGCCATTCATACTGACGCTTGGTATCATTATGCCGTTGGATCAATTGGTACCTTAGTAGCGGTTATGATTGCATTTGTTGTTGCATTTAAATTTTTTACATAGTTTCGATGTATGTTTTAATTAGATGCTCTAGAGAGCTATATGTTGTTCAATAATGACAACTATGTATGAATTGTACGTATTTATTTTGGTCATTATTGTACTTTGGCTTTAATGTGATGATCAATTTCTATTAATTTGGTCACTTCTCTATTCATGATATGTTGTAATGGTTTTTAATACACTTTATAATATAACGCACGTAGATGAACCGGCAATGGATGTACAGTGACCGACGCACCTCCGAGTATATTAAGGGCCTGCATAATTTTCTCGAAGCGACTGAGGCAAGCAAGCAGAATGGTTTTATGCCTTGTCCATGTACTGTCTGTGAGAATACGAGGTCTTTCTCCAACTCTAAAACCCTTCACTTCCACCTGCTTTAGAAGGGTTTTATGCCACACTATAATGTTTGGACCAAGCACGGAGAAAGAGGGGTTATGATGGAAGACAATGAAGAAGAAGAGGATGACGACAACTACCCTCCCCCTGAATACGGTGATGCTGCAATGGGGGAAGCGGAAGATCAAGAGGAACTAGACGATGCGCCCGATGATGATGTTCGTCGGGTCATTGTTGATGCACAGAGAGAATGCGAAAATGAAAGGGAGAAGTTGAAGTTCGATCACATATTAGAGGATCACAACAAAGGGTTGTACCCAAATTGTGAAGATGACAACAAAAAGCTCGGTACCACACTGGAATTGCTGCAATGGAAGGCAGACAATGGTGTATCTAACAAGGGATTTAGTTCGCTACTGAAAATAATGAAGAAGAAGCTTCCAAAGGATAACGAATTGCCCGGTAGTACGTATGCAGCAAAGAAGGTTGTATGCCCTCTAGGATTGGAGGTGCAGAAGATACATGCATGCCCTAATGATTGCATCCTCTACCGTGGTGAGTACGAAGAACGGAACACATACCCGATATGCGGTGCAACTAAAATAAAGCAAGAAACAAAACAAAATAATGGAAATTATGCAACTAAAATTATCAAAGTATTTATTTGTTAAAAAGAATGAACTAAAATAACAGAATAAAAATACTGGAAAAAATATAAGAAAAAATAAAGCAAAAAACAAAACAAAAATACTGGAAACAATAAAAAAATGCCGCCTACTAGGCCACCAAGGCCTGAATACGACTAGAAACCCAACCAACCAATTGGGCCAGGATTAAGGCCCACAGAAGGCCCACTAGGCCCACATGCAGATACAAAGTTGTTAGGCCCGTAAGCCTGCTTTAGAGAGGAGCTCGAACGCTCAGGCGCACCGTGCCTTATAAACCGGTGCGGCACAGTCTCCACTAGCGAGCTGGGACTAAACTCCCACCACGCCGCTGTGCAAGGCCATTAGTCCCGGTTGGTGGAACCAACCGGGACCAATACCCACCTTTAGTCCCGGTTGGTGCCACCAACCGGGACCAAAGTGTTGGGTAACATTGCATGGGAAACAAAAAATTTCCTACGCACATGCAAATCTATCCATGATGATGAGCATCTACGAGAGGGGGAGTGGATCTATATGCCCTTGGAGATCGCTAAGCGGGAAGCGTTAAGAAACGCGGTTGGTGTAGTCGAACGTCTTCGTGATCCAAATCGCCGAGCATCCCGCGATCCATTCATGAACCATCCTCACGATCCGTCCCGATCAAGCACCGAACAGACGGAACCTCTGCGTTCAGCACACGTACAGCTTGATGACGATCTCCGCCTTCTCGATCCAGAAAGAGGGAGCGGAGAGGTAGATGAGTTCTCCGGCAGCGTGATGGCGCTCCGGCGATGGTGATGGAGCTATTCCGGCAGGGCTTTGCCTAAGCACTGAAGAAATCCGATCTAGAGGAGAAACTATGCACTGGAGGAACAGGTAGCACATGGCTTAAAATCTAGTGCAAAAACCCTAAAACCTCCAGTATATATAAGAGGAAGGGCGAGGAGCGCCAAGGCCCCTTGCCTTCGGCCGAAGGGCGAGGAGAGTATGATTCCTCCTCCAATCCTAGTAGGACTAGGATTCCTCCCCTTTTGCCATTTTCCACCTTTTCCCTTTGGGCTTTCTCTTCCTAGATGCATGGCCTTTTCTGGGAGTTCCACCAGCCCACTAAGGGCTGGTATTCACTCTCCCACAGCCCATGGAGCCTCTTGGGTCTAAATATCCCTCCCGGAGGTCTCCCAGTACACTACCGGCACTCCCAGTACACTACCGATGAGCCCAAAACTTTTCCGGCGACCAAAACAGGACTTCTTATATATGAATCTTTACCTCCGGACCATTCCGGAGCTCCTCATGACGTCCAGGATCACATCCGGGACTCCGAACAACCTTAAGTCACCATCGTACATAACTCTATACTATCGAAACGTCACCAAACCTTAAGTGTGCAGACCCTGCGGGTTCGAGAACTATGTAGACATGACCGAGACACCTCTACGGTCAATAACCAATAAGGGGACATTGATGCCCATATTGGTTCCTACATATTCTACGAAGATCTTTATCGGTCGAACCTCTATGTCAAGGATTCAATTAATCCCGTATGATGTTCCCTTTGTACTTCGGTATGTTACTTGCCCGAGTTTCGATCGTCGGTATCTCCATACCTAGTTCATCTTTGTTACTGGCAAGTCTCTTTACTCGTTCCGTATTACAAGATACCATGGCTAACACTTAGTCACATTGCTTGCAAGGCTCATTGTGATGTTGTATTACCGAGTGGGCCCTGAGATAACTCTTCGTCACACGGAGTAACAAATCCCAGTCTTTATCCATGCCAACTCAACAGACACCCTCGGAGATACCTGTAGAGCACCTTTATAGTCACCCAGTTATGTTTCGATGTTTGATACACACAAGGCACTCCTCCCGTGTCCGTGAGTTGCATGATCTCATGGTCATAGGAACATATACTTAACATGCAGAAAATAGTAGCAATAAACTGACACGATCATATGCTACGTTTGTAGTTTGGGTCTTGTCCATCACATCATTCTCCTAGTGATGTTATACCATTATCAAATGACATCACATGTCAATGGCCAGGAAACCTCTACCATCTTTGATCAACGAGCTAGTTCACTAGAGGCATACTAGGGACAGAGTGTTGTCTATTTGCCCACACATGTAATGTGTTTCCAATCAATACAATTATAGCATGGATAATAAACGATTATCATGAACAAGGAAATATAATAAAAACACTTTATTTATTGCCTCTAGGGCATATTTCCAACACAAAGGTCTCTGCTTCCCGCCCTTTGGGCTGCCGAAAAGTGACCTTTGGTCCGGGTTGGTGGCACGAACCGGGACCGAAGGTAGGCATTGGTCCCGGTTGGTGCCACCAACCGGGACCAATGGTGTGTGTATATATGCACCACTTGTGAAAATTTTCATTTTCATCTCGCAGTTCCCCCCGATGACGCCGACCTCCTCAACGCCGCGAGGCTGCCCAGACGCTGTCGCCGTGGCCTGTGCCCTTGCCCTGCCCCTGAGCCCATGCCGACGCTGTCCGCCGCCCATGTCGTCGCCGTCCGCCGCCCACGCCATCTCCGTCACTCGTTCCCCTGCCCTGCCCCCGAGCCCATGCCGACGCCGTCCGCCGCCCGTCGCCGTCCGCCGCCCCGGCCGCCCCCACCGTCGATGTCGTCACCGGCTCCCTCATGCGCCGCCCCCGCCGTTGCCCTAGCTAGCCGATGTCGTCCCTATCATCGCCCCAGCCACGCCCCTGCCCCGGCCCGCCCCCACTATCGTCGTCGCCCTCGCTGCCATCGCCCTCGCCGGCCGCCCCCGCTGTGAGCCGACGCCTCCGCCCCTTATAATTTTTTTTTCATTTTTTATATGATGAATTTTTTGTTCATATATATATATATAATGTATATATGTATGTGGCTATATGTATGTATGGATGCTCATATATGTATTAAAATTTTTGTTCAGAGCATGTTTTTGTTCATATATGTATTTTTTTGTTCATATGTGTATTAATTTTTTTGTTCGGGGAGGGGTCGTCGGACATGCATGAGAGAGAGGTGGTCCGCTCACCCGACCAACTATCGAGGCCACCCAAACCCTAGAAGAAAGAGCGTCATTGTCGATCTACCCCCTCCCCGATAACTTCGACATGAAGGGGGACGTCGGACATGCATGAGTGAGAGAGGCGGTACGCTCGCCCGACCAACTGTCGAGGCCACCCAAACCCTAGAATAAAGAGCGTCGTTGTCGATCTACCCCCTCCCTGATAACTTTGACATGAGAGGGGACGTCAGACATGCATGAGAGAGAGGCGGTCCGCTCACCCGACCAACTATCGACGCCACCCAAACCCTAGAAGAAAGAGCGTCATTGTCGATCTACCCCGTCCCTACCCGATAAACTCTCGAGGCCACCCAAACCGGGACTGAAAAAGCGTTGTCGAGGCCACCCCAAACCCTAGAAGTGTTGTCGAGGCCACCCCAAACCCTAGAAGCGTTGTTGAGGCCACCCAAATTTACCAAGTTAAATGAAGAAAACTCCGGTAACATAGATTTATCAAGAAAACTCCAATTTTTTTCTGATCTCATCTATATATATATATATATATATATATATATATATATATATTCTTCTATATGTCATGTTGTCTATCAGAGTATTGAAGAAATCCATGGCTTCATCATTAGCCGGAAGTAACATGCGTATGATGCTATGAAGCTCTTCAAAGTTGTTTTGAAACGGAGTCCCGGATAGAATAATTCACTTTTTGGTACGAATTTCAGCAAAGGCCTTCAAAATAGTGATATTCAAAAGGCTCTTGCTGAACTTCGTACCAAAAAGCTAATTAATTATCCTATCCGGGACTCCGTTACAAAACAATTTTGGAGAGCGTCGTACCATTATGCGCCTGTTACTTTCGGCTAATGATGAAGCCTTGGTTTTCTTGAATCCTTTGACACTAGACAACATGACATATAGAAGGGTAGATGAGATCAGGCAAAATATGGACCATTTTCTGCACATTCAGAATGGCGCCATTTTGTTAATTAAATCCCTTAAAGGTTAACAGAATCCCTTGTTTGACATTGATGAGAGAGGCGGTCCGGACGTCGTACATTCATGAGAGAGGCGGTCCGGATGTCGGACATTCATGTTTGTATATTAATTGCCATGTTGTAATATTTGGAGAAACTATGGATCCAAGAGACGAAGAACAAGAACAGTTGTTGGCGGACATATTCCATGGAAGACATGATATCTTGTCGTTTCTCAATGACACCGATGGTCTGGAAGGAGAGGATTATGACGGCTCTGGTGATCGAACAATGGAGGAGGAAGGACATGATCATGATGGCTCCGGTGACCGAATGCCGGAGGAAGAAGGAGTGTTAGTGCAGCTAGTGCCCCTTAGTGATTTTGGTGTATTGAAGACTTATAGGTTAAGGCTCTAATGTGTTTGTGAGTGTACAAAGGCTCTATAAATCGCTGAGGAGTTTGATATATTCAGATATTATCGACCCCTAAAAATGTATGTCTTCAACGGAAGACTTTGGTGAAGACTTTGTGAAGACTTTGGAATTGAAAAAGATGGTGTGACCTTGAAGATATGAACGAGGACTATCAAGCGTGAAGACTTGTTTTTCGTAGTTTCATTTCCTTCTTTGAGTCATAGGAAACACCGTACTATTAAAGGGGGTCGAGGTAATACTAAGGAAAAATTCCAACTGATGCTCAACTCCAAGATCCTCAACCCATACAATCCTTCGAGTGAAGCCTTTGGAAATCTCTTACGGTTCAGTCAAGTTCTTCAGTGACAGAGACGAAGTTCTTCTGATCTCTGAGGAAATTGATCTAACTGAGGAGTTAGGATTTCGCCAGTGTGAATTGCCTACAAGTGAGGAACATGATATGTCTGAGGACTTTCATAGTTCGAAAATCCGACCGTTGCTGTGCTAAGCGCCAGCTGTCCCCAATCACTCTCATCCACATAACGGTCATATCATTGGGGGCATTTATGTCATATCATGTCAGGTTGCACCCTGGCTATAAATAGCCAGCCCCCACAACCACTAGTTTGTTGGCTGCTCCGAGAGAGAACTGATACTTGTCAATTGAGAGCAACCCATCCTCTGGGGACTTTGAGAGAAAATCATCAGTGAGGAAAAACCCACAACCAAACCACCAAACCCAAAGTGATTGAGCATCACTGAAGAAATTCATGTGTGGAACCGACGCTTGTTACCTTTGAGGATTGTGCATCCTCCAGACGGTTAGGTGTCATGGTCTAGTGCTCCTACAGTCAATTGGGGATCACGAAGTGACCCTTGTATAGAGCATCCAGCAGTAAGTTGTGGATCACCAGGTGACCAGTTTGTGAGGGTTTTGGAAGTCTACCCTGAACACTTACCACGAGTGTTGGGCGAGGACTGTGTGACCTTAGCTCAAGGAGAATACGGTAAGGACTGTGTGTCCTCTGGTTTAAATACCAGGACGCTCCAAACTAGACGTACAACTGTCACAGCAGTTGGAACTGGGTCATCAAACCATGGTCTTATTTCCTCAACCTCCTTATTCCTCATAAACATGTTGATGAAATTGATTGTTACTGTTTGAAGAATGTGACTGAAGACTTTCACAAATTCCTCACCTCAAATTCTTCAAGTTACCTTGTTCATCACTGCTTATCCTGTATCACGCTACTTGTAATCTGTGTATATTTCATTTCATCATGAAGACTATGTTGTTACTATGTTCTTCATGCACTTGAGTACTTATTCTGCTGCTAGTTATTCATCACATTTCACATTCCTCAAAGTTGAAATTCCTCAAGTGATGAATTCGTAAAACTCGCCTATTCACCCCCCCCCTCTAGTCGATATAAAGCATGTTCAATTGGTATCAGAGCAGGTACTCCCTCGCTCTGTGTGATTTTGGTTTAACCACCTGGAGTTCTAGTTATGTCAACTACAGGTATGATCAAGGTTTCCACCGGCTGTCCTACCTTTGATGGGACGGACTACACCTACTGAAAGAACAAGATGCGTATGCACCTTGAAGCTATTGACAACGATCTCTGGTATGTTGTGGAAAACGGTGTGCCCTCTGTCACTCCCACCGTAACTGTTGCTGATGTGAAGAGATTCAAGCAACTCGACTCGCAAGTGAAGAATATCATCTGTGGCCATCTGAGCAAAGGTCAGTATGGCAGAGTGAGTGCTTTGGAGTCTACTAAGCTTATCTGGGATAGGCTGTCCAAAGTCAATGAAGGTGTATCCACTCAACGTGACTCTCGTGTTGATGTTCTTCGCAATTTCTTCAACCGCTTCAAGAGACTTGACAATGAAAATGTTCAGCAAACTATTGATCGCCTCACTGATATCTCCAATGAACTTCAAGCACTGGGTGCCACTGATATCATTGACCATGAAGTGGTGAAGAAACTGTTAAGATCTCTTGATTCCTCATTCGATACTCTGGCTTTGATGATTCAAGAACGTGGAGACTACAAAGCTCTTGATCCTGTTGATATTCTTGAGAGACCCAATACTCATGAATTCCAACAAGCGGAAAAGAGAGACCTCTACGGGCCAAGCTATGGAAGATGTCGAGCTCTGAAGGCAAAAGCAATTTCCTCATCTAAAGAAGAAGATTCTGACAGCAGCCTTGGTGATCGTGAAGAACTAAGTCAGGAACTAGAAATGCTTGTGATGAAATTCCAGAAGTTCTGAAGGAGAGGTGGATTTGGAAAGTCATCAAAAAGTGGCTTGAGGAAATCAGATTCCTCAAAAGATTACAAGAAAAGAACCTGTCATCGCTGCAAGAAGCCTGGTCACTTTATCTCTGACTGCCCTCTCTGGGAAAAAGATTCAAAGAAAAAGAAGAAATACAAGGATGATAGTTCTGATGACTCAAAGAAAAAGAAGAAATCTTCAAAGTCCTCATGTGCAAAGTCCTCATCTTCAAAGTCCTCAAAGAACAAGAAGAATAGTTCTAGAAAGGCTCGAGCATTCATCGGCAAGGAAATGGATTCTAAGGAAGAATCTGAAGAATATGAAGAAGAGGTAGAGTCTGAGGAGGAATCAGAATCTGGTGTCGCTAGCCTTGCTCTCGCTACTACTTTCGTCAGCAAGTCCATCTTCAACGATAAAGAATATGACTACTCCAACGACTCTGATGTCAGCAATGATGATTATGCTCCCACCTATTGCTTCATGGCAAAAGGATCAAAGTTACACAAACATCATTCCTCTTCTGAATCAAGTGAAGGTGAATCTGATGAATATATGAAACCTAGCTATGCTAAACTTGTTAAGCATGCCACTAGATAACAAAGTGCACTTTAAAAGCTTTAGAAAATGCTAGACAAAAGCGATGATCTGTTGAACCATGAAGTGGACTGGACTCAAACTCTGTCTGACGATGTCAAAAGTCTTCAGACAAAGTATGATAACCTTCAGAGTCATCATAACGACCTCTTAGTTGATCATGAGAAGCTTTCTTATGAATTTCTTCAAAGAAAGCAAGATCTTGAGAAACTGAGGGTGTCACATGAGGATCTCCAAAGGGAAAATGATTCCTTACTAGCTCAACAGATCAGTACCGCTCAGGAAGAATTTGTCCCACCTTGTTTGAAATGCATCGAATGTGAAACTGCTAATTCTTCACCTGAATGTTCAAATGCTTCTATTGCTACAAATTCTTCAACTATTCTCGTGGTCTCAAATTCCTCATCTGGGGATACCACAAGTATCACTGATATCAATGCAGGGTTGAAGGAATTGTATGTGACAGGCATGTACAAAAGCTCAAAGGGCATCAAATCCTTTGCAATGTCCGCAAAAAGCAGATTCTGAACAGGAACCCTAGGAAAGAAGGTATTGCCTTTGTGAGGAAACTCAACGCTGATGGATCCTATTGGACACCTGAGCATTACCCCAAAACCTCATGGGTTGCTGCGAAAGGACCTCCTGTAGATCCATCCACGTTATCTAGAGTTACTTGTGAAACTTCATATTCCTCTGATAAGTCACTTGACTCCAACTACAAATTCTTCAAAAATCAGAAAGGTGAAGTATTTGCTAGATTTGTTGGAACTAACTGCAGGAATGGCTCTCCTATGAAGAAAATCTGGGTTCCCAAAAGCTACCTAAAATATCTTCAAGTGAATGTCCTCATGACACCACTCATGAAGAATAAGGATCCCAGATGAAATTCCTCATATGGACCAAAGTCCTCACTTGGACCAAATTCCTCAAATGGTCAAAAATATCATTCTCATGCTAATGCCTCTGTTTTGCAGGGAAAACCTAAGAGTTATGAATATGTGCATTATTCTTCAAACCATTATGTTCATATGTCCTCAAAGAATTTATCTCCTTATTCATTTGAGTTCTCTAACCCTTGCCCTATGAAACAAGCGCACTTGCTTCAATGCCTCCCTTCTCATATGGTGCTCGCAGAATGATAAACTCTTTCCCAACCCTCCAGATGTGGGTGGTGAAGAAATTGAACTAACATCTTATGCAGGGTCAGGTCTCCAGATGAATTTGAACATCTGATGAATTTGTTGGAGACCTGAGGAAATGCTTGAAAGGACACAAGCTAACTATTATAAAATGAATTCCTCATTTCTCATGTCCTCACACTACTTGCTTACTATCTTGTGTGATGAAATTCTGTCTGATGAAATTGCTGTCATATTCTTCACTCTAAAGCATATGAGTTCGTAAGTTGTACTAATTCATCTGCAGGATGATACTCCAAAAGCTACTGAATGGTTCCTCGATAGTGGATGCACAAACCACATGACTGGTGACAAGAATCTAATGATGAATTTGCCACTCACTCCATATCCTCTGAAGCATATCACCTATGCAAACAAAGGAAAAAAGCAAGGTATTGGGACTTGGTAAGGTTGCTATCTCAAAGGACCGAACCATGGATAAGGTGATGCTTGTCGAATCCCTTGGGTTCGACCTTATGTCTGTCTCAATGCTTTGTGATCTTGATATGATTGTCGTATTTGGAAAATATCGTTGTGTTGTCATCATGGAATCTGACAATTCCAAAGTCTTCGAAGGCGTTAGGAGAGGACACCTGTATATTGTTGATTTCTCTACAGGTCCTCAGCCTGCCACATGCCTACTTGCAAAGTCCTCAGAAGGTTGGATGTGGCATCGATGACTTGGACATGCGGGTATGAGGAATTTGCACATGCTCGTGAAGAAAAAGCATGTCATTGGCATCGAGGGCATCAAATTCCTCAAGGACCACCTTTGTGGTGCATGTGAATCTAGGAAGATGACCAGATCCAAGCATCCCTCGAAGATAATCATGACCACGGCTCGACCCTTTGAATTGCTTCACATGGATCTCTCTGGCCCCACTCATTACTCCATACTAACAAATTCTTCAAGTTTGTATGGATTTGTCATTGTTGATGATTATTCTCGTTACACGTGGGTGCATATTATTATGTACAAAAATGAAGTGCAGGATGTCTTCAGACGATTTGCTTCAAGGGCCTTCACCAACTTCGGCGTCAAGATCAAGCATATCAGGAGTGATAATGGGACTGAGTTCAAGAACACTCATCATGATGAATATCTTGATGAACTTGGTATTACTCATGAGTTATCTGCCCCTTATACTCCTCAGCAGAATGGCGTCGTGGAGCACAAGAACAGGACTCTTGTCGAGATGGCTCGCACCATGCTTGATGAATACAAGACTCCTCGTCGCTTTTGGGATGAAGCAATTGATACGGCATGCCACATCATCAAAAGGGTATATCTTCACAAATTCTTCAAGAAGGCTTCATATGAACTTATGACTAGCAAGAAACCCAATGTAAGTTATCTCAAAGTCTTCGGTGCAAAATGCTGGATTAGAGATCCTCACCACAGTTCAAAGTTTGCACCGAAAGCACATGAAGGTTTTATGCTTGGTTACGGAAAGGACTCGCACACCTACAAAGTCTTCAACACCTACCATCACAAGGTTGTTGAAACTATAGATGTGCGGTTTGATGAAACTGATGGCTCGCAAAGAAAGCACATGCCTTCTATGTTAGAAAAGCAGTCCCCTGAAGAATCCATTAAGCTGAAGGCAACTAAAGATATCATATCCACTGAGGAAGTCATTCCAACGAATGAAGACTTTCATGCTGATACACCTGAAGAAAATGATGCTAATGAAAATCCTCAGCCACATCAACCTGCTCATCCAAGAGTTGCAAATGAAGTGCAGATTGACAAAATCATCGATGACATCAATGCACCAGGTCCTCTCACATGCTCAAAAGCTTCACATTTAACTAACTTTTGGGGGCACTTTGCTTTCGTCTCTATCATAGAGCCTACCAAAGTTGATGAAGCATTCAAGGAGCCTGAGTGGATTCAAGCTATGCAAGAGGAATTGCATCAATTCAAGCTCAACAATGTGTGGGAACTTGTCAAGCGGCCAAATCCTCGCAAGCATAACATCATAGGTACCAAGTGGATCTACCGCAACAAACAAGATGGAAATGGCCTTGTGGTGAGGAATAAGGCTCGTCTTGTAGCTCAAGGCTACACACAGGTTGAAGGAATTGACTTTGATGAAACATTTGCACCTGTTGCTAGACTTGAAGCTATTCGCATATTGCTTGCTTATCCTAACCATAATAATATAATCTTATATCAAATGGATGTGAAAAGTGCATTCCTCAATGGTAAGCTTGAGGAAGAAGTATATGTTGCTCAACCCCCAGGTTTTGAAGATCCGAAGCATCCTGACAAAGTCTTCAGACTCAACAAGTCCCTCTATGGCCTCAAGCAGGCCCCTCGGGCGTGGTATGATACTCTAAAGGAATTCCTCATGAAGAAAGGCTTCAAACCCGGTTCACTCGACCACACTCTTTCCACAAAATCATATGACAATGAACTATTCATATGTCAAATATATGTAGAGTATATTATCTTTGGATGTACTGACAAACGTTATAGTGATGAATTTACCTATATGATGAGTGAAGAATATCAAATGTCTATGATGGGAGAGTTGAAATTATTCTTAGGTATTCAAATTCATCAACAAGACAATGGCATCTTCATCTCACAAGAGAAATACCTCAAAGATGTTCTGAGGAAATTCGACATGCAAGATTGCAAAGGCGTCAGAACTCCAATGCCTTCAAAAGGACACCTCTGCACTGATGAAAATGGTAAAGATTTCGATCAGAAGGTATACCGCTCCATGATTGGCTCTTTATTGTATCTATGTGCATCTAGGACTGATATTATGCGAAGTGTTTGCATGTGTGCCCGATTCCAAGCAACACCGAAGGAATCACACCATAAGGTTGTGAAACATATTCTTCGAAACTTAGCACACACACCAACACTTGGATTATGGTATCCCAAGGTCTCAAATCTTCACCTCGTCGGATACTCTGATGCTGACTATGATGGAGATCGCGTGGATCGCAAGTCAACCTCAGGCACATGTCATTTCCTCGGACGATCCTTAGTCTGTTGGTCCTCGAAGAAGCAGAACTGCGTCTCACTCTCTACTGCTGAAGCTGAGTACATTGCTGCTGGCTCATGTTGTGCTCAGTTACTATGGATGAAGCAAACCCTCAAGGACTACGGCATCAAGTTGAAGAATGTGCCTCTCTACCGCAACAACGAGAGTGCCATCAAGATTGCATACAACCCAGTTCAGCACTCCAAGACCAAGCACATCCAGATTCGTCATCACTTTCTTCGAGATCATGTACTCAAGGGCGACATCTCCATCGACTACATCCCCACTAAAGAACAACTGGCCGATATCTTCACCAAGCCCTTGGTTGAAAAGAGATTTTTCAAGTTGCGGTGTGATCTAAATATCTTAGAATCTTCAAATGTTCTTTGAAGAAGGACACACATCCTAACACTTATGCAAAATTGATGACTTAGATGTGCAACACACGAAGTAACGTTTTTCTTCAACCAATGAAGAATAACCCTCTAAGTGTGAAGAAATTAACGAAGAATTTGATTCTCAAAACCCTACGACAATTTTATGCGGTGTCTGAAATCAGCATTCTTGTACGATGGGTCACGCCACCAACCAAAAGTTGAAATTCTTCAAAATTGAGTTTTTCGTCATTTTTACAAATTCCTCAACTTTTCAAATTCTTCATACTTTGAAACTCATGTTCTTCATTGACTATACATATATATATTTGAGTTTTCAATGTCCTCAATAGCGTCCACTTATTGCTAATTCTTCAAGTTGATTTTCATCTAAGTGAATGTGATCGGACCCTTTCCCCCTGTATGCTAAACTCAACCCAGTCAGTTCACAAATTCTTCACATGCGTTCTACTTTGAAACTCGTTCAAAGTCTTCACTGTGTGACAGCTCAAGAATTTGCGAACGGAAACTTTGAAATTTTCACTATCAAAATATTCAGCGGTTCCCGTTCAAACGGTTCCGATTCGCCCGCTTGGGTGACACCTGTCGCGTGGAGAGCAAGGTTCAGGGGCAATCTTGTCCAAAATCTTTGGGCGGATCGGTTTTCACTCCTACTATAAATACCCCCTCCCCTTCAACTGTTCTCGGTTCTCCTCATCTCTACTCTCTCCCGAGCTCCAACCTAGAGCCGTCGCTAAAGTCATTGTCGCTAGTGAGGAAGAGCTTCACTGCCTCAACCTTGTCATCGCCGTACTCGCATCGGCCGCGAAAGTCCTCATCCTGCCGCCGCTATAGTTGTCTCCCTTTGCCAAGCTAGGGCGTGAGAGATCTGAACGGACGAACTTCCCAATCTCATCTCTTGTTCGTCGTGTTCTTCACCAGGGTAAATAAAATTTATTTTTACTGCCCATGTTTGATCCTCAAATGCTCTTCATATTCCTCAAAAGGTGTTTATTCTTCATGAACCTTATTCTAAAAGCACCTTACATCTTCACATACTTGATGTTTTTCCCTAAGTAATGATTTTCTTCAAGATTGCTCAATTGTGTGAATCCTCAAAATTTGCACAACTCTGGAACCTGAGACAAAGAACACTTAGTGAAATTCCTCAAGACACCCATGGTCAAATTCCTCACACCTACTTTATTTAGAAAAATTTCTGAGAACGCATATGACCTCTTCAAATTCCTTGCACCTATACTATGTTCACAGGTGCAACATGTCCACTGATGAATCACTAGGTTCTCATCAACTTAACTCATTTGCAGCACTCCTTGAGGAAAAACTGTGTACTTCTTCAGAGTCCTCAAGAGTTCAAATTCCTCAAGTGAAGAAAATGGCTGACGGAAAGAAACCTCAGAAAGGTGGAAAGAAGCCTGATGTGCACACTTCCTTTGAGATTTCGGATGACGTGTATGAGGAATACTGCACACCCAATGAAGAAACTCATGGCAAAGAAACGACCAAGCAGAGAAAAATTCATCCGCAAAAGATTGAGTGGAGATGGGAAAGGGAATGGAAGGAATATCGTTATGTAACCCCAAAATACATGATGAAATTCGCAGTAAAACCTCCTTGCAACAGGCCTCCCCTTGCTCCAAACCAAATTGCTGATCCCACTAGCCTCAAGACTGGTGAGGACTTTCCTCACATGTGGGAGAAGCAGCAAGCCAAGCTGGCGAGGAAAGCCAAAGAGGCAGTGAAGAAATTCAATGAAGATTCTGCTGCTGTTGCCTCTGCCGGAGCCTCTACAAGTGCTCCAAAGAAAATCATGATGAATAAATCTGCATTGAAGACAAGTTCTTCAACCTCAAAACCTTCACAGCAGATTCCTCAAGGTCAAAGGCCTCGGCCTACAAAGTCTTCAGTTGCCGGAACGGTTGCTGCTCAGTCTTCTGCGGCAGCTGCAAAGTCCTCAACCCCAGTACATCTGGCATCATGCAAGAGGACTGAGGGATTCTCAAGAGTTCCAAAGATCTCAGCAAGCCCCTCTACTACAGCAAAGTCTTCAACTAGCCCTTCTGCGTTGAAGCTGAAGAAAACTGCTAGACGAGGTCAAAGACCAAGTCCTCACTCAAGCAAGACCGTGGTGACCATACCCTTAGGTTCTGAGGATGCTGATGATGAAGCTGATGATGACGAATTGGAAGAAATCATCAGGCAAAGTCAGCAAAGGGCAGCTATAGCAAAGGGCAGTTCTGTTCCTCTCATGCTGGATCCCAAGATGATCCTCAACTTGACCGACATATGGCATGAAGACCCAAACACCCCACTTTCTTCACTGAATCTGCCTCTTGGAGTGGATCATGTCCTCACCCACTTCATCTCTGATGAAAAATGGAAGAGAGAGCAAGCTCTAAGAGCTAAGAGGAACAGGGCTCGGAAGGAAAAGTTTCTGAGAGACAACGTGATGAACTTGACCCCAAATCAACTCGTCACTGTCCAGTCTAAAATTCGCACACTCTCTAAGGATCAAGAGAGGTATGATGCTGAATGGAAGGGCACCAAGGTGAGATTCGTCAGGGCTGCTCAAGCTGCAATGAAGGATCACAACACTAGGGTTGCAGCTCGATCGCAACCACAAAATCCTCAGGCTGATGAAATTCCTCAAGCTACTGAAGAAATTGCTCAGCCATATGTGAATGCTAATGGAAATGCTTCTGCACCAGAAGCAATTGCCAGTGCTGCTAAGAAAACTCAGACCACTGATTATCATGCCAGGACAACCACCACTATTGTGCCTGAAGAAACTGAAAGGCCAGCTAAAGCTTTTGCTGTGCTTGAAGAAACTGAACACACCAGGGCGGCTGCATCAGTCGTTCCTGAAGAAACTGGCACCGCTGAGGAAAAGACTCTCAAGAGAAAAGCATCAGATTCAGAAACCTCAGTTGTGAAGAAGTTGAAGACTATGCCAAGTTCTTCAACTGGACCCATTGATGCAACACCAATTTCCTCAGCACCTGCCTACGAACTTGTACCATTTGGGGTGGAATATGTCATCCCAGATGAAGATGAAGATCATTCTGCTGCTTTGACAGAGCAGATTGATGAACAAATTGAAGTTGAAGACATTGCTTCAACTCCAAAGGTATCATCGCCCCAGCTTCAGTTCACTGTTGAAGAAGCTGGAGTTGAAGAAATTGATGAGGAAGTAGACATTGGTGACACAACTCGTGTCATCAATGATGAATATTGGGAATCAGCGCACCCAAATTCACCAATGACTACTTCTCTTACACAGATTCCTCAGTCTCCTGCTCCGACTGAAGAAATACATGAAGAATCTGCCAATCTGAAGACCCAAGTCACTAAAGAAATTCCAGCTGCAACAACTGATGATCTTGATGCTCCCGCTACAACTAAGGAACATGTCCTCCAAATTGTTCAGTCTGAAGGAGTTCCCACCATGCCAACGGAGATAAAGGGGAGCTTCAAGCCAAATCTTCAACCTAAGCCAAGAATGCCATTCAAAGGCTCAGTACGACCCAAATTCCTCAAGAGCAATTTCTTCAATGAACTATGTTCTTCACTGGTCCAAATCCCTATGACTTTGCAAGGGTCAGTCGTAATAGATTCTGCACGGCAACACAGTTCAACTACTATGCATAAGTTCTTTTTGAGAAGAAGAAAGTCTTCAAGCACCACCAAATTCCTCATGCTGACATGGAAACCCTTCTATCGTTCGCACCGGTGCTCCAGGTTCTTCATGATGCAGGCATTCTCCCATTCTGCGTCGACATCTGCGACTGGAATGAAGAACTCATTATTCAGTTTGATGCCACATTGCATATTAGCGGAAATGCTTCAGACGTCAACTCCTGGATATTGGACTGGATGATAGGATCAACACACTTCACTGCTCAAGCTTCTGAATTGCTTCGGTGTGTACCAGTTCCAATTCCCTCAGATGAAGCTTGCAAACTGTTTGATGAGCCTCCACTTCCAAATCAGCTAATGCAAGTGTTGATGAAGACATTGCCTCCTGGAAAGCCTCAACGGAAAACCTTCCTTGTGAAGGATCTACTATATGTGCCCAGGACTGTCTACCGTATACTCACAAATACGCTATGTCCTCAGAAGGGTCACAATTCTGAAGAAGAAGAAGAAGAAAAAGTGGAAGGAGTCATGAAGAATATGCTCTTCAACATCATACATGGGATTCCCATTGACTTGCATGACTTCTTCATGAGGACATTGGCCAGTGTTGCTTTAGCTCCATTTGAACAGAAGCCCTATGTGCCTTGGATAATGAAATTCATCAGGGCAAAGTCTTTAGTTCCCTTCAAGGCTGATTTTCAGAACCACTTCGGCTTCCTGCCTCCAATTGAAGCCATCAAGAGCACAATTGCCTCGATTGAAGGAAAAGGCAAGGCTGTCATTGATGAAGGCACTCGTCCATTGGATAGACAATTTCGCAAAGCCGCTTCCTTCTCCACCAATGATGACACTGCCACTCAGGACTCCAATGCAAAGGCCTCATCTCACAAACCTCAAGAGTCTGTCCCTCGTGTGATGACTGATCGCGAGCTTCTAATAAGTCTTCATCAGAAGGTCGATCGCAATCACAAGTGTGTGAAGCGTCAACTTGGTTACATTGTGCAGAACATGACTGTGACGCAGAACACTGTGAAGAGGAATCACTACTATGCGCATGAAAACATCAACCGCTCTTGGGCCGTACTGTCTCACCTCATGTCTTCTGGAGAACTGAATGAGCTGGATCTTGAGGAACAACCTGACTAGGCTCGTCAACCACAGAAGAAATTCAAGAAAGTCGAAGTTCCTCTGATGGTCACAAGTTCATATTCTTCATCTCGAGAGCACGACGAGGATGAAGACATTGACGACACTGCCGCAGGCCCTACATCGACAAACGACCCCGACAACGCTGGCGCTCCTTCCTCACCAACATGATGAAATTCTTCAAAGGGGCGTTAGTCCTCACTTTTTCATCCCTTTTGGTCTTCGATGACAAAGGGGGAGAAAATTTGAGTTAGTCTTCAAGCGGGTCTTTATATATGGGCTATTTTTTGCTTAAGTTACAACTCTCGCTCTTCTGAAACTTTTATTGCTTGAGTTGTAAACTTAAGTCCGATGGTGGTCTGACACTTTTGAACTATTTTCTCGCATGTTTATTTCCTCAAGTACCTTAATGCATACATGCTGAATTTCGTCAGACACCATCTTCCTCACGCATTTCAAATTCTTCATATCATATGTTAAATGCGTGTATGAATTACAAGATATAGGGGGAGTTCTCCATGTTTTAACCTGCCATGTGCATTTGCAGTCCAAAGCAAATTCCTCAAATATGCACATCTTCAGGGGGAGTTCTTATATATCTTGCAATCAAATTCCTCAAACTGTGTACTTTCACTTCATATGTTTATCCCCATTGAAAACTTAACCTATTTGTCATCAATCACCAAAGAGGGGGAGATTGTTAGTGCATCTAGTGCCCCTTAGTGATTTTGGTGTGTTGAAGACTTATAGGTTAAGGCTCTAATATGTTTGTGAGTGTACACAGGCTCTATAAGTCGATGAGGAGTTTGATATATTCAGATATTATCGACCCCTAAAAATGTATGTCTCCAACTGAAGACTTTGCTGAAGACTTTGCTGAAGACTTTGTGAAGACTTTGGAATTGAAGAAGACGGTGTGACCTTGAAGATATGAACGAGGACTATGAAGCGTGAAGACTTGTTTTTCGTAGTTTCATTTCCTTCTTTGAGTCATAGGAAACACCGTACTGTTAAAGGGGGCCGAGGTAATACTAAGGAAAATTTCCAACTAATGCTCAACTCAAAGATCCTCAACCTATACAATCCTTCGAGTGAAGCCTTTGGGAATCTCTTACGGTTCAGTTAGGTTCTTTAGTGACAGAGACGAAGTTCTTCTGATCTCTGAGGAAATTGATCTGACTGAGGAGACCATGATGACGGCTCCGGTGACCGATCGAAGGAGGGAGCTGTTGCAAAGTCCGGCGAGGTATATATATTAATTAAGCCTGTGTTGACTAGCTAATTTATGCATTAATTGTTTTGGTATGTACATATATTAATTAACTCTTCTTTCTTCTTTTATAGCCCTCCGGATCTAGCCAAACTTTGGTAACGAGATGAGGCCCGAAGAAGAGGTTGCGCAAGGATGAAAGGTTCACGATAACAACACTCGCGAATGATGGCCATCCGATTGAACCCAAGGGGACCAAGAACGCATTTTCTGCTCAGTGCAGAGCTATTGTTAGGGACAACATCCCGATCAGCATCAAGCAGTGGAATAAGCCTAAGGACGGTGCCCCTAAAGGTGATTATGTCATCGATAGACAAAAAGATGATCGTTGGACCGCACTGAAGGCAAATTTCACCCTACCGCCACAGGAGGATCCGAATAAGCCAGTTATAGAGCCACTGGTCAAGCCGTGTGATCTTAAGAAGATGGTAGATCTATTCAGGAGGTGGAAGAATGAGCTGAAATCAAAGTTTGTTGACAAAGGGAAGACTCCAAAATTCACCGGACGGTTTGAGAAGACATCGGACAAGAGTAAGAAAATGTTAGAGACAAAGAAGGTCAATGTTGCAAAGAAGCAGTATCACCATCACATGGGGTCAGGTGGCTACCTCAAAGCCCGACCGTTGTGGGACAAACCTGAGAATAACCTGATTGCTAAAAACGTCATACCACAGACATTAAACTGGCCAGACCGTTCAAGGACTTGGTTTCTTCGGGGTTGGGGGAACTTTGGACCCTGAAACGGGGAAGTGCCGTTGGACGGACAAGAAACATGCAATAACCATGAACAAGCTTCAGAAGTATATCACCGTTGTGCAGGAAGGGACGTTCATTCCCGACAGAGAGAAGGACGAGCTGACTGAGGCCCTAGGGAATGCTGAGCACCCTGGACGAACACGGGGCACACCAGGCTTCGTTCTGTGGAAGGTTGGGTTTCCCGACACTGGCGGTTACAGAAGCCGGGGGAGAAAGAGGAAAGCGGAGCTGAGCGAAATTCAGAAGCTCAATGCAAGACTACAAAAGCTAGAGGAAGCTGAGAGCCAGCGAGCTGTCGGCCAACCATCTCAGCGACACGAAGCTACCCCGCCATCTCAATGGAGAAGCAGCACTGCTTCCATGGAGCCCGTTCAGCCTGACTTCACGTCTCCTAGCTACCCCATGGATACTATCACGGAGGCTCAACATTGCGAGCTTATGACGAAATCCCGAAACCTCACTTTCAAGGCGGCTGCCGGCTCTGTTGCACCTCCTCAACCCAACGGAACTTTTCACTGTCGTCCGATTCCACATGGCTATGCTGTTGTGATGGTGGATGAAGTAATGAAGGAATTTGAGGAGCTTGAGCTTGACCACTCTACAGGTGAAGGAGAGAATAAGTTGGTTCATGCCCTGAGGAGTACATGTCTATGGCAGAAGGAGTACATCAAGCTTCCAAAACTGGACGCCTCCGCCTCCACCTTCTCCTCAGGCGAATCAGGGCACTTCGCCTCCTCCTCCTCCTCCTCCTCCTCCTCCGGCGAGTGATCAGGGCACACCGCCTCCTTCTTCGGCTCCTCCGACGCGTGGGGGCACTCCGCCTCCTCCTTCGCCTACTCCAGCACATCGGAGTAGTATGCCTCCTCCTCAGCCTCGTCGGCAATGGCGAAAGACAGACGCCACCGCTCCGGCTCCTCCGGCGCCTAGTAAGCAACAACGGAAGGGAGCCGCCACCGCTCTAGCAGCTAGCAATACAAGCATAGGCAGGAGGGGATACAGATATGGTCCATCTCTCAAGCCTCTAGAAAAGTTACCATATGAGAGGACTGAGTCTAAAAACGAGGAGATATGTCAGGCCGAATTGAGGGCCCATTTTGCAAAGAAAACTCCACCTCCGAAGGAGAAGATAGATCTGGTGAAAGCGATGTGCACTATCGATGCCCTGAAGCGACCACCACCGCCTCCGCCGGATTCCAACTTTGAACGTTGTATTAAAAATACATATCAAGATGCGCGGCGGTTGGGAAGTACTTCTAGTGATGCAAGGTTAGCAAAACGAAGAAGTGGGAAAAAAATTCCTCAGCTCGGCGAACAGGCAAACCAATCGTGCCCCTCGCTCAAGGTGTCTAGCGATATCATTGCTAATCATCCGGGGATGGTGCCCGGTACTAAAACTGGTGATTACCTGAGCGATCATGTACAGTTTAAGCCGTTGGAGGTGGACGAATTCCGTTACCGTCACGGGCGGCCTCTCGTCAAACCTGATCATCTTACTCTAACAACGATGATGCAAAAATTCCATGAATGGTACGTGAAAACCTGCCGCAAGTCTGGGAAGGATTCTTTGATGCTGTTAGTTGAAGAGGAGCGCGACCTCGTTGGAATGGAACTGTTGAATGTTGAATTTGAGGAGATATTCCAGTTATACAATCAAAAGGCCCTCGACAAAACAATCGTGACTTGCTACTGTCTGTAACTACTACTTCTGTAATTAAGTTTCTCTATGTATATAGCTCAGCTCTTTCATTGCATGTATATATAATTATCCTCACTATATTATGCATATTGAAGATCTTCGAATGCAGAAAAGCACAAATCTATGACATTGGGTTCATTAACCCAAATATCATACATGAGTATAATGATCAAAAGAATGCCACAAAAACCGAGGACAACTTGCTACAATCATTGCTTAAAAATCAAAACAAAGGGATAATGCTCTTTCCTTACAACTACAAGTGAGTGTTATTTTCTTCTCAATATTCGATTTCCCTTATTACTCGAGGTTTATAGAAATGTAATTGATGAGTTATGCATGCGTGCGCAGTTTCCACTTTATTCTGCTAGAGATTGAGCTTGAGCGGGGACTAGTAATCGTCTTAGACTCGAAAGGAAAAGAACCCCAAGAATATGCGGGCATGACTGGAATGCTCCAGAAGTAAGTTCAATCGACCAATGATTCACACAT
Organism: Hordeum marinum; assembly: GCA_022496015.1. Lineage (NCBI taxonomy): Eukaryota > Viridiplantae > Streptophyta > Magnoliopsida > Poales > Poaceae > Hordeum > Hordeum marinum. The sequence goes on from CM039678.1 coordinate 39,066,747, forward strand.
ATGCAAAGCCAAGTTCACACAAAATACGAATTTTGTGATAGCGTGAAAACACGAGGATATGCAAAGTTACACACGGAGCTGAAGTTGTCAAATCCGTTGGACATCAGGCTATACCACAAGCGAAGCATATTTTACAACAGTATGCCATAGGTGTAAAGTGCATTGGCATTGACTAGATTATTGACTCTAGTGCAAGTGGGAGTCTGTAGGAGATATGCCCTAGAGGCAATAATAAATGTTATTGATTATCTCCCTGTTCATAATTAGGTTTATGTTCCATGATATAACTGCTATGGTTCTCGAGTCTACAATAACCACGAGGCTTGAAGGAAGACTCGTATGCACGTGTGGAATAATAAACGGTAAATTGTATTCCTAGTCTGGCCTCTAAGACTGGCTCAAGTATTGCATGATGATCCTGTTTTCCTGATCATGGGCATGGCTATGCCGACAATTTTTGACGGCACAATATTAGAAGAACATTTGTGTTGAATCGACCCGAATTGATGTTATCCTATGAGATACATTCATCATAAGTTAATGTTTAATAACACAGAGAAGTTAATATTTGCATAATTCCTTAGACGATGAGAGTATCGAGTTTCTTCATGCTTGCTTCATGAACTTTGGGGTTTGTTAAACGTCATCCGTAAATGGGTGGCTATTACGGCGGCTTACGGGTTCATGGAAAAGTATGTCAAGTAACTTGATAGCTCAAGATTGGGATTTGCTCCTCCGACGATGGAGAGATGTCTCTGGGCCCTCTTGGTATTACAACATCCATCATTGTCTGGCCAGACCTTTTGTGATTTGATCACGGGGATGCCCGAACATGGGAACCAGAAAAGAGAACAATACCGATAACGAGGTAACTGGCGTAGTGGACAAGTTGTTGATCCACGGGGATGCCAGCATGTCTCACCTCGGGTATTTGTAACATATCGCGAAGCAACAGGAATAGCACACGGCAACTGGAGGTTCACTCGAATATTTATTCGTGTGGGTATAGGGATCGTTATGGGTGTCCATGGCTCCGATGTTGATCATTGATCGGAAGGGGTTCCGTGTCATGTCTATGCTTCACCGAAGGTCACACGCTGAAGGGTCATCTATCTGCTGAATACTAGACAAGGAGTCCGAGAGAAAGTCACTGAAATAGTTTCGGTGACGACGGAAGAGTTCTGGAGAGAGAACACCAAAAGAGTTTCGGTAAAACCAAAAATTTGAATAGGAATATATTATTAGGTCAAAATGGTTTCGGCACTCGCCTGGAAATTCTTAGAGGGTCTCAGAATTGGTCTGGGAACTTCTGAGATTTTTCAGAGAAAAAACCCGGAAATGTTCCAGAGCCGCCGGAATTGCTATTGTTGCTTTTCGCTGATGAAAACCACCATACCGGAAATGTTTTGGCATGAGCCCAGAATAATTTTAGAGGGTACCGGAAATTTTCTAGGACCGTCCGGGATTTTTTTCAGAAGAAACGATCGTGGGAAAACATCTTGTCCCAGCGCGAGGGGACAAGATCCCACGAATCGGGGGTTGCATGTTTGGTGGCTTTTTGTCTAGGGACCATGCATGTTTCATGGAGACATGTTGGAGGCTTGTTGGGGGGCCCCCCATGGGGGTGCAAGGTTGTGGCCAGCCCAAGTGGTGTCCCCTTGGTGGCCCACTTGTGTTACCTTTTCACCTTACATGTGGGACATGTTGCATGGCTGTTTTGGTATTTTCCTCCACCACCCCACCCCTTGCCTTGGCCTATAAAAGGAGGAGATATGGCTTCTATTCTCCTCACCCCTTGCTCTCATACACATGCCATGCATTATCTGGCTTCTTCTCTCCCTCGCACGAAAAGAGTTTCGTAGAGTCGAAAGGCTGTCTAGGTTCCGGTGGGAACTAGTTCTGGACGGCGAAACCCTGCCGGATAGATGACACCGTATGTGTGCAACTCTGTAGAGAGATCGTAGTTTCGGTCTTAGGTTTAGAGTGCCTCCCGAAGGGCTGTCTGTGTGACCGTCCGAGTTTTGGTGGTCCTCCCGAAGGGCTGTCCGAGTGACAGTCCAAGTTTCGGTGGTCCTCCCGAAGGGCTGTCCGCGACACCATCCGAGGGACTGTCCAGCCGCCTCCCGGAGGGCTGTCCGCGAGACAGATGAGGGTATACATCCTCGCGGTTGGGAGGTTGTAAAATCCTAGCTGCGGGTATCTGAACCACCGATCGTCACCGACTCTACTTCCGTTGCACTACGAGTCGTTAACGAAATTATCAAACCTTGTATGCAGTCTCCATAGTGGTCCTGGGCTGGTGCGTAGGTCGAAATTTTTTGTTTTCTGCCGCGTTACCCAACGGTGGCATCAAGAGCCATGCTATGTGTAGATGCAGGTTGTGATCTAGAATACATAGAGATGTATGGGTATTGCATAATATAATCTTGGAGTAGATGAGATCTATTGCTGAAAATTATTTATGCGGGTAGCAGATGAAATCTATAACCCGATGTTCTTGTTGCTTCCCTAGAATTTGCGTAGTCTTGATCTTAACGGCATGATGGAATCTCACAAAGTTCTGGCAATCCGCGGTCCTCTCATGCTGCTCCTGAGTATGCTGATTGATAGATCAACAAAGTGCTAACAATTCTTTGGGTTCCACCATAGTTGAGAAAGGTGGATGTTTCATAGACAAAAGGGCAATGCAGATGCGATCTGCACGGGGGTCACGCGTATGACGAAGTTTAGTATGGGGCTCGAGATTTTATTATCGCGTGTTTCATACACGCTGGAAGGTTAATCTAGCAAATTGAATTATCATACTTGATGATGGACGTTGGTAGATTCGGTTTGTTTCAAAACCTTAAAAGCCACGTAAAACAAGCTTTTGCATGAACCGATTAGAGGCTTCTAACTTGGTATTGCAGGATGGTTTGCATGTGCATATGATGTGGTATAGCAATGCTCATATTAATTTGATTATGTATGAGATGACTATATGATGTAATTAACATGACCTGCGTGTCATGATTCAGCATGATGGCTGGAGCCATATGATTGCACTTTAATGACCTGCGTGTCAACCTTATGTAATGCACTTATTTTATTAGCTGTAGAGATAGCAATATTACCTAGTGCATTGACAAGGTGGTGCCAATCTTTGCGAAGGTGAACACCGACGCGAATGCTGAAGACGAAGAAATGAAAGACTTCTCCGTCAGAAAGGGCTATACCATATCATGCTATTATGAATTGCCTGAGATGTTTATCCCTTATGATGCACCCTTCTTGATTGCGTGGTAGTCGCTTTTTATTAGGGTGATCTCTCACAAAAATATCAAGTAGTTAGTGTTCTCCCAAGTGTAGCACCATCACGGCACCTATCTTTTCGGGGTGCCCCGTGTCACACGGGTACGAACGATTAGAGAAGTGTGAGGCGGGTGAGTTGAGACCTCGCAGCGAGATCACTTGGTTGCTTTGACGTTCAGGCATGACCGTCACGAGCTCGGAACACACGCATCGAAAGATGAACAAGAGTCACATAGAGATGTGATTGGCAAGTTGGACTACTGGTTGAGATTTTTGTCATCAGTGGTGTTACACAAATGGCAAATAATTTAAATGTGGGTCTTGTATCACTCACAATCAATTATGAGAGATATTGATTTGAGTGGGAGTGCACTATAGAATTAATTATTTTAATGCTCAGTGCAATTAATTGTGAACTTTGTCTAAAGTGTAGATTGCATAATAGCTGTAGGATAATGGCTCACGTTTCCACCTTCCCTATTAAAATTGAATAGCTATTAAATATCTGGTTAGAACTTTATGGTTGGTAACATAATGTGAGGATTGTCCTCAAGAGTGCCTAGAAGGACTTTGTCCTATCGCTTGCTTTCGGTATTCTCCCGCTAATGCTATGGATCATATGACTCTCATCCTTCGATCCAAAAGCTAGAATTCCTTTTCAGTCAAAGTGCAATATGTTTGCTTCCATGAGACCGGAACTTCGAAAGTTTGGATAGTTATGTGATATTCATGGAATCTGAAAATCATTTTCAGAGACAGACAAAAGCTAAAACATATGAGATATCCAAAGCAATGTTTGTTTGCAAGCTATTAGGAAAGGAGTTTAATATGCATTAGACTGATAAGAGAGGGATCCAGGAGAACGCCTGTCATATGATGAAAGGTGAATAAAACAACAACTTAAAGAGAAAGGAAGTGTCTGAAGGGTGTTAGTAAGATTTTCACACCTAGGAAGTCCGGGGCTAACGCCACTCTTAAGTTGGGTGCTTCTTCTGAGAGTAGGAGAAATACTGAAACGTTAAACTGTTAGAAGTATAATGGCAAAAGGAAAGAAGACTAGAATATCTAGCTCATGTATGAATGTCATACAAGTTTTTGATGTATAGAAGGCTGGTCCAAGATATAGTTATTGGGAATTTGGTTGAACATGTTAATCACTAATTCTTGGGTATTGTGAATTGGTCACAAAGATACCCGCTCGATTGCATTCTGTTGCAACTCGATGTAAGAACTACTATGGCTTGAAAGACTAGCCAGGGATGAGGTTTAGATACACGTAGGGAACATAGTAAATGTTACTATGCCTTCCATCGGTGTATTCCCTATGTATTAAGTTTCATAATTCATTTTAGAGTTTCACACTCTAGCCCTTTGCATAAGGTATCTTGCAAGAAGGTTGTTCATAAGAGAACTTTTCATGTTCGGTGTTATGAATAACATAAGGGCCATACTTTCATTATGAATGAGACGTATGTTATGAATATTGATAGTAATACATTACCTCTAGGTTTACTTTTATAATTCATTTTAGAGTTTCATACACTCTAGCCCATTGCACAATGTTTGTTGCAAAAGAATTGTTCATAAAAACAACAATTGTTGTTCAGTATTATGAATAACATGAAGGGTCATGCTTCCATCCTAGATGGGATATATGTTATGAATATTGATGGAAATATGATACATCCATAACACTGACGCTAAATGTCGCAAGACTAAAAGAATACCACATATGTGTGGCACTGCATTTGGTCACATTGGAGAAACCCGCATGGAAAATTCCATTATGATGGATTTTGAAGTCATTTGATTTTGAATCATCTGACACTTGCAACTTTCCTCCAAAAGGTGAACTAAGTATAATACCGTTCACAGGCCATAAGGAACGAGCAAAGAACTTATTGGTGATCATACATTTGATGTATGTAGTCCGATAAATGTTGTTGCAAACAGTGGATTTGTCTACCTTCAAAAATGACTCAAGTAGATATATGGATATTTACTTGATGAGACGTAAGTCTGGATCTTTTGCAATCATTCGAAAGGTTTTAAAAAATGAAGTAGAAGTTATTGTACCAAGAAAATTATGTTTCTGTAATTTGATTGCGGAAAGGAATATTTGAGTTACAAGTTTAGTGAATGTCTGATGAGTTGTGAAAAGAGTTTCATAACTTGCACCTCCCGGAACACCACTGCAAGTGGAAAGTCCATGAAGATGTAATCGAACCATTTATGACATTGTAAGATCAAAGATGACATAAATAGATTTGCCATTATCCCTTTTATAGAGTGATGCTCTAGAGACTGCGGCTTTTACACTAAAAAGAGATCCATCAGGTCTGTTGAAATGATGCCACGGTATGGTACGCCCAACCATGTTATATCTTTTCTTAACATTTGGAATATGGGGCTTGTGTAAAAGGTTACAAACCTATTCCAAATCAGACAAGTGCTACTTTGTATGGTTATCCCAAGTCATTGGGTATTCCCCCACCACTATACCGAGGCAAAGGATTTTGCCACAAAACGGTATGCTTTTAAAGAGAATAGTTCTTACAAAAGGTGAGTGGGAGGACAGTGCAACTCGACAAGATAACCAGTATCTTCGTCATCAGTTCAAAGGAAAGAAACCCTGGAAGTGATTCCGTTGTTTCCTACTACGACTGATACGGAAGTCTCTACAATAAAATGTATGGACTTCGATCGAACGTGCAGCTGAACCATGTAGGCAAAGATCGTGCAAACCTATCAGGTGTGAAAACGAGATATTCTTGTTAGACAACAGTATGCCTACAATACACAAGGAAGAGTTGATGGGCCCTGACTCCGGGATTGGCTAAATGCCAATACAATCCGAGATAGTTTCCATATAAGTGATTCAAGATTAAAACCTTGATACACCTTTCAGAGGACTTAGAATCTAAACGAATATTTATGGAACTAAAAATTGATACGGATAAAAATGTTTTATCCATAAAGCTCGACTTGTTGAAATAACAAGTTCAATGAGTTGACTACGATGAGGTTGTTTCACTGTAGCGATGCTTAAGGTCGGTTCGGGTTGAACTAGCAATTAATACATATGTCAATCATGAGATATGAAACATGGATGACAAAAGGATTTCCATCTGATGGAAATGAAACCTAGGACTTGTATGTGATACAGTCCAAAGTAATGTGTCGATCCAGAGGATGCTAGTAAGTATGCAAACTTCAGAGTTTCAGCAGTGGACAGAAGAGAGCGAAATGGAGTTGGAATCTTCGTGGTTTGATGAAATGGTCAAAAGGGTTTTTGACTTCATCAATGGGTAACGAAGATGCTTGTGATCAAGAAAGTAAGTGGGAGCATAATAATATTTCTAAAAATGTTGTGTTCTTGACACATTGTTAATTGGAAATAAATTTATTGACATGAATTAGGACTTCATTTGAAAATAGTTTTTTGATGAAGTGCTTAGGCTAAATGGCCTCAATATTAGGCATGATGATCTATGGACATAGATTTATCTAATGGGGCTAAGCAATGAATACATATTGACAAGGTGCTAAAACTTTTTAGCATTTAAAAATGCCAAGGACTGATTCTTGCCGAAGTCACATGGAAAGAGTTTTTGCAAGACTCAGTGTCCCAAAACACTGATGAGTAAAATACATGATGGAAATTCCACACACTCTAGTGTTTGGATTAATCATGTATTCCATGGTATGTAAAAACAACCAGATATGTCCAATACTCCCAAGTTGTTGCGAGTATAGATACCAAAGTGATCAAGCACTGATCATGGGACAAAAGTGAAAGATGCCATTAAGTACTAAAGTAGTGCCGATGACATGTTTTCTCGCAAGTAGAGATTATGAAGTGCTCGTTGTAAGTAATTACATCGATACAGTCTCAATCAATGCTCCATGAGATTTTCGATTTAAGTTAAGGGTTTTGTGTAATACACAATATGGTGGCATGGTAGTTGCAAATTGTTCCAAACAAGATACTGTGGCGAATTCTATAACAAAGGCTAAGTATGTTGACGCTTTGGAAGCGACAAAGAAGTTGTTGAATCATATAGTTCATTCATGAACTTAGTATGGTTCCAAGATGGCTTTGGTCTATGAGACACTATTGCAGATAGTTGCTCCATAGCTCAGTCTGAGGAATCAGGTTTCGACCAATGATTCACACATATGCAAAGCCAAGTTCACACAAAATACGAATTTTGTGATAGCGTGAAAACGCGAGGATATGCAAAGTTACACACGGAGCTGAAGTTGTCAGATCCGCTGGACATCAGGCTATACCACAAGCGAAGCATATTTTACACCAGTATGCCATAGGTGTAAAGTGCATTAGCATTGACTAGATTATTGACTCTAGTGCAAATGGGAATCTGTAGGAGATATGCCCTAGAGTCAATAATAAATGTTATTGATTATCTCCCTGTTCATAATTAGGTTTATGTTCCATGCTATGACTGCTATGGTTCTCAAGTCTACAATAACCATGAGGCTTGAAGGAAGACTCATATGCACGTGTGGAATAATAAACGGTAAATTGTATTCCTCGTCTGGCCTCTAAGACTGGCTCAAGTATTGCATGATGATCCTATTTTCCTGATCATGGGCTTGGCTATGCCGACAATTTTTGAGGGCACAATGTTAGAAGAACATTTGTGTTGAATCGACCTGAATTGATGTTATGCTATGAGATACATTCGTCATAAGTTAATGATTAATAACACAGAGAAGTTAATATTTGCATAATTCCTTAGACCATGAGAGTATCTAGTTTCTTCATGCTTGCTTCATGAACTTTGGGGTTTGTTAAACGTCATCCGTAAATGGGTGGCTATTACGGCGGCTTACGGGTTCATGGAAAAGTATGTCAAGTAACTTGATAGCTCAAGATTGGGATTTGCTCCTCCGACGATGGAGAGATATCTCTGGGCCCTCTCGGTGTTCCGGCATCCATCATCGTCTGGCCAGACCTTTTGTGATTTGATCATGAGGATGCCGGAACACAGGAACGAGAAAAGAGAACAATACTGGTAACGAGGTAACTGGCATAGTGAACAAGTTGTTGATCCACGGGGATGCCAACATGTCTCACCTCAGGTATTTGTAACATATCGCTAAGCAATAGGAATAGCACACGGCAACTGGAGGTTCACTCGAATATTTATTCGTGTGGGTATAGGGATCGATATGGGTGTCCACGCTTCCGATGTTGATCATTGATCGGAAGGGGTTTCGGGTCATGTCTATGCTTCACCGAACCAATAGGGTCACACGCTTAAGGGTCATCTATCTGCTGAAAATGTTCTGGGACCGTCCGGGATTTTTTCAGAAGAAACGATCGCGGGAAAATGTCTTGTCCGAGCGTGAGGGGACAAGATCCCACGAATTGGGGGTTGCATGTTTGGTGGCTTTTTGTCTAGGGAGCATGCATGTTTCATGGAGACATGTTGGAGGCTTGTTGGGGGGCCCCCCATGGGGGGGCAAGGTTGTGGCCAGCCCAAGTGGTGTCCCCTTGGTGGCCCACTTGTGTTAGCTTTTCACCTTACATGTGGGACATGTTGCATGGGTGTTTTGGTATTTTCCTCCACCACCCCACCCCTTGCCTTGGCCTATAAAAGGAGGAGATATGGCTGCCATTCTCCTCACCCCTTGCTCTCATACACATGCCATGCACTATCTGGCTTCTTCTCTCCCTCCCACGAAAAGAGTTTCATAGAGCCGAAAGGTTGTCTGGGTCCGGTGGGAACTAGTTCTGGACGGCGAAGCCCTACCGGATAGATGACACCGTATGTGTGCAACTCTGTAGGGAGATCATAGTTTCGGTCTTATGTTGAGAGTGCTTCCCGAAGGGCTATCCGTGTGACCGTTTGAGTTTTGGAGGTCCTCCCAAAGGGTTGTCCGAGTGACAGTCCAAGTTTTGGAGGTCCTCCCGAAGGGCTGTCAACGACACCATCCAGGGGACTGTCCGACCGCCTCCCGGAGGGCTGTCCGCGGGGCAGATGAGGGTATACATCCTCGCGGTTGGGAGGTTGTAAAATCCTAGCTGCGGGGGTCTGCACCGCCAATCGTCACCGACTCTACGTCCGCTGCGCTATGAGTCCATAACGAAATGATCAAACCTTGTATGCAGTCTCCATAGTGGTCCTGGGCTGGTGCGTAGGTCGAATTTTTTTGTTTTCTGCTGCGTTACCCAACAAGGAGTAGTAATCGTCTTAGACTCGAAATGAAAAGATCCCCAGGAATATGCGGGCATGACTGAAATGCTCCAGAAGTAAGTTCAATCGATCATTATCGCATCATATCAGCAACTTTGTTCATTTCCTGATATCAAGTAATTATTTTCTTTGTCTAGCAGGATTTGGAAAGAGTTCACAGCAATTGTTCCGGCACTACCGGGGGAGCTACGATTTATACACCCGAAAGCAAGTACTACTAGATAGTTCCGTGCATCTCCCATTGATTCTAGTTTCATCAATACCATTTAACATGCTTGATTATCAGTTTGATTGAACTCTATTTCTTGTAAAGTGCTTGTGGCAGGAAACCGGGAATGATTTTTATGGATACTACGTTTGCGAGTTCATCTACAACGCGACGACCCCTAAGCTGGGCTACTCTGAAAATCAATTTCAAGTGCGTAAGAAATAATATTCACAATTTTATTTTATTACCATATATATGTATTGACCCCCTTCTTCAAATTAGATGTGGCAGATGCCGGATGAACTCCTACCACATGATCGCATACGAGCAATTCAAGAAGAATTGGCAGGATTCTTTCTTGACCACGTCATAAATAAAGCCGTAGAATACCATCTGGAATTGGACATTAGATGTTAGGGATTGTAAGAGATCTTATATTGTATATATGTAGCTAGTAGCGTCAGATATATATACAAAAACTTGTTATACGACCAATCTCTCGGAGAAAGAGAGGTCGGTCACTTCTATCTCTATATGTTCATGACGATCTTCGTTACTTAATAGTTCCTTCATTTGCTTACTAGCTAGCGTGTCGAGTTCTCTCTAGAGTAGCTAGCGTCGACCAAGCACGGAGAAAGAGAGGACACTTCTCTCTATTAATTAGCTAGCTAAAACAATATAAAACCCCTAAATTAACCATCCAAAAACCCCTAAACCCCCTCCCTTTCAAAAATAACCCAGCAACTGCTAGACACTGACGCGTGGATGCCTTTTGGTCCCAGTTGGTGTTACCAACCGGTACTAAAGGTCCTCCTGCCTGGGCTCCCAGCACCGGCCACGTGGAGCCCCTTCTGTCCCGGTTGGTAAGCGAATCGGGACTAAAGGTTTTGGGCTTTAGTCCCGACCCTTTAGTCCCGGTTTCAGAACCGGGACAAATGGGCCTTACGAACCAAAACAAATGGGCCTTTTTCTACTAGTGTTAGCCTCGCCACATACACTTCTTCTCCTCTGATGACACCACCGTGGGTGGGTCTGTGTTGGAAATATGCCCTAGAGGCAATAATAAATTAGTTATTATCATATTTCCTTGTTCATGATAACCGTTTATTATCCATGCTGTAATTGTTGGGAAACGTAGTAGTAAATCAAAAAAAATCCTACGATCACCAAGATCTATCCATGGAGAAACCAACAACAAGTGGGGAGTTATTACATCTTCATACCATTTAAGATCGCTAAGCGGAAGCGTTACAAGAACGCCGTGGATTCCGATCTAAGCGCCGAACAACGGCGCCTCTGCGTTCAACACACGTACAGCCCGGTGACGTCTCCAACGCCTTGATTCAGCAAGGAGGAAGGAGAGGTTAGGGAAGAGCTCCAACAGCAGCACGACAGCGTGGTGGTGGTGGAGTAGCAGGGTATTCCGGCAGGGCTTCGCCTAAGCACTGCGGAGGAGGAAGAAGAGAGGTAGGGCTGCGCCGAGAGAGAGAGAGATCAAATCTTCGTCTCAAAAAGGCCAAAACATCAAGTATATATAGGAGGAGAGAGAGGGAGGTCTGCCTTGGCCTCTCCTCCAAGGAGGAGGGCTTCGGCCGAAGTGGCGAAGAGTCCACCTCCCACAAGGGAGGTGGATCTCCTCCTTTTCAAACTCTTTTACCCTTATCTCTTGTTCTCCAGCCGCATGGGCCTTTCTAGAAGGTCTTGGACAGCCCAATAAGGGCTGGAACACCTCCTCTAAGGGCCCACAAAGTCCTTTGGTCGTCACACCCCTCCTGGGGGTCCTCCGCCACCCTCCCGGCACTCCCGGTACACTATCGATGAGCCCGAAAACTTTCCGGTACCAAAATTGGACTTCCTATATATCAATCTTTACCTCCGGACCATTCCGGAGCTCCTCGTGACGTCCGGGATCTCATCCGGGACTCTGAACAATCTTCGGTAATCATGTATACCATTTCTCTATAACCCTAGCGTCATCGAACCTTAAGTGTGTAGACCCTACGGGTTCGGGAGACACATAGACATGACCGAGACACCTCTCTGGTCAATAACCAACAACGGGATCTGGATACCCATGTTGTCTCGCACGTACTCCATGATGATCTCATCGGATGAACCATGATGTCGGGGATTCAAACAATCCCGTATACAATTCCCTTTGTCTACCGGTATGATACTTGCCCGAGATTCGATCGTCGGTATCCCTATACCTTGTTCAATCTCGTTACCGGCAAGTCTCTTTACTCGTTCCGTAATACATCATCCCGTGGCTAACTCCTTAGTCACATTGAGTTCATTATGATGATGTCTTACCGAGTGGGCCCATAGATACCTCTCCATCACACAGAATGAGAAATCCCAGTCTCGATCCGTGCCAACCCAACAGACACTATCGGAGATACCCGTAGTGCACCTTTATAGCCACCCAGTTATGTTGTGATGTTTGGCACACCCAAAGCATTCCTACGTTATCCGGGATTTGCACAATCTCAGTGTCTAAGGAAACGATACTTGACATTTGAAAAGCTTTAGCAGACGAACTACACGATCTAGTGCTATGCTTAGGATTGGGTCTTGTCCATCACATCATTCTCCCAATGATGTGATCCCGTTATCAATGACATCCAATGTCCATGGTCATGAAACCGTGACCATCTATTGATCAACAAGGTAGCCAACTAGAGGCTTACTAGGGACATGTTGTGGTCTATGTATTCACATATGTATTACGGTTTCCGGTTAACACAATTATAGCATGAACAATAGACAATTATCATGAATAGGAAATACAATAATAACCATTTTACCATTGCCTCTAGGGCATATTTCCAACAGTCTCCCACTTGCACTAGAGTCAATAATCTAGTTCACATCGCCATGTGATTAACATTTACATCACCATGTGATCATATCATCATGTGATTAACACCCAATTAGTTTTGGGGTTTGATCATGTTTTTCTCGTGAAAGAGGTTCTAGTCAACGGGTCTGCAACACTTAGATCCGTGCGTACCTTGCAAACTTCTATGTCCTACTGTAGATACTGCTCCTACGCTCCACTTGGAGCTATTCCAAATGGCTACTCCACTATACGTATCCGGATTTTTGCTAAGAGTCATCCAGATTGGTGTTAAAGCTTGCATTGACGTAACCCTTTATGACGAACTCTTTATCACCTCCATAATCGAGAAATATTTCCTTAGTCCTCTAGTTGCTCAGGATAATTTCGACCGCTGTCTAGTGATCCACTCCTGGATCTCTCTTGTACCCCTTGACAGACTCATGGCAAGGCACACACACGTGCGGTACACAGCATGGCATACTATATAGAGCCCATGGCTGAAGCATACAGGATGACACTCATCTTTTCTCTATTTTCTTCCGTGGTCGGGCACTGAGCTGTGCTCAATCTCATACCTTCTAATACAGACAAGAACCTTTTCTTGGACTGATCCATATTGAACTTCTTCAATATCTTGTCAAGGTATGTAATCATTGAAATTATTATCAAGCATCTTGATCCATCTCTATAAATCTTGATGCACAACAATTAGGTAGCTTTATCCAGGTCTTCCTTTGAAAAACCTTTTACAAACAACCATTTATGCTTTCCAGAAATTCTACATCATTTCCAATCAATAATATGTCCAATACATATTCTTATCAGAAATTCTATAGTGCTCCCACTCACTTTCTTGTAAATACAAGGTTCTCCATAAACCTGTACAAACCCAAACGCTTTGATTACCTCATTAAAGCGAATGTTCCAACTCCGAGATGCTTGCACCAGCCCGTAGATGGAGCGTTGGAGCTTGCATACTTTGTTAGCACCTTTAGGATCGACAAAACCTTCCGGATCCATCATATACAGTTCTTCCTTCAGGAAGCCATTGAGGAAGCCTTGTTTTGACATCCATCTGCCAGATTTCATAATCGAAAAATGCAGCAACTGCTAACATAATTTCAATAGACTTTTAGCATCGCTACGGATGAGAAAATTGTTGGAAATATGCCCTAGAGGCAATAAATAAAGTTTTTATTATTATATTTCCTTGTTCATGATAATCGTTTATTATCCATGCTATAACTGTATTGAATGGAAACATAGATACATGTGTGGATACATAGACAACACCGTGTCCCTAGTATGCCTCTAGTGAACTAGCTCGTTGATCAAAGATGGTTAAGGTTTCCTAGCCATAGACATGAGATGTCATTTGATAACGGGATCACATCATTGGGAGAATGATGTGATGGACAAGACCCAAACTACAAACGTAGCGTATGATCGTGTCAGTTTATTGCTACTGTTTTCCGCATGTCAAGTATATGTTCCTATGACCATGAGATCATGCAACTCACTGACACCGGAGGAGTACCTTGTGTGTATCAAACATCGCAACGTAACTGGGTGACTATAAAGGTGCTCTACAGGTATCTCCGAGGGTGTCTGTTGGGTTGGCATGGATCAAGACTGGGATTTGTTACTCCGTGTGACGGAGAGGTATCTTAGGGCCCACTCGGTAATGCAACATCACAACAAGCCTTGCAAGCAATGTGACTAAAGTGTTAGCCATGGGATCTTGCATTACAGAACGAGTAAAGAGATTTGCCGGTAACGAGGTTGAACTAGGTATGGGAATACCGCTGATCGAATCTCGGGCAAGTAACATACCGAGGAACAAAGGGAACATTATACGGGATTAACTGAATCCTTGACATAGAGGTTCGACCGATAAAGATCTTCGTAGAATATGTAGGAAACAATGTGGACGTCCATGTCCCGCCATTGGTTATTGATCGTAGAGGTGTCTCGGTCATGTCTACATAGTTCTCGAACCCGCAGGGTCTACACACTTAAGGTTTGGTGACGTTTCGGTAGTGTAGAGTTATGTATGGTGGTGAGCGAAGGTTGTTCGGTGTCCCGGATGAGATCCCGGACGTCATGAGGAGCTTCGGAATGGTTCAGAGGTAAAGATTCATATATAGGATATCCCAGTTTGGTCGCCGGAAAAGTTTCGGGCTCATCGGTAGTGTACCGGGAGTGTCGGTAGTGTACCGGGAGACCTCCGGGAGGGGTATTTCGACCCTAGAGGGACCATGGGCTGTGGAAGAGTGATAAGCAGCCCTTAGTGGGCTGTTGGAACAGCCACAAGAGGCCCATGGTGCCAGGAGAAAAAAGGCCAAAGGAAAAAGGTGGAAAAAAAGGCTAAAAGGGAGGAATCCTACTCCTACTAGGATTGGAGGAGGAGTAGGACTCCTCCCCCTTAGCTTCGGCCGAAGCCTCCTAGGCTTGGAGGCAAGGCTGCTCTCCTCCTCCCTCCCTCCTATATATACTAGTGGATTGCTAGTGTTTTGCATAGAAATTCCGGCCACGTGCTACCCGTTCCACCGGTGCATAGTTTCTCCTCTAGGTCGTAGTTCCGCAGTGCTTAGGCGAAGCCCTGCCGGAATTGCTCCACCACCATCACCGGAGCACCGTTACGCTACCGGTGAACTCTTCCTCCTCTCCCCTCTTCTTGCTGGATCAAGACGGAGGAGATCGTCATCAAGTTGCACGTGTGCTGAACGCGGAGGTGTCGTCCGTTCGGTGCTAGATCGGAAGGACCGTGATCAAGGCCACGGGACAGATCGTGATTGGATCGCGGGACGGATCATGACAAGATCGCGGGACGGATCGTGACGACATCGCGGGACGAATCGTGATTGGATCGCGAAGACGTACGACTACACCAACCGCGTTTCTTAATGCTTCCCGCTTAGCGATCTACAAGGGTACGTAGATCAACTCCCCCTCTCGTAGATGCTCATCACCATGGATAGGTTTGCGTGCGCATAGGAAATTTTTTGTTTCCCATGCAACGTTCCCCATCAGTAGCATCATGAGCTAGGTTGATGGTTCGATGAGATCTCGAGTAGAACACAAAAGGTTTGTGGGCGTTGATGCTTAGATTGCTTCCTCCCTTGGTCGTATTTTGGTTCAGTGGTATTATGAGATGTAGCAGCCCGGACCAACATTACTCGTACGCTTACGAGAGACCGGTTCCCTCGACGCAACTTGTTGCTTAGATGGCTTGCGGGTGACAGTTTCTCTCACTTTAGTTGGATCGGATCCGACAAAGGCGGTCCTTGAGAAGGTTGAAAAGCAAACTATGTATCACCGTTGTGGTTTTGCGTAGGTGAGATTCGATCTTGCTAGATACCCGTAGCAGCCACGTAAAACTTGCAACAACAATTAGAGGACGTCTAACTTGTTTTTGCAGGGTATGTTGTGATGTGATATGGCCAATTGCATGATGTGATATATGTGATGTATGAGATGATCATGTGATGTATAGATTTTCAAGACTTGCATTTCGATGAATACGGCAACCGGCAGGAGCCATAAAGTTGTCTTTAATTATTGTATGACCTGCGTGTCAATCATTAAGCGCTATGTAATGCTTTACTTTATCACTAAACGATAGCAATAGAAGTAGAAGCAGGGCTGGCGCCATAACCCCTATGGTGACACGTTGATGGAGATCAAGATGATGGAGATCATGGTGTCATGCCGGTGACGATGGAGATCATGTCGGTGCTTTGAAGATGGAGATCTTAAGCACAAGTTCATGGCCATATCATGTAACTTATGAATTGCATGTGATGTTAATACTTTTATGCACCTTGTTTTGCTTAGTATAGCGGTAGCATTATAAGGTGATCCCTCACTTAAATTTCAAGATAAAATTGTGTTCTCCCCGAGTGTGCACCGTTGCGAAAGTTCGTCATGTTGAGACACCACGTGATGATCGGGTGTGATAGACTCTACGTTCACATACAACGGGTGCAAGAAAGATTTGCACACGCAAAACACTCAGGTTAAACTTGACGAGCCTAGCATGTACAGACATGGCCTCGGAACACAAGAGACCGAAAGGTCGAACATGAGTCATATAGTAGATATGATCAACATAATGATGTTCACCAATGAAGCCACCTTAACTCACGTGATGATCGGACTTGAGTTGGTGAATTTGGATCATGTGACACTCAGATGACCTAAGGGATGTCAATTTGAGTGGGAGCTTTAGAAATTTGATTAACTAAACTCATTATCTTGAACAATAGTCTAAGTAACCTTTGCATATTTATGTTGTAGATCAATGGCTCGCGTAGTAGCACCCCTGAATTTTAATGCGTTCCTAGAGAAAGCTAAGCTGAAAGATGATGGAAGTAACTTTGTTGACTGGGCCCGTAATCTGAGGATTATCCTCACGGCTTCCCAGAAATTATACGTCCTGATGCACCGCCCGGTAACCAACCCGCAGACTTGTCTTCTGAAGACGTTAAGAACGCTTGGGAGGCACGTTCTGGAGATTACTCAATAGTTCAGTGTGCAATATGTTATGGCTTAGAACCGGAACTTCAAAGACATTTTGAACGTCATGGAGCATATGAGATGTTCCAGGAGTTGAAGTTCATCTTTGAGAAGATCGCCCGAATCGAGAGGTATGAGACCTCTGATAAGTTATATGCTTGCAAGATGGAGGCGAACGGATCTATCAGTGAACATGTACTCAGAATGTCTGGTTACTCGACTCGTCTGGCTGAGTTGGGAATTGCTCTCCCGGTCGAAGCGATCACTGACAGAGTTCTTCAATCACTGCCACCTAGTTACAAAAGTTTTGTGATAAACTATAACATGCACGGGATGAACAAGTCTCTCGCCAAGCTATTTGCGATGCTGATAGTCGCTGAGTCTGAAATCCAGAAAGAACATCAAGTGTTGATGGTCAATAAAACCACTAGTTTCAAGAAAAACGGCAAAGGCAAAGGCAAAGGCAAAAAGGGTAAAACCAAGAAGGACGGCAAAGCAGTTGCTACTCCTGAAAAGAAGCCTAAGCATGGACCTAAGCCGGAGACTGAGTGCTTTCATTGCAAGGGAATTGGTCACTGGAAGCGGAACTGCCCCAAGTACCTGGCTGCCAGAAGGCGGCCAAAGACAAACAAGGTATATTTGATATACATGTTATTGATGTGTTCCTTACTAGCTCTCGTAGTAGTGCCTGGGTATTTGATACCGGTTCGGTTGCTCATATTTGCAACTCAAAGCAGGAACTACGGAATAAACGAAGGCTGGCGAAGGACGAAGTGACGATGCACGTGGGAAATGGTTCCAAGGTTGATGTGATCGCCGTCGGCACGCTCTCTCTTTGATTACCATTGGGATTAGTGATGAACCTGAATAATTGTTATTTAGTGCCTGCGTTAAGCATGAACATTACATCTGGATCTTGTTTATTGCGAGACGTTTACTCATTTAAATCAGATAATAAAGGTTGTTCTATTTATATGAGTAATATCTTTTATGGTCATGCACCCAATGTGAGGGGTTTATTCATCTTAAATCTCAATAGTGATGATACACATGTTCATAACATTGATGCCAAAAGATGTAGAGTTGATAGTGATAGTACCACTTTCTTGTGGCACTGCCGTTTAGGTCATATTGGTGTCAAACGCATGAGGAAGCTCCATTCTGATGGACTTTTGGAGTCACTTGATTTTGAATCACTTGACACATGTGAACCATGCCTCATGGGCAAGATGACTAAAACGCCGTTCTCTGGACTAATGGAACGGGCAAGCGACTTATTGGAAATCATACATAGTGATGTGTGCGGTCCAATGAACGTTGCAGCGCATGGTGGATATCGTTATTTTCTCACCTTCACTGATGACTTAAGTAGATATGGGTATATTTACTTAATGAAACACAAGTCTGAAACGTTTGAAAAGTTCAAGCAATTTCAGAGTGAAGTAGAAAATCATCGTAACAAGAAGATTAAATTCCAGCGATCCGATCGAGGAGGTGAATATCTGATTTATGAGTTTGGTAGTCACTTAAGACAATGTGGAATTGTTTCACAGTTGACACCGCTCGAAACAGCACAGCGTAACGGTGTGTCCGAACGTTGTAATCGGACCTTATTAGATATGGTGCGTTCTATGATGTCTCTTTTTGATTTGCCACTATCGTTTTGGGGTTTTGCATTAGAGACGGCTGCATTCACTTTAAATAGGGTACCATCGAAATCCGTTGAGACGACGCCATATGAACTGTGGTTTGGCAAGATGCCAAAGTTGTCGTTTCTTAAAGTTTAGGGATGTGATGCTTATGTCAAAAAGCTTCAGCCTGAAAAGCTGGAACCCAAAGCGGAGAAATGCGTCTTCATAGGATACCCGAAAGAGACAGTCGGGTATACCTTCTATCTCAGATCCGAAGGCAAAGTGTTTGTCGCTAAAAATGGAAATTTCTTGAGAAAGAGTTTCTCTTGAAAGAATTGAGTGGGAGGAAATAGAGCTTGATGAGGTTGTTGAACCTTTGCTTCTATCGGAAAGTACTGCAGCGCAAAAAGATGTTTCTGTAGAGCCTACGACGGTTGAAGAAGAAGTTAATGATAATGATCATGAAGCTTCGGATCAAGTTGCTAATGAGCCTCGTAGGTCTACAAGGACGCGTACTACTCCTGAGTGGTACGGCAATCCTGTCTTAGAGGTCATGTTGTTAGACAACAATGAACCTATGAACTATGAAGGAGCGGTGATGGGCCCGGATTCCGAGAAATGGTTAGAGGCCATGAAATTCGAGATGGGATCCATGTATGAAAACAAAGTATGGACTTTGGAAGTATTACCTGAAGGACAAAAGGCCATTCAGAACAAATGGATCTTTAAGAAGAAGACAGTCGCGGACGGTAATGTCACCGTCTATAAAGCTTGACTTGTGGCAAAGGGTTTTTCACAAGTTCAAGGAGTTGACTATGATGAGACCTTCTCACCCGTAGCGATGCTTAAGTCTATCAGAATCATGTTGGCAATAGCTGCTTATTTCGACTATGAAATTTGGCAGATGGATGTCAAAACAGCGTTCCTCAACAGTTTCCTCGAGGAAGAGTTATATATGATACAACGAGAAGGTTTTGTTGATCCAGAAAATGCTGACAAAGTTTGCAAACTCTAGCGATCCATTTATGGGCTGGTGCAAGCATCTCGGAGTTGGAATAAGCGCTTCGATGAGGTTATCAAAGCGTTTGGGTTTATACAAGTTTATGGAGAAGCTTCTATTTACAAGAAAGCGAGTGGGAGCTCTATAGCGTTTCTAATATTATATGTGGATGACATATTGCTGCCTGGAAACAGTATAGAAATGCTGGAAAGCGTGAAGGAATATTTGAACAAGAGTTTTTCAATGAAGGACCTAGGAGAAGCTGCTTACATATTAGGCATTAAGATCTATAGAGATAGATCGAAACACTTAATAGCACTTTCACAAAGCACATACCTTGATAAAGTTTTGAAGAAGTTCAAAATGGAACAGTCCAAGAAGGGGTTCCTACCTGTGTTACAAGGTGTGAAGTTGAGTAAGACTCAATGCCCAATGACTATAGAAGATAGAGAAAAGATGAGTACCATCCCCTATGCTTCAGCCATAGGCTCTATCATGTATGCAATGCTGTGCACAAGACCCGATGTCAGCCTCGCCATAAGTATGGCTGGAAGGTTTCAAAGTGATCCCGGAATGGAGCACTGGCAAGTGGTCAAGAATATCCTTAAGTACCTTAACAGGACTAAGGACATGTTTCTCGTTTATGGAGGTGATGAAGAGCTCGTCGTAAAGGGTTACGTCGATGCAAGCTTTGACACTGATCCGGACAACTCTAAGTCGCAAACCGGATACGTATTTATTCTACGTGGTAGCTGATTCTACGTGCGAAGCGGAGTAGATAGCAGCCTCGGAGGCGGCGAAGGAAGGTGTCTGGATGAAGCAGTTCATGAAAGATCTCGGAGTAGTGCCCAGTGCACTGAATCCAATGAGCATGTTATGTGACAACACTGGTGCCATTGCTCTGGCCAAGGAACCAAGGTTTCACAAGAGGACCAGACATATAAAGGGACGCTTCAACTCCATCCGATATTACATCGAGGAGAAGGACATAAATATTTTCAAAGTGCACACGGATCTGAATGTTGCAGACCCGTTGACTAAACCTCTTCCAAGGGCTAAACATGAACAACACCGGAACTGCATGGGTGTTCGATTCATTACAATGTAAATCATATAGAGGTGTGAACTAGATTATTGACTCTAGTGCACGTGGGAGACTGTTGGAAATATGCCCTAGAGGCAATAAATAAAGTGTTTATTATTATATTTCCTTGTTCATGATAATCGTTTATTATCCATGCTATAACTGTATTGAATGGAAACATAGATACATGTGTGGATACATAGACAACACCGTGTCCCTAGTATGCCTCTAGTGAACTAGCTCGTTGATCAAAGATGGTTAAGGTTTCCTACCCATAGACATGAGATGCCATTTGATAACAGGATCACATCATTGGGAGAATGATGTGATGGACAAGACCCAAACTACAAACGTAGTGTATGATCGTGTCAGTTTATTGCTACTGTTTTCCGCATGTCAAGTATATGTTCCTATGACCATGAGATCATGCAACTCACTGACACCGGAGGAATGCTTTGTGTGTATCAAACTTCACAACGTAACTGGGTGACTATAAAGGTACTCTACAGGTATCTCCGAGGGTGTCTGTTGGGTTGGCATGGATCAAGACTGGGATTTGTTACTCCGTGTGGCGGAGAGGTATGTCAGGGCCCACTCGGTAATGCAACATCACAACAAGCCTTGCAAGCAATGTGACTAATATGTTAGCCACGGGATCTTGCATTACAGAACAAGTAAAGAGACTTGCCGGTAACGAGGTTGAACTAGGTATTGGGATACCGACGATCGAATCTCGGGCAAGTAACATACCGAAGAACAAAGGGAATGTTATACGGGATTAACTGAATCCTTGACATAGAGGTTCGACTGATAAAGATCGTCGTAGAATATGTAGGAGCCAATGTGTACGTATAGGTCCTGCCATTGGTTATTGACCGTAGAGGTGTCTCGGTCATGTCGACATAGTTCTCGAACCCGCAGGGTCTGCACACTTAAGGTTTGGTGACGTTTCGGTAGTGTAGAGTTATGTATGGTGGTGACCGAAGGTTGTTAGGAGTCCCAGATGAGATCCCGAACGTCACGAGGAGCTCCGGAATGGTCCGGAGGTAAAGATTCATATATAGGATGTCCCAGTTTGGTCGCCGGAAAAGTTTCGGGCTCATCGGTAGTGTACCGGGAGTGCCGGTAGTGTACCTGGAGACCTCCGCGAGGGGTATTTCGACCCTAGAGGGACCATGGGCTGTGGAAGAGTGATAACCATCCCTTAATGGGCTGGTGTAACAGCCACAAGAGGCCCATGGCGCCAGGAGAAAAGAGGCCAAAGGAAAAAGGTGGAAAAAAGGCTAAAAGGGAGGAATCCTACTCCTACTAGGATTGGAGGAGGAGTAGGACTCCTCCCCCTTAGCTTCGGCCGAAGCCTCCTAGGCTTGGAGGCAAGGATGCCTCTGCTCCTCCCTCCCTCCTATATATACTAGTGTATTGTTAGGGTTTTGCACAGAAATTCCGGCCACGTGCTATTCGTTCCACCGGTGCATAGTTTCACCTCTAGATCGTAGTTCCGCAGTGCTTAGGCAAAGCCCTGCCGGAATTGCTCCACCACCATCACCGGAGCGCCGTTACGCTGCCGGTAAGCCCTTCCTCCTCACCCCCTCTTCTTGCTGGATCAAGACGGGGGAGATCATCATCAAGCTGCACGTGTGCTGAATGCGGAGGTGTCGTCCGTTCGATACTAGATCGGAAGGATCGTGATCAAGGCCACAGGACGGATCGTGATTGCATCGCGGGACGGATAGTGACGAGATCGCGGGATGGATTGTGACGAGATCGTGGGACGGATCGTGATTGGATCGTGGGATGCTCGGCGATTTGAATCGCGAAGACGTATGACTACACCAACCGCGTTTCTTAACGCTTCCCGCATAGCGATCTACAAGGGTACGTAGATCAACTCCCCCTCTCGTAGATGCTCATCACCATGGATAGGTTTGCGTGCACGTAGGAAAATTTTTGTTTCCCATGCAATGTTCCCCAACAAAAATCTCATCGTAGTCAACTCCTTGAACTTGGCGGAAACTTCTTTGCGACAAGTCGAGCTTTATAAACGGTGATAATTTCACCATTAGCGTCTGTGTTCATCTCAAGGGTCCATTTGTACTCAACGACCTGCCGTTCAACGGGCAAGTCTACCAAAGTTCGTACTTGGTTTACATACATGGATCCTTTCTCGGATTTCATGGCTTCTAGCCATTTGTTGGAATCCGGGCCCACCATCACTTCTCCATAGTTTGTAGGTTCATCGTTGTCCAACAACATGACTTCCAAGACAGGGTTGTTGTACTACTCAGGAGCAGTACGCGTCCTTGTCGACCTACGTGGTTTGATAGTAACTTGATCTGAAGTGCCATGATCATCATCATTAACTTCCTCTCTAGCCGGTGTAGGCTCCATGGAAACAGCTTCCCGTGCTGCGCTACTCTCCGGTTTGAGTGGAGGTACGATTACCTCATCAAGTTCTATTTTCCTCCCACTTACTTCTTTCGAGAGAAACTCTTTCTCGAGAAAGGACCCGTTCTTAGCACCTTTTGCGCTTGGACCTGAGATAGAAGGTATACCCAATGTCTCCTTAGGGTATTCTATGAAGATGCATTCGTCTGCTTTGGGTTTGAGCTCACTAGATGAAAACCCTTTTCACATAGGCGTCGCAGCCCCAAACATTAAGAAATGATAGCTTAGGCTTCTGTCAAACCATAATTCACACGGTGTCATCTCAACAGACTTAGATGGTGCCCTATTAAAGTGAATGGATTTGTCTTTAATGCATAACCCCATAATGATAGTGGCAAAACGATAAGAGACATCATAGTACTCACTATATCCAATAGAGCACGACTACGACGTTCGGACACACCATCACACTATGGTGTTCCAGGAGGCGTAAGCTGTGAAACAATTTCCACATTGTCTAAAATTGCATACCAAACTCGTAACTTAGATATTCACCTCCACGATCATATCATATACATTTTATCTTCTTGTCACGATGATCTTTAACTTCACTCTACAACTCCTTGAACCTTTCAAACATTTCAAACTCGTGTTTAATTAAGTAAATATCCCCATATTCACTCAAATCATCAGTGAAGGTAAAGAAAAATAATGATATCCACTGTGTGTTTCAACACTCATTGGACCACATACATCAACATGTATTAATGACAATAAGCCACTAGCCCGCTCCATCATACCGGAAGACGGGGTCTTAGTCATCTTGCCCAAGAGGCATGGCTCGCATGTCTTAACCGATTCGAAATCGAGTGAGTCAAAAGATCCATCAGCATGGAGTTTCTTCATGCGATTTATACCAATATGACATTTAGCGGTAGTGCCACAAGTATGTGGTACTATCATTATTAACTTTGTATCTTTTGGTACCAATGTTATGAACATGTGTATTACTACGATCAAGATTCAACAAACCATTCTCATTGGGTGCATTACCACTGAAGGTATTATTCATGTAAACAGAATAACCATTATTCTCTGACTTAAATGAATAACTGTATTGCAATAAACACAATCTAATCATGTTCATGCTTAACGCAAACACCAAATAACATTTATTCAGGTTTGTCACTAATCCCGAAGGCAGAGAGAGCGTGTGATGTTGATTACATCAACCTTGGAAACATTTCTAACACACATCGTCACCTCACACTTAGCGATTTTGGTGTATTGAAGACTTATAGGTTAAGAGACTAATGCGTTTGTGAGTGTACACAGGGTCTATAAGTCAATGAGGAGTTTGATACAATCGAAGATTACCGACGCCTAAAAATGTATGTCCTCACTTGAAGACTTTGCTGAAGACTTTCTGAAGACTTTGGTGAAGACTTTGTGATGACATTGAACATTGAAGAAGTAGGTGTGGCCTTGAAGATATGAATGAAGACTATGAAGCGTGAAGACTTTGTTTTCTCAGTTTCATTTCCTCTTTCTTGAGTCATAGGAAACACCGTACTGTTAAAGGGGGCTGAGGTAATACTAAGGAAAATTTCCAACTGATGCTCAACTCCAAAATCCTCAACCTATCCATACTTCGAGTGAAGCCTTTGGAAATCTTCTACAGTCCAGTCAAACTCTTCAGTGATAGAGACGAAGTTCTTCTGGTCTCTGAGGAAATTGATATGACTGAGGAGTTAGGATTTCGCCAGTGCGAAGTGCCTACAAGTGAGGAACATGATATGTCTGAGGATTTTCACAGTGAGAAAATCTGACCGTTGCTATGCATAGCGCCAGCTGTCCCCAATCATTCTTATCCACATAACGGTCATATCATTGGGGGCATCAAAGTCATATCATGTCGGGATTCGCTCCCAGCTATAAATAGCCACAACCCACAATCACTAGCCGGATGGCTGCTCCGAGAGAGAACTGACACTTGTCATAAGAGAGCAACCCATCCTCCGAGGTCTTTGAGAGAAAATCATCAGTGAGGAAAAACCCACAACCAAACCATCAAAACCCAAAGTGATTGAGCATCACTGGAGAAATTCCTGTGTGGAACCAACGCTTGTTACCATTGAGGACTGTGCATCCTCTAGACGGTTAGGCGTCATGGTCTAGTGTATCCTGCAGTCAACTGGGGATCACGAAGTGACCTTGATCTAAAGCATCCAACAGTAAATTGTGGATCACCAGGTGACCAGTTTGTGAGGGTTTTGGAAGTCTACCCTGAAGACTTACCACGAGTGTTGAGCGAGGACTGTGTGACCTTAGCTCAAGGAGAATACGGTAAGGACTGGGTGCCCTGGGACTGTGTGTCCTCTGGTTTCAATACCAGGCCGCTCCAAACCAGACGTACGACTGTCACAGCAGTCAGAACTAGGTCATTAACCACTATCTTCACTGTGCCTACTGGTTCTATTTCCTCAACTCTCTTATTCCTCGTTTACATGTTGATGAAATTGATTCTTACCGTTTGAAGAATTTGACTGAAGACTTTCACAATTTCCTCACCTCAAATTCTTCAAGTCATCTTGTTCATCATTGCTATCATATATCACGCTAATCACAATCTGTACTTGTTTTCAATTCATCATGATGAAAACGTTACCGCTTTGTATTGCATGCTCTAAGTATAGATTCCGCTGCTAGTTATTCATCACATTTCAAATTCCTCAAAGTTGAAATTCCTCAAGTGATGATTTGTAAAAATCGCCTATTCACCCCCCCCTCTAGTCAATATAACGCACTTTCAATTGGTATCAGAGCAGGTACTCCCTAGCTCTATGTGATTTTGGTTTAACCACCTGGAGTTTTAGTTATGTCGACTGCAGGTATGATCAAGGTTTCAGCAGGGTGTCCCACCTCCGATGGGACAGACTACCCCTACTGGAAGAACAAGATGAGAATGCATCTTGAAGCTATTGACAACGATCTCTGGTACGTTGAGGAAAATGGTGTTCCTCTCGTTTCCCTCGGAATCACTGCCCGCTAATGTGAAGAGATTCAAGCAACTTGACTCCCAAGCGAAGAATATCATTTGCGGCCATCTGAGCAAAGGTCAGTATGGCAGAGTGAGTGCCTTGGAGAGTGCAAAACTTATCTGGGACAGGCTGTCCAAAGTAAATGAAGGCGTCTCCACTCAACGTGATTCTCGTGTGGACGTTCTTCGCAATCTCTTCAACCGCTTCAAGAGACTTGACAATGAAAATGTTCAGCAAACCTTCGATCATCTCACTGACATCTCAAATGAACTGCAAGCACTGGGTGCCACTGATATCACTGACCATGAAGTAGTGAAGAAACTGCTGAGATCCCTTGATTCCTCATTCGATACTCTGGCTTTGATGATTCAAGAACGTGGAGACTACAAAGCACTTGATCCTGCTGATATTCTTGAGAGACTCAATACTCACGAATTTCAACAAGCTGAAAAGAGAGACCTCTACGGGCCAAGCTATGGAAGATCTCGTGCTCTGAAGGCAAAAGCAATTTCCTCATCTGAAGAAGAAGACTCTGATAGCAGCCTTGGTGATCCTGAAGAATTAAGTCAGGAGCTAGCAATGCTTGTGAGGAAATTCCAGAAGTTCTTAAGGAGAGGTGGATTTGCAAAGTCTTCAAAAAGTCATCTGAGGAAATCAGATTCATCTGAAGACTACAAGAAAAGAACCTATCATCGTTGCAAGAAGCATGGTCACTTTATCTCAGACTGTCCCCTCTGGGAAAAAGATTCAAAGAAGAAGAAATACAAAGATGATAGTTCTGATGACTCGAAGAAGAAGAAGAAATCTTCAAAGTCCTCATCTGCAAAGTCCTCATTCTCAAAGTCCTCAAAGCACAAGAAGAGTGATTCCAGAAAGGCTCGAGCATTCATTGGCAAGGAAATGGATTCTGAGGAAGAATCTGAAGACTATGAAGAAGAATCTGAGGATGACTCAGAATCGGGTGTAGCAAGCCTTGCTCTCGCCACTGCTTTCGTCAGCAAGTCCATCTTCAACAGTGAAGAAAATGACTACTCCAACGACTCTAACGTCAGCAATGATGATTATGCTCCCACCTATTGCTTCATGGCAAAAGGCTCAAAGGTACACAGACATCATTCCTCATCTGAATCAAGTGATGGTGAATCTGATGAATATGTGAAACCTAGCTATGCTAAACTTGTTAAAATTGCCACTAAGCAACAAAGCGCACTTGAAAAGCTTCAGAAAATGCTAGACAAAAGCGATGATCTGTTGAACGATGAAGTGGATCGAACTCAAGCTCTGTCTGATGATCTCACAAGTCTTCAGACAAAGTATGATAACCTTCAGAGTCGTCATAACGACCTCTTAGTCGATCATGAGAAGCTTTCCTATGAATTTCTTCAAAGAAAGCAAGATCTTGAGAAACTGAGGGTGTCATATGAGGATCTCCAAAGGGAAAACGATTCCTTTGTGACTCAACAGATCAGTACCGCTCAGGAAGAATTTGTTCCACCATGTTTGAAATGCATCGAACGTGAAACAAGTAATTCTTCACATGAATGTTCAAATGCTTTTGTTGCTACAAATTCTTCAACTATTCAAGTGATTTCAAATTCCTCATCTGAGGATACCACCAGTATCACTGATGACAATGCAGGGTTGAAGGAACTGTACGTGACAGGTATGTACAAAAGTCTCAAAGGGCATCAAATCCTTTGCGATGTCCTCAAAAAGCAGATTCTGAACAGAAACCCTAGGAAGGAGGGTGTTGCCTTTGTGAGGAAACTCAATGCCGATGGATCATACTGGACACCTGAGCAGTATCCCAAAACCTCATGGGTTGCTGCAAAAGGATCTCCTGTAGACCCATCCACTCTATTTGGTTTTACTTGTGAAACTGCTTATTCCTCTGATGAATCACTGGACTCAAACTACAAATTCTTCAAAAATCAAAATGATGAAGTATTTGCTAGATTTGTTGGTACTAACTGCAGGAATGGCTCTCCTATGAAGAAAATCTGGGTTCCCAAAGACCACCTTCAAAATCTTCAAGTGAATGTCATCATGACATCACCAGTGAAGAACGGGAACCCCAGATCAAATTCCTCATATGGATCAAAGTCTTCACTTGGACCAAAACCTTCAAATGGTCAAAAGTATCACTCTCGCGCTAATACATCAGTTTTGCAGGGAAAATCTAAGAGTCCTGAATATGTGCATCATTCCTCAAATCATTATGTTCATAAGTCCTCGTAGAATTTCTCTGCTTATTCATACGAGTACTCTAACCCTCACCCTATGAAACGAAGCACACTTTCTTCAATGCCTCCCTTCTCATATGGTGCTCGAAGAATGATGAACTCTTTGCCACCCCTTCAGATGTGGGTGGTGAAGAAAGTGAACTAACCTCTTATGCAGGGTTAGGTCTCCTGATGAATTTGAACAACTGATGAATTTGTAGGAGACCTGAGGAAATGCTTGAAAATACGCAAGCTAACCATAAAGAAATGAATTACTCATTTCTCACGTCTTTACACTACTTGCATGTCAACTGTGTGATGAAATTGATGTCATATTCTTCACTCTGAAGCATGTGAGTTCGTAAGTGGAACTAATTCATCTGCAGGATGATTCTCCAAAAGCTACTGAGTGGGTCCTCGATAGTGGGTGCACAAACCACATGACTGGTGACAAAATCATCGATGACATAAATGCACCAGGTCCCCTCACTCACTCAAAAGCTTCACATTTAACTAACTTTGTGGGCACTTTGCTTTTGTCTCTATCATAGAGCCCACCAAAGTTGATGAAGCCTTCAAGGAGCCTGAGTGGATTCAAGCTATGCAAGAGGAATTGTATCAATTCAAGCTTAACAATTTATGGGAACTAGTCAAGCGGTCAGATCCTCACAAGCATAACATCATAGGTACCAAGTGGATCTACCGCAACAAGCAAGATGAAAACGGCCTTGTGGTGAGGAATAAGGCTTGACTTGTAGCTCAAGGCTACACACAGGTTGAAGGAATTGACTTTGATGAAACATTTGCACCTGTTGCTAGACTTGAAGCTATTCGTATATTGCTTGCTTATGCTAACCATCATAACATCATCTTATATCAAATGGATGTGAAAAGTGCATTCCTTAATGGTAAGCTTGAGGAAGAAGTATATGTTGCTCAACCACCAGGTTTTGAAGATCCTAAGCATCCTGACAAAGTCTTTAGACTCAACAAAGACCTCTATGGCCTCAAGCAAGCCCCAAGGGCGTGGTATGACACTCTGAAGGAATTCCTCATGAAGAAAGGCTTCAAACCCGGTTCACTCGACCCAACTCTTTTCACCAAATCCTATGACAATAAGCTTTTCATATGTCAAATATATGTGGATGATATCATATTTGCCTGTACTGACAAATGTTACAGTGATGAATTTGCCTATATGACGAGTGAAGAATATCAAATGTCTATGATGGGAGAGTTGAAATTCTTCTTAGGTCTTCAAATTCGTCAACAAGACAATGGCATCTTCATCTCCCAAGAGAAGTACCTCAAGGATGTTCTGAGGAAATTCGACATGCAAGATTGCAAAGGCGTCAAGACACCTATGTCCTCAAAAGGACACCTCTGCACTGATGAAAATGGTAAAGATTTCGATCAAAAGGTATACCATTCCATGATTGGTTCTCTATTGTACTTATGTGCATCTAGGTCTGATATTATGCTAAGTGTTTGCATGTGTGCCCGATTTCAAGCAACACCGAAGGAATCACACCATAAGACTATGAAGCATATTCTTCGATACTTAGCTCACACACTAACTCTTGGATTATGGTATCCCAAGGGCTCAAATCTTCACCTCAACGGATACTCAGATGCTGATTATGCTGGTGATCGTGTGGATCGCAAGTCAACTTCTGGCACATGTCATTTCCTCGGGCGATCCTTGGTTTGTTGGTCTTCAAAGAAGCAGAACTGCGTCTCACTCTCCAATGCTGAGGCTGAGTACATTGCTGCTGGCTCTTGTTGTGCTCAGTTACTATGGATGAGGCAAACCCTCAAGGACTACGGCATCAAGTTGAAGAATGTGCCTCTATACTGCGACAATGAGAGTGCCATCAAGATTGCATATAACCCAGTTCAGCACTCCAAGACCAAGCACATCCAGATTCGTCATCACTTTCTTCGTGATCATGTTCTCAAGGGCGACATAGTCATCAGCCACATTCCGACTGAAGAACAGCTGGCCGATATCTTCACAAAGCCCTGTGATGAAAAGAGATTTTGCAAGTTGCGATGTGAGCTAAATATCTTAGAATCTTTGAAGTTCTTTGGAAAAGGACACACATCCTAACACTAATGCAAAATTGATAACCTGGATGTACGACACACGGAGAAACGTTTTTCCTCAATTAATGAAGATTAACTCTCTGAGTGTGAAGAAACTAATGAAGAATTTGATTCTCAGAACCCTACGATAATTGTACGCGATGTCTGAAATCATCATTCTTATACGGTGGGTCTCGCCACCAACCAAAGTTGAAATTCCTCAAAGTTGAATTTTTCATCATTTTGCAAAGTCCTCAAATGTTCAAATTCTTCAACTTTTGCAAATTCCTCAACTTTTCAAATTCTTCAACTTTCAAAATCTTCACATTCTTCAAAATTTGAAATTCGTATTCTTCAGTGATCATATTCTTCTTGATTTGAGCGTTTTAATGTCCTCAACAGCATTCACTTATTGCTCATTTTTCAAGCTGATTTTCATCTAAGTGAATGTGATTGGACCCTCTTTCCCTTCTATGCTAAACTCGATCCAGTCTGTTCTCAAATTCTTCATATGCGTTCTACTTTGAAACTCGTTCAAAGTCTTCACTGTGTCCTTGACAGCTGAAGAATTTGCGAACGGAAATCTTAAAAAGAAATTTCAAGTTTTCCCGCTCAAACCGTTCCGATTCCCGCGAATGGATCCCCCACGATCCACTATTCACAACGTGGGCGACACCTGTCGCAAGAAGAGCAAGGTTCAGGGGTATATCTATCCGAAATCCTCGGGTAGATTCGTTTTTCACCGCTACTATAAATACCCCCTCCCCTCCACCAAAGCTCGGTTACTCTCCCTTGCTACTCTCTCGAGCTCCAAGACAGCGCCGCCGCTGAACTCATCGTCACCGGAGAGGAAGAGCTTAGCTGCCTCAACCTCCTCATCGCCATACTCACATCGGCCGCGGAAGTCCTCAACCCGCCGCCGCTGTAGCTGTCTCCTTCTACCGAGTTAGGGTGTGGGAGATCTGAAGTGACGAACTTCCTCTTCTCCATTTCTCAGTTCGTCGTGTTCTTCCTCAGGGTAATTAAAATTTATTTTTACTGCCCTTATTTGATCATCATTCAATACATAATTCCTCAAAAGATGTTTATTCACCGAAGATTCATTCTACACACATCTTACAAATCCTCATACTTGATGATTTTTCCTAAGTTCTGATTTTTCTTCAAGATTCCTCAATTGTGCAAATTTTCAAGTTTGCACAACTCTAGAACCTAAGATAAAGAATACTTAGTGAAATTCCTCAAGACACCCATGGTCAAATTCCTCAAACCTGTTTTTCTTCAAATTTCTGAGAACACATATGACTCTTCCAAATTCCTCGCACCTATACTCTGTTCACAGGTACAGATATGTCTGCTGATGAATCACTAGGTTCTCATCAAGTTAACTCATTTGCAGCATTACTTGAAGAAAAGTTGGGTACCTCATCAGAATCTTCAAAAGTTCCAAATCCTCATTTGAAGAAAATGGAAGACAAAAGAACTCAGAAAGGAGTAAAGAAGCCAGATGTGCAGACTGCGTTTGAAATACCTGATGACATCTATGATGATTACTGCACGCCAGATGAAGAAACACATGGAAAGGAAACAACCAAGCAGAGGAAAATCAGGCTGCAGAAGATTGAACGCAGATGGGCTAAGGAGTGGAAGGAATATCGTTATGTGACTCCCAAGTACATGATGAAATACGCTGTGAAGCCTCCATGCAGCAGGCCTCCACTTGCTCCAAATCAGACAGCTGATCCCACTAGTCTTTAGACTGGTGAGGACTTTCCTGCCCTATGGGAAAAGCAACAAGCTAAACTGGCAAGAAAAGCCAGAGAAGCAGTGAAGAAGTTTAATGAAGATTCTGCTGCTGCTGCAACTGCCGGAGCCTCTGCAAGCGCTCCGAAGAAATTGATGAAGAAATCTGCTCTGAAGATTGTCTCTTCAAAGTCATCAGCACTTGGAACAGTAGCTGCTCAATCCTCAAAGGCTGCTACAAAGTCCTCAACGCCAGTGCACTTGGCATCATGCAAGAGGACTGAGGTTTACAAACAGAAACAAATTGCAAACCCGTCCCCCGCAAAGTCTTCAATCAGTCCCTCTAGTCTGAAGCTGAAGAAAACGGCTGGTAGAAGTCAATGACCAAGCTCCAGTAAGGCCATTGTGACAATTCCCTCAAGACATGAGGATGATGATGAAGCAGACGATGCTGATGATGATGAAGCACTTGAGGAAATTATTAGGCAGAGTCAGTTGAAGGCTGCCACTGCAAAGGACAGTTCAATTCCTCTTCTTTTGGACCCCAAGACCATTCTTGATTTCATCGACATCTGGCTCGAGGATCCAAACACGCCTCTCTCATCACTGAAACTGCCTCCCAACGTGGATCATGTCCTCACACACTTTATCGCTGAAGAAAAGTGGAAGAGGGAGAAAGCCAAGAGAGCAAAGGCATCCATTGCTCGCAAAGAGAAGTTCCTCAAGGACAATGTGATAAATTTGACTCCAAAACAGCTTGTCACAGTGCAGTCAGAAATTCACAACCTTGCTAAAGAATTCGTTGGCGGAACCATCTCATTGGACAGGCGGTGCTACGAGATGTAGAAGAACGGTAGGAAAGGATGGGCACCGTCAGAGTCGCAGGGAAACCCTTTGGAAGACCATGTTTTGGTCATCCGTTTCTCAAACACCCTGAAGTGCGAGAAATCAAACGGAGGCAACCAAATCTTGTGGGGAACGTGTGCAAAACTCTGCAGAGTACTCAAAAAACCTAATCGATTAGCCGTGTCCACGGTCATGGACGACTTGAGCCGAAGGAACTGAAACTTCCGGAACTCTCAACACAAATTAATATGATGTTGTGGGTATTAACACTTTGGGTATGAGAATTGGTTGGCGGAACCATCTCATTAATCAACCAACTTAGTAATATTTTGCTTAGCCCCTCTCTTGATGTAGGAAAAACTTGGCTTTACGCAAAAACTTACACCACCACCTGCCATATATGCATATAGACTAGCTGATTATTTTCACCCCCTCTCTTGTGACTTTGCCGGCATATTCCATATGCTGACCTACACGGCTGCAACGTATCATGTTGCAGAGTACTTTTCCGACGAGGAGTGAGGACACGTTCTATGCTCAGTGAGATGCCCTTGGAGTCAGATGGACTCACCTACCTTCGACACTTCCGCAAGACTTAGTTATTCTCATGAGTTGGCCTTCGGCCACTTTATTGTAATCTTTATTGTAATAAAGGACTCGATATGAGATTTGATTAATATATTGCTGTGTGATTTCCCTTTGATATATACATTGATGTACCGTGTGTGTACCAGCATGATCTTGGGATGGTACGAAAACACCGGAGACTTGACCTTTCAGGTCGGGTCGCTACAGAGATGGTATCGGAGCACACGCTGACCATAGGACGTAACCTATATGATTGGAAAAGCCTTAGGATCATTCTCTTTCCTTTGTTTTACAAATACTTGTATTTTCTCTTCTGCTCATTCCTGATCTTTCCTCTCCGTTGTTTTCAACTTTTCTAGATGGCCACCTTCACCCCCGTTCGTCTCATGGAGTTCTGCCAGCCAGATGCCACCATGCCTTTTGGCAAGGAGCTGATCCAGATAGTCAAGGATGTGAAGATTGCTTTGCCGACCATCCCTGGGTACGCGATCACGTCTTTTCCTCAGGACGCTCGCTACAGGATTGAAGTTCATATCCCCAGGAGAACCTTTGGATTTATCACCGAGTCCATATACTTCAAGTTTATGACACCCAGTTGGATTCTCGGGAGAGACATGGCAATTCACCGTGCTCTCGGACATATTCGGGAGGAATACAGAGGAGGTCCCATTTCACGAGACCTCAGCATGGTTTGCCGCAGAGATGCCCATGGCAACATCATCACCAACCCCACTGGAGACTCTACCATATCATATATCCAGACCCTGGAGACGCATGTCAGGACATTGGAGCTTCGTGTTCGTGCTGACACAAAGACTATCAAGAACCTGATGAACCGCGAGCTGGACCTTGAAACCAATCTGCGAGAGGCCAACTATGAACACGAGCATGAAGTGAAGGACTTCCTAGAGAGGATTGATGAGCAGAATGCACGCATCGCAACTCTGGAGGAGCAGCTAGACATGGGGGAAAACCTTCACCCCGAAGGAGACATGGCACCCTTCATCAGCGACGATGAAGACTATGAGGAGAGCACCACCGTAGGACCTACGACTATGCACTTCTAAGGAGAACCTTAGTTATGCCCTCCAATGTATCTTTTATTTTTCGTCGTTAAAGCGTAGGTCGATGTTTAGTTTGCCTGAGATTTGTATTCTCGATGTTTGACATTGGTTGAATAAATGAATGAGCGTTTGGTATGATATGTTTGTGCATTGCATATGGGTAGTGAATTTCTTCTAGACCCTTGTTCTATTCTAATTCTCATCCCTCTGAAAACAGCAAGATGCCTCCACGACGTGAGTCCAACTTCACTTTCCCGCCGGAACTCACGCAACTTCTTCAGCAGCAGAATGCGCTGATGCAGCTATTGATTCAGAATCAGACCAACAACCACAACAACAACAACCACCATCCACCTCCGGCTGACAATATCACCTGTTTTATGAGGTTGAACCCTCCAACTTTCAGCAGCAGCACTGAGCCCATTGTGGCAGATAACTGGCTCCGCAAGATGGAGAGAGAACTCATCACCGCTGGATGCACTGACGCTGAGAAGGTGCGATTTGCCGCACATCAACTGGAAGGACCAGCAGCATCATGGTGGGAGAATTACACCACCACTTATCCTATTGCAGATGTGACTTGGGAGCAGTTCAAGCTTGCTTTCCGCACCGCTCATGTCTCAGCTGGAGCCATGAGTCCAAAGAAGCGCGAGTTTCGCAACTTGCGCCAGGGTAATCGTTCCGTAGCCCAATATGTGGAAGAGTTCAGCATGTTGGCCCGTTATGCACCTGGAGATGTGGCCGATGACGCGGCCAAGCAAGAAAAAATTCTAGAAGGACTCAACGACGAGTTGAGCATACAGCTGGTAGTGGCTACTTTCAACAACTACCAAGAGCTGGTGGATAAGGCCCTCATTTTGGAAGGTAAACAACAGCAGATTGAGAACCGCAAGCGGAAGTACACTCAGGGGAAGTTCAACTCTGGAGCTCATCAGAAGTTTCACTACTCCCCGTACTCAGGGACTACTGGATCAGGAACCGGTAAGTTTGGAAAGCACACTCATGTTGTGCATAACCATGGAGGCCACAATCATGGAGGAAATGGGAACAACCGTCCCAACCATGGTAACTTCAAGAGTGACAATGGGAATGGGAACAACAACCAGCACCGTCACACTCCTGCTCACAAGGATCTGAGGCACATTACCTGTTTCAAGTGTCAGAAGACAAGGCACTATGCTACTGAGTGTCCCCAGAGCAAGCAAGGCAATGGAAACGGCAACAACAACGGCAATGCAGTAGTTAGGAAGCCCAATCCGTTTCCCCGTGCTCAAGTAAACCACATTGATGTGGAAGAAGTCTATGATCAACCCGAGACTGTGGTTGGTAAGTTTTTATTGCATTCTCGTCCTGTTACAGTACTATTTGATTCCGGTGCAACTCATTCATTCATATCAAGGGTAGTTGTGGAAAAATATGGTTTGCCCACCAAAACCCTTAGTCAGCCTATTCAGGTCAGTTCCCCAGGAGGTATGATGATGGGAGGGATAGGATGCCATGCCTTGAAACTCAATATAGGAAAACATGTTTTTCCCACCGACCTCATCGTCTTAGAGTCGCAAGGACTGGATGTAATCCTAGGCATGGATTGGATGACCAAGTATGAAGGAAATATTGATTGCCCTAGCAAGTCTGTTTCACTCACCACCCCGGAGAACAAGAGGATTAAGTATGTATCCCGACGCACACGGATGAGTGCTCGCTTAAATTCTCTCACGGGAGTTGTTCAGGAGGAAGTACCTGTGGTAAAAGACTTTCCGGATGTATTCCCGGAAGAATTACCAGGCATGCCACCAGATAGGGAAATTGAATTTCTGATAAAGTTACTACCAGGAACAGCCCCAATTTCCAAGAGACCCTATCGGATGCCCGCAAATGATCTGTTGGAAATCAAGAAGCAAATCAAGGAGTTATTGGACAAGGGGTATATTCGCCCAAGTTCTTCACCTTGGGGAGCCCCAGTACTTTTGGTGGAG
The DNA here is from genome assembly GCA_022496015.1 of Hordeum marinum. Classification (NCBI taxonomy): domain Eukaryota; kingdom Viridiplantae; phylum Streptophyta; class Magnoliopsida; order Poales; family Poaceae; genus Hordeum; species Hordeum marinum. Next base: position 39,103,495 of record CM039678.1, read on the forward strand.
AAGAAGGATAAATCTTTGAGAATGGTAGTTGACTATCGTGCCTTGAACGAGGTGACTATCAAGAACAAGTATCCCCTACCGATGATTAATGATTTGTTTGATCAGCTCATAGGAGCCAAGGTATTCTCCAAGATCGATCTTCGATCAGGGTATCACCAGTTGAAAATTCGTGAACAGGATATACCCAAAACAGCTTTCACCACAAGGTATGGCTTGTATGAGTATACGGTCACGTCTTTTGGATTGACTAATGCACCTGCCTACTTCATGAATTTGATGAACAAAGTATTCATGGAATACCTAGACAAGTTTGTTGTGGTGTTCATCGATGACATTCTGATATTCTCCAAGAACGAGGAAGAACACAAGGAACATCTGCGTTTAGTTCTGGAGAAGCTGAGAGAGCATCAGCTATATGCCAAGTTTAGCAAATGTGAATTTTGGCTGATGGAAGTCGAATTCCTTGGACATGTTATTTCCGGAGATGGAATAGCAGTGGACCCCGCTAAGGTTGAAGCCGTCACCGAGTGGAAGTCACCGACCTCAGTTAAGGAGATCCGCAGTTTCCTCGGACTTGCCGGATATTACCGGAGGTTCATTGAGAATTTTTCAAAGATTGCCAAGCCCATGACAGAGTTGTTGAAGAAAGAATCCAAGTATGTTTGGACTGTGGAATGTGAAGCCAGTTTCCAGGAGTTAAAGAAATGTTTGGTCACAGCCCCAGTATTGATCTTACCCAATATTCGGAAGGATTTCCAAGTTTACTGTGATGCCTCACGTCAAGGACTCGGAGGAGTACTTATGCAGGATGGAAAAGTTGTAGCCTATGCTTCCAGACAGCTACGACCTCATGAGTTAAATTATGCCACCCATGACTTGGAGTTAGCAGCCGTAGTGCACGCACTCAAGACCTGGAGACATTTCCTTATCGGAAATAGTTGTGATGTTTACACCGACCATAAGAGCCTGAAGTACATCTTCACGCAGAAAGAGTTGAACCTCAGACAGAGACGATGGTTAGAGTTAATCAAGGACTATGACATGAGATTACACTACCATCCAGGTAAGGCTAATGTTGTAGCCGATGCCTTGAGTCGGAAAACTAATGTAAACACACTCACAGCGGGAGGATTACCCCAAGAGTTAGCCGATGATCTCAGAGAGCTCAGGCTAGAGATAGTCCCAAGAGGATATATTGCCACATTGGAAATTCAGTCCACTTTGACCGAAAGAATTCGTGAAGGTTAGAAATCGGACAAGGAAATAGCTGAGATTAAGAAAAGAATGAAAGATGGTAAAGCTAAAGGTTTTCGTGAGGATGAGCAAGGAACTCTGTGGTTTGAGAACCGCATCTATGTGCCCAATGACCCAGAGCTCAGAAAGTTAATACTTCAGGAAGCCCACGATTCACCTTACTCGATACACCCAGGCAATACCAAGATGTATCTGGACTTGAAAGAAAGTTATTGGTGGACAGGTATGAAGAAAGACATTGCGGAACACATTGCAATATGTGATGTTTGTCAGCGAGTAAAGGCGGAACATCAGAAACCAGCAGGGTTACTACAACCTTTGCCGATACCCGAGTGGAAATGGGAAAAACTTGGTATGGATTTCATCACAGGATTGCCCAGGACCCGTTCAGGTTATGATTCCATCTGGGTAGTGGTTGATCGCTTGACCAAGGTGGCTCACTTCATTCCGGTAAAGACCACCTATACCAGTGCTAAGCTAGCCAAGATATATATGACCAGGATCGTATGTCTGCATGGAGTTCTGAGGAGTATCGTGTCAGATAGAGGAACACAATTTACCTCAAAGTTTTGGCATCAGTTACATGAAACTTTGGGTACGAGGCTAGAGTTTAGTACAGCTTTTCATCCGCAGACAGATGGCCAAACTGAGAGAGTCAATCAGATACTGGAAGACATGTTGAGAGCTTGTGCACTAGACTATGGTTCTAGTTGGGACGATAACTTGCCTTACGCAGAATTCTCATACAACAACAGTTATCAGACGAGTCTGAAGATGGCCCCTTTCGAAGCTCTATACGCAAGGAGGTGCAGAACACCACTGACATGGGATGGTGTTGGAGACCGAAAACTTTTTGGTCCCGACCTTGTTCGAGATTCAGAGGATAAAGTCAAGTTGATACGTGACAGACTCAAAATAGCTCAATCCCGACAGAAGAGCTATGCTGACAACAAGCGCAAGGAAGTAACATATGAAGTGGGAGACAGAGCATATCTTCGTGTGTCCCCGCTTCATGGAATCAAGAGGTTTGGTGTTAAAGGAAAACTAGCACCCAGATTCATAGGCCCCTACAACATTCTTGAACGTAGAGGCGAAGTTGCATACAAGCTGGAATTGCCGGAAGGACTGTCCGGAGTTCATGATGTGTTCCATGTTTCCCAACTAAAGAAATGCCATGCTGAGATGGCTGGCATCCCTTTGCGAGACACCGTGCCCCTAGAGGCCATATAGCTTGAAAGTGATCTGACTTACGAGGAGGAGCCTGTCAAGATCCTCGAGACATCCAACAGAGTTACCGGCAGCAAGATCATCAAGTTCTGTAAGGTTTTGTGGAGTCACCACACCGAGGAAGAAGCCACCTCGGAACGTGAAGAAGATCTTCGTAGAGACCATCCGCACCTATTTTCTAGCCAACCCGAATCTCGAGGGTGAGATTCATCTTAAGGTGGGTAGGTTTGTAACATCCCAAAATTCCATTTTGGAATGTTATGATATAGCTATGCATCTATCCTCATCATTTCTTGAATGTATGTGTTTGTTGAAAGGCCTCTTCTGAATTTCTGCAAGTCCTTTTCTACTTTTCCCTATGTTGCTTTCACCTATTAGAAATTTTGGTTAAATGTTCAAAATAAGAGGGGGAGTAACATGGCACTCCACACCAGGGACAAATTGGTGACCTATTTGAACAAAAATAACCAGGAGTTATTTTGAAAATATTTGCAAAAAGGGTTTAAAAACAATTAGGCAATTTCTAAAAATATTAATTTTTTCAAAGTGTACAAATGACATAATAAAAATGTTCATTAAATAGCATTTATTATTCTGTTAATTTTGATATATAATACCCCTATATTTATAAACGGTTTGAGTGCTTTAAAAGCTTTTGAAGGTCTCTGGAAAAACATTAAAGGAGGTGATGGACAAGACCCAAACTACAAACGTAGCATATGATCGTGTAAGTTTATTGCTACTGTTTTCTGCATGTCAAAGTATATGTACCTATGACCATGAGATCATGCAACTCACAGACACCGGAGGAATGCCTTGTGTGTATCAAACGTTGCAACGTAACTGGGGGACTATAAAGGTACTCTACAGGTATCTCCGAGGGTGTCTGTTGGGTTGGCATGGATCAAGACTGGGATTTGTTACTCCGTTTGACGGAGAGGTATCTCAGGGCCCACTCGGTAATACAACATCACAATGAGCCTTACAAGTAATGTGACTAAGTGGTAGTCATGGGATCTTATATTACAGAACGAGTAAAGAGACTTGCCAGTAACGAGGTTGAACTAGGTATGGAGATAACGAAGATCGAATCTTGGGCAAGTAACATACCAAAGAACAAAGGGAACATCATACGGGATTGACTGAATCCTTGACATAGAGGTTCGACCGGTAAAGATCTTCATAGAATATGTAGGAACCAATATGGGCATCCAGGTCCCGCTATTGGTTATTGACCGTAGAGGTGTCTCGGTCATGTCTACATAGTTCTCGAACCCGCAGGGTCTGCACACTTAAGGTTCGGTGATGTTTTGGTAGTATAGAGTTATGTATGGTAGTGACCGAAGGTTGTTCGGAGTCCCGGATGAGATCTCGAACGTCACGAGGAGCTCCGGAATGGTCCATAGGTAAAGATTCATATATAGGAAGTCCTGCTTTGGTCGCCGGAAAAGTTTCGGGCTCATCGGTAGTGTACCGGGAGTGCTGGTAGTGTATCGGGAGACCACCGGGAGGGGTATTTCGACCCAAGAGGCTACATGGGCTGTGGGAGAGTGAATACCAGCCCTTAGTGGGCTGGTGGAAGTACCACACAAGGCCCATGCGGCTGGGAGGGAAAAACCAAAGCGAAAAAGGTGGAAAAAGGCAAAATAGGAAGGAGTCCTAGTCCAACTAGGATTGGAGGAGGACGAATCCTGCTGGATTTCTACAGTGCATAGTTTCTCCTCTAGATCGGATTTCTGCAGTGCTTAGGCGAAGCCCTGCCGGAATAGCTCCACCACCGTTGTCGGAGCGCCGTCACGCTGCCGGAGAATTCTTCTACCTCTCCGCTCCCTCTTGTTAGATCAAGAAGGCGGAGATCGTCATCAAGTTGTACATGTGCTAAACGCGGAGGTGCCGTCCGTTCAACGCTAGATCGGAAGGACCATGATCAAGATCGTGAGGCAGATCGTGATGAGATCGCGGGACGGATCGTGATGAGTTCGCGGGACGGATCATGATTGGATCACGGGACGGATCGTGATGAGATCGTGGGACGCTCGCCGATTTGGATCGCGAAGACGTTCGACTACACCAACTGCGTTTCTTCCCGCTTAGCGATCTACAAGGGTAAGTAGATCCACTCTCCCTCTCGTAGATGCTCATCACCATGGATAAATCTGCATGTGCGTAGGAATTTTTTTGTTTCCCATGCAACGTTCCCCAACAGTCTGGGCATGTGAGGTAACAATCAAACATTATATTCCCATGCCGATGGGAAGAACCATGTAATTTGTAAAACTAAAGCTATTAAGTGCAAGCCTTTTATGTTATTTTAAACATCATGGGGCACACTAACCCTATACTTTTCTAGATACCTCCTCCTTTCGTTTCTCACACTACTCTACTCGAGTATGATCAAAGTTGCAAATAATTACTCGACATGTAGCAAGTATACATGACCTAGTCCTCAAACATACATTGCTACCCCGCAATGGTTCAACAATATATTTATAGCCCCAAATAGCAATACGTTATTTGTTTGTTGGGGTTGAAAGGACAGGGCTCATAGCAATATATTTGTAGCCCCAAAGATATGTTTATCATGATTCACATGTTAATTTACTTAAAATTCATTATTTTTTTCCTAAAAATACGTTATTTTGATTTCCTAAAACGCCAGAGGATCATTGATTTGGATAAGTTAGAAAAGTTAGATTAAAAATCATGTTTTCTTTCCTGAAAAATTTACTATTTATTTCCTAAAACAAATTGCACTAATGAGAGGGATCAGTTGATTTGAAAAAGTTAGAATCACAATCTTTTGTACGCTAGGAAAATGTTGATTTGCAATAAAAGAATGAAGAGAAAAATAAACGATGGATAAAAAAACCAGTATAAAGAGAATGGTGCGAGGTGAGATGAAAAAACCCAAACAAAAACATACTAGGATACCACACCAGCAACTCTCACTTTAGCAGTAGAGATGTTACTCCCACTTGTTGGAAATATGCCCTAGAGGCAATAATAATTTGGTTATTATCATATTTCCTACTTCATGATAATCGTTTATTGTCCATGCTGTAATTGTATTAATCGGAAACATAGATACATGTGTGGATACATAGACAACCCAGTGTCCCTAGTATGCCTGTAGTGAACTAGCCTGTTGATCAAAGATGGTTAAGGTTTCCTAGCCATGGACATGAGATGTCATTTGATAACAGGATCACATCATCAGGAGAATGAAATGATGGATAAGACCCAAACTACAAACGTAGCATATGATCGTGTCAGTTTATTGCTACTGTTTTCCGCATGTCAAGTATATGTTCCTATGACCATGAGATCATGAAACTCACTGACACCGGAGGAGTACCTTGTGTGTATCAAATGTCGCAACGTAACTGGGTGACTATAAAGGTGCTCTACAGGTATCTCTGAGGGTGTCTATTGGGTTGGCATGGATCGAGACTGGGATTTGTTACTCCATGTGACGGAGAGGTATCTCAGGGCCCACTCGGTAATACAACATCACAACAAGCCTTGCAAGCAATGTGACTAAGTGTTAGCCACGGGATTTTGTATTACGGAATGAGTAAAGAGACTTGACGGTAATGAGGTTGAACTAGGTATGGAGATACCGACGATCGAATCTCGGGCAAGTAACATACCGAAGAACAAAGGGAACGTTATACGGGATTAACTGAATCCTTGACATAGAGGTTCGACCGATAGAGATCTTCATAGAATATGTAGGAACCAATATGGTCATCCAGGGCCCGCTATTGGTTATTGGTCGTAGAGGTGTCTCGGTCATGTCTACATAGTTCTCGAACCCGCAGGGTCTACACACTTAAGGTTTGGTGACGTTTCGGTAGTGTAGAGTTATGTATGGTGGTGACCGAAGGTTCTTCGGAGTCCCGGATGAGATCCCGGACGTCACGAGGAGCTCCGGAATGGTCCGGAGGTAAAGATTCATATATAGGAAGTCCCAGTTTGGTCGCCCGAAAAGTTTCGGGCTCATCGGTAGTGTATCGGGAGTGCCGGTAGTGTACCGGAGGACCATCGGGAGAGGTATTTCGACCCAAGAGGCTACATGGGCTGTGGGAGGGTGGAAACCAGCCCTTAGTGGGCTGGTGGAAGTCCTCTAAGAGGCCCATGCGGCTGGAGTTGAAAGACAAAGGAAAAAATCCAAAGGTGGAGAGGTGGAAAGAGTTTCCAAGTGGAAAGGAGGAATCCTACTCCTAATAGGATTGGAGTAGGACTCCTCCACCTCCAATTTCGACCAAACCTGGTGGGTTTGAGGCTTCCTCCTCCCCTCCCTCCCTCCTATATATACTAGAGGATTTAGAGGAAAAAGGCTAACCCTAATAGCCACGTGCTGCCCGTTCCTCTAGTGCATAGTTTCTCCTCTAGATCGGTTTTCCGTAGTGCTTAGGCGAAGCCCTGCCGGAATTGCTCCACCACCATCACCGGAGCGTCGTCACGCTGCCGGTGAACTCTTCCTCCTCTCCCCTTCCTCTTCCTGGACCAAGACGGTGGAGATCGTCATCAAGCTACATGTGTGCTGAACGCGGAGGTGCCGTTCGTTCGGTACTAGACCGAAAGGACCGTGATCAAGACCACGAGACGATTCGCGACGTGATCACGGGACGGCTCGTGATGAGATCATGGGATGGATCGTGATGAGATCGCAGGATGGATTGTGATGAGATCGTGGGACGGATCGTGATGTGTTCACGGGACGGATCGTGATGAGATCGCGGGACGGATCGTGATGAGATCGCGGGACGCTCGGCGATTTGGATCGCGAAGATGTTCGACTACACCAACCACGTTTCTTAACGCTTCCCGCTTAGAGATCTACAAGGGTATGTAGATCAACTCCCCCTCTCGTAGATGCTTATCACCATGGATAGGTTTGCGTGTGCGTAGGAAATTTTTTGTTTCCCATGCAACGTTCCCCAACAGTGGCATCATGAGCTAGGTTGATGGTTCGATGAGATCTCGAGTAGAACACAAAATGTGTGTGGGCGTTGATCCTTAGATTTCTTCCTCCCTTGGTCGTATTTTGGTGCAGCGGTATTGTGAGATGAAGCGTCCCGGACCAACATTACTCATACGCTTACGAGAGACCGGTTCCCTCGACTCAACTTGTTGCTTAGATGGCTTGCGGGTGACAGTTTCTCTCACTTTAGTTGGATCGGATCCGACAAAGGCGGTCCTTGAGAAGGTTGAAAAGCAAACTATGTATCACCGTTTTGTTTTATGCGTAGGTGAGAATCGTTCTTGCTAGATACCCATAGCAGCCACGTAAAACATGCAACAACAATTAAGGACATCTAACTTGTTTTTGCAGGGTATGTTGTGATGTGATATGGCCAATTGCATGATGTGATATATGTGATGTATGAGATGATCATGTGATGTATAGATTTTCACGACTTGCATGTCGATGAGTACGGCAACCGGCAGGAGCCATAGGGTTGTCTTTAATTATTGTATGACCTGCGTGTCAATCATTAAGCGCTATGTAATGCTTTACTTTATCGCTAAACGGTAGCAATAGAAGTAGAAGCAGGGCTGGCGCCACAACCCTGATGGCGACACATTGATGGAGATCATGGTGTCGTGCCGGTGACGATGGAGATCATGCTGGTGCTTTGAAGATGGAGATCTTAAGCACAAGTTCATGGTCATATCATGTCACTTATGAATTGCATGTGATGTTAATCCTTTTATGCACCTTGTTTTGCTTAGTACGACGGTAGCATTATAAGGTGATCCCTCACTTAAATTTCAAGATAAATTGTGTTCTCCCCGAGTGTGCACCGTTGCGAAAGTTTGTCGTGTTGAGACACCACGTGATGATCGGGTGTGATAGACTCTACGTTCACATACAACGGGTGCTAGCCAGATTCGCACACACTGAACACTCGGGTAAAACTTGACGAGCCTAGTATGTATAGACATGGCCTCGGAACACAAGAGACCGAAAGGTCGAGCATGAGTCATATAGTAGATATGATCAACATAATGATGTTCACCAATGAAGCCACCTTAACTCACGTGATGATCGGACTTGAGTTGGTGAATTTTGATCATGTGACACTCAGATGACCCGAGGGATGTTAACTTGAGTGGGAGTTCTTAGGTAATATGATTAATTGAACTCATTATCATGAACATAGTCATAGTGTCTTTGCAAAATATGTTGTAGATTACTAGCTCACGCTGTAGCTCCCTTGTATTTTTATATGTTCCTAGAGATATAGAGTTGAAAGATGATGGTAGCAATATTGCGGACTGGGTCCGTGATCTGAGGATTGTCCTCATTGCTGCACAGAAGGCTTATGTCCTTAATGCACCGCTCGGTGCGCCAACCCCTCTAGCGTTGTCTGTAAATGTTGTGAACATCTGACAGGCACGTTCCGATGACTACTTGATAGTTTAGTGCGTCATGCAGTACGGCTTAGAATTGTGGCTCCGAAACGTTTTGAACCTCACGGAACATATGAGATGTTCTAAGAGTTGAGATTGTGATCTCAGGCTCGTGCCCGTGTTGCGAGATATGATATCTCCAACAAGATTCTTTGCCTGCAAGATGAAGGAGAATAGCTCAATCATTGAGCATGTACTCAGATTGTCTGGGTACTACAATCGCTTGAATCGAGTGGGAGTTAATCTTCCAGATAAGATACTGATTGATATAGTTCTCCAAGGCACTATCACTAAGCTACTAGAACTTGGTGATGAACTATAAATTGCTAGGGATAGAAATAATGATTCCCGAGCTATTCGCGATGTTTGACATCGCGAAGGTAGAAATCAAGAAGGAGCATCAAGTGTTGATGGTTAGTAAAACCACTAGTTTCGAGAAGAGCAAGGGCGAAGGAGGGAAACTTCACGGATGGCAAGTCAGTTGCTGCTCCAGTGAAGCAACCCAAAGTTAAACCCAAACCCAAGACTAAGTGCTTCGTTTATGAGGAGAGCGGTCGCTGAAGCGGAACAATCCTAGATACTTGGTAGATAAGAAGGCTGGCAGCGTCGACAGTAGTATATTTTATATACGTGTTATTGATGTGTACCTTGCTAGTACTCCTAGTAGAACCTGGGTATTGGATACCAGTTCGATTGCTAAATGTTAGTAACTCGAAACAAAAGCTATGGAATAAACGGAGAACTAGCTAAAGGTGAGGTGACGATGTGTGTTGGAAATGTTTCCAAGTTTGATGTGATCAAACATCGCACGCTCTCTCTACCTTCGGGATTAGTAACGAACCTGAATAAATGTTATTTGGTGTTTTGCGTTCAGCATGAACGTGATTAGATCATGTTTATTGTAACACGGTTATTCATTTAAGTTAGAGAATAATGGTTATTCTGTTTACATGAATAATACCTTCAATGGTCATGCACTCAGTGAGAATGGTTTGTTAAATCTTGATCGTAATAATACACATGTTCATAACATTGATGCCAAAAGATACAAAGTTAATAATAGTACCACATACTTGTGGCACCGCCGCTAATGTCATATTGGTATAAAGCGCATGAAGAAACTCCATGCGGATGGATCTTTGGACTCATTCGATTTCGAATCGGTTGAGACATGCGAACCATGCCTCGTGGGCAAGATGACTGAAACCCCGTTTTCCGGCTTGATGGAACGGGCAAGTGGTTTATTGGAAATGATACATGTTGATGTATGCAATCCAATGAGTCTTGTAGCGTGCGGTGGATACCGTTATTTTCTTACCTTCACTGATGATTTGAGTAGATATAGAGTATATTTACTTAATGAAACACAAGTCTGAATCGTTTGAAAGGTTCAAGCAAATTCAGAGTGAAGTTTAAGATCATCGTGACAAGAAGATAAAAATATCTGCGATATGATCGTGGAGGAGAATATCTGAGTTACGAGTTTGGCATACAACTTTAGACAATGTGAAAGTTGTTTCACAACTCACGCCACCTGGAACACCATAGTGTGATGGTGTGTCTGAGCGTCGTAGTCGTGCCTTATTTGATATAGCACGTGCTATGATGTCTCTTGTTGTTTTGCCACTATCGTTTTGGGTTTATGCATTAGAGACTACTACATTCACTTTAAAATAGGGCATCATCTAAATCCGTTGAGATGACACCATGTGAATTATGGTTTGCTAGAAACCTAAAACTGTCATTTCTTAGTGTTTGGGGCTGCGACACTTGTGTGGAAAATGTTTTCACCGAATGAGCTCGAACCCAAAGCGGACAAATGCATCTTCGTAGAATACCCTAAACAGTTGGGTGAACCTTCTATCTCAGATCCAAGCATAAAATGTTTTGCTGCTAAAACTGGGTCCTTTCTTGAGGAAAAGTTTCTCTCGAAAGAATTGAGTGGGAGGAAGATAGAACTTGATGAGGTTATTGGACCTTTGTTTCAACGAGAGAGTAGCGCAGTGCAGGAAGTTGTTTCTGTGAAGCCTACGTTAGTTGAAGAGGAAGTTAATGATGATGATCATGAAGCTTCGGATCAAGTTACTATCGAACCTCGTAGGTAGACAAGGATGTGTACTGCTCCTGAGTGGTACGACAACCCTGTCTTAAAAGTCATGTTGTTGGACAAAGATGAGCCTAATAGCTATGAAGAATCGGTGATGGGCCCGAATTCCGACAAATGGTTAGAGGCCATGAAATCCAAGAAAGGATCCATGTATGAAAACCAAGTATAGACTTCGGTAGACTTGCTCGTTAGACATCAGGCCGTCGAGTACGAATGGATTTTTGAGATGGAGACAGACGCTAATGGTGAATGTCACCATTTATAAAGCTCGACTTGTCGCAAAGAAGTTTTTCGACAAGATCAAAGAGTTGACTGCGATGAGACTTTCTCACTCATAGCGATGCCAAAAGTCTGTTGGGATTATGTTAGCAGTTGTTGCATTTTTCAATTATGAAATCTGGCAGATGGATGACAAAACATCGTTTCCTTAACAGTTTACACTAAGGAAAGGTTGTATGTGATACAACCAGAAGGTTTTGTCATACCTAAGGATGCTAAAAGGTGTGCGAGCTCCAGCAATCCTTCTATGGTCCGGAGCAAGCATCTCGGAGTTGGAATATACGCTTTGATGAGGTGATCAAAGTTTTTGTAGTTTATACAAAGTTTATGAGAAACTTGTATTTACAATAAAGTGAGTGGCAACATTATAGAGTTTCTGATTAGTATATGTGGATGACATATTGATGATCGGGAATAATGTAGAATTTCTGGAAAGCATAAATGGTTGTTTGAGAAGTAATTTTCAAAGTAAGACCTGGATAAAACTACCTAATTGTTGAGCATCAACATCTATACAGATAGATCAAAGATGCTTGATGAGACTTTCAATGAGTACATACCTTGACAAAGATTTTGAAAGAGTTCAAAATGGATCAGTCAGAGAAAGAGTTCTCGCCTGATTTGTAAGGTTTGAAGTTGAGTGAGACTCAAAGCTCGACAACGGCAGAAGAAAGAGAAAAGGACGAACGTCGTCCCCTATGCCTTAGCCATAGGCTCTGCATAGTATGCCATGCTGTGTACCGCACCTTTGTTTGCCTTGCCATGAGTCCTTCAAGGGGTACGAGAGTGATCTAGGAGTGGATCACTGGACAGCGGTCAAGATTATCCTTAGTAACTAAAATAATAAGGAGATGTTTCTCGATTATGGAGGTGGTAAAAGTGTTCGTCATAAAGAGTTACGTCGATGCAACCTCTGAACACCGATCTAGATGACTCGCAGTAGCAATCTGGATACGTACAGTGGAGCAGCCATTTGGAATAGTACCAAGTGGAGTGTGGTAGCAGTGTTTACAGTTAGACGTACAGATTTGCAAAGTACACATGGATCTGAATGTCGCAGACCCGTTGACTATAAGACCTCTCTCACATGCAAAGCATGATTGAGCCCCAGAACTCATTGGGTATTAGATTCATAACAATGCGAATCACATGGTGATGTCAACTAGATTATTGACTCTAGTGCAAGTGGGAGACTGTAGGAAATATGCCCTAGAGGCAATAATAATTTGGTTATTATCATATTTCCTAGTTCATGATAATCGTTTATTGTCCATGCTGTAACTGTATTAATCAGAAACATAGATACATGTGTGGATACATAGACAACCCAGTGTCCCTAGTATGCCTCTAGTGAACTAGCCTGTTGATAAAAGATGGTTAAGGTTTCCTAGCCATGGACATGAGATGTCATTTGATAACGGGATCACATCATTAGGAGAATGATGTGATGGACAAGACCCAAACTACAAACGTAGCATATGATCGTGTCAGTTTATTGCTACTGTTTTCCGCATGTCAAGTATATGATCCTATGACCATGAGATCATGTAACTCACTGACACCGGAGGAGTACCTTGTGTGTATCAAACGTCGCAACGTAACTGGGTGACTATAAAGGTGCTCTAAAGGTATCTCCGAGGGTGTCTATTGGGTTGGCATGGATCGAGACTGGGATTTGTTACTCCGTGTGACGGAGAGGTATCTCAGGGCCCACTCGGTGATACAACATCACAACAAGCCTTGCAAGCAATGTGACTAAGTGTTATCCACGGGATTTTGTATGACGGAATGAGTAAAGAGACTTGCCAGTAACGAGGTTGAACTAGGTATGGAGATACCGACGATCGAATCTCGGGCAAGTAACATACCGAAGAACAAAGGGAACGTTATACGGGATTAACTGAATCCTTGACATAGAGGTTCGACCGATAGAGATCTTCATAGAATATGTAGGAACCAATATGGTCATCTAGGGCCCACTATTGGTTATTGGTCGTAGAGGTGTCTCGGTCATGTCTACATAGTTCTCGAACCCGCAGGGTCTGCACACTTAAGGTTTGGTGACGTTTCGGTAGTGTAGAGTTATGTATGGTGGTGACCGAAGGTTGTTCGGAGTCCCGGATGAGATCTCGGACATGACGAGGGGCTCTGGAATGGTCCGGAGGTAAAGATTCATATATAGGAAGTCCCAGTTTGGTCGCCGGAAAAGTTTCGGGCTCATCGGTAATGTACCGGGAGTGCCGGTAGTGTACCGGAGGACCATCGGGAGAGGTATTTCGACCCAAGAGGCTACATGGGCTGTGGGAGGGTGGAAACCAGCCCTTAGTGGGCTGGTGTAAGTCCTCTAAGAGGCCCATGCGGCTGGAGTTGAAAGAGAAAGGAAAAAAATCCAAAGGTGGAGAGGTGGAAAGAGTTTCAAGTGGAAAGGAGGAATCCTACTCCTAATAGGATTGGAGTAGGACTCCTCCACCTCCAATTTCGACCAAACCTGGTGGGTTTGAGGCTGCCTCCTCCCCTCCCTCCCTCCTATATATACTAAAGGATTTAGAGGAAGAAGGCTAACCCTAATAGCCACGTGCTCCCCGTTCGTCTAGTGCATAGTTTCTCCTCTAGATCGGTTTTCCGTAGTGCTTAGTCGAAGCCCTGCCGGAATTGCTCCACCACCATCACCGGAGCGCCGTCACACTGCCGGTGAACTCTTCCTCCTCTCCCCTTCCTCTTGCTGGACCAAGACGGTGGAGATCGTCATCAAGCTGCATGTGTGCTGAACGCGGAGGTGTCGTCCGTTCGGTACTAGATCGGAAGGACCGTGATCAAGACCACGAGACGATTCGTGACGTGATCGCGGGACGGATCGTGATGAGACCATGGGACGGATCGTGATGAGATCGCGGGACGGATCATGATGAGATCGCTGGACGGATCGTGATGTGTTCACGGGACGGATCGTGATGAGATCGCGGGACGGATCGTGATGAGATCACGGGACGCTCGGCGATTTGGATCGCGAAGATGTTCGACTACACCAACCGCATTTCTTAATGCTTCCCGCTTAGCGATCTACAAGGGTATGTAGATCAACTCCCCCTCTCGTAGATGCTTATCACCATGGATAGGTTTGCGTGTGCGTAGGAATTTTTTTGTTTCCCATGCAACGTTCCCCAACACCACTATGAAAAGAAGTTATGTAGAGCAAAAGCCTCGAGGCCACCCCATGAAATTCCGGAAGCCCCATGGGTCGTATTGTAGATATAGGATTTTCGTTGTTTTTATTACGCCCTTGCCCTTCTCTTCGCCTCGTGTTTGTCACCGGAATCCAAGCCCTATAGAACTATGTGATACTTGGGGCTATAAGCAAAGCTGGCCAAACAGACCGGCTCAATTGTAATCGCACTTCTCTGTTGGGTTGTTTTTAGGCCTATTGAGCTGTATTTTAGGTATATACTCCCTCCGTTTTAATATATGTTTTATTTTCTAGATTTCACTATGAACTACGTGTTGGAAATATGCCCTAGAGGCAATAATAATTTGGTTATTATCATATTTCCTAGTTCATGATAATCATTTATTATCCATGCTTAATTGGAAACATAGATACATGTGTGGATACATAGACAACCCAATGTCCCTAGTATGCCTCTAGTGAACTAGCCTGTTGATCAAAGATGGTTAAGGTTTTCTAGCCATGGACATGAGATGTCATTTGATAGCGGGATCACATCATTGACAAGACCCAAACTACAAACGTAGCATATGATCGTGTCAGTTTATTGCTACTGTTTTCCGCATGTCAAGTATATGTTCCTATGACCATGAGATCATGCAACTCACTGACACCGGAGGAGTACCTTGTGTGTATCAAACGTCGCAACGTAACTGGGTGACTATAAAGGAGCTCTATAGGTATCTTCGAGGGTGTCTGTTGGGTTGGCATGGACCGAGACTGGGATTTGTTACTCCGTGTGACGGAGAGGTATCTCAGGGCCCACTCGGTAATGCAACATCACAACAAGCCTTGCAAGCAATGTGACTAAGTGTTAGCCACGGGATTTTGTATTACGGAACGAGTAAAGATACTTGCCGGTAACGAGGTTGAACTAGGTATGAAGATACCGACGATCGAATCTCGGGCAAGTAACATACCGAAGAACAAAGGGAACGTTATACGGGATTAACTGAATCCTTGACATAGAGGTTCGACCGATAAAGATCTTCGTAGAATATGTAGGAACCAATATGGTCATCCAGGGCTCGTTATTGGTTATTGTACATAGAGGTGTCTCGGTCATGTCTACATAGTTCTCGAACCCGTAGGGTTTGCACACTTAAGGTTTGGTGACGTTTCGGTAGTGTAGAGTTATGTATGGTGGTGACCGAAGGTTGTTCGGAGTCCCGGATGAGATCCCGGACGCCACGAGGAGCTCCGGAATGGTCCGGAGGTAAAGATTCAGATATAGGAAGTCCCATTTTGGTTGCCGGAAAAGTTTCGGGCTCATCGGTAGGGTACCGGGAGTGCCGGTAGTGTACCGGGAGACCTTCGGGAGGGGTATTTCGACCCTAGAGGGCCCATGGGCTGTGGGAGAGTAATAACCAGCCCTTAGTGGGCTGGTGAAACAGCCACAAAAGTCTACATAGTTCTCGAACCCGCAGGGTTTGCACACTTAAGGTTTGGTGACGTTTCGGTAGTGTAGAGTTATGTATGGTGGTGACCGAAGGTTGTTCGGAGTCCCGGATGAGATCCCGGACGCCACGAGGAGCTCCGGAATGGTCCGGAGGTAAAGATTCAGATATAGGAAGTCCCGTTTTGGTTGCCGGAAAAGTTTCGGGCTCATCGGTAGGGTACCGGGAGTGCCGGTAGTGTACCGGGAGACCTTCGGGAGGGGTATTTCGACCCTAGAGGGCCCATGGGCTGTGGGAGAGTAATAACCAGCCCTTAGTGGGCTGGTGAAACAGCCACAAAAGTCCCATGGCGCCAGGAGGAAAAAGGCCTAAAGAAAAGGTGGAAAAAAAGGACCAATAGGGAGCAATCCTAGTCCAACTAGGATTGGAGAAGGAGACTCCTTCTCTCCCTCCCTCTTGCGGCCGAATTGGCTTGGCCCTTGCGCCAAGCCTGCCCTCCTCCCTCCCTCCTTTATATACTGGTGGATTTGGGGCTGTTTGCATTAGTTTTTACGACCACGTGTTACCCGTTCCACCGGTGCTCCTCTAGATCGTATTTCCACAGTGCTTAGGCGAAGCTCTGCCGGAATAGTTCCATCACCATCACCGGAGCGCCGTCACGCTGCCGGTGAACTCTTCCTCCTATCCACTTCCTCTTGCTGGACCAAGACGGTGGAGATCGTCATCAAGCTGCACGTGTGCTGAACGCGGAGGTGCCGTCCGTTTGGTACTAGATCGGAAGGACCGTGATCAAGACCACGAGACGATTCGCGACGTGATCGCGAGACGGCTCGTGATGAGTTCGCGGGACGGATCGTGATGAGTTCACGGGACGGATCGTGATGAGATCGCGGGACGGATCGTGATGAGATCGCGGGACGCTTGGCGATTTGGATCGCGAAGATGTTCGACTACACCAACCGCGTTTCTTAACACTTCCCGCTTAGCGATCTAGAAGGGTACGTAGATCCAATCCCCCTCTCGTAGATGCTCATCACCATGGATAGATCTTCGTGTGCGTAGGAAAATCTTTATTTCCCATGCAAACACTACGTACAAAACAAAATGAGTGAATCTATAGACTCTAAAGTATGTCTATATATATACATCCGCATGTAGTTCATAGTGAAAAGACTTATATTTAAGAAAATAGAAAGAATATATGTAAAAAAATATGATTCAAAAAATAATAATAAACGGGTCATTGCCGTATCGGCCCGCGTGTCCAGGGACGTACCCAGGCGGGCCCCATACTGGCACAGCCCGTTTAGCCCGTGCCGTGCTCGCGGGCTGGCCTGGCCCATTTGACTAGCCAGCTTTGGTTATACGTTTCGGGATAGAGAAATCCTATCTCGTCCTCTCCCCGCAAACCCTAAGCAACCCGCCGTCGGCCAGGCCGTTCCCCGTCCCCAAAAAATTACCCCCCCCCCCCCCCCGCCAGATCGCCGCTGATGGCTTCTGGATCCACTTTTCCCGGCCCTGTTCCACCTCGGAGGAGGGCGCCTGGCCGCCCCCATCCCCTGAAAAACGCCCCGCCCGCCAGATCGCCGCTGATGGCTTCTGGATCCACTTCTTCCGGCTCTGTTCCACTTCGGAGGATGGGGCTGGTGTCTTGCGCTCACAGCATCAACTGCCGCGCCGAGGATGCGCCTCTTCTCCCCGACCTGGAAAAAGCCCTCTACGAGCTCATCGTCGGCTTCTACGACCAGGCGTTCGACCGGCTGCCCTGCCGGAGGATTCCGGGCCTCCTCGACCTCCTCGCCACCGGCGGCGGCGGCTCCTGCCTCGGCCTCCTCGACCCCGTCTCCAACATCATCCTCAACACCCTCGCCCTTCTCCCCGAAGGCGCCGCCGCCGCAGCTTCCACCACTCCACCCGCCACAAAGAAGTCCAAAAGATTAGGGCGCAACGCCTGGCACGACATTGTAAACAGGTCCTACCACAGTCTCCTGGGCTTCCTCATGGCATACTTCGGATGCCTCACCAAGGTACAGGCCATCAGCTACCTCTACTGGGCCGACGCCAATCTCTGCCTCGCCGTCATGCTCGTCCAACACGATCTGTATGTGGAGGGTGAAGAAGCAGTACTGGACCCTGAATCTGGTAGGACGCAGGCCGCCCTCGAGTGGGCGGCCACCATGGCAGCTCACCCTTCCCCCAGCGTTTTGACTCGGCTCATGTCATCCCGGCTCAAAGAGGATGACTTTCACCTTCTGGAGAAGCATTTTTCAGCAGCAGATGGTACAGGTGCCCCTCTCAAGGCTGGTGATGTTGGATCAATTGGCGGCATATTGCGGGCGCCCTGTGTTGCCAGCATAAGCCATACCAGAGAAGGGTCGATTCTCCATGTCCGTAACAACCTTGGCGCCGTGTTGTCGGTCACCCCCTCCACTACAGGGGACCTGAATGTCCCCTCCACTGCCCTTTGCCGGGACGGAATACCCATCTCATCGTTGCAGTGCGGACTGCAGGACAAGCTGCATCGTTGCCTGGGAAAAGCAGATGGCCTGCAACAATATTTGAAGACCCCGTGCAGCGGTGACACCTGCGATTACCTGCAGACTCTCAAGATGCACCTCCATGCTATGATTCACAACTTCTGCATCAAGGCGCTCAAGCTGCTGCCTACACCCAGTGGCTCCCTCATGCGCGGCTTCCTCAAGGGTGGCCACTGCTATGGCTCCATGGACCCTGTAACCAACCTCATCGTCAACTCCATCTGGTACCACACCTGTGGCTGCATTATCCCAACTTCTGACGCCAAGAGGTTGACAGGGTACAATGACGTCCTGGACCCCCTATCTCTGCTCCGCACACAGGTTCACTCCCTCAAGGGCCTTGTGGAGCTCGCCGCATTCGCCCGCCCCCAGTTCTCAACAGAGGCTTCTGCTCTGGAGTTGCTCTGCGGTGCAAGATGCGACATTGTTGACATGTTGCCATCATCAGCAGATATGGTTGAAAAGAACCCCTTCCATGAAGCTGCCAAGGCCGCTGGACACCCACTACCGCTTCAGCTGGGTGAACTGCACGAGCTGCTGCTGCTGATGCACGATGAGCGAAGAACGCTGCTCTCCTTGGTGTCTAAGGCTCGAACTGGCCATACTGTGTTGCGCCTCGATGTCATGACAGTTCTTGTGAGGCGCATGTGGCTCATGTGCTCGTCTGCTAATACTGGTGGCATTGTGCAAGCTCCTAAACTTTTTCCAAAGTCTCGGACGTTTGTGTCAAGCATGAGATCAAGTTATGAGGAGCAGAGGAGCTGGTTACGTTCAAAGGTTGAACAGGTGCTGAAGGATTACACGGCCCAGCATTTTTGGGTAGGTATCTTTAGCTGCTATGTACATTTGCTTTAATTACCTTCACTTGGCCCACTCTCTTACTTGACTTGCTTGCTTGTTGTAGGAACCACAGTATAAACTTGATATTATCTGTGGCGTGGAGGAAATCAACTTAGGCTGCCCCCCCTTGGGTGAGATGTGCTACCGCGTGAACTTCACTGCTACTTCTGATTTGCAGCTTGAGAGGACGCTATTCTTTGCCGAGTTTTTGGTCTCAGGTGGGCCAAGGCCAGAGCCCTGCTGCCCTCTACCCTATGAGTATGCAGGTAAGCCCCCTCTAGTTATGGCACGGCAGATTGGCTTCTTATTATCGTGTGTTGTGGTAGTCTCACTGAACTGTGCATGGTTGGGTTTTATTTTGTTGATAGGCCGTTGCTACTCTGGCATGCTTACCGCGAGGAAAATTGTGTATCCTGATGACGCCAAATACATCCCGCACGATATCACCCATGACGGAACCTGCAGCGTGGATGACATGCTAGAGATGGACGCCGTCCACTTCAATTCCAAGATGGACGTGGAGCTCGCGAAGAAACTCAACAAGATGCACACTGAAGATTTGACTTGCGACGGGCCAACTTACTATGTGTGATGCTATCAGCTGTGAAGTTTGACCATAGTACTATATATGCTTCCTGCTGTGTGTTATTATGTCCTAAGTAATGCACATTCTGCGATGTATTATCTAGACTGGATGACATTCTTCAGCATGCATGTTTGGTTGCCTTGAGCTAGCTAGTAGTACTGTTATGCATGTGTCCGTCCCTAGCTTGCTTGCTTGGCCTTGTTAAATTGGTGTGTAAATCAGACTGCTGTGGTTGTGATGAACTATATATATGCAGCTTTCTTATTCATCATTATTTGCACTGTGATCTAAGTTGTCCAGAAAACAGCATGGGTCATGTCAAATTATTGACACTCTTGCAGATTGCCTTGGCTAGTTGTCAAATTATTTTGACACTCTTGCAGATTGCCCTGGCTAGTTTTCTTTTCTTACAGGGAATTTTTGAAAAGAAAAGAGATGGACAAGTAGGATTGTCTGCTCTGATGAGGATTTGCGGAGCTCCAATCGAAGCAAGGATGGATTGATTCTGGCTTACCTGCTGCTGGAGGGGCTCGTGATCTCTTTTGGATGTTATGTTTGCTCCTGCGTGAGCCTTTGAATTTCTACTCTCTTGTGAGCCTGAGTTCCTGTAATAATCGTAGTACTCTCTTAGTGTCTTATTCTCTGGATTGTTTGCTAGTTAGGTTAGATTAGGTATGTGTTGGTGTTATTGGGTCTTCGCCCCACGGTAAGCTGCTCGATGACGAATGTTTTCTTATTCTCATTTGAGAGACTTGTATTTCCGTTATGTTCACTGATGGAAATGGGTTATGCCCGGTTAAAAAAAAACATTATGATTAGTCAGTTTCATTCACATTTACCCGGTTAAAAAAAAACATTATGGTTAGTCAGTTTCATTCACATTTACCATGATTGCCTTTTCAATCAACACACGTATGAGATGCTACCTGCTCGATATCGGTTCACTCTAGGGTGCACTGCAAGTGGAACAAGCTCACTTTCAAAACTACAATAGCTGGCTAGAACGTGCATGTGCAGTTGCCGTGTGATCGATTAAGTTGATCCATCTCTTTTCTTTTCAAAAATTTCCTGTAAGAAAAGAAAACTAGCCAGGGCAATCTGCAAGAGTGTCAAAATAATGATGAATAAGAAAGCTGCATATATATATATATATATATATATATATATATATATATATATATATATATATATATATATATATATATATAGGGACGGACACATGCATAACCGTACTACTCCCTCCGTTCCTAAATATTTGTCTTTTTAAAGATTTTACTATGAACTACATACGGATGTATATAGACATAATTTGGAGTGTAGATTCATCCATGCTTTATATGTAGTCCATAGTTAAATCTCTAAAAAGACAACTATTTAGGAACGAAGGGAGTACTAGCTTAGCTCAAGGCAACCAAACATGCATGCTGAAGAATGTCATCCAGTCTAGATAATACATCGCAGAATGTGCATTACTTAGGACATAATAACACACAGCAGGAAGCATATATATAGTAATATGGTCTCCAAATAGGATATAACACACAACAGGGCAAGTAAAAAACAGGTGCGGTGAAGTATTTGTGGTTACCAGCCCACTTTCGTCTCTTCATCACATCTCTGGTAAGAAAAGCATCCTGGAATAATTGCGAGAGAAATATTTGGATTTTAAGGGGAATCTTAGATCTCCAAATCCATCTACAACCACACGCAGCCAAAGGCTGTTGTACGTATCCATAGACAGATTTAGTTGAAAACTTTTTGGATTTACCAAGAGTCCAGATGATTTGATCAGATTCCGCATTAAGGGGACAAGATTCCATTATCTTAACAAGCTCATTCCAATTAATCTAACAGGGGATGATGAAGGCGTCTTCTAAAGAAGGCGTCCCCACTCCAGTTTTGAATTTTGCCATAGTGATCTCTTGACCATTACAAATGCTAAAAAGCATAGGAAAATTGTAACGCAAAGGTTCACCACCGTTCAACGGATAATTCCAAAGCATGGTGAGATTCCTAGAATTCAGGATGATCCCTCTACCAGCCATGTAAATATCCTTCACTTTCAGGATAGCTTTCCAAATGGGAGAATCTCCAAATTTACACGACACTGAGGTCACGGTATATTTTTCAAGTATTTAGCACAAACAACATCTTGCCAAAGTCCTTGTTGGGTTTCCAGCTTCCACCACCAATTCGCAAGCAGGCTCATGTTTGGTTTACGGATATCCTTCACCCCTAGACCCCCTTTACATTTGGGTATGCTGATCCTAGCCCACTTTACTAGATGATAGCGTTTGCGGTCATTGTGTTCTTGCCAAAAGAAGCGTTTGCGATGTTTATCCAGCTTATCAATAACCATTTTAGGTATGAGATGTTTGAAATATGCCCTAGAGGCAATAAATAAAGTGTTTATTATTTCATTTCCTTGTTCATGATAATCGTTTATTATCCATGCTAGAATTGTATTAATTGGAAACATGGATACATGTGTGGATACATAGACAAAACACTATGTCCCTAGTATACCTCTACTGAACTAGCTCGTTGACCAAAGGATGGTTAAGGTTTCCTAGCCATGGACACGAGATGTCATTTGATAACGGGATCACATCATTAGGAGAATGATGTGATGGACATGACCCAAATTACAAACGTAGCATATGATCGTGTCAGTTTATTGCTGCTGTTTTCCGCATGTCAAGCATGTGTTTCCTATGACCATGAGATCATGTAACTCACTGACACCGGAGGAATACTTTGTGTGCATCAAACGTCACAACATAACCGGGCGACTATAAAGGTGCACTACAGGTATCTCCGAGGGTGTCTGTTGGGTTGGCATGGATCAAGACTGGGATTTATTACTCCGTGTGACGGAGAGGTATCTCAGGGCCCACTCGGTAATACAACATCACAACAAGCCTTGCAAGCAATGTGACTAAATGTTAGTTGCGGGATCTTGTATTACGGAACGAGTAAAGAGACTTGCCGGTAACGAGGTTGAACTAGGTATTGGATACCGACGATCGAATCTCGGGCAAGTAACATACCGAAGAACAAAGGGAACGTTATACGGGATTAACTGAATCTTTGACATAGAGGTTCGACCGATAAAGATCTTCGTAGAATATGTAGGAGCCAATGTGGACGTCCAGGTCCCGCCATTGGTTATTGACCATAGAGATGTCTCGGTCATGTCTACATAGTTCTCGAACCCGCAGGGTCTGCACACTTAAGGTTTGGTGATGTTTCGGTAATGTAGAGTTATGTATGGTGGTGATCGAAGTTTGTTCGGAGTCCCAGATGAGATCCCGGACGTCACGAGGAGCTCCGGAATGGTCCGGAGGTAAAGATTCATATATAAGAAGTCCCAGTTTGGTCGCCGAAAAAGTTTCGGGCTTATCGGTAATGTACCGGGAGTGCCGGTAGTGTACCGGGAGACCTCCGGGAGGGGTATTTAGACCCCAAGAGGTCCATGGGCTGTGGGATAATAATAACCAGCCCTTAGTGGGCTGGAGAAATAGCCACAAGAAGGCCCATGGCGCAGGAGATAAAAGGGCTAAAGGAAAAGTGGAAAAAGGGCCAATAGGGAGCAATCCTACTCCAACTAGGATTGGAGGAGGAGTAGGATTCCTCCCCCTTGGCCGGCCAACTCCTAGAGGGAGGCCTTGGCGCACCAGCCCTCCCTCCTCCTCTCCTCCTATATATACTAGTGGAAGGGCTAGGGTTTTAGCACAGAATTTCTGCCACGTGCTACCCGTTCCACTGGTGAACCGTTTCTCCTCTATATCGTAGTTCCGCAGTGCTTAGGCGAAGCCCTGCCGGAATTGCTCCACCACCATCACCGGAGCGCCGTTACGCTGCCGGTGAACTCTTCCTCCTCTCCCCCTCTTCTTGCTGGATCAAGACGGAGGAGATCGTCATCAAGCTGCACGTGTGCTGAACGCGGAGGTGCCGTCCGTTCGGTACTAGATCGGAAGGATCGTGATCAAGGCCACGGGACGGATCGTGATCGGATCGCGGGACGGATCATGACGAGATCGCGGGATGGATCGTGACGAGATCGCGGGACGGATCGTGATTGGATCACGGGACGCTCGGCGATTTGAATCGCGAAGACGTACGACTACACCAACCGCATTTCTTAACGCTTCCCGCTTAGCGATCTACAAGGGTACATAGATCAACTCCCCCTCTCGTATATGCTCATCACCATGGATAGGTTTGCGTGCGCGTAGGAATTTTTTTGTTTCCCATGCAACGTTCCCCAACAGTGGTATCAGAGCTAGGTTGATGGTTCGATGAGATCTCGAGTAGAACACAAAAGGTTTGTCGGCGTTGATGCTTAGATTGCTTCCTCCCTTGGTCGTATTTTGGTTCAACGGTATTGTAAGATGAAGCAGCCCGGACCAACATTAGTCGTACGCTTACGAGAGACCGGTTCCCTCGACGCAACTTGTTGCTTAGATGGCTTGCGGGTGACAGTTTCTCTCACTTTAGTTGGATCGGATCCGACAAAGGCGGTCCTTGAGAAGGTTGAAAAGCAAACTATGTATCACCGTTGTGGTTTTGCGTAGGTGAGATTCGATCTTGCTAGATACCCGTAGCAGCCACGTAAAACATGCAACAACAATTAGAGGACGTCTAACTTGTTTTTGCAGGGTATGTTGTGATGTGATATGGCCAATTGCATGATGTGATATATGTGATGTATGAGATGATCATGTGATGTATAGAGTTTCACGACTGGCATGTCGATGAGTACGGTAACCGACAGGAGCCATAGGGTTGTCTTTAATTATTGTATGACCTGCGTGTCAATCATTAAGCGCTATGTAATGCTTTACTTTATCGCTAAACGGTAGCAATAGAAGTAGAAGCAGGGCTGGCGCCACAACCCAGATGGCGACACGTTGATGGAGATCAAGATGATGGAGATCATGGTGTCGTGCCGGTGACGATGGAGATCATGCCGGTGCTTCGAAGATGGAGATCTTAAGCACAAGTTCATGGCCATATCATGTCACTTATGAATTGCATGTGATGTTAATCCTTTTATGCACCTTGTTTTGCTTAGTACGACGGTAGCATTATAAGGTGATCCCTCACTTAAATTTCAAGATAAAATTGTGTTCTCCCCGAGTGTGCACCGTTGCGGAAGTTCGTCGTGTTGAGACACCACGTGATGATCGGGTGTGATAGACTCTACATTCACATACAACGGGTGCAAGACCGATTTGCACACGCAGAACACTCGGGTTAAACTTGACGAGCCTAGCATGTACAGACATGGCCTCGGAACACAAGAGACCGAAAGGTCGAACATGAGTCATATAGTAGATATGATCAACATAATGATGTTCACCAATGAAGCCACCTTAACTCACGTGATGATCGGACTTGAGTTGGTGAATTTGGATCATCTGACACTCAGATGACCCGAGGGATGTCAATTTGAGTGGGAGCTTTAGAAATTTGATTAACTAAAACTCATTATCTTGAACAATAGTCTAAGTAACCTTTGCATATTTATGTTGTAGATCAATGGCTCGCACAGTAGCACCCCTGATTTTTAATGTGTTCCTAGAGAAAGCTAAGCTGAAAGATGATGGAAGTAACTTTGTGGACTGGGCCCGTAATCTGAGGATTATCCTCACGGCTTCCTAGAAATTATATGTCCTTGATGCACCGCTTGGTGACCCACCCGCTCCCGTGGCATCCGAAGACGTTAAGAACGTTTGGGAGACACGTGCTGGAGATTACTCAATAGTTCAGTGTGCAATATTGTACGGCTTAGAACCAGGACTTCAAAGACGTTTTGAACATCATGGAGCATATGAGATGTTCCAGGAGTTGAAGTTCATGTTTGAGAAGAACGCCCGGATCGAGAGGTATGAGACCTCCGATAAATTCTATGCTTGCAAGATGGAGGAGAACGGATCTATCAGTGAACATGTACTCAGAATGTCTGGGTACTTGACTCGTTTGGCGGAGTTAGGAATTGCCCTCCCGCCAGAGGCGATCACTAACAGAGTTCTTCAATCATTGCCACCTAGTTACAAGAGCTTTGTGATGAACTATAACATGCACGGGATGAACAAGTCAGTCCCCGAGCTGTTTGCGATGCTGAAAGTCGCTGAGTCTGAAATCCAGAAAGAACATCAAGTGTTGATGGTCAATAAAACCACTAGTTTCAAGAAAAACGGCAAAGGCAAAGGCAAAGGCAAGAAGGGTAAAACCAAGAAGGATGGCAAATCAATTGCTACTCCTGTAAAGAAGCCTAAGCATGGACCTAAGTCGGAGACTGAGTGCTTTCATTGCAAGGGAACTGGTCACTGGAAGCAGAACTGCCCCAAGTACCTGGCTGACAAGAAGGCGGCCAAAGACAAACAAGGTATATTTGATATACATGTTATTGTTGTGTTCCTTACTAGCTCTCGTAGTAGTGCCTGGGTATTTGATACCGGTTCGGTTGCTCATATTTGCAACTCAAAGCAGGAACTACGGAATAAACGGAGGCTGGCAAAGGACGAAGTGACGATGCGCGTGGGAAATGGTTCCAAGGTTGATGTGATCGCCGTCGGCACGCTCTCTCTTCGATTACCATCGGGATTAGTGATGAACCTGAATAATTGTTATTTAGTGCCTGCGTTAAGCATGAACATTATATCTGGATCTTGTTTATTGCGAGACGGTTACTCATTTAAATCAGAGAATAAAGGTTGTTCTATTTATATGAGTAATATCTTTTATGGTCATGCACCCAATGTGAGGGGTTTGTTCATCTTAAATCTCGATAGTAGTGACACACATATTCATAACAATGATGCCAAAAGATGTAGAGGTAGTAATGATAGTACCACTTTCTTGTGGCACTGCTGTTTAGGTCATATTGGTGTAAAACGCATGAGGAAGCTCCATGCTGATGGACTTTTGGAGTCACTTGATTTTGAATCACTTGACACATGTGAACCGTGCCTCATGGGCAAGATGACTAAAACACCGTTCTCTGGAATAATGGAACGGGCAAGCGACTTATTGGAAATCATACATACCGATGTGTGCAGTCCAATGAATGTTGTAGGGCGTGGTGGATATCGTTATTTCTCACCTTCACTAATGACTTAAGTAGATATGGGTATATTTACTTGATGAAACACAAGTCTGAAACTTTTGAAAAGTTCAAGCAATTTCAGAGTGAAGTTGAAAATCATCGTAACAAGAAGATTAAATTCCTGCGATCCGATCGAGGAGGTGAATATCTGAGTTACGAGTTTGGTAGTCACTTAAGACAATGTGGAATTGTTTCATAGTTGACACTGCCTGGAACACCACAGCGTAACGGTGTATTCGAACGTCGTAATCGGACCTTATTAGATATGGTGCGTTCTATGATGTCTCTTGCTGATTTGCCACTATCGTTTTGGGGTGTTGCATTAGAGACAACTGCATTCACTTTAAATAGGGCACCATCGAAATCCGTTGAGACGACGCCATATGAACTGTGGTTTGGCAAGAGGCCAAAGTTGTCGTTTCTTAAAGTTTGGGGATGTTATGCTTATGTCAAAAAGCTTCAGCCTGAAAAGCTGGAACCCAAAGCGGAGAAATGCGTCTTCATAGGATACCCGAAAGAGACAGTCGGGTATACCTTCTATCTCAAATCCGAAGGCAAAGTGTTTGTCGCTAAGAATGGAACATTTCTTGAAAAAGAGTTTCTCTCGAAAGAATTGAGTGGGAGGAAAGTAGAGCTTGATGAGGTTGTTGAACCTTTGCTTCTACCGGAAAGTAGCGCAGCGCAGAAAGATGTTTTTGTAGAGCCTACGACGGTTGAAGAAGAAGTTGATGATAATGATCATAAAGCTTTAGATCAAGTTACTAATGAACCTCGTAGGTCGATAAGGACGCGTACTACTCCTGAGTGGTACGAAAATCCTGTCTTAGAGGTCATGTTGTTAGACAACAATGAACCTACGAACTATGAAGGAGCGGTGATGGGCCTGGATACCGAGAAATGGTTTGAGGCCATGAAATTCGAGATGGGATCCATGTATGAAAACAAAGTATGTACTTTGTAAGTATTACCTGAAGGGCGAAAGGCCATTCAGAATAAATGGATCTTTAAGAAGAAGACGGACGCAGACGGTAATGTCACCGTCTATAAAGCTCGACTTGTGGCAAAGGGTTTCTCACAAGTTCAAGGAGTTGACTATGATGAGACCTTCTCACCCGTAGCGATGCTTAAGTCTGTCAGAATCATGTTGGCAATAGCTGCTTATCTCGACTATGAAATTTGGCAGATGGATGTCAAAACAGCGTTCCTCAACGGTTTCCTTGAGGAGGAGTTGTATATGATACAACCAGAAGGTTTTGTCGATCCAGAAAATGCTGACAAAGTTTGCAAACTCCAGCGATCCATTTATGGGCTGGTGCAAGCGTCTCGGAGTTGGAATAAATGCTTCGATGAGGTAATCAAAGCGTTTGGGTTTATACAAGTTTATGGAGAAGCTTGTATTTACAAGAAAGTGAGTGGGAGCTCTATAGCGTTTCTAATATTATATGTGGATGACATATTGCTGATTGGAAACAGTATAGAAATGCTGGAAAGCGTGAAGGACTATTTGAACAAGAGTTTTTCAATGAAGGACCTAGGAGAAGCTGCTTTCATATTAGGCATTAACATCTATAGAGATAGATCGAGACGCTTAATAGCACTTTCACAGAGCACATACCTTGATAAAGTTTTGAAGAAGTTCAAAATGGAACAGTCCAAGAAGGGTTTCTTGCCTGTGTTACAAGGTGTGAAGTCGAGTAAGACTCAATGCCCAGTGACTGCAGAAGATAAAGAAAAGATGAGTACCATCCCCTATGCTTCAGCCATAGGCTCTATCATGTATGCAATGCTGTGCACAAGACCCGATGTCAGCCTTGCCATAAGTATGGCTGGAAGGTTTCAAAATGATCCTGGAATGGAGCACTGGCAAGCGGTCAAGAATATCCTTAAGTACCTTAACAGGACTAAGGACATGTTTCTCGTTTATGGAGGTGATAAAGAGCTCGTCGTAAAAGGTTACGTCGATACAAGCTTTGACACTGATCCAGATGACTCTAAGTCGCAAACCGGATACGTACTTATTCTTAACGGGGGGGCGGTAAGCTGGTGCAGTTCCAAGCAAAGCGTGGTAGCTGATTCGACGTGCGAAGCGGAGTACATCGCAGCCTCGGAGGCGGCGAAGGAAGGTGTCTGGATGAAGCAGTTCATGACAGATCTTGGAGTAGTGCCCAGTGCACTGAATCCAATGAACCTATTCTGTGACAACACTGGTGCCATTGCTCAAGCCAAGGAACCAAGGTTTCACAAGAGGACTAGACATATAAAGCGACGCTTCAACTCCATCCGGTATTACATCGAGGAGAAGGACATAAATATTTGCATAATACACACGGATCTGAATGTTGTAGACCCGTTGACTAAAACTCTTCCAAGAGCTAAACATGATCAACAAGAGAACTGCATGGGTGTTCGATTCATTACAATGTAAATAACAGAGTGATTTGAGCTAGATTATTGACTCTAGTGCAAGTGGGAGACTGTTGGAAATATGCCCTAGAGGCAATAAATAAAGTGTTTATTATTGCATTTCCTTGTTCATGATAATCGTTTATTATCCATGCTAGAATTGTATTAATTGGAAACATGGATACATGTGTGGATACATAGACAAAACACTATGTCCCTAGTATACCTCTAGTGAACTAGCTCGTTGATCAAAGGATGGTTAAGGTTTCCTAGCCATGGACATGAGATGTCATTTGATAACGGGATCACATCATTAGGAGAATGATGTGATGGACATGACCCAAATTACAAACGTAGCATATAATCGTGTCAGTTTATTGCTGCAGTTTTCCGCATGTCAAGTATGTGTTCCTATGACCATGAGATCATGCAACTCACTGACACCGGAGGAATACTTTGTGTGTATCAAACGTCGCAACGTAATTGGGTGACTATAAAGGTGCACTACAGGTATCTTCGAGGGTGTCTGTTGGGTTGGCATGGATCAAGACTGGGATTTGTTACTCCGTGTGACGAAGAGGTATCTCAGGGCCCACTCGGTAATACAACATCACAACAAGCCTTGCAAGCAATGTGACTAAATGTTAGTTGCGGGATCTTGTATTACGGAACAAGTAAAGAGACTTGCCGATAACGTGGTTGAACTAGGTATTGGATACCGACGATCGAATCTCGGGCAAGTAACATACCGAAGAACAAAGGGAACGTTATACGGGATTAACTGAATCCTTGACATAGAGGTTCGACTGATAAAGATCTTCGTAGAATATGTAGGAGCCAATGTGGACGTCCAGGTCCCGCCATTGTTTATGGACCGTAGAGATGTCTCGGTCATGTCTACATAGTTCTCGAACCCGCAGGGTCTGCGCACTTAAGGTTTGGTGACGTTTCGGTAGTGTAGAGTTATGTATGGTGGTGACCGAAGTTTGTTTGGAGTCCTGGATGAGATCCCGGACGTGACGAGGAGCTCAGAAATGGTCCGGAGGTAAAGATTCATATATAGGAAGTCCCAGTTTGGTCGCCGGAAAAGTTTCGGGCTTATCGGTAATGTACCGGGAGTGCCGGTAGTGTACCGGGAGACCTCCGGGAGGGGTATTTCGACCCCAAGAGGTCCATGGGCTGTGGGATAATAATAAACAGCCCTTAGTGGGCTGGATAAACAGCCAAAAGAAGGCCCATGGCGCAGGAGATAAAAGGGCTAAAGGAAAAGTGGAAAAAAGGGCCAATAGGGAGCAATCCTACTCCAACTAGGATTGGAGGAGGAGTAGGATTCCTCCCCCTTGGCCGGCCAACTCCTAGAGGGAGGCCTTGGCGCACCAGACCTCCCTCCTCCTCTCCTCCTATATATAATAGTGGAAGGGCTAGGGTTTTAGCATAGAATTTCTGCCACGTGCTACCCGTTCCACCGGTGAACCGTTTCTCCTCTAGATCGTAGTTCCGCAGTGCTTAGGCGAAGCCCTGCCGGAATTGCTCCACCACCATCACCGGAGCGTCATTACGCTGCCGGTGAACTCTTCCTCCTCTCCCCCTCTTCTTGCTGGATCAAGACAAAGGAGATCGTCATCAAGCTGCACGTGTGCTGAACGCGGAGGTGCCGTCCGTTCGGTACTAGATCGGAAGGATCGTGATCAAGGCCACGGGACGGATCGTGATCGGATCGTGGGACAGATCGTGACGATATCGCGGGACGGATCGTGAAGAGATCGCGGAACGGATCATGATTGGATCGTGGGACGCTCGACGATTTGAATCGCGAAGACGTACGACTACACCAACCGCGTTTCTTAACGCTTCCTGCTTAGCGATCTACAAGGGTACGTAGATCAACTGCCCCTCTCGTAGATGCTCATCACCATGGATAGGTTTGCGTGCGTGTAGGAAATTTTTTGTTTCCCATGCAACGTTCCCCAACATGAGAAACATGGACATGTAGTAGTAAACAATACTAGTAGGAGAGGAGCTAAGAAGGGTCAGTCTAGCCGCTGAGTAAGCCGCATTTCCAATCCAGGATTCACAACGTTTTAAAAATTTCTTGTCCACAAAATCCCAGTCCAAGATACTCAAAATAGAGTAGCTGACTAGAACACACAAATATTTCATGGGGAAGTGTCCTATTTGACAGTTCATCGTATAAGCAACATATTGCAGAATGGCCACCCCCCTCAATCAGGTCAGGAGCAAGGCCAGTGATAAAATTTTCTTTCTGTGCATTAGGAATCTTTTTTGACAAGGCCTCGACCGCAATATTGAAAAGGAAAGGGGGTTAAAGGGTCACCTTGGCATACCCCCTTATGACTTTGGAAGTAGGGACCTGTCTCGTTATTAAGCTTGATTCCCATTATTAAGGATTTCACTAACCCAGCCGCACCAAGTATTACCGACGCCCCAATTTTTGTGGCACTCCAGCAGGAATTCTCAATTAATCTTGTCATAAGCTTTTTTGAAATCAAGTTTGTGAACTATGCCCACTTTCTTCTTGCGTTGAATATGGTGAAGGATCTCATGGAGAGTGATAATTCCATCCACAATGTTTATGTACTTAATAAACGCATTTCGGTGTTTGCTAATGAGTTTATCAGCAAACACAACCACCCTGTTATCAAGGACTTTTGTGATTAGCTTATGAGGACATATAAGGAGACAAACGAGATGATATTGTTGGATTTGTTTGCTCCGTTCATCTTAGGGATCAACATAATCACCCCATAATTAAGGCGGGCCACATCGAGAGTATTATCATGTAAAGCCTCGAACATGCACATGATGTCAGATTGAACAAACTCCCAACAGTGTTTATAAAACTCCACTTGAATATTATCTGGGCTAGGGGCTCTATTACTATCCATGTCAAAAAGGGCTTTTTAACCTCCTCTTTCGAAAAGGTACTGGTAAGGAGACTACTATCTTCCAGTGTAAGTTTTTCACCCTCTGTCCAATTAACTAGGGATAGATGTAACAGATTCCCCCTAGCAGGACCAAATAGATCTATATAATAGTGTGTCACATGATTCAGGAGGTTATCAGTCCCCTAAATGACCACAGCACCATCTGTGAAATAGTGGATGGTATTTTTGCGCTTTCTACCATTGGCAACAAGATGGAAAAAAAGTAGTGTTCTGGTCCCCTTTAAGCAACGAACGCTGATTCGAGTGTTGAAGCCAAAAAAAGTTACTCATTAGCAAAGTTGTGAGAGGCGAGATTCTGAATCGGATCGGAGCCCTGTTGGTAGGATTGTGAATCATAGAATCATAACTACTAGGATCGTAGAATCTTAGATTCTATGAGCAAAATCGTAGAATCGAAGGGGCTAGTTTGGATCGTAAGGTCGTAAGATTCTAAGACTTGAGTCACGATTCTGACAACTTTGCTCATTAGCCATGATATCATTCAGTTCCACACATAATGCTTTTCTATATTCATAGGTTTCAGGTTCAAGGGACTTGTCTCCTCTAATTTTTATAACTCTTCAAGTTCCTTTTTGATATATTTTCTCCTTATTCTGGCATGGCCAAAGGAATTTGAGCCTCATCCTTTAAAATATATCTTAATACGTTTAAGTTTAATATTGATGATATCAATGGGATCTTTAGATGAGATAGGCTATTCCCAAATTCTTCTTGCAATACCAAAAAACTCCTCATTTTTTCAACCAACTGAGTTCAAACCTGAATTCACGTTGGTGAAGAGGTCCATGTTTTATTGGCTCAGAGGACAAAAGGAGGGGATTATGATCAGATACATCTTTTGCGAGTTTATAGACAGTAACTAGAGGAAACAGGTCTTCCCAATCGAAACTCATGAGGACTCTGTCTAGCTTTTCCAGATTAGGATGTTTCTCATTGTTAGACCAAGTATACTTGCCACCCCCCATATGAATCTCTCGCAAACTTAATACATGTATCACTTGATTAAATGTGTCCACATAATGGGATCGATTCATCTTTTTATTCTTATCATCGCTCTCTCAAAGGATATTAAAGTCACCACCAACTACATGTTGGTGAACATTGCATGGGAAACAAAAAAATTCCTACGCACACGCAAGATATATCCATGAAGATGCATAGCTACGAGAGGGGGAGTGTATGTACATAGCCTTACAGATTGCTAAGCAGAAGCGTATATAACGTGGTTGATGTAGTTGTACGTCTTCACGATCCAATCGTGATCCTTCCTGATCTAGCACCGAACGGACAGCACCTACGCGTTCAGCACATGTGCGGCTCGATGACGTCTCCGCCTCCTCGATCCAGCGAGCAAGGGCAGAGTAGTGGATGGGTTCTTAACTAGCACGACAACATGGTCGAGATGGTGGTGGAGCAATCCTGACATGGCTACATCAAGCGCCACCGAAACCGCGAACGGAGGAGAAAACAATCTAGGGAGAGAGAGAGGGGCGCCAAGGGCTTGATGTGTGCTCTTGGGGTGCCCCCACACCTCTATACATAGGTGGAGGGGCGTGGAGATCAGCCCCTCCAAGCCCCAGGGTGCAGCCAAGGGGGAGTAGTTGGACTCCTAGTCCAATTCCCTCCCTTCCCATACATAGGTGGACTTCCCACCTCTCCCAAGCCACATGGGCCTTGAGGGACTTGTGCGCCTGGCCCAATAAGGCCAGGGAGCCTCCCCTCAGCCCATGACCATTGGGACATGTTGGAACCGTTGATGGACTTCCGGACTCCTTCAGAAGTTTCCGGAACCTTCTAGAAGCTTTCCTGTACAATACCAAAAAAACCAAAACTTTTTTGGTAGCCAAAATATGACTTCTCATATATAAATCTTTACCCCCGAACATTTCTGGAGCTCCTCGTGAAGTCCAAGATCTCATCCGGGATTTCGAAATCTTTCGGTCACAAACATACATAACCCAATAATACTATATCGTCAACGAGCGTTAAGCGTGCAGACCCTATGGGTTTGAGAATCATGTGGACATGACCGAGACACCTCTCCGGTCAATAACCAATAGCGGGACCTGGATGCCCATATTGGTTCCCACATATTCCATGAAGATCTTTATCGGTCGAACCACGATGCCAAGGATTCAATCAATCCCGTATGCAATTCCCTTTATCCAGCGGTATGTTACTTGCCCGAGATTCAGTCATCGGTATCTCCATATCTAGTTCAATCTCGTTACCAACAAGTCTCTTTACTCGTTCCATAATACAAGATCCCGTGACTAACTCCTTAGTCACATTGCTTGCAAGCTTCTTGTGATGCTGCATTATCGAGTGGGCCCAAAGATACCTCTCCGTCATACGGAGTGACAAACCCCAGTCTCGATCCACGCCAACCCAACAGACACCCTTGGATATACCTGTAGAGCACCTTTATAGTCACCCAGACATTGTGACATTTGATACACACAAGTCATTCCTCCAGTGTCAGGGAGTTGCATGATCTCATGGTCGTAGGAACAAATACTTGACATGGATAAAGCAGTAGCAACATATCATCAAAATATCGAACACATATCAACTTCACATGATTACTTGCAACATGACTTCTCCCGTGACCTCAAGGACAAAGGTAACTACTCACAAATGATATTCATTCTCAAGATCAGAGGGGTATTAAATAGCATAATGGATCTGAACATATAATCTTCCACCAAATAAACCATATAGTAATCAACTACAAGATGTAATCAACACTACTAGTCACCCACATGTACCAACCTAAGGTTCCGGTACAAATATTGAACACAAGAGATGAACTAGGGTTTGAGAGGAGATGGTGTGTTGAAGATGTTGATGAAGATTGGCCTCCCAAAGATGAGAGGGCTATTGGTGATGACGATGACTTCGATTTCCCCCTCCGGGGGGGGGGGGGGAAGTTCCCCCGGCGGAATCGCTTCGCCAGAGGGCAAAAGTGCTTCTGCCCAAGTTTCGCCTCGAGATGGTGGCATTCCGTCCCTAAAGTCCCCTCCTAATTTTTTTTAGGGCAAAAGACCTTAAGTACTAGAATATGGGCACCAGAGGTGGGCCGCGTTGAACACAATCCACCAGGGCCCGTGGGGGACCTGCGCGCCCTGGTGTCTTCTGGTCACCAGGTGTAACACCCCTGGATCAGTGTACATTGATCATTGTAATTAAGCACAGTGATGACCATGATCAGTGCCTAATTATTTTGCTAAACAGGATATGATCATGTTGGATTTCAAATCTCAATTCGAATTCCTCTTTAAAAGGGCATTGAATTTCATTGTGATAATTTAAATCCTCAAATAACAAGATAAAAATGTTGCACACTTGTGAAAATTGTCAAAACAAATGTTGTTTAGGAAAACAACATCACCTTGATGTTGGTGTGGACCCCACTATCCAAAACAACACCATATTGCATTTTTAAGTGCTTTAAAATCCATTTGGGAATGCAAACAGATTCCAGTAACCCCCATACTTTTTTGTGGTCATATGGAATATTGCAAGGTATTATTTGGAACAAGTGCTACATTTTGCTGAGAAGAAATAATGCCAAAAAGGAAATAAAATAAGAGCTACGGAGAAAACAGAAAAAGGAAAAGGAAAAAAAGAAGAAAGCTACCAGGCACTTAGGCCCAGCGGCTACAGGTTGGCCCGACCCAACTAGGTCGGCCTTTCTCCCACCTGTCGACAGAGGCAGGGGAGGCCATGGCGCTAGAGCCGTCCACACGCGGATGCCCTCGCTGGCTGCTACGTCTCGAGCATGCGTTGGTTCCCCGTGAAGAGGAACTGTTTGATGCAGCAAAGTAGATAAGTATTTCCCTCAGTTTTTGATAGCCAATGTATCAATCCAGTAGGAAATACGAGCGAGTCACCAATAGATGTACCTGCACAAAGAATCAAACTCTTGCACCCAACGCTATAAAGGGGTTGTCAATCCCTTCACAATTACTTGCAAGGATGAGATCTAATAGAGATAGATATAATAGGATGCTTGAACGGAAAGTAAAAGTAAAAGTAAAAATAATGTAGCAAGTATTTTTGATATTTTTGGTTTTAGATCTGAAAGTATAATATGGAAAATAGACCCAGGGGCCATAGGTTTCACTAGATGGCTTCTCTCATGATGGCAAGTATTACGGTGGGTGAACAAATTACTGTCGAGCAATTGATAGAAAAGCGAATAATTACGAAGATATCCAAGGCAATGATTATGCATATAGGCATCACGTCCGTGTCAAGTAGACCGAAATGATTTTGCATCTACTACTATTACTCCACACATCAACTGACTCCTACCTGCATCTAGAGTATTAAGTTCATAAAGAACAGAGTAATGTGCTACTTCTCGAGCATGCGTTGGTTTCCCGTGAAGAGGAACGGTTTGATGTAGCAAAGTAGATAAGTATTTCCCTCAGTTTTTGAGAACCAAGGTACCAATCCAGTAGGAGATACAAGCGAGCCACCAATAGATATACCTGCGCAAGGAATCAAACTCTTGCACCCAACGCTATAAAGGGGTTGTCAATCCCTTCACGGTTATTTGCAAGGATGAGATCTAGTAGAGATAGATATAATAGGATGATTGAACGAAAAGTAAAACTAGAACTAAAAATAGGGCAGCAAGTATTTTTGGTGTTTTTAGTCTTAGATCTGAAAATAAACCCGGGGGCCATAGGTTTCACTAGATGACTTCTCTCATGATGGCAAGTATTGTAGTGGGTGAACAAATTACCGTCGAGCAATTGATAGAAAAGCGAATAATTATGAGGATATCCAAGGCAATGATTATGCATATAAGCATCACGTCCGTGACAAGTAGAGCAAAACGATTCTGCATCTACTACTATTACTCCACACATCGATCAACTCCTGCCTGCATCTAGAGTATTAAGTTCATGAAGAACAGAGTAACGCATTAAGCAAGATGACATGATGAAGAGGGATAAACTCAAGAAATATGATGAAAACACCACCTTTTTACCTTGATGGCAAAAGTACAATACATACCTCGCTACCCCTACTTTGTCACTGGGTGAGGACACTGCAAGATTGAACCCACAACTAAGCACTTCTCCTATTGCATGAATTACCAATCTAGTTGGCCAAACCAAACCAATAACTCGAAGAGACTTGCAAAGATATGAAATCATGCATAAAAGAATTCAGGAAAGACTCAAATGATATTCATGGATAATCTAAACATACACCCACAATTCATCAGATCTCAACAAACACACCGCAAAAGAGTATTACATCAGATAGATCTCCATGAAGATCATGAAGAACATGGTATTGAGAAGCAAATAGAGAGAAGAAGCCATATAGCTACTAGCTATGGACCCATAGGTCTGTGGTGAACTACTCACGCATCATCGGAGGGGCAATGGACTTGATGTCGATGCCCTCCGTGATCGAATCCCCCTCCGGTAGATTACTGGAAAAGGCTCCAAGATTGGATCTCTCAGGAACGGAGGCTTCTGGCGGCGGAAAAGTGCTTTTATGGCTCGTTTTGATAATGATGGAATATTTGGGTATTTATAGGCCGAAGATTAGGGTTAGGGGAGCTGTCGTGGGCCCATAAGCCTGCCCGGCGCGGGTGGCCCCCCTGGCCGCGACAAGCGGTCTTGTGGCCCCGTGGCAGCTCCTCTGCCTTGGTTCTCAAGTCTCGTGGCTTCCTTTCGTTCCAGAAAAAATCATTCTGGAGGTTTTATTATGTTTGGACTTCGTTTAATATTCCTTATCTACGAAACTCAAAAACAAGGAAAAAACAGAAACTAGCACTAGGCTCTAGATTAATAGGTTAGTCCCAAAAATAATATAAAATAGCATATTAATGCATATAAAACATCCAAAACAGATAATATAATAGCATGGAACAATCAAAAATTATAGATATGTTGGAGACGTATCAACATCCCCATGCTTAATTTCTGCTCGTCCTCGGGTAGGTAAATGATAAAAACAGAATTTTTGATGTGGAATGCTACCTAACATATTTATCCATGTAATATTATTTATTGTGGCATGAATATTCAGATTCGGAAGATTCAAAACAATAGCCTAATATTGACATAAAAGCAGTAATACTTCGAGCACACCAACAAGGTAGTCGTGTCCTTTCGAAATAACATGGCCTTAGAAAGTCATCCCTACAAAATCATATGGTCTGGCTATGCTCCATCTTCCCCACACAAAGTATCTAAATCATGCACAACCCCGATGAACAAGTCAAGCAATTGTTTCACACTTTTGGTGTTCTCAAACCTTTTCAACTCTCACACAATACATGAGCGTGAGCCATGGATATAGAATTATAGGTGGAATAGAATATGTAGGAGGTGCAAGGGGAAAAGGAGAAGATAGTCTCACATCAACTAGGCGTATCAACGGGCTATGGAGATGTGAGTGAGTAGCGATTGTCATACAACAAATGCACTTAGAGATATAAGCTTATGAAAGCTCAAAAAGAAAACTAAGTGGTCGTGCATAATGAATATCCACTAGTTATATGAAAGTGACAAAATAGGAGACTCTCTATCATGAAGATCATGGTGCTACTTTGAAGAACGAGTGTGGAAAAAGGCAGTAGCAATTGTCCCTTCTCTCTTTCTCTCATTATATATTATTGGGCTTCTTTGGCCTCTTTTATTTTTTGTAAAGTCCGGATACTCATCCCAACTTGTGAGGGAGTCATAGCCTCCATCATCCTTTTCTCTCACGGGACAATGCTCTATTAATGAAAAATCATCACACTTTTATTTACTTATAACTCAAAGAAAAATAAATTACAACTCGATCCTATGACAAAATATGACTCTATATGCAATATGAAGTGATGATGCAAGTCATGAAAAACTACATGGTGGAAATTGCATGGCAATATATCTCGGAATGGCTATGGAAATGCCATAATAGGTAGGTATGGTGGCTGTTTTGAGGAATATATGGTGGCTGTTTTGAGGAAGGAGGGTTTGGTGTACCGGCGAA
Source organism: Hordeum marinum (assembly GCA_022496015.1). Lineage (NCBI taxonomy): Eukaryota > Viridiplantae > Streptophyta > Magnoliopsida > Poales > Poaceae > Hordeum > Hordeum marinum. Next base: position 39,142,856 of record CM039678.1, read on the forward strand.
AGTTGTGCGGTACTAGAGAGGCTAGCAAATATGGAAGGGTGAGAGTGCGTATAATCCATGGACTCAACATTAATCATAAAGAACTCACATACTTATTGCAAAAGTTTATTAGTTATCAAACAAAGCATTAGATGCATGCTCCTAGGGGAGAGGTTGGTAGGAGTTAACCATCGCGTGCTCCTGACCCTTACACAAAGGTCGACAATCATTAAACAAATCATGCTCCGACTTTGTTACATAACGGTTCACCATACGTGCATGCTACGGGAATCACAAGCTTTAACACACGTATATCTTCCAATTCACAACTACTCACTAGAATGACTCTCATATTACCATCCCTATTATCTCAAAACTATATGCAAGGAATCAAAGTTTTCAAAGTTTTTAATGCACTTAGTATGAAAGTTTTTATTATATCCATCTTGGATGTCCATTATATTATAAATTCATAACCTAAACAAATTACCATGTTGTTTTAAGAAACTCTCAAAATAATATAAGTGAGGAACAAGAGTTCAATAATTTCTATAAAATATAACACCACCATGCTCTATAAAGATATAAGTGAAGCACTAGAGCAACATTGCCTAGCTCAAAAGATATAAGTGAAGCACAAAGAGTATTCTAACAAATTCACGATTCAGTGTGTATCTCTCAAAATATGTGTGCAGCAAGGATGATTGTGGAAAACTAAAAAGCAAAGACTCATATGATACAAGACGCTCCAAGCAAAACACATATCACGTGGTGAATAAAAATATAGCCTCAAGTAAATTTACCGATGGATTGAAGACGGAAGAGGGGATGCCTTCTGGGGCATCCCCAAGATTAGGCTTTTTGGTATCCTTGAATATGACTTGGGGTGCCTTGGACATCCCCAAGCTTAGGCTCTTGCCACTCTTTATTCCATAGTCCACCAAATCTTCACCCAAAACTTGAAAACTTCACAACACAAAACTCAATAGAAAACTCATGAGATCCGTTAGTATAAAAAGATAAATCACCACTTTAGGTACTATTGTGAACTCCTTATTTAGCTGTATTTGTGTAATATCTAATGTATTATAACTTTTCCATGACTCATACCCCCCGATACGACCCATAGATACATCAAAATAGGCAAACAACACAAAGAAAACAGAATCTATCAAAAACAGAACAGTCTGTAGCAATCTATAAACTTTGAATACTTATGGAACTCTAAAACTTCTGACAAATTAGTACAATCAGGTCAATTTGTATATAAATCCTGTCTAAAAGTTTCATATCAATTCGACGCTCTTAAAAAATTGGAAAATTCCTGGACTGAGCGCAAAAGTTTCCGTTTTTCAGCAAGATCAGATCAACAACTACCATAGATCACCCAAAGGTTTTACTTGGCTCAAACACTAATAAAAACATAAAAACACAATTAATACAGAAGTGATAATGTTCCAAACACACCAAAACAGAAGCAAAAAGCAGAAAGCAAAATAAAATTGGGTTGCCTCCCAACAAGCGCTATTGTTTAACGCCCCTAGCTAGGCAAAACGCAATAGATCTAGGTATTGTCATCTTTAGTAAACAACCTAAACTTAATAAATCTATCAAAATATTTCCTAACTAGGCCCATCCTTTCCTTTATTTATTTTCTAGTAGAAGAACTTAAATCATGAAAGGGGCTGTGGCTAGTGATTTTAACATTCATAAACCCGTAGTCTAGATCATCACCATAAATATCATCATATAACACGTGTATCTTATTTCTAAGAGGTTCTTTAACCATATTTTCAAGCAAGTCATCCTCATACCCTTCCAAAATTCCCCTAGTAATCCAATCAAATTCCTCATAGGTTTCATGATATAGGTAGTGAGTTATTTCCGCGTAGGGAGCTCTCTTCCTAAGATTTTCACTATAAGATTGATAGTCTCTAGATTCTAGACTACGCAAGGTTTCTTTACCATGGAGGATTTCTTCAATAGGAGGTTGTTCAACATATTTATCATAGAAGGCAAAGATCTCCCTAGCTTCTTGTATGATGAAATCAAATTCTCGCGTAAGGATAATAGTAGCAATCTTTTTAGCCTTAGGATGATTAATATTTGGAAGTTCATAAAACACTTTATGCAAAGCGGGATGAATGTGCTCAAATTTCCTTTCCAATTTTTCAATGAGAATGACAATAGCATCCACATAATTATTCGTGCTAAGAAGAATATATCTCTTACTCATAGGTATCGTTCCCGTACAATCAAAGAATTCTTGAATAACACTCTTGCCAATAATGTTTCTATATCCAACTTAAAAGTTTTAGTTTTAAGAAGAGATTCAGTTTCATGATCTAGAGAGCAAGATTCAATTTTTTCCTCAAGATTAGTACTAGCGATACCCCCCCAGATTTTCAGTGATAATCTCCCCTATTTTAGACATGATGGCAAAGCAAACACACAAGCAAAAGAAGGGCGAATAAAAAGGCAAATATTTTTGGTATTTTCTGAAAATTGTTTTAGAAGTGGGGTAGAGGAAAACGAGAGGCAAATGGCAAATAATGTAAATGCAAGAGATGAGTTTGTGATAGGTACTTGGTAGGCTTGATGTAGATCTCCTCGCAACCAAACCAAAAATTGGCAAGTTGAAGAGACAGTTCTTATCTTGACTTGCTATGTATCTCCCCGGCAACGGCGCCAGAAATCCTTCTTGTTACTTCTGAGCATGCATTGGTTTCCCGTGAAGAGGAATGGTTTGATGAAGCAAAGTAGGTAAGTATTTCCCTCAGTTTTTGAGAACCAAGGTATCAATCAAGTAGGAGATACAAGCGAGTCACCAATAGATGTACCTGCACAAAGAATCAAACTCTTGCACCCAACGCTATAAAGGGGTTGTCAATCCCTTCACGGTTACTTGCAAGGATGAGATTGAATAGAGATAGATATAATAGGATGCTTGAATGGAAAGTAAAACTAAAAGTAAAAATAATGCAACAAGCATTTTTGGTATTTTTGGTTTTAGATCTGAAAGTATAAGATGGAAAATAGACCCGGGGGCATAGGTTTCACTAGATGGCTTCTCTCATGATGGCAAGTATTACGATGGGTGAACAAATTACTGTCGAGCAATTGATAGAAAAACGAATAATTATGAAGATATACAAGGCAATTATTATGCATATATACATCACGTCCGTGTCAAGTAGACCAAAACAATTCTGCATCTACTACTATTACTCCACACATCGACCGACTCCTGCCTGCATCTAGAGTATTAAGTTCATGAAGAATAGAGTAACGCATTAAGTAAGATGACATGATGTAGAGGGATAAACTCAAGAAATATGATGAAAACCCCATCCTTTTACCCTTGATGGCAACAATACATTACATGCCTCACTACCCCTACTTTGTCATGGGTGAGGACACCGCAAGATTGAACCCAAAACTAAGCACTTCTCCTATTGCAAGAATTACCAATCTAGTTGGCCAAACCAAACCAATAACTCGAAGAGACTTGCAAAGATATGAAATCATGCATATAAGAATGCAGGAAAGACTCAAATAATATTCATGGATAATCTGAACATAAACCCACAATTCATCGGATCTTGACAAACACACCGCAAAAGAGTATTACATCAGATAGATCACCATGAAGATCATGAAGAACATGGTATTGAGAAGCCAAGAGAGAGGAGAAGCCATCTAGCTACTAGCTATGGACCCGTAAGTCTGTGGTGAACTACTCACGCTTCATCGGAGGGGCAATGGAGTTGATGTAGATGCCCTCCGTGATCGAATCCCCCTCCGGCAGATTACCGGAAAAGGCTCCAAGATTGGATCTCTCGGGAACGGAGGCTTCTGGCGGCGGAAAAGTGTTTTTGTGGCTCGTTCTGATAATGATGGAATATTTGGGAATTTATAGGCCGAAGATTAGGGTTAGGGGAGCTGTCGTGGGCCCACAAGCCTGCCCGGCGCGACCTATCCCCTGGCCGCGCCCCTAGGGCTTATGGCCCCATGGTGGCTCCTCTGCCTTGGTTCTCAAGTCTCGTAGTTTCCTTTCGTTCCAGAAAAAATCATGCCGAAGGTTTTATTCTGTTTGGACTCTGTTTAATATTCCTTATCTGCGAAACTCAAAAACAAGGAAAAAACAGAAACTGGCACTAGGCTCTAGATTAATAGGTTAGTCCCAAAAATAATATAAAATAGCATATTAATGCATATAAAACATCCAAAACAGATAATATAATAACATGGAACAATCAAAAATTATAGATACGTTGGAGACGTATCACTTGCGAGCATTGATACGGCTCCAACGTATCTATAATTTTCTATTGTTCCATGTTGTTATATTATCAATCTTGGATGTCTTATAATCATTTTATATTATTTTTTGGTACTAACCTATTGACATAGTGCCAAGTGCCAGTTGCTGGTTTTTTCCATGTTTTTTACATCAGAGAAAATCAATACCAGACGAAGTCCAAATGCCACGAAACTTCAGATGATTTTTTATGGGCCAGAAGGAACACAACGGGCCCTGGCTATGCCTGGGGGGTGCCCCGAGCGGGGCACAACCCAACAGGGCGCACCAGGAGGCCCAAGCGCGCCCTGGTGGGTTGTTCCCACCTCGGGTGCCCTCGGACCACCTCTTTGCTCTATAAATACCCCCAATATTCTAGAAAACCCTAAGGGAACAGACGAAATATTCATCCAGCCACCGTAGAGTCCAGAACCACCAGATCCAATCTAGACACCATCTCGGATGGGGTTCACCACCTCCATTGGTGTCTCTGCGATGATGTGTGAGTAGTTCTTTCTAGACCTTCGGGTCTGTAGTTAGTAGCTAGATGGCTTTCTCTCTCTCTCGCTGAATTCTCAATACAATGGTCTCTTGGAGATCCATATGATGTAACTCTTTTGTGGTGTGTTTGTTGGGATCGATGAACTTTGAGTTTATGATTAGATCTATCTTTTTATATCCATGAAAGTTATTGGAGTTTCTTTGATCTCTTTTATGCATGATTTCTTATATCCTCGTATTTATTCTCCAATATTTTTGGGTTTTGTTTGGCCAACTTGATCTATTTAGCTTGCAATGGGAAGAGGTGCTTTGTAGTGGGTTCGATCTTACGGTGCTTGATCCCAGTGACAGAAAGGGAAACGACACGTATGTATCATTGCTACTAAGGATAAAATGATGGGGGTCTATCTCTACATAGATAGATCTTGTCTACATCATGTCATCATTCTTATTGCATTACTCTGTTTCTCCATGAACTTAATACACTAGATGCATGCTAGATAGCGATCGATGCGTGGAGTAATAGTAGTAGATGCGGGCAGGAGTCGGTCTACTAATCTTGGACGTGATGCCTATGTAATGATCATTGCCTGGATATCGCCATGAGTATTTGAAGTTCTATCAATTGCCCAACAGTAATTTGTTCACCCACCATTTGCTATTTTTTCTCGAGAGAAGCCACTAGTGAAACCTACGGCCCCCGGGTCTTTCTTCTCATATATTTGCCTTTGCGATCTACTTTTCCTTTGCTTTTATTTTCAGATCTATAAAACCAAAAATACAAAAATACCTTGCTGCGTTTTATTTCTATTTATTTTATTTGCGATCTATCTATCAAATTACTACAACTCTTTCTCCCGGTCACGTGCCTTTCTGGCGCCGTTACCCGAAAGGGATTGACAACCCCTTTAACACGTCGGGTTGCGAGTATTTGTTATTTGTGTGCAGGGGCTGTTTACATTGTGTTGCTTGGTTCTCCTACTGGTTCTATAACCTTGGTTTCATATCTGAGGGAAATACCTACCGCCGCTGTGCTGCATCATCCCTTCCTCTTTGGGGAAATACCGGCGTAGCTTCAAGCGACATCAAAAGGAATTTCTGGCGCCTTTGCCGGGGAGGATCTTCAACATATACCAGGTTCCTAATCACAAATCTCATCTCCTTGCAATTTACAATATTTTCCATTTGCCTCTCATTTTCCTCTCCCCCACTTCACAAAAATTTGCCGTTTTATTCACCTCTCTTTTTCCGTTGGCCGTTTTCTTGCCGGATCTGTTTTTGAGGGCAATCTTGCTGTGTGGTCATCATGACTCAAGAGAACACCAAGTTATGTGATTTCTCAAATACCAACAACAATGATTTTATCGGCACTCTGATTGCTCCTCCCGCCACTAGTGCAGAGTCTTGTGATATTAATACTGCTTTGCTGAATCTTGTTATGAAAGATCAATTTTCTGGTACTCCTAATGAGGATGTCGCATCCCATCTTAATACCTTCGTGGATTTATGTGATATGCAAAAGAAAAAAATATGTGGACAATGATGTGGTTAAGATGAAATTATTTCCGTTTTCTTTGCGTGATTGTGCAAAAATTTGGTTCTCTTCTTTGCCTCGCAATAGTATCAATTCTTGGAATAAGTGCAAAGATGCTTTTATACTAAGTATTTTCCTCCCGCAAAAATTATTTCCCTTAGAACCCAGATCATGAATTTCAAGCAACATGAACATGAGCATGTTGCACAATCTTGGGAAAGGATGAAAATGATGCTAAGGAATTGCCCAACTCATGGGTTAAATCTTTGGATGATCATACAAATTTTTTATGCGGGATTGAATTTTGTTTCTCGTAATCTTTTAGATTCCATTGTGGGTGGTACTTTTATAGAAATTACTTTGGGTGAAGCCACCAAATTGCTTGATGATATCATGACAAATTATTCACAATGGCATACCGAAAGGGTTCCTACTAGTAAAAAAGTTAATTCCATTGAAGAAATTTATTCTTTGAATGAAAAATTGATGCTCTTATGAAATTGGTTGCTAGTAAAAGTGCTCCTATTGATTTTAATGATATGCCTTTGTCTACTTTGATTGAGCAAAATAGTGATGCCATAGATGTGAATTTTATTTCTCGAAACAATTTCAATAACAATGCTTATAGAGGTAATTTTAATCCTAGGCCTTTTCCTAGTAATTCCTCTAATAATTATGGTAATTCCTATGGAAATAAATCTTATAATAATAATCGGAACACCTCTGATCTTGAGAATAAAGCTTTTACTAAACATATTTGTTGATGCTATGATGAAAGCTTTCGAAGAAAAATTGGAATTAGAAGTATCAATTTCTAGAAAATTGCATGATGAATGGGAACCTACTATAAAATTCAAGATTAAAAATTATGAGTGTTTTGTTTTGTGTGACTTGGGTGCTAGTGTTTCTACAATTCTGAAATCTTTATGTGATGTGCTTGGTCTTACCGATACTGAATCATGTTCTTTAAATTTGCACTTGGCGGATTCTACTATTAAAAAGCCTATGGGAAGAATTAATGATTTTCTTATTCTTGAAAATAGTAATTATGTGCCCATAGATCTTAATGTTCTTGATATTGATTGCAATTCGTCTTGTCCAATCATTCTTGGTAGACAGTTTTTACGCACTATTGGTGCCGTGATTGATATCAAAGAAGGCAACATTAAGTTCCAATTTCCTTTGAGGAAGGGTATGGAACACTTTCCTAGAACAATAATTAGGCCACCATATGAATCAATCATGAGGACATCTTATGGATATTAGAACAAAGATGACAAAACTTAGATCCTTTCTTTATGCCTAGCTAACGGCGTAAAACAATAGTGCTTGTTGGGAGGCAACCCAATGAATAAAATTTATTTTTACATTTTGCTTTCTGTTATTGAGTTTTTACACAATTATTCTACTATTATGATTGTGTTTTTTGTGTTTTAATTAGTTTTTGTGCCAAGTAAAGCCTTTAGGATCTTCTTGGGTGATAGTTGTTTGATCTTGTTGAAAAAAACAGAAACTTATGCGCTCACGAAAACAATTTTAGTAAATCATAGAAACTTCATTTGGATCTGAATTTTTTACACAAGATTTATAAACAAATTTACTAGGACTTACTAATTTAGTATAATTTTTTCAGTTACATAAGTTTTCGAACAAATCAGATTACTACAGACTGTTCTGTTTTGAAAAATTCTGTTTTCTTTGCATTGTGTGCTTATTTTGATGGCTCTATGGTTTTAATTGATGAGTTTTTGCCATAGAAAAGTTGGAATACAGTAGGTATAATGCAAGAACAAAACATGAATTGGTTTAATACAGTACTTATAGTAGTGATTTATTTTTCTTATACTAACACATCTCACGAAGGTTTTGTTGAGTTTTGTGTGATTGAAGTTTTCAAGTTTTGGGTTACCTTACGATGGATGAAGGAAGGATGGAAGAGACTAAGCTTGGGTATGCCCTGGCATCCCAAGCTATTATCCAAAAATGAGCAACCAACTAAGCTTGGGGATGCCCCTGAGTGGCATCCCCGCTTTCTTCCAACGATCATCGGTATTTTACTCGAAACTATATTTTTATTCGACACATGATATGTGTTTTGCTTGGAGCGTCTTGTATGATATGAGTCTTTGATTGTTTTATTTTGTGTTTTAAGTCTTGATCCCTATATGGACACACCTATTTGAGAGAGCCAAAATTATGTCATGACTTGTTAGAATTGCTCTCTATGCTTCACTTAATTTTTTTTTATGAGCAATGGACTTGTTCTAGTGCTTCACTTATATCTTTTTGAGCATGGTGTGCTTAGTATTTTTGAAGAAATGCTCTCCTACTTCACTTAGATTTATTTGAGAGTTAGTAAAATTTTCAAGAAATTCTCTCTTGCTTCACTTAAATTATTTTGAGAGAAAGAAGAAAAATTATGCTCTTGATCTTCACTTATATTTGTTTGAGCTTATGAAAAGCAACACATGAAAATTAGTCCCAAAGTGATAGATATCCAACAAGGATATAAGAAAAACTTTCATGAAGATCACTGGACAAAATAAACCTGATTCTTAGTAATAGTTTTGAGATATGGTGATGTGATATGTGAGTTATGTTGATGAGTAATTATGCTTTAGTAAGAATATTGGTGTTAAGGTTTGTGATTCCCTATGCAAGTACGAAAGTCAATAGTCATGCAATGAAATTATATCCTACTTGTGGTGCATTATTCAGTGTTATGTATGCTTAATGCTTGCTTATGAGATTACCCGTTTCTTGGTTGGTCGCTTCTCAATCTTTTGCTAGCCTTCATTTTGCACCAAGTATGAGCTCTACTTGTGCATCCAAATCCTTAAACCCAGTTTTTACCACATGAGTCCACTATACCTACCTATATGCGGTATTTTAATACCGTTCTAAGCAAATTTGTATGTGGCATCTCTAATTTTCAAAATAAACTTCTCTTTTGTGTGTTTGTTTCGCTCGCGGAGCGGTGAGGGGTGGCTAATATTTTCCATGCTAGATGTGTTATTCTCACGATGAGTGTTTATTCATTTGTCATTGCACGAGAGTAAGGCAAAGGTATTAGGGATGCCCAGTCCCGAAATGCAAAAATGAATTTACTTTATGTTGTCAAATAATAAATTCCTTGGAAAGTGTTGGTATGGAGGGCACCCGTGATACGGCTAGCCATGGAAAGTGAAAGTATGGTGGAAAAAGGAATAAACTTTATTTTCTGTTTGGGAACCGCCTATGATATATCTAGCATGGAAAGTGTTGGGAACTCTAAGTCATTTTCGTTGGTGGGATGGATACACCTCCCAAAATATTTTTATCTCAAAGTTTTTCGATTTGAGCTCTGGCACCTCTACAAATCCCTACTTCTCTCTGCGAAGCCTTTCTTTTACTTTATGCAATTTTTATTTTTGAATTTGAGTCTCCATCTTCTCTTACCAAAGCACCAAGTAGGAGGCAATATGATCATACTTAAGTATTGGGTGTAGCTAATATTCGAGTGTGTTTCATGAATGGATCAATGTTTGAGCATGATGGGCTAGGGATAACTTATTTTAGCGATGATATTTTGAAAGACATGGTTGCTTGTTGATATGCTTGAGTACCTAAATTATTATGTCAAAACTAGACTATTGCTTTGAACAACTAAAAGTCCAAATGTCCATGCTATGAGGAAAAGAATATGATATGACATGTTAGGAAGCATTCCATGTCAAAAATTCTGTTTTTATCACTTACCTACTTGAGGACGAGTAGGAGTTAAGCTTGGGGATGCTGATACGTCTCCAACGTATCTATAATTTTTGACTGTTCCATGCTGTTATATTATCAATCTTGGATGTTTTATAATCATTTTATATCATTTTTTGGTACTAACCTATTGACATAGTGCCAAGTGCCAGCTGATATTTTTTCCATGTTTTTTACATCACAGAAAATCAATACCAGACAAAGTCCAAATGCCACGAAACTTCATTATGATTGTGATGGGCCAGAAGGAACACAACGGGCCCTGGCTACGCCTGGGTGGTGCCTCGAGGGCGGGTGGCACCGGTCAGTTGCGGGTGACGCCGGCAAGTTGCTGGAGGTTGCAGGAAGGGAGGCGGAGGCGGAGGCGGAGGCGGCAGCGTGTTCTGGACCTGGGTCTTCCCGATCCGGGTCCCTAGGCTTGTTGCCGCGGCATGGAGTGGCTGGCCGCCTGGTGTGGTGCAGCTGGCTGGTGTTCGCGGTGCCGGCAGCCTTGATGATGGTGGTTGGAGAAGGAGCTCCTGGTTCTCGGTCTTGGATGGAGGTAGGTGATGGATGCGTGTCCTTATGCTGGGGGTCGGTGTTCCGCAACTCTTGGGCCATCATGACGAAGTGCTGCTGCAGCTGCGGTGTTATCTATCATGATCACCTAGGCCTTATTCCGATGTGATGGGCGGGAGGTGCGCGACGGGTTGGATGAAAATCCTGCACAGCCTTGGCCGCTGCTTGCGATGATGGCGCCTCTGGGTCTCGTTTCCCTCCTTGGAGGCGTCCCGATGGTGTGTCGGCATCTCCCCCTTGATAGGATTGTCTCTGGGTGAAAGCCTTCGTTAGTTTATACACCAGCGATGACGGCCTTTCGGCGGCGTTACTTTGTTGGGAGCATCGCGCATGGGGACATGGTTTCCAGGCTCTGTGGTCTGGTTATCCGGTGCTGGCCGCTGGTCCGAGCGGAGCTTCTTAGATGCTATGTACGCAGCGGCCAGGGTATCAAAGATGATGCCTTTCTCGCTTCCGATTGAGTCTTGCTACCTATTCGCCATCTCCTCTTTGGCAATCAAAGGATGATTAGTGCGTCGACAAAGAAAGCTCGTTTGTGTTGCTCTTAGTGGTGTTTGGTGCTGGTCGAGACACGGTTAGAGATCTATTTAGGATAGGCTCTTTCATGTTGTGTCTGTAATTGTTGTTGTAAAGTGTGGGTGTGGAGTTTAAACTACACTTGTTGTTCGCAGCAAGTCGCAGTCTCTTGTACTTGATCTTCTGCCTTCTGTAAAAGTATGGTACGCCTAGGCGTACTCTCGAAAACAAAGTTTTACCTGGTCATGAATTTGATTTTCTGTTTTCCTTCTTTAGATGGCGCCGCTCAGAACCTTGAGGGCAACACCTCAGGGAGGCTTTCCACAGATAAAAAAAACATGTGACTTTATGGAGCAGATTGTCAAATTTTCTGGCCGGGTTAATCCCCCCCTCCCTGATTTACTCTCCATTTGTGGAAATCAAATTTGAACCGGCCTGAAGCTTGTTTTTCTATTTCCTTTTGCAGACTGTTGGTACTAAAAGGTCCGAAGGACGGAGGGATTATTTTGATATTGAATTTATATCTCATGAAGAGGCCCGCTACACGCTTAACATTCTCAACGGCATGGTGCCATTCCTGGACTTCTACTGGGCTCCACACGACCTTACCAGCGTGGGACCACCATCTGGTATGAACCCCTTTCTAAATATGTTCAGGTTCAAGTGCTATTTCGTTTCTTTTGTCCTGTAATGATTTTGCAGGCCTGAAAATAGGTGGCTTTGACACCTTGGCACACTGCTAAACTTGCTCTGTTTCTGCTACCTGAACATGCTCTGGTTGCTCTGTTCTTGCTTGCTGCACTTGCTTAGCATGTCTTGCTCATTTTTACTCTTTGAACTTACTTCTTGTGCTGATAGTTGTTCCTTCCAATCACTTATTTCTGGACTGACATATCTAGGTATGATAGCAAAGGTATCCACAACACCAGCATCGGTAACATGACTTGCCATAAACTCCACTGATTTTGCATCATTGATCACAAGCAGTGCACTTCTTAGATCACCACCTGGATATTTCCAGTGCAGAGTTGTGTTCTCTAGGGCTAAATTAGTGCTCTGGTTGCTCTGTTCCTGCTTGCTGCACTTCCTCAACATGCCCTGGCTGCTCATTTTTACTCTTTGAACTTGCTTCCTGTGCTGATATTTATTCTTTCCAATCACTTATTTCTTGTCTAGGACCGGTGGACATTTCCTTCCTACCACCAAAGTGGGACTTGGATACCTACAGTGAATTGGTAAATTCTTCTAAAGATCTTCTGCACTTGATTACAATTTGCTAAGACATATTTGAGTTATATTTTTGTTTCATCTAATAAAATTATGCCTTTCTTTTGTGCAGCCCTCCTTACCACTCCCTGCGAACCAGCCATTCCCCACGTACTGGAGGATACCTCGACAACGTAGGGAATGGCCTGGACTTCCCGCACCGCCTCGACTTCCCGCACGGCGCCATCCCCCAAGTAGAATTCAGATGGATGAAGTGGACCCGCGCCCTCCGTTCGAAGCGCGCTACTGGCCGGAATTTCATCCTACATATAGTAAGCTGTCCCAAGTAATTTTTATTATCTGTGTGGTCTCTCTGCATTTCCTATATCCTCGGTACAATTTTTTTTGAAAACCACGATAAGGTAATCATTTTGAAAAATCAGACATATCAATATGCAAACAACTTTAAGAGGAGGAGGTTTAGTCGTTATAATGATATATTTTCAGCAAGCATACTGTATGCAGATGTGTATTCGTCATTTGCAGAGTTAGCACTAGTTGATGAGAGATACTCTGTTTTCTCTTGCACCAACAAAAAAACTCCTCTAATGTCACCAATTGCATATCTCAAATGACAAGAACCACCAACCAATGGGAACCCTGTTGTATAGTCCAACACCTCATTGATGTTCAAATCAGTTACATACAACTAGCAAACTAATTTTTACTTAATAACCCACTATCTTATCAATTACTCCCTTTGTAACAAAACATATGACATCTTTTATGCACTGTGCAAAACCAAAAACATCTTATATTTTGGTACAGAGGGAGTACCAAATTTTATCTTGCAACAGAAACATAATCGTACACGGCCACCAATTGTATCTCATATGAGATATGACAAAAACAGGCAGCCAATGGGCACCCTTCTGTGCCGTAGTACGACACCTCATTAATCTTCAAAGCAATTTCATACAACTAGCGAACTAATTTATACTTGACAACCCACTGTCTTATCTGGTATGTACCAATTTTTTTTTTACTAAAAATGTGCAGTAGAGCTATTGGTTCTACCAAAAGTGAAGAATCAGTTCCATCTATCAGAGTAGCCAGTGGATATGTACCTTCGAGTCCATCCAGGAGCTTGAGTGTTAATCTTTCCCGAGGATAGCTCAGGCCCCTGGGGAGAGCCTTCTCTTTCTGCCACCACCACCGCTTGGCTCACGCAGATCTGTGCGCCCCAGCTGACCTCCACGGCCTGTATTTGCTGCTGCTCTCTTCTTCACACTGAGATTGGTGTTACCTTTTTATTGGTTGCATCATGAACCCCATCTCCTAGATCCTGTATGCTCCTTCCCACGGTGGTGGGGATTCAAGGCAGGGAAACCTCGCTGATGGGAGAATTCTCCATTAGGAGCTCGCTTCGACAAAGGAACATTCTCCATTGGCCTAAAAAACTACCTATGATGTTATATTTTGGCCATATTCACATTGTTCTGTCCTAGCTGATTCAGCAAATCCATGTTGCACACATCTATGTGCTGTGTGATGGCCAGTGCATTGTTTGTCCAAAATCAGGGGACAACGAGTCATTGTGCTGCTTGCAATGCTCTGCTATGTACCAACCATTGTGTTTGGATCACAACAGCCTTAGTAGAGCAGGGCACTCACAATGGCAAGACCTTGTGTTCTCCACCCTAGCCTCTCCCTGACACACACATAACGGCAAGATCTTTGTCAAGCAGTAATTTAGTACAATGTCTGATAAATTACCCAGTATGTTGTCTCATAATTACAACCAATCACATACATATGAACTCGCAAATCTAAAGATTTGCACACATTAATTTTGTGACAGACATTCTTTCTTACATTTCAGAATTTATGGTGTAATCATTTGTCCAGGGGCACAACAATATGTGCATAACTAATCATTCAACTAACAATCATCTGGTGTATCCCTCTACTGTAGTCCTTTATTTACAAGCAACCACACACATATGAACTCAGATCGTTCAGATTTCCACCTCAATGTGTAATTAGACTGTAAGAGAGAATGTCTCCTTTGCAGAACATGAGGTGCCACACTCATTTGACAGCCCACCGGTACACTAGCCTGATAATTACGAGCAACCACACACATAGGAAAATAGATTCTTCAGATTTGTATCATTAATTTCACAACTGTTGTGTTGAGCACGAGCATACCTGCGGCTCCATCCTGGAGCTCCAGGGTCCATCTTGCCTATCGATTGTTCGGGAGCCTGCAGTAAACCCTCCCTATGATATCCCACCTCTGCCTCCTGCACACAAATCTGCCCATGAAACCTCTCGGCGGGGAAGGTCCATAGAGGCATAACTATTAGTAACCTTCTGAAGCACCATGGATCCACTCAGCAAGAGGAGAAAATTACAGATCGACACCATGGGATCCAAAATTGAACAAAAATCTCAGACGAATCTAATGAGCTCTTATGGTACCTTTTAATTGGCTGCATAGGATCTCCATGTCCACCAGTGGATGTGGACCTCCAAATCCAGCAGCCTGAGGTAAGAGACAGCAGTACTATCCGCCCCCAAATCCTCGCATTTACACCTCCATCGAAAAGCAGATATCCTGATCCACTGATCAGGAATGAGACCGACGAACTGAGCCATGGCTCCGTTTTTGTGTTTCGTACTGGCCCTAGCTTAGGTGTATTTCTTCTTTTCCATATTTACAAACGTTAGCGAATCTTGCACAACTATTTAATGCAGCGAATCCTGAGACACTACTCAACCACCCAGATATAGAGTTCATATGCGCTCGAGCACAAAAACACCGCGTCGTTGATGTGGGAGGTTCAGATAAAAAATTGTTGATGCAAATCATACGATTTTTTAAATAGTAAATTTAAAGTCCCAACCGAGGAGATCAGATGTCACTAAACTCGTTCTGGTTTGGTTATTTTCATTGAAGGGCACCTTGTAGAAAACTACAGAGCATTTACCTTGCATCTAGTGATCATCATGGCATTCGTTGTCCTTATAAGTTTGTCAAAGTTTGATGATTATATGGCACCAACTACAGTAGTTACATATGCAAGGGTTAAGAAAATGAAAATCTTAACTGAACAAAAGGGGAAATAGGGAACACTCGCCAAAGATGAGAGTGATCTTATATAGAGTATATTTCTATAGTCGTCTCACATGCAGTACCACGATTCAATCAGTGATGTCAATGGCAACCCTAGCAGAAGTGGATATTAAAGTCCAATATATGTTCAGTTCTATAAAGATCTTAATTACGCCATAGCATTAAAAAGAAAACATAGGAAAGACGATCACTTGCAGACACGAATTAATTAATTTCAACCTTGCAAAGGTGCAGACTGCAACAGAGGCTACATGAAAATAGAGATGAAAACACTGATAGCCTCTGCAACACATCAAATAGGTATATATGTTAGTTTGTTAGCCTGTCAATACAACCGGGTAGAGTTAATCAATTGTACTGTAAAATATTGTATAAGGTTCTATTTCCAGTACATTGAAGATGACACAGATAAGAACACTAATCATATTAGGGCAGCCAAATCAAAATAGAAAGCGACACTTTCAATCCCTAATGAAGACCACTGTACCTAGACCACCACACTGAGATCCATCTATGGCAACGTACACATTGTTTCGCATCCATTGAAACTAAGTGACTAACCATCAATCCATGACAAATACACACATGTAAACAAGCTGGGCTGAGTTCGAAAGTGTGTTGGGAAGGTAAGCTATGTTCAACATGTATTTGCCTTAGTCCTGAATACTTTGAGCACCTGATGGAATTGCAATCCTTGTAACCATGTAAAATGAAGCTATGTTCAACATGTATTTGCCTTAGTCGTGCATACTTTGAGTACCTGATGGAATTGCAAGCCTTGTAACCATGTAAAATCATGATATTTGATCAATGCTCAATCCTACAAGGAAAAAAAGAGTGTATAATGGTAATACCAATTACCAATACGAGTCATTCTTCTGCACTATGCATGCATCACACCAAGATCCAAATAAAGGTGTCTCTCGTTCTCCCCTATAGTTCTCGGAGATGACCTTCGCTAGTTTGCTGTTACTGGCACTCACAATTCACAACAAATACACAGCTAGAAACAAACAGAAAAAAGATCCGTGAAAAACTGAGTAGAGGTGGGCTAACCTTGGTACAACAGGCTGGCGTAGCTTCCAGAGGCAATGGCTGCAGGTGGGCGGAGAGAGCTTGGGGAGTGGCCTATGCTACCGTGTAAGGAGGGAAGCGGTACCGAATGATGCTGGCATCTGATGGAACAGTGTGGGGATTGGGGCGGTAGCATCGCGTGGAGCGGCAGCGTCGCTGGATGGTGGCGTCACGTGGGACGGCGTCAGGGAGCTGCTGGCTGGGCGCCGGTAGAAAAGTTGCGTAGTGTGCGGTCGTGGAGTCCTCTAGGTTGCCTTCGGGAGTGTTTGAGCGGCGGCTGTGCCAAGGAGCGCGTGCGAGGGATACAAATCGGGAAGGAGCGCAATTAGCAGCATTGTTAGCAAATTAAGAGATTGCAAACCGGGGCTGCGGAGCGCACGAAGGTTTGGCAGACCATGGTCTGGGTGCTGACAGATTAATTGTACATGACGGCTGTTTTTTTGGGAGATGACCACCACAGCTTATTTTGTGTATATATATGCTTTGTATTTTATTTATGCGGAGCTGATTAATATCGCTTCTATTGTGCAGATTGGTAGCATAGGGACAGATGCTATTTTTTGGGGTGAGATGAGTGGCGGAGCACTTGTCGCCTGCTCATGAATCTGGTGAATCTGGAGTCGGAGTCAGTTTTTGAAGAGAGTTCATGCAGCCTTTATAAGATACTATTTGATAGTCGTCAATTCTGTAGGCAAGATTCAAGTAGCCTGACTATCACAAGTACCATTTCTGTGTGAGAACAATGTCAATCTTGGCGGTGTAAATTGCTCTTTTTCTGTCCCAGTTTAATCTCTTTTCTGGATGTGATTGATTTTCATGTATGTTTCGTCTTGTTTTGTTTAGATTGATGTGTGTATGTTTCTTTTTGTTGCTTGCTGATGTTTTCTTTTGCTTTCCATTGATTTTGTTTCCCCGGGCTCCTGAATTTATGATTTTGCTTACTCCGAGTCTTTTCTGGTTTGCGGGTATAGATTGAGGCGCATGGCGGGCACCGGGTCGGCGAGGTGGATCGTTGTATTCCGGAGTCTCCCTCAAGCCTCACAATGTTGTGCACTAGTGCATGAATTGATTTACCAAACCTTAGTAATAATCGAATCTGGGCACGATTTGTCTTTGAGAGGAAGAGAGGAATTAGACTGAAATTTAGACCGTACAAGTTATCAAATGAGAACGGCCATACGTGCGACATTTCAACATGGTAAACCCCTTAATCGTTGCACGAATTTTGCAGGGATTTGTTGGAATTTTAAAATTTTAATGTCACGTTTGTAGTGTGATGTGTGGGTTAGAGCGTAAACGGTCTTGTTTACCCGCAGTGCGTGCCGTGTGGTGAACCGTTCCTAGCCTACACGGACATCATCCAGTCCAATAGCGCATGGTTGCTCATGTTACCGTATGGGTGAACTATTCTTCGTTCAGGTGAACTATTCTTCGTTCATACGTGCCGTGTGGTGAACCGTTCCTAGCCTACACGGACATCATCCAGTCCAATAGCGCATGGTTGCTCATGTTACCGTATGGATGAACTATTCTTCGTTCATACCGCGCTTGCACGGTGATCGGCATGTGGTGAACCGTTCCTAGCTACACGGACACCATCCAGTCCAATAACGCACGGTTGCTCACGTCGCCATATGGGTGAACTGTTCTTCGTCCACATGATGCTTGCACGGTGAGTTGACAGTTGTGCATACATGGTAACTAGTTAATCGCACATGACAACTATGATTTGACCACATATGACAACTAGTTAATCACACATGATAACTATGGTTGATCATATATGGCAATCATGGTTTGACCACACGTGGCAGCTAGTTAATACACATGCCAATTATGATTCACCATACCCGACAACTATGGTTTGATCATAGTGCCAACTACCGTCTAATCATAGTGCCAACTACCGTTAATTAGACATGACAACTATAGTTAACCAAAATGACAAGTGCTACACGTGTGGCACCAAGTAACACAACAGAAACTAAAACCCAAAACCCAACTAAAATTACCATTGGGGAGAAAAACCAAAGCTCAAAGAAAACGAAATTTGTCATCCAAAAAGTTGTCATGTTTTACAACTAAAGTTTTCATCAAAAAATTCAGGACGGAATTGCTTCGTGCCACACGTACGAGGTGGGGATAAGTAGTTGTTGTTGGTTCGGCGTGACATGAAGTACCTGTGCCCGGATGTATGTGCCCGGATGTATGTATAGTTCTAATGTTCATCCACATAGGATTGTTTGGGCTGGCCACTAATATGCCACAAAGGATCATGTGGTCAAGTATTCATTATGCCACATATATGATGAATATCGCGACCCTAGTTTCTTACTACCGGGTCCACTACTTCAAGGTACTTTTATCACCTCGCCAGACATAGCTGGCATCCGCTTCATGCAGGTCATGAGTATTTCTTATTTCACGTCTTCATCACCAGAAAGCGTATTACCACTTCACGTATATCCTATGACCGAATCCTCTCCTGTGTATCGCCATGCGTTACAGTGCCGCCCGCTTGAGGTGCAGCTTGTCGGCTTATCACCACGCCGCTGCGTCAGAAAACTGTTTTTTTCTTCGAATTAATTCTTGTATATCACTGAAAGTTTGGTATTACAATCTCGTCCCACAATTTCCAGGACCTCTTCTAGACTAGAGCCTAGCCAAACCGCGGTTCAGTCTTGCAACCTATCAAAATCAGCCATAAAATATTTAGCATTATTACAGTTCCAACGAGTGTGAGTGGTACAAAAATTACGTTCCCCCATACTATCAATAATCTCTCTAATGATAAAAGCATGCTTTGATTTGTTGTTGTTACTTCCTTGATCATTAAATAGTGACGATGATATGTACCTAGGGTAGGGTCCTAGGCAAGGCCTACATACCCTATCTAAGGACACTACATCGGAGGACTTGAAGATCAAGCATAAACTTCCGAGTGGATTCCAGGAGATGTCCGACATCACTCTGCATGATATCTACTTGAAGACTCCTTCCTTCACTCGGCAGTCGCATGTCATTCGGAAGACCTCGTTCTCACTCGACGCCAGAATACCAGGAGCCACCATTAAGAGCCCAACGGGCAGACATTGATTCAATAGGCATTAATAGTTTTTATTACGTACGTTATCAGTAACGGCAGACTTTAACCCCACGATCGGACCCTTAGATGCAGAGTAATTATGAGGGGCAACGAACTCTATATAAGCCGCCCCTCCCCTCCTGCACAAGGGTTCGCAACCATTGTAATCTTTATACTCCACACGACATAAGCTCCCGAGCACTAAGACGTAGGGCTGTTACCTCCACGAGAGGGGCCTGAACTCATACATCTGTGTGTACACCCTCGCCATAGCTAGGACTCTGTCCTCTCCTTACGTACCCCTACCATCTACTTTCAGGCTTGTTCCCACGACAGTTAGCGCCCACCGTAGGGCAGGCGTCTACGCGACTTCCATCGAGGTTGCGTTTACAGTTCTTCAACATGTCTTCCGGCGGTGTTTTTGCTTTGGGCCACGAGATCCGTTTTGGAGCGCTCAGCTTCATCGCCGACGATTCGGCATGGCTCCAGGAGACGCCCCTCGATGTCGAGGCGCTCCCGGTCCGCTGGGCCGCGCACTTTCATGCGAGTTCCTACGGTGTGTTGCTGCATTAGCCTTCGACTCCCTACATGTCGGCTCCCCTCGCTATTCGTGGTCGCAAGCGGTCCGACCGCTCACGACTTCAGCGCTGGGTCAAACACGCAGTGGAACGTCAAACTTCTCCGCAGATTGCAGCGCTCGAGCCCGCCGAGTCCCTCCACGGCGTGTTCGAGTCGGATTCCGATCTGTCCGACGTGCCTTTTGAGTGCGAGAGCTGCGATTCCGCAGCGGAGGTCCTGATGGCGGGCTCTCATCAGAGTTCGCCGCCTGGCTTGGGCCGTGGCAGGCGCGAGCTTGGCGGTTCGTCGAATGATCAGCCATGCCGCGAGGAGGAGGTTCTTCATACTCCCATCGTTGGCGCGACTGCGGATGCTCAAGCTTTGGAGGCCGCGCGCATTCGTCTGGAAGAACTCCACGCAGAACTTGATGAGCACGCTCGCCAGCACCCGCCACGCCCCAGTCGACGTCAGCGACAACTGTTTCCGACTGGATCTCACGACGATGTTGAGGTATATCGAACTCCTGTGTTAAATGTTGTTGTTGCTGCTAGGATAGCAGATTCCATTCAGCCGTCCTGGTCAGAGGCTGGAAGAGGGTTGATGCAGATTAGAGCACTGTTAGATGCAACGCAACGTTAGAATTCAGTAGTTTCTCAGTCCCGCAATAGGATACATAGCAATTCACCCAGGACAGAGACCGTTCAGTCGGCACACAACCCTGGATCACCCTTGCCCCGTCGGGGCGGAGGTTACCGTAAAATCAGGTCAGAGATCAATTTCACCGCGAAGACCACCGTCGAGTGCCCACTCCTCCGTGGAGTGGTCCGTACGCGCCCTGGCACCAGGATGATAGGCTTTCCTTCGGTGATGAGCGAAATGCGGGCTTTGACCCCCGCACCCTCCTCCTGCAGAAGCGGATTGACAGGGGCAGAGCCCACAGAGAAGGACATGACAGAGATTTTCCGAGTGGTAGCCCGGCTGTGGTTTCTGGTCCTGAGTGTTTCAGCAGAGCCATACGTTCTGCAGAGATTCCCCCCAACTTCAGGTTGGCGGCGGGGATCGGGAAGTTCACTGGCGAAACAAAGCTAGATACTTGGTTAGATGATTACCGAGTGGCTGTGCAAATTGGTGGCGGAAATGACAATGTTGCAATGAAGCACCTGTCCTTGGTGCTAGATGGTCCAGCTCGAGCTTGGATGAATCGTTTGGCTCCTTCCAGTATACATTGCTGGGAGGATCTCACCTGAGTGTTTGTCCGAACCTTTGAGGGCACTTGCAAGCGTCCGACGGGTCTGGTCGACTTACATCACTATGTCCAGAAGCCCAATGAAACTTTGAGAGATTATATCCAACGATGGTCCACTCTGCATCATACAGTGGAGAATGTGTCGGAACACCAAGCCGTTTGTGCAATCAAGGCTGGTGTGAGATACAGGGAGCTATACCTGAAGTTTGGGCGGACTTGTGATATTTCACTCGGCAAGATGATGGAAATCGCCACTCGATACTCCAATGGAGAAGAACAAGACCGCCTCCGTAGCGGCAAAGGAAAGACAACCATCAATGAGGCTGGTGGCAGTAACAATCGGAAACAGAAGCGAAAGGCTAAAGATCCGGTTCAAGTAGAAGCAGCAGCACTGGCAACTCAGTCGAAGAACAAAGGCAAAGCTAAAGCGCAGTATGCCCCCAAGAAGGGGAAGAATCAGTCAGGAACTGATATCATGGATCAACCGTGTGTAATTCACACGAGGAAAGATGCTGAAGGCAATCTGATTTTGCCCAAGCACACCACTCGACAGTGTCGGACCCTTATCTAGCAATTCAAGGGGGACCCGTCGAGTGATAAATCTCCTGAGAAGGGAGATGAAGATGAAGACAAAGAAACATTCCCGGATGTCACTGCTACTCTGGTGATCTTTGCTGATGTCGAGAGCAAGAGCCGTCTGAAAGTCATCCACAGAGAAATCAACATGGTTGTACCAGATACCCCCACCTACCTCAGGTTGTCCCAATACGCTATCACATTCGACCAGACAGACCATCTTGCTCATGTGGCCACTCCCGGTCGATAGGCTCTGGTAGTTGACCCGGTGGTTGGGGGGACTCGACTCAGAAAGGTCCTCATGGACGGTGGCAGCAGCCTAAACATTCTCTATGCGGATACCCTGAAAGGGATGGGCATTCCGATGTCCCGTCTGAGTGAAAGCAACATGCAGTTTCATGGGGTCATCCTAGGAAAAAAGGCCAAGTCACTCGGCCAGATAGCATTGGATGTGGCATTCGGGGATGACAAAAATTTCCGAAAAGAAAAGTTGACATTTGAAGTCGTGGATTTCAAGAGTGCTTACCACGCCATTCTGGGTCGACCTGCGTAAGCACGTTTCATGGCCCGACCATGTTATGTGTATCTCAAGTTGAAAATGCCAGGCCCTAAGGGCGTGATCACGGTCACTGGCAATCGACATCGGGCCGAAGAATGCCTCCGGCAAGGCTCCAAGATTGCCGATCACCAGATGGCCATGGTTGAGTTGGAGGAGTACAAGAAAACTGCCGACCCTGCTGATTTGCTCCCTGCAAAGAAGCCGGCTTCCGAGTCGGCATTTCAGTCGGCAAGGGAAGTGAAGAAGGTGCACATCCACCCGATGGATCCTACTGTTGCCCCGACGAATATCTCACCAACACTCGACAGTAAATAGGAATCCGAGATCATGCAGTTCCTCCATGAGAACTGGGATATCTTTGCATGGAAGCCTGCTGACATGCCGGGGATTCCCAGGGAGCTAGCTGAGCACCGTCTGCGAGTGGATCCGAAAGCCAAAACCGTCAGGGAGCATTTGCGTCGCTCGGCGGCGGAGAAGCGCAAGGCAATTGGAGAAGAAGTGGCCCGTCTCTTGCAAGCCAAGTTCATTCGGGAGATTTACCACTCCGAGTGGCTCTCGAATGTTGTGATGGTGCCAAAGAAAGATAAGTCATTACGCATGTGCATTGACTTCAAACATCTCAATAAGGTGTGTCCAAAGGATCATTTTCCGCTCCCCCGCATAGATCAACTGCGGGGTGTGAGCGTTTATCGTTTTTGGATGCTTACTCTGGGTACTAACAGATCCGTCTGTATGGCCCGGACGAAATAAAGACAACCTTGATCACCCCATTCGGGTGTTTCTGTTACATCACTATGCCTTTTGGTCTTAAGAATGCCGGCGCTACTTTTATGCCGGCGCAAAGGTTCCGACCTGCTGGCTGACTTGGCCGAGATATTCGCCAATCTGAGGCAATTCGACATAAAGATGAATCCAGCCAAATGTACTTTCAACGTCCCTGGCGGCAAATTGCTCGGGTTTCTCGTTTCCGAGCAAGGAATTGATGTCAACCCCGAGAAAATCAGTGCCATTACCCGTGTGAAGACTCCCGTGCGAGTGCACGACGTTCAAAAGCCCACAGGTTGCTTGGCAGCATTTGTTTGGGAACATTGCATGGGAAACAAAAAAATTTCCTACGCACACGCAGATCTATCCATGGTGATGAGCATCTATAAGAGGGGGAGTGGATCTACATACCCTTGTAGATCGCTAAGTGGGAAGCGTTAAGAAACGCGGTTGGTGTAGTCAAACGTCTTCCCGATTCAAATCGCCGAGCGTCCCGCGATCCAATAACGAACCGTCCCGCAATCCGATCACGAACCGTCCCGCGATCTCTTCGCGACCCGTCCCGCGATCCAATGACGATCGTCTCATGGCCTTGATCACGGTCCTTCTGATCTAGTACCGAACAGACGACACCTCCGTGTTCAGCACACGTGCAACTTGATGACGATCTCCGCCGTCTTGATCCAGCAAGAGGGAGCGGAGAGGTAGAAGAGTTCACCGGCAGCGTGACGGCACTCAAGCGATGGTGGTGGAGCAATTCCGGCAGTGCTTCGCCTAAGCACTGCGGAAAACCGATCTAGAGGAGCACCGATGGAATGGGTAGCACGTGGCCGTAAAATCAAGTGCAAAACCCTCTAGTCCACCAATATATATAGGAGGAGAGGATAGGCAGCCTTGGCGCAAAGGCTGGTCCTCTAGGAGTCGGCCAAAGTGGGAGGTGGAGGAGGACTCTCCTCCAATCCTAGTAGGACTAGGATTCCTCCTTTTTAGCTTTTTCCCACCTTTTTCCTTTGGGCCTTTTTCTCCCAGCCGCATGGGCCTCTTGTGGTTGTTCCACCAGCCCACTAAGGTCTGGTTTCCACTCTCCCACAACACATGTAGCCTCTTGGGTCGAAGTACCCCTCCCGGAGGTCTCCCGGTACACTACCGGCACTCCCGGTACACTACCAATGAGCCCGAAACTTTTCTGGCGACCAAAACGGGACTTCCTATATATGAATATTTACCTCCGGACCATTCCGGAGCTCCTCGTGACATCCGGGATCTCATCCGGGACTCCGAACAACCTTCGGTCACCACCATACATAGCTCTATACTACCGAAATGTCATCAAACCTTAACTGTGCAGACCCTGCGGGTTCGAGAACTATGTAGACATGACCGAGACACCTCTACGGTCAATAACCAATGGAGGGACCTGGATGTCCACATTGGTTCCTACATATTCTATGAAGATCTGTATCGGTCGAACCTCTATGTCAAGGATTCAGTTAATCCCGTATAATGTTCCCTTTGTTCTTCGGTATGTTACTTGCCTGAGATTTGATCGTCGGTATCTCCATACCTAGTTCAACCTCGTTACCAGCAAGTCTCTTTACTCATTCCGTAATACAAGATCTCGTGGCTAACACTTAGTCACATTGCTTGCAAGGCTTGTTGTGATGTTGTATTACCGAGTGGGCCCTAAGATACCTCTCCGTCACACGGAGTAACAAATCCCAGTCTTGATCCATGCCAACCCAACAGACACCCTCGAAGATACCTGTAGAGCACCTTTATAGTCACCCAGTTACGTTGTGACGTTTGATACACACAAGGTATTCCTCCGGTGTCAGTGAGTTGCATGATCTCATGGTCATAGGAATATATACTTGACATGCAGAAAACAGTAGCAATAAACTTACATGATCACATGCTACGTTTGTAGTTTGGGTCTTGTCCATCACAGCATTCTCCCAATGATGTGATCCTGTTTATAAAATGACATCTTATGTCCATGATCAGGAAACCATAACCATCTTTGACAAACAAGCTAGTTCACTAGAGTCATAATAGAGACACTGGGTTGTCTATGTATCCACACATGTATTCATGTTTCCAATCAATACAATTCTAGCATGGATAATAAACGATTATCATGAACAAGGAAATATAATAAAAACACTTTATTTATTGCCTCTAGGGCATATTTCCAACAACATTGAGTCGATTCATTTCTCGTCTTGGTGACAAGGCCCTGCCTTTATATCAATTGATGAAGAAGTCCGACACGTTCGAATGGACTCCTGAAGCCGAAGCAGCGTTTGTTGATCCCAAAGGCCTGCTCTCCACCCAGCCGGTGCTTGCCGCTCCTGCCAGCAAGGAGCCCTTGCTCCTGTACATCGCGGCCACAAATCAGGTCGTCAGTACAGTACTAACTGTCGAGCAGGAAGAGGAGGGTAAAGCTTATAAAGTCCAGCGGCCAGTTTATTATGTCTCGGAAGTATTGTCTCCCTCAAAGCAAAGATATCCACACTATCAGAAGCTGGTTTATGGTATTTAACTATCAGCAAAGAAGGTGGCGCATTATTTCCAAGACCACTCGATCTTAGTCGTCAGTGATGCTCCTTTGTCCGAGATTTTCAATAATCGAGATGCAACAGGTCGAGTGGCTAAATGGGAAATCGAGCTTGGACACTTTGACTTCAGATTCGAAGCCAAAAAAGCAATCAAGTCCCAAGCATTGGCAGATTTCATGACCGAGTGGATTGGACAACAACAGCCTATCCAAGTTCACTCGGCGCATTGGACAATGTTCTTTGATGGCTCCAAAATGTTGAATGGGTCTGGTGCTGGTGTTGTCCTGATATCTCCTAGGGGTGACAATCTCAGCTATGTCTTGCAAATTCACTTTGATTCCTCCAACAATGAGGCAAAGTATGAAGCACTTTTGTACGGGTTGCGCATGGTTATCTCACTCGGCGTCAAGCGCCTGATGGTTTATGGCGACTCAGATCTGGTGGTGAATCAAGTGATGAAAGAGTGGGATGTTCGAAACCCCGCCATGACTGGATATTGCAATGCAGTCCGAAAGTTGGAGAAGAAATTTGAAGGCCTGGAACTTCATCATGTTCCCCGACTGAAAAATCAAGCGGCCGATGAGCTATCCAAGATTGGTTCCACTCGACGGCCTGTCCCCAGCGGTGTGTTCTTGGAGCACTTGCACACTCCTTCGGTTCAAGAAGATCCTTTCACCGAAGAGCCCCCACAGAAGTCGATGTCCCTGTAGTGTTTGATCTAGTCATGGAGATTCTGGTTATCACTCCCGATTGGACTGTACCTTACATTGCCTGTATACTCAGACAAGAGCTCCCTGAAGATGAAACAGAGGCTCGACAGATTGTGTGCAGGTCCAAGGCTTTCATTGTGATGGGAGATCATCTGTTCAGAGAAAGTGCGATTGGTGTTACACAGTGCTGCATTTCCCTCGAGGAAGTTCGAATGATTCTAGATGAGATTCACTCGGGAACTTGCATCCACCATGCATCCTCAAGGACGATCGTCGCTAAAGCATACCAAGCTGGTTTTTACTGGCCACGAGCTAATGAGATGACTAAAGACATTGTTGATCATTGTGATGGTTGCCAGTTCTATGCGAACTTGCCAAACAAGCCAGCATCTCCTCTGAAGACAATTCCTCTCGCCTGGCCGTTTGCTGTTTGGCGACTCGACATGGTTGGTCCCTTCCGATCCGGAAAAGGAGGATCCACTCACTTCCTGGTAGCAGTCGACAAATTCACCAAGTGGATAGAAGCCAAGCCAATCAAGAAGCTGAACTCCCGCACGGCGATCACATTCATAAGAGAGATAATTTATCGATACGACATTCCGCACAACATCATCACAGACAACAACACTAATTTTGACTCGGAAGAATTGAGGAACTTCTGTAACTCCCAAAGCATCCGAGTGGATTATGCATCTGTTGCGCATCCTCAAACCAATGGACAAGTCGAGCAGGCTAATGGTCTCATCCTGCAAGGTCTGAAGCCTCGTCTCATGCGCGATTTGGATCATGCCACCGGATCCTGGGTAACTGAGCTGCCGTCTATTTTGTGGGGTCTAAGGACAACACCTAATCGGTCGACTAGACGTACTCCTTTCTTCCTGGTCTATGGTGCCGAAGCCATTCTGTCGAGTGACTTGTTTCACAATTCTCCTCGAGTGGAGCTGTATTCTGAGGCTGAAGCTGAACAAGCCAGACAGAATGGCCTAGATCTTCTGGAGAAGGAACGAGAGATGGCTCTGATCTGGACCACTTCCTATCAGCAAGACCTGCGGCGCTTCCATGTGAATAATATCAAGAGTCGGTCGTTTCATGAGGCAGACCTGGTGCTTCAAGTGAATCAACACCGACCTCACAAGCTTGCTCCTGCATGGGAAGGTCCTTTCGTCGTCACCAAGGTACTAAACAATGGAGCCTATCACTTGTACAATCTCATGAAGCGGATAGACGAGCCACGAGCCTGGAACGCAGATCTGCTCCGGCGTTTTTATACTTGAGACAGAAGAATCCTCTGATGTAATAAGAATACTTCATCAATGAAATTCACTTTTCTGCAATATATATTGTTGATTCCGATCGTTCATTTTCATTCTTGGGAATACTCTGAGTGATGAGCAATCCTCACACTCGGGGGGCTTAGTTGCGAACATGCTTTCGCCTAAGTTAAAAGCTCTATAGGGTGGATAGCATTCCATTCACTTGATGACCTATTTGCGAATCTGTCTTCGCTTAGGTTCAAAAATACTACGAGTGATGAGCAATCCTCACGCTCGGGGGCTTAGCTGCGCACATGTTTCACCTAAGTTAAAAGCCCTGTTGGGTGGATATCAATCCATTCACTCGACAACTTAGCTGCGAATCGACATTCGCCTAAGTTCGAAAATAACTCCGAGTAATGAGCAATCCTCACGCTCGGGGGCTTAGCTGTGAACATGTTTCGCCTAAGTTAAAAACCTCGTCGGGTGGATAACAATCCATTCACTCGACAGCTTAGCTGCAAATAGACATTCGCCTAAGTTCGAAAATAACTCTGAGTGATGAGCAATCCTCATGTTCGGGGGCTTAGCTGCAAACATGCTTCGCCTAAGTTAGAAACCTCGTCGGGTGGATAGCAATCCATTCACTCGATAGCTTAGCTGTGAATCGACATTCGCCTAAGTTCTGAAATGCTCCGAGTGATGAGCGATCCTCACGCTCGGGGGCTTAGCTGCGAACATGCTTCGCCTAAGTTAAAAACTTCATCGGGTGGATAGCAATCTATTCACTCGACAACCCAGCGGCGAATCGACATTCGCCTAAGGTCGAAAATATCCCGAGTGGTGAGCAATCCTCACACTTGGGGGCTTAGCTGTGAACACGTTTTGCCTAAGTTAAAAACAAACTCAGTCAACAGACGAGTGAAAGCCAAATACGAATAAAATCCAAAGGGTAAACCACGGATAAATGTTTCGTACGAAAGCAAATGTGCTCAGGCCTAAGGCCTGAATGAAGTTTTAAGGGATACAATTCTACTCGGCATACCGAGGCAAATATAAGTGTTCCTTCCAAAGACCAAGTTTTTTAAACGGGTGACGGGCTGGCTGGCTCGACAACTTCAACTTTGCGTTCTCCTCCTCCAGTTTCTTGGCGGCCGTCAGCTTCCGATCTGCAGCTTCAGTCTTGTCCCTGGCCACTCGTTGGGTGTCAGCAAGTGCCTTGTCCTTCTCCTCCAGTGCCTTCTTCATGTAATCTAAAGAAACAACATTGTTGAGTCGCGCTTGGAGTCGACGGGTTTCATTGCGTACGTCTGTTCGAGTGAGAGCACTCGGTTCAAAATGTGAAGAGTGAAGATGGGAATGTAGAAAGCCAACAGTAATTACCTCTCAGAGACTCCAGCTCAGCACGCGCTCGCTCCAGAGCATCGTTGGAGGCCTCTAGATCCACTCGCAGCCGGTTCCTCTCATCCTCCAGGTCCTTGTACTGCGTCCCAAGTTCGCAAGCCCTCTGAAACCAGCAAAAGAAAGAAATTCAATCGGCAAGTAATGTCAAGGACAGTCGACTGGGCTATGAGTACCAACGAATGACTATCTTACAACCTTGGAACAACCAAAGAAGAATTCAAGCAAAAAGTCTACTAGACATGTCGAGTGGCCCTGGCACTCCGCACGCCGTAAACAAATTCAAAGCTGTCTCTATTAAGACCCCTGCCAGTGCAAGCACTCGACAGTGGTCTCGGGGACTACACCTAGTGGGTGCACTAAGAGTGCCCCCACTGAGACGGTTAACTCTCGATCCGTCGATAACTCGTCAGAAAAAAATGCACTCGACATGTCGAGTAACTCCAGTACTCCGCGTACAACAAGTTTTCAAGACTACTGCTTATCGTCTGCGATTAACAGTAGCCTCGGGGACTACACCCAGTGGGTGCACTTAGCGTGCCCCCACTGGTTATTAAAACATTCGACATGGTCAGCCCTGTCGGAACACTCGACCAGTTGAGTGATGCACCTCCCTACTCTGTGAAGTTCAATCTATCCTTATGCAGCATCATATCATGGTTTGTGAATAATATCCATGAAACCTACAACGTAGCTTCGGAGCGGTGTGATCAAAGGCGAGATGTATCCCGTATACAATAAACTCTAAGATCCCTACCGGTGTAAACACTCGACAACGGTCTAGAGGACTACACCTAGTGGGTGCACGGATCTACCGATTCTAGATCAGTCGAGTGGCAGAAACATCCATCATTGCAATATCCATCACTCTGAGAAGTGCAGTCTATCCTTATGTAGCATCATATCATGGTTTGTTAATAATATCCATGAAACCTACAGCATAACTGCGGAGTGGTGGGTACGACAAGCTCTAAGACCCCTGCCGATGGAAGCACTCGATAGTGGTCTCGGGGACTACACCTAGTGGGTGCACTAAGAGTGCCCCCATTGAGACAGTTAACTCTCGATCCGTCGAGTAACTCGTCAGAAAAAAATGCACTCGACATGTCGAGTGACTCTAGTACCATGCGTCCTATCAATTCAAATCCTACTCGACTACGATACGACCTATTCTAGTGGAGAGGCTTCAAACATTCTACAACAATCACCCAGTGGGTGTACAGTCGAGAAAAGGCAGGAATTCAATCAGAAATGTACTTACAATCGAACTTACTCGGACATTGGTGCGGAGGGCTGCGCTGACGTTGTAAGCCAGCTTGCTGGCCTCGTACGCCTCCTTGGTTCGCAGCATTATCTGCTCCGCCTGGATCATTTCCTCCTTCGCAGCTCCGGTCTGATCTTTCGGGACGCGATGCAGAGAGAAAGACGTCATGGGTGGAATCAGAGTAGTTGCTAGGACAGCTGAGGCAGTCGGAGCGGGTTCAGTTGGAGTCGACGTCACAATGGTCGAGACAACTGGAGGAGCATTCTATAGAGGTGTTGTGGGTTCAGCTCTGGGTTGTGTCGAGTCACCTATCCCCTGGGAAGACTCTGCTGTCGAGCGCTGAAGAGCATGCCCTGATGAAGCTCTTCGAGTGCGAGTGCGCGAGGTGTCCAGCTGCTCCTCGTCGTCTTCCACCTGAATGACTTCTCCAACAACAAATGACAGTGTTAATGTTTGCATGTGACGAGCTCCTTTCGGATGAATCAACAACTTACTAACCTCTATGAGAAGTGGCAGAGTC
This sequence comes from Hordeum marinum, assembly GCA_022496015.1. Taxonomy (NCBI): domain Eukaryota; kingdom Viridiplantae; phylum Streptophyta; class Magnoliopsida; order Poales; family Poaceae; genus Hordeum; species Hordeum marinum. Next base: position 39,173,908 of record CM039678.1, read on the forward strand.
AGCGGTGTCAATGTCCATCGCCTCTCCTCCATCTTGATGAGGCGAGGTTACAGACGTAGCAGCTCTGACAGATCAAACAACACTCGGTCAGCTACAACTCAAGGTCATAGTCGACAGAAGGAATTCAAAAATAAATGCTTTCCTGGAGACGACGGGCACAACCATCCTCATGCGAGGCAGAGCCTTGCAAGGTTTAGTCGTGATTTGCTTGGGCTGCTTGGCTAGCCTCTCACTCGACTCAACAGTTGAAGGGTGACTCCGCTTTGGGTTCTTCTCACTAGGGCCTGGAGCCCTGTCCTCGACGGCTGCCGGGTCCTGGCGGGACTTGGTGCGGCCCTTGCGCCAGGGGGGTGACTCGACTTCTTACTCTTTGCCGGAGTCCTCGTATTAATCCTCGGTGTCAGAGAGATCGTCGCAGTCCACGCTGCCACCCTCACTCGCTATGCCATCTTCAGGTTGGTTCCCATTGGGGACTGGTGAGTGCAAGTTTGTCCATTCCTGCTTGGTTCCAACAAGGAAGTTAGTTTACAAATCAATGTATGTCACTCGACAACACAAGTACTTCAGTCGACAAAGTACAACTTATAAGATTCTTCGGCGGATTTGCGACTGAGTAAGGGAGGATCCTCTTGGCCCCCACGGGGTTGTCGCATGCCCCGGTGATACTGCGAAGCCACTGCTCAACAGTCTTCTATGTAACTTCCTCTGGATGCGTCCTGGTCGAGTCCTCTGGTCCCGCATAATGCCACATGGTGTGATCTCTGTCTTGGAGAGTCTGAATCCGTTGACTGAGAAAAGTCTCCAATAGATCCAGACCAGTCACTCCACCCCGGACCAATTTTACCATGGCATCCACCAAGGTCGTGACCTGATCCTGTTCCTCTTCAGTCACCTTTAACAACTTGGGAACAGTTGGGCGGTCAGGTGTGTAAGGGGGAAGGCCAGTCGACATATTGGGTGAAGCTGCATCCTTGCAATAAAACCAAGTCGACTGCCAGCCTCTAATGGACTTAGGGAAAGTCATGGCAGGGAAAGAACGTTGCGCTCTCTTCTGAAGCCCCAAACCCACGCACAGCTGCAGCACATGGGTTTTTCCACCCGACGGATCTGCTTTCTTCACCGTCTGAGATCTAACCGTGAATATGTGCTTAAAGAGTCCCCAGTGGGGAGGATACCCCAGGAAGCACTCGCACAAAGTTACAAACGACGACAGGTAGGCAATGGTGTTCGGTGGGAGATGATGCAACTGAGCGCCAAAGAAATTCAAAAACCCTCTAAAGAACGGGTGCGGGGGCATGGAGAAACCTCTTTCGACATGGGAGAGGAGGAGGACCCACTCCCCGTCGCATGGCTCCGGCTCGCGCTCTCCACCCGGCAACCTCCATGCTCCTTCCGCCACAAGCCCATTGGAGACCAAGCCGTTGATGTCCTGGTGGGTGACCACCGAAGGGAGGAAGTCACCCTGCATCCATCCCGCCGGCGCGATGAACCGGGCGGTCGAGGGCTTTTTGCTCTTGACCTACGTCGCCCCCTTCTTGGCCCGCTCCAGCTTCTCTGTCATGTTCTTCATCATCGGCGCGGCGGCTCTCGTCAGGGAGGAACGGAGTGGGGACGCTGGAGGCAGAGGAGGCGGAGGAAAGGAGAAAGAATGGGCGGAGGTAGTGTGCAAATCGCGGCGCGTAGATATTTATACTCCGCCAAGTGTCCCGCTGACTGGTGGACCCACGAGATCACCGCGCACGCCAGCCGCAATCTACGTCCGGTACGTGGCGAAATGACCGGCACGGAGATCGAGGCGTCGTGCTCCCACTTGCCCTGATCGTGGCGTCATCACCGCACGCGCGCGCTTCCCAAATTTTCGTATCCCACAAAATCCGGGTCTGTCAGACCGACCCGTCACCTTCAAAGATGCTTTCAGTTCACTCGGAGCAAAATATACATTGAACTTCCACTCGGACAATTTTAAGGCTGAATGGATCCGGGCAAACGGAGAAGAATTCGATCGACGCAAGTTTCGTTGAAGCCCCAAATATCATTCAGAAGATTTTACGTGTCGATCCTGAATTAACGTTAATACTCAGAGTTCAGTCGACGCAAGTTTCATTGAAACCCCGAATATCATTCGGAGGAATTGATGCCCTAACTCAAGATTGACATTGATACCTCATTTCACCACTCGAACCCGATCCATTCGGGGGCTAATGATGAGGATATGTACCTAGGGTAGGGTCCTAGGCAAGGTCTACATACCATACCTAAGGACACTACATCGGAGGACTTGAAGATCAAGCATAAACTTTCGAGTGGATTCCAGGAGATGTCCGACGTCACTCGACAGGATATCCACTTGGAGACTCCTTCCTTCACTCGACAGTCGCGTGTCACTCGGAAGACCTCGTTCTCACTTGACGCCAGAAGACCAGGAGCCATCATTAAGAGCCCAATGTGCAGACATTGATTCAATAGGCATTAATAGCTTTTATTACGTATGTTACCAGTAATGGCAGACTTTAACCCCACGATCGGACCCTTAGATGCAGGGTAATTATGAGGGGCAGTGAACTCTATATAAGCCGCCCCTCCCCTCCTGTACAAGGGTTCACAACCATTGTAATCTTTATACTCCACACGCCATAAGCTCCCGAACACTGAGGCGTAGGGCTGTTACGTCCACAAGAGGGGTCTCAACTCATACATCTGTGTGTACACCCTCACCGTAGCTAGGTCTCCGCCCTCTCCTTACGTACCCCTACCATCTACTATCAGGATCGTTCCCACGACAGATAGCCTCCAAACAATCAGACTCAACATCAATGGATAAGTTACTCCATTGTAATGCCAATGAAATTCCCTCTTTCATCGCTAGTAATTCCGCTTCTAATACAAATGTCTGCACGAGCTGAAAATGATCAAGCCATCAGCGTCCCTAAGGATCATGCCTGTACCCCGTTTACCTTCCAAATATGAGCCATCAGTGTTAAGTTTTACTCTCCCCTCAATTGGTTTTGTCCACGAGCTGACATTCACTATAGCATTATCACAAGCAAGTTGCTTGCGTTGGTGGCTCAGAGCTACCATCTCCTTGTTGGGACAAACCCGATACCAGCTCTCTTTCTCTCACTCTCACACCACAGCCTACCAGAAGAGCTCTCTCTCATAGCCAACCGGACGCATACCACGGTCTGGGCAGAGACTACGCTCGTCTCTAGCTCCTAGGCTCGGCTCATACCGGCACAACTCTAAACAAAACAGTACACGAGGGAGGCTTTTTATACCCGGCTCACACACACAGGCCAGCAGCCACACACCCCACGCACCCACGCACGCACACACTACCACTAGATAGCATGCAAACTCGCCGGTCAAGCCACACAACGGCTCGATCCCCCTTTTTTGCTCTCCACAAACTACATGCACACACACGTCCTGGGTTTCTGCTGCATCTCCATAACAGCCGCACAACCCATCCAGAACAAGAGTGCATGCATTTGGTTCCCACTAACAACCCATGAAATGCTAAGTCAAAATTAATGCTAACACTCCTTTCCATTCAAGGAGCCAGCTTGCGGATCCAGGTGTATAACATGCATTTGGTAACTTACTAAAAATCCGACTGAGACATCAATTGGAGGCAGCGGCTTTGAGTGAACAATTTCATTCCTTAGGTACCAAGTTCTCCAGAAAAGCAACAACAACCTGCCGTGAGTCCCTTCATCAGTACCTGCTAGGAGATGAAATAACCAGTCTGTACCAGTGTGGGTGATGCTCGTTCGCTTCAGCAGAGCCCACTGAGAGGACATGGCCTCCCATAGCCGAACGACGTGATTGCATCCCAAGAAAACATGAAAAGTGTCTTCTTCTCCACGCCCACACACTGTACACATTGCTGACACTTCCAGATTTCGTTTCACTTTATTCGTCCATGTCGCCAATGAATTAGTAGCTAGTCGCCATGCAAATGACTGAACCTTGGGAGGAGCATTACAACGCCAAATTTCCATCCAGCCATCGCGGCTCCTATCAGGTCTACCACTGGTAGATGCCAACCTAGAATTTTCTTGATCGTCGTTAGCCATTTTATATGCACTTCGCACTATAAACTTTCCATTATTTTCCGGTGCCCCGGTGCCCATGCTATGAAGTCCCCCCCCCCCCCCCACACACACACCCGAGGGGTAGGTCTTATCTTTTGAATTTCAACAACATCAACTGGTAGGAAGTATAGTTTTCACTACCAACCCATCCCCCACTTGGCAAGCTATAGTCTGAGCTTCTCCATGTCCCAACTTCCATTATGGTCAATTAGGTTGGAGACCCATTTAAGTCTGCATCTTCCCTTTTGCGTGATTAGACCTCCTGTTGGTTCTCGTGCAATCCATCTATCATGCCAAATCCGAACCTTTTGTCCATTACCTATTCTCCACACAACCCCTTTCTTCAACAGATTCAAACCATGTGATATAGCTTGCCAAGTGGGGGATGGGTTGGTAGTGAAAACTGTATCAACAAGATTTCCTTTGGGGAAGTACGTCGCCTTAAGCAACCGATCACACAAACTATTTGGATATTGTATAATACGCCAAGCCTGACGACCAATAAGGCTTGATTAAACAACCGGAAATCCTTGAAACCCAATCCTCCTTGTTTCTTTGGCCTAGTCATCCTACTGTCAAAGATGGTTGAAGCGTCTCAACTGTCATACATGACAGCCCACGACTTATATATTGATAATGACTTGGGTTACAAGGTTTCGGTGGTGATGTTTAACCAACCGAGAGAGATCACAGGAGGTTTAAGATGTAGAGATAAGAATGACAGCTAATTCTATGTATCATGGGCCAATCCATGGCCGATCATGGCCACAATATAACTCTTTAACACCCTCCCTTAATCTGAACTCCTCAAGTTTAGATTACGCCGGAATTCTTCAAATGGTCTTGTAGCTAGTGCTTTGGTGAAGCCATCTACGACTTGATCCTTGGAGTGAACAAACCGAATGCCCAATTCTTTGTTTGCAACTCTTTCTCTCACAAAATGATAATCAATTTCAATATGTTTAGTCCTTGCATGAAATACAGGATTAGCAGATAAATATGTGGCACTCAGGTTATCACACCAAAGACATGGAGTTTGTGTATGACATATTCCAAGCTCTCGAAGCATAGACTTCACCCATATAATTTCTACCGTGGCATTTGCCAAAGCCTTGTATTCTACTTCAGTACTGGATCTGGAAACTGTAGCCTGTTTCTTTGCACAACATGATATTAAATTAGGACCAAAAAAGATAGCAAAACCACCTGTTGATCTTCTGTCATCCAGACAACCTGCCCAGTCAGAATCAGAAAAAGCACCGACAAGTGTAGATGAAGATCTTCTGATAGTTAATCCAACACTCAAAGTGTTTCTCACATATCTAAGTATGCGTTTGGCAGCAGTTCAATGATCTATAGTAGGTGCATGAAGAAACTGTCAGACTTTGTTTACATCAAAAAAAAATATCAGGTCTGGTGAGTGTTAGATACTGAAGTGCACCTACCAAGCTTCTATACTTGTTGAAATCCTCTTGGCTCAAGGGTACTCCTGCTACAAGAGAAAGTTTTTCTGAGATGGACAAGGGTGTAGGTGATGGCTTACAACCCTGCAGACCAACTCTATTCAAAAGATCTCTTGCATATTTTTCTTGAGAGAGATGAATACCACCTTTGTTTCTCTTAACCTCAATACAAAGGAAAAAATGAAATTCACCTAAGTCCATCAGAGCAAACTCAGAATTCAAATCTTTTAACAAGGCAGTAACTGCTTTATTGGAGGAACTTGTGACAATAATGTCATGAACATAGATAAGCACAAATATGGATGTCTTGAACTTGTTGTAAATAAACAGAGATGTGTCGGATTTTGAGGGAACAAAACCAAGTGTTTGCAACTTGGAGCTCAAGTGGGAATACCATGCTATGGGTGCTTGCTTCAAGCCATAAAGAGACTTGTCAAGCCTGCACACATGAAACGGTTTGTTTTTATCTTCGAACCTAGGAGGTTGTTTCATATACACTTCCTCTTTTAGAACACCACGAAGGAACGCATTCTGCACATCTAGCTTCCAGAGACTCCATCCTCTAGATACAACAATAGACAGAACAAGACGAATACTAGCAGCTTTAACAACAGGACTGAAAGTATCCTCATAATCTATGCCATACCTTTGTTTGAACCCCTTTCCAAAAAACCTAGCTTTGTAATGATCTATTGTACCATTTGACGTTTTTTGTATCCTGAACACCCATTTGCAGTCAATTAGATTTTTACCTTGCCGTGAGGGAACAAGGTGCACAAGGTGCCATGTCTTATTTTTCTGTAGAGCTTGAAACTCTTCCTCCATAACTTTTCTCCACTTGGGATCTGTATCTGCCTCTTGGAACATGCTTGGTTCTCCTGTGGAGCAAGCCAAGCCAAACTAAATTTTATAGTTAAGAAGTTGAATTACCCCAGTGCGAAGGCGTGTGCGTGGTGGTGTAGCATTTTGTTGTACAATTGTTGAACCTCCAGAGGTGACCACAGAGGATCCGATGTGCTGCTGCAGGAGATTCCACTGGCACCCTCGGATCATCTATTGCCGCATTAGGAGACAAAGGAGGCTCAGGCGGTGTAGAAAATCCAGACGAATCTGCTGAACCGGGATGGGATCCTGCGCCCGCAGAAGACGGGCCCGCCTGCCGCCTGACGTAGACCTGCGGGGTCGGACAAAGCGCGTGGTCGACCGCTTGGAAGAGGAACCTCCAGGGGGGCACGTGGTGCGCGACGAACATGGCGCTGCTTTTGAAAACTATGACAATAATAACATATTTAACATCAATGAGACATTTTCTACTTAAGCGATCGTCAGGGACTCCTCCCCGGCAATCGCCGGGGACTCCTCGGGTTCGCCGACTAAAACAACTAAAACATTTTTATAACTAAAACAACTAAAACAACAAATTAATAAAACAAACTAAAACAACTAATAAAACAAACTAAAACAACTAATAAAAATAATAAAACAAACAAAACAAAAAAAACACGGGCGAGGGCCGGGGCTGGCCAATGGCGCCGGCGCACGCGACCGCGAAGGAGGGGGCAGGAGCTCACCGGCGATGACGGGCTCGGGGAGGAGGCGCGGGGGTTACGATGGGGCTCGGGGAGGTGGCGCGGGCGGCGTTTGGCGTCGGGGAAGTGATGATGTCGACGAGGACAAGGAGGCACGCGGGGACGGGCTCGGGGCGGCGGCGAGGTCAGGCTCGGGGGCAGCAATGACGATGGGCTCGGGGGCGGCGGTTAGGATGGGCTCGGGGGCAGCGGCAAAGATGAGGACGGGCTTGGGGGTGGCGGCAACGACGAGGATGGGCTCGGGGATGGCGACGACGACGAGGACGGGCTCGGGGGCGGCGGCATCCTTGTGGCGTCGGGGCGAATGGGAGAGGTTGGGGGAGAATTCGACAAGTCATGCCTTATATACCCAACCCTTTAGTCCCGGTTGGTGCCACCAATCGGGACCAATGTCCACCTTTAGTCCCGGTTGGTGCCACCAACAGGGACTAAAGGTCAATTTCAGCAGCCCAAAGGGCGGGAAGCAGAGACCTTTGGTCCCGGTTGGTGGCTCCAACCGGGACTAAAGGGTGGCATTAGTCCCGGTTGGTGCCACCAACCGGGACGAAAGGGCGGCATTGGTCCCGGTTGGAGCCACCAACCGGGACTAAAGGGTTGGTCCTGGCTATGGTGGGAGTTTAGTCCCAGCTTGCCACGCAAGAGGCACTCACATCGGTTTATAAGCCTGCCCCGCTCTACCTTGTTGAGTTCCTCTCGAAGTGAAAATAGATGCCCTTATACGGGAAATTTGACCTGAAATCAAAGTGAATTTCACTCTGGTTTCAGGTTGAATTTTCCCTATAAGTGCATCTATGTTCAATTTGCTATTTTTATGTTATTTTTTGCATATTAAAAATTCTTAACAAAAAATACTTTATGAATATTCTTTTTTCTATTAAAGTTTTTAACAAAAATAACTTTGATAATTTTAGTTGCATAAATTTTATATAATATTAAGTTAAATAACTGTGATCGGACAAAAACACGTCTATTACAAAAAGGATTTCAATTTTTTAAACATATTTTAACTCAAGACTTTTTCTGCATTCAATATGCACCATTCAAAGCCACATCATCACTTTTCAACCCTTTTCTGACTTCATTTACTATTTGTCATGCATTTCATGATTTATTTTGAGGTAAAAAGACCCTGAATTGAAAAGCACTGCAAATGAACTCTGAAATGGTTGCAAGTTGGCATGGTATCATAATCTCACCCACATAGCATCTGCTAAAAAGTTGAGAGGGTTACGGCAAAAACTGGATGCACTTCGTATACAAAATGAACAATCTCGTTCGAAGTGTGAGTGTTTTGGACGAAAACTCATCAGTTACAAAAGATTTCAATTTTTTAAACATATTTGAACTCAAGACTTTTTATGCATTCAATATGCACCATTCAAAGCCACACCATCACTTTTCAATGTTTTTTACTTCATTTGCTATTTTTCATGCATTTCATGATTTATTTTGAGCTAAGATGACCCTGAATTGAAAAGCACTACAAATGAACTCTGAAATGGTTGAAAGTTGGCATGGTATCATCATTTCACCCACATAGCATGTGCTAAAAAGTTGAGAGGGTTACGGCAAAAACTGGATGCACTTCGTGTACAAAATGAACAATCTCTTTCGAAGTATCAGGGTTTCAGACGAAAACTCATCAGTTACAAAAGGCATTTCATTTCTTGACATGTAACTGCAGTGATATTCTAGATCAAAGCCATCATCAGAATAGTTCTGGAGAGAAAGACTTCACTTTTTCTTCACGTGTGTCCCTTGCTTATTGCGCCGTAACCATGGATAATCTTCGCCACATCATTGGCTAGGACGAATGGTTCATCTGTGTACCCAAGATTGTTCAGATCCACTATTGTTATTTTATACTGCGGGTCTACCTGTACCTTGCCTCTTGACAGATTGACACATTTGCACCAAAACAAAGGGACCTTAAAATCATGTCCATAGTCAAGTTCCCATATGTCCACTATGTAACCATAATATGTGTCATTTCCCTTGTTGGTTGCTGCATCAAAGTGTACACCACCATTTTGGTTGGTGCTCTTTTGATCTTGGGGGATTGTGTAAAATGTATTCCCATTTATCTCGTACCCTATGTAAGTCAATATAGTCGAAGATGGTCCCCTGGCCAACGAGTACATCTCATCAGCAACAGTGGTGTTACCCATGAGATGTATTTGCAACCAACTGCCAAAAGTCCTTATGTGTTCACATGTAATCCAGTTGTCACACTACTCTGGGTGTTTGGAGCGTAGAGTATTCTTGTGTTCATTGACATACAGGGTCACCAAGGTAGAATTCTATAGAACAGTGTAGTGAGCTTGAGACCAAGAATGGCTGTCCCTACATATTATTGAATTTGCTCCTAGCGTGCCTTTTCGAGCCAGTCTCCCCTCATACCGTCATTGAGGGAGACCAATCGGCTTAAGGTCAGGAATAAAGTCAACACAAAACCCAATGATTTCCTCTATTTGATGGCCCATGGAGATGCTTCCTTCTAGCCTAGCATGGTTATGAACATATTTCTTTAAGACTCCTATGAACCTCTCAAAGGGGAACATGTTGTGTAGAAATTCAGGGCCCAAAATGCCAATCTTGTTGACTAGATGAACTAGGATGTGCGTCATCATATTGAAGAAGTATGGTGGGAACACCATCTCGAAACTGGCAAGACATTGCACCAAATCACTCTTTAACCTTGGTAGGATTTCTGGACCGATTACCTTTTGAGAGATTGCATCGAGGAATGCACATAACTTCACAATGGCTAATCGAGCGTTTTTCGGTATAAGCCCCCGCAATGCAACCGAAAGCAGTTGCGTCATAATCACGTGGCAGTCATGAGACTTTAGGTTCTGGAACTTTTTCTCTGCCATATTTATTATTCCCTTTATATCCGACGAGAAGCCAGACGGGACCTTCACACCGAGTAGGTATTCAGAGAAGATTTCCTTCTATTCTTTGATAAGAGCGTAGCTGGCAGGACCTTCATACTATTTTGGATGCATGCCGTATTTTTCATGCACACGTTGCTAGTCCTCCCATGCCTCCGGTGTATCTTAAGTCTTCCCATACACTCCCAAGAAGCCTAGCAGGTTCACGCAAAGATTCTTCGGCACGTGCATCACGTCGATTGCAGAGCGAACCTCTAGGTCTTTCCAATAGGGTAGGTCCGAAAATATAGATTTCTTCTTCCACATGGGTGCGCGTCCCTCGGCGTCATTCGGAACAGATAGTCCGCCAGGGCCCTTTCCAAAGATTACTTGTAAATCATTGACCATTTCAAGTATGTGATCACCAGTACGGAGGGCAGGCTTCTTTCGGATCTGCCTCACCTTTGAAATGCTTTCCTTTCTTTCGACATTGATGGTTGGTCGGAAGAAATCGACGATGCCCCAGGTACACATTCTTCGTGCATTTGTCCAAATATATACTATTGGTGTCATCTAAACAGTGCGTGCATGCGTGATATTCCTTGTTTGTCTGTCCTGAAAGGTTACTGAGAGCAGGCCAATCATTGATGGTTACAAACAGCAACGCTCATAGGTCAAATTCCTCCTGTTCGTTCTCATCCCACACACGCACACCTTCTCCATTCCACACTTGTAAAAGTTCATCAACTAATGGCCTTAGGTACACATCAATGCCATTGCCGGGTTGCTTAGGTCCTTGGATGAGCACTCGCATCATAATGAACTTCCGCTTCATGCACAACCAAGGAGGAAGGTTATAAATACATAGAGTCAAAGACCATGTGCTATGCTTGCTGCTCTGCTCCCCAAAAGGATTAAATCCATCTGTACTTAAACCAAACCATACATTCCTTGGGTCACCTATAAACCCCCCCACTTTCTCTCGATCTTTCTTCACCGCGACCCGTCAGCGAGTGCTCTCAACTTCCCGTCTTTCTTACGATCTTCCTTGTGCCATCGCATCAACTTGGCATGCTATTTGTTTCTGAACAAACGTTTCATCCGTGGTATTATTGGAGCATACCACATCACCGTTCCAGGAACCCTCTTCACGTGTGTTGGCCCTCAACATCACCAGGGTCATCTTGTCTGATCTTATACCACAATGCATAGCAAACCGGACATGCGTTCAAATCCTCGTATGCACCGCGATAGAGGATGTAGTCATTAGGTCATGCATGTATCTTCTGCACCTCCAATCCTAGAGGGCAGACAACCTTCTTTGCTTCGTATGTATTATCGGGCAATTCATTGTCCTTTGGAAGCTTACTCTTCATTATTTTCAGCACCTTTTCAAATACCTTGTCAGATACACCATTCTCTGCCTTCCATTGCAGCAATTCTAGTGTGGTACCGAGCTTTGTGATGTCATCTTCGTAATTTGGGTATAACCCTTTTTTGTGATCCTCTAACATGTGATCGAACTTCAACTTCTCCCTTTCAATTTGGCATTATCTCTTTGCATCAACAATGACCCGGCGAAGATCATAATCGGGCACTACGTCTGGTTCTTCCTCTTGATCTTCAGCTTCCCCCATTGCAGCATCACTGTATTCAGGGGGGGATAGTTGTCATCATCCTCTTCTTCTTCATTGTCTTCCATCATAACCCCTCTTTCTTCGTGCTTGGTCAAAACATTATAGTGTGCCATGAAACCCTTCTCAAGCAGGTGGACGTGAAGGGTTTTCGAGTTAGAGTAATCCTTCGTATTCCCACAGATAGTACATGGACAATACATAAAACCATTCTGCTTGGTTGCGTCAGCCACTTCGAGAAAATTATGCAGGCCTTTAATGTACTCGGAGGTGGGTCGGTCACCGTACATCCATTGCCGCTTCATCTGTGTGCATTATATACTTAAGTGTATCAAAAACCATTACAAAACAACATGACTAGTGAAGTGACCAAATTAATAGAAGTTGATCATCACATTAAAAGCAAAGTACAGTAGTGACCAAAATAAATACATAAAGTTCATACATAGTTCTCTAAAGCATCTAATTAAAGCATACATTGAAACTATGTAAAACATCTAAATGTAACAACAAATGCGATCATAACCGCAACTAAGGTACTAATTGATCCAACGGCATAATGATACCACACTAGTGTAGAACCGGCGTATTGTCGCGAGTCGTAAGGTCCTTTAGTGCTGAATCTCGAACCGGCACTAAAGGGTGGGGACTAAAGCCTACCCACCCTTTAGTACCGGTTCAACACGGCCCGACACCAAAGGCCCTCCACGTGGCATTAACGATGCCGTGGGCTAGGGGTGACCTTTAGTTCCGGTCGGTAACACCAACCGGGACTAAAAGTATTGAGTTTTTTTAGTTTAGTTTTATTTTTCCTTTTAATTCTTTAGGGGTTTATGAATTAATTATGGTTTGATTTTCCTTTTGATATTGTGTTTTCTATTTAAATAATTTTCATTTAAAACATATATTACGCTACTACGTACATACTGTACACACGTTGTGCATGCGCATGTATATATATATATATATATATATATATATATATATATATATATATGGATCAGAATAATATTCTGATCACAACCTGAACTTCCTGAGTTACACAACTTGAACTTCCCTTTGTAGGAACCCGACCTTCGGGCTATCTTCGCAACCGTGTGTCCCTCCGTGAATTATTCTTGCCAGTCGTGTTCTTAGTGATGTAAGTGTAACCAGGAAACATTTTTTAGCAACTAAATTCCCGTTTTAAATAGGACTCTCGTTCATTGGCGGATTTGCTCTCGGGTCGTGATGAACGTGTGTCTGTTACAAGTTTAATGAATGTTGTGGTTGTTGTCGAAGGTCTGGCATGATGGGAATTAGGTTTTGATATGATTTTGGTGCACAAAATTTTGTTATTTCAAACGAATTTGAAATCGCCCGTGTTCTTCATCCACCCGAGATGCAGCCTCCGCTTCTGACGTTTTCTTGTTTTTCTGTAAAGTTTGCTGGATGATTTGTGTACTTTAGTGAAATTTAATGCTTGCTACATCATCAATTTCAATCGGGAGGATCCGCAGATTCTTTGTAGCAGCAGCAGCAGGATCCAGCGGTGGTAGTGTGCAGAGCACTCTCCTCTGTGTGTCTGTTCCTGTTGGATTTGTCCTGGGATCCGATTTAGTTGCTTCGCTTTGGCATTGATGAGGAACACCAGGATAACCCCAGAGTTACACGCAGGACTTGAGCTAACCCCCTCCTCCATCGGCGTTCTTGGGAGTCTGCTGGTGGATACAAAGAATCCGCGGGGGATTTCTGGCGTCACCCAATTAGGTGGAGGCGCAAGGTTGTGCGGATAGGGCTGTGACCCAGCATCTTGGAAGTCTCCATGTGTTTCGGGTGTCATCCATTTTTGGTCTGGAGCAGGTTGGTAATGCTGTTGGTGCGTTTGAGGTGTGACCCATTGAGGGGGTGGTGCAACGCGTACATGCTTTGGATTATGTACTTGTTGCTGGGAACTTCTAACCTTCTTCATGCGTCTCTCGTCTTGCTGACATAAAGAAAAAAATGTCTATTAGCACACAAGTTACATCTGCCTATACCTTTGTAACTGAACTTAGCATTATTCGCATCCTGAACTTCGCATATTAAAGTGGTGTTCATGTACATATTTTCCCCCTATGACAGGCATCACACTATGCACTGAGCTGAGCATCTGCCAATTCTTTTGTACCTGAACTGAGCACCCTTCATAGAATGAACCTCACATCCTGTTAATTCTACACTATTTGATTACTTATATGTACCTGAACTGAGCACTCTCCACAACCTGAACTTCTTGTTTTGCAAAGGGGAAATACTGTCTACAGTTAAAAAACCTGAACCTTCATGAGTTTGAATGGTTGAACTACTAGTGCATACCAACCTGACCTTCATGTGAGATCACATGCATGTTCTATTTTTCTTTTATTTTTTTGCACAGTACCAGATACATAACAACCTGAACTCTAACACACTTACTAGTTGAACTTCACATGGCTTTTTCACATGTGAATGTGAATGCAGGCATATTTTCTAGTGTTTGTAGCCTGGACTGATGCTCACACACCACCTGAACTTCACATGGCTGTAAGCAGGCAGATTTAAAAAAAGCCTTTTGTAGCCTGGACTGATGCTCACACACCACCTGAACTTCACATGGCTGTAAGAAAATAACAAACAGAAGGAAGAAGTTCAACCATACACTGGCTAGAAGGTCGGCCAACCTTTTCCCAGCAGTTGATAGGCCACCTTGAGAGCAATTCGTTGGGGAGGTAGGAGACGAATGCCATGGCAATCCATGTCTTGTAGGGGGCGCGAAGTTCATCTACATGAAGCAAGAAGGTCAGGCAAGGAAAGATGGAAGAAGAAGGTAACAAGAGGGAGGAAGTCCATGTACCGTTGATGGATCTGGAGGCGCCGCCGATGCCGCCTCCGCCGCGGAGTTGCTCCGTTGGCCGCGCCATTCTCCGTAGCTTGCGACAGGGCCGTCATCTGGTCTGCCAAGGTGTCGGGCGCTATTGGAAGGAGGATGCGGCTTCCGGAAGTCCATGGAGGCTTCGCCACGTCCAAGCGACGCGGGCTCCCTCACGTCGGCGTCCTCCGTCGCTCGCTCGCCCGCGTCGGTGGTCGGCCAGGAGATGGAGATGGAGGGGATGTAGTAGATCCGGCCGGCCAGGATCTGGGGAAGGAGGGGAGGCGGTGGATCCGGCCGACCAGGAGCTATAGACGGTGGGGTGGAGGCAGATCCGGCAAAGATCGGTGGCGACCACGGGGGAGGTTGGGGGATCGAGGGGAGGAGGGGGGCTGGGGCGGCTCGGGACCGGGATCGGGATCAGGTGGATCCTGTCGGGGGTCCTGTCAGTCCGGCGGCAATTCAGAAGTTCGGGAGGGCCCTCTCAGGCCCTATATAGGGGCTGCTGTGATCCAAATAACTATTCTAATCCTGGGATTAGAATAGTGCTGTCCTATACACACACACACACACACACACAATTCCTCCTACAATTTGAGCAGGCCTCGCAGAAATCCAGCTAATCGTCGTCCCTGGAGATCTTGTAATGGTATTCTCCTTTGGGATTTATGACCTCATCGAGCAGAAATCCAGCTAATTCCTCTTGAATTGCTCGTACCCGAGCCTCTGGTATGAGCTAGCCCCGCACCTCCGTCAGCTACCAGATGAAGATCAAGATGAATATATTAGTTGTGTGTATATATATTAGCTAGATCATGATAAAAAATTATGGATAGTGTTCTGGGAAACATATATAAAGATTCTTTTTGTTTCTGCTCCTTTCAGATGTGATCATGCAAATGTACTCGCAAACTTAGTATCCACATAAACTAGTCCCCTGCTCTTGCACCATGCACTTTACGAGAATAATATTCAATCAGGTAATAACTAATCAAGCATGATAATTGTATTGAAGCTGCAACTAAAGAGATGCACGGACGTAGCTAGCTAGCTAGTAGTACTTAATTACCTTGGATCGCACCCATTTCAGTTGTGGTGCCTAGTCGCCTGGGACCTGTTTGATGAACTTGGCCCAAGCCCTGACCGCCGGCAAAGAAAATGAATAAATGAGTTATTAACTACTTGATATCAGGAAATGAAGTAATTATAGAGGATGACGTAGTGCGATAATGATTGAAATTACCTGTCAAGCAGCCCCCTCACGATTGTGTATTCAGATGCATCCTTTAATAGCGACTGGAGTACTTCAACTTTTCCCTTGTCAACTTCAATGATTAACCAAATCCAGTGGTAACTACATAACTCATCAACAACACTTATTAACAACTAATAAGCAAAAAATAGAATTCGTAGTACAAGATATATATATATATATATATATATATATATATATATATATATATATAGTAACACTCACCTGAAGTTGTAAGGAATTAGTATTTCCGGTTGGGTGTTTAGATGGATCAAAAATTCTAGCATTTTTTCTTTGTGTCTTTTCTCAGATATGAAGTTTCCATATCTTTTGATTAATTGTATTTGGGTCAATGAACCCAACGCAATAGCGTCCAGCTTGTTTCATTTCTTGCATCTTCATTCTGCACAATACCACAGAAACGAATATAGTGAGAATAATTCCAGGTAATGAACGAGAGCACAACTAGCTAGAGACTTTAAATTATAGAAAGAAATCACTTACATACAATAGCAACTGACTAAAGATTTGTCAAGTGCGTCTTGATTGAATAACTAGAACAACTCTGCATAATGAATCCACACATCGTTTTTATGGAAGTAATGCCTCTCTTGGACTCTCACCATGAGGGACTCTTCATTGGCATTTGCTATTATTTGCATGTACCACGTATTCAATTCATGCATTCTCGTTGGTAGAAGCTTGACATCTTCAGGCTTGACCAGAGGTTTGCCGCGGGCATATTGATATTTTACTTCTGACTCTTTAAGCACGTGCATTTCCTCAAGGCATAGGAGTTGTTCAACAGTGACACTGGCCTCTTTAGCCATCCTAATATGTTCTTCGGTTACTTCTAGCCGAACGGCGGTACTCACAGGTGTTTCTGAGCAGGGGGATCGATTGCACTGCCTGTTCTCCTAGCCGGGGGATAGTTTTCCTGCAAACTCCTTGGCTCGAGCTCGAGCCCGACTCCCTTTTTCCTGCAAGATATGACTTCTTGATAGACCGCACATAGTCTGTGTCCTTCTAAGCCGGTTGAGCCATATCAATGAAGTGTTGTGAGACATGCTTAGGTACTTTCTCCTTTGGCGGCTGGGGCGGTTTCGGTCCAAAATGGGCCTTCAAATTGGCATCCACCTACGCTGTCGAGTTCCTCGTTGGTCAGGTGGTAAGGCAACTTCGGAAGAGGCTTCAGGCTGCTTGGACCATATTTGAATTTCTTGCCTGTTGTACCACTAGTCCTCGTAGCTGCGACCTCTCTCTTCCGTTGTTGCTTCGGCGATGTAGCATGCTAAGTCGATGGAGCACGCTGACGTGGTGCCGGATCTGGAGGAGGAGTCGGCTGATGCGGTGCTGGACTTGGAGGAGGAGGAGTAGGCTAACGTGGTGCCGGACCTGGAGGAGGAGTTGGCTGACGCGGTACCAGACTTGGAGGAGGAGGAGTTGGCTGATGCGATGCTGGACTTGGAGGAGGAGTCGGAGTCGACTCACGCGGCGACGGACTTGGAGGAGGAGGAGTCGGTGGCCTTGGAAAGACGATGGAATCCTTTTTCCATAGAATGATACGATGTATGGCATCTCCCAGTGTTCTCTCCTCGTCACCTCTAGGCATGTCAAGTTGTAGCTCGTGATATGCTGACATCACTTCATCAACCCCGATACGAGCATAGCCAACTGGAATGGGATTGAAATGGAAGGTTGCTTCTGGGGGATTTGCTAAAGCATAGCCGTCCGCCACCTTCATGCATAAGTTCTTCACTTTCATGTGTAGCTCACAGTTAGTCCTGTCTTTGATATCATCCACAGGGTACCTAGCTAGCAGTGCATCGTCATCGATATCAGCCGGGGTGGAACCCACACTGCTTCTTGGCATAGATGGCATGGTGGTATCCAATGCTGGGTCGATCTGCTCATGCTACCGCTGAGACACCCTTTCCTGGATGAGTGTGTCGATCTACTCCTGCTGTCGCCAGACTCTGGATTCCAACTTCAGGTGCTTTGATTTGAGGCCTTCAAGGCGTAGTTATTCCTTCTTCTTTCGCTCCTCCTGCATCTTATTTCTCGCACGGCTTCTGTAGTCGTCGTTCCAACCAGCAAACCCCTCAAACCACGGAACAACGCCTTTCCCTCGTGTTCTTCCCGGGTGTTCAGGATTCTTCAGGGCGCGCGTAAGTTCGTCGTCCTCTTTGTTGGGCGTGAACAACCCCATTCGAGCTTCTTCTATTTTCATCAGAATTTCATCTATCACTTTTTTAAGACTTGCCTTCACCATAATAGCCCATGTCTTTGGGTCCAACTTCCCTCCATGCGCATAAAACCACGTCCTACACCTCGGGGGTCAGGTCACTGTAACTGGAGTGACATTTGCACTAGTCATATCTTTATCGGATTGATCCCACTTAGGCAGGGCCGTCTAGTAGCCACCTGGCCCCAGAGTATGGTGCCACTCCTTTTTCGCAGCATTAATCTTGTTCTTTCTCGACCGTTCCTTAGCTACTTCCGATTCCTTGAACTTCATGAAATAGTCCCAGTGATCTTTTGCTTTCACCAGTGCTCCCTCGAATTTTGGAGTCGTCTTGTTTGCTTTGACGTACGTAGCCCATGCATTTTTCTTGAAGGTGTTGAATGCGATCGCCATCTTTTTAAGAGCATAGTATCTGACTTTATTCAGATCTGCATCTGTCAAGTTTTCTGGTAGTGTGAAATGTGAAAGCAGCTTGGTCCAAAGCACATCTTTTGCTCTTTCATCGACAAAAGTAACTCCTTGTCGATCTCCCTTTACTAGCTTTTTTCATTCTAGTGTGGAGATCGGGATTAGTTCGCTGACAATAACTCCGCATTGATTCTTGAACTTGGTCGCATTTTTCTTAGGTTCAAGCGGTTCACCAGTTGATGTATTGATGGAAATTATGCTGAACTTTACGCCAGTGTCCAAATTTTTGGCCGGGCCTTGATTTACCCTATCACTTGTAGAAGATTTGCTCGATCCGGAGGCCTAAAAGAAGAAATATCAATTCGTTAATACATATACAACTCAATTAAGACATGTAATGATCACCGGGTGGCTTATATAATAAATATACCTCGCCGGTCTTTGTTATTTGAAGAACATTTTCTTGGTCAACATCGTTGTCGAATTCATCTATTCTTTTGTCTTCATCAAACATACAACCCTCACCGGAATTGTTCAGATATTGCGAGCTGTCATCATCTTCATGTTCATGCTCTGGGCTCGTGGAGCATATGATGTCGAACAGAGCCTCTTCTCCTTCTTTGTCGGTATTGTCCATAGCTTATACTTAACTAACCCGAAAGGAAGATAAAACAATTTAGTATTCAAATTAGAATGCATGCAATCAAGAAGGAAAACTGAATCATAGTACATAATATGCATCATCGAATATAATCTCAAATAAATCGTCTCGAATATTATCGAATACAATCTATAATACATCTCGAATATTATTACCAATACATCTAGAATATTATTAATTATATCATATCACTACTACAGATACAGTTGACGTCTCGCGCGGCAGTCGATGGACACCCAAAGAGAAGGAACTTTGTAAGGATCATAGCTCGGGTGAGATCCCTGAAGAACCTGTCAGGTATTGGAAAACCTAACGTCCAACGCATCCATGTACCGACAGACGTGCTTGTCCTCCTCCCTGTCACGGCGATGTACCACCTCCGGCGGGGCCGACTGCCTCCGCACCGAAAGTGGCCCACGTGAACGCCACCAAAGAAGCTCCGGGTCGACGACGGGACCCGGGTTCCTCACCAAGCATAGCACCTACCAGTGCCAGCCAGGCGGGGCCCAGTGCCGAACGTTGCCCCTCTGAAGTAGGATGTCGTCGCGAACGAGTCGACGACGAGGATGGGGGCCAGTCATCATTGACTCCGAGAATTTTTTTTTATGAAAACAAATTCCTCTAACATTTAATTTACATTCAAAATTCATAAAATTAACTTCTAATTAAAATTCATCTAACATCTAATTAACATCTAATATACATCTAACATCTAATATAAATCTAATTCATCTAACATCTAATTAATTAACATATAATTAACATTCAAAAATCAACTAATATATATCTAATTAACATCTAATATACATCTAACATTTAATTAACATCTAATTCATCTAACATCTAATTAACATTCAAAATTCATCTAATTAACATCTAATTAACAACTAATATACATCTGATTAACATCTAATAGATCTAAAATTCATATAATTATTAATACAAAAAATCCAGAGGCTAGTCAGGGGCTCATAGCGGGGCGACGGCCGGTGAGGCGACGACGACGGCAATGGCGCGCGAGCTCGATAAGGCGGGGCCGGGCAGCGCGTGATGGGGGGCGGCATGTCTGGGGTGGTGACGACGTGGGCGGCGCGTCGGAGGCGACGACGTGGGCGGCGATGACGTCGGGCGTGCGCGGGCGGTGATCTCCTTTGTGGTCGAAGAGACGAAGAAAGTAGAGGGAAAATGAAAAAAGTTCAAGTGCTGCTTATATAGGAGGACCTTTAGTCGGGGTTGGTGGCTCCAACCGCGACTAAAGACCCCCCTTTAGTCGCGGTTGGAGCCATCAACCACGACTAAAGGTGAATTTCAATGGGCGCGGGCGGCGGGAAGCGAAACCCTTTAGTCGCGGTTGGTGGCTCCAACCGTGACTAGGGGGGGGTCTTTAGTCATGGTTGGATCCACCAACCACGACTAAAGGCCAGTTCCTGGCATGGGGCACTACGATGGAAGTTTAGTCCCACCTCGCCAAGCGAGGGGCAGCCGCACTGGTTTATAAGCCACGCTGCGGCTGCTCCCTCGAGCTCCTCTCTAAGCAGGCCTATGTGGGCCCATCGAACCTCTGCGACCCTGTTGGGCCTATTGGGCCTGCATCCTGGCCCAAGTTTAGTTTCTAGTCGTATGCATGCCGTGGCGGCCCAGTAGGCGGCCTATTTTTTAATTATTTTCCATTTTTTTTGTTTTTTTCTTTATTTATTTTCTTTTGTATCTGAGTATTTTTGTGCTTTATTGAGAGTTAATGAGTGAATCGTTTTGCGTTAGTTCATAAAAATTATAAACCTTCTGTTAGTGGCAGTAGTTTTCAAATTCGAATAGTTTAAATTTGAATTATTTGAAATTTATGTGAATCACTAGTTTGTGAATAACTTTACTTTAATAATAGATTTTCCAGTGATTCTTTTTTCTACGATTTAATATTATCGTGTTTTATCATATATCCAGTTTGGTAATTCGTAGGTTGTTTAAAAAATGAAATGCCTTTGTAACAGGCGAGTTTTCGTCCGAAACCCTGATACTTCGAAAGAGATTGTCCATTTTATACATGAAGTGCATCCAGTTTTTCCCGTAACTCTCTCAACTTTCTATAACATGCTATGTGGGTGAAATGATGATACCATGAAAACTTTCAAACTTTTTAGAGTTCATTTGAAGTGCTTTTCTATTTCAGGGTTATTTTGCTGAAAAAAATCAGCAAATGCATGGAAAATAGCAAATGAAGTCAGAAAGGGTTGAAAAATGATGACATGGCTTTTAATGGTGCATTTTGAACACACAAAAAGTGTGGTGTTCAAATAAGTTAAAAAAATGAAATGCCTTTGTAACAGGCGAGTTTTCATCGGAAACCCTGATACTTCAGAAGAGATTGTCTATTTTCTACACGAAGTGCATCCAGTTTTTTTCGTAACTCTCTCTACTTTTGATAACATGCTATGTGGGTGAAATGATGATACCTTGCCAAATTTCAACCTTTTCAGAGTTCATTTGAAGTGCTTTTCAATTTCAGGGTTATTTTGTGGAAACAAATCAGTAAGTGCATGAAAAAATAGCAAATGAAGTCAGAAAGGGTTGAAAACTTATGATGTGGCTTTGAATGGTGCATTCTGAACACACAAAAATTATGGAGTTCAGATAAGTTAAAAATATGAAATGCCTTTGTAACAGGCGAGTTTTCGTTCGAAACCCTGATACTTCGAAAGAGATTGTCCATTTTGTACACGAAGTGCATCCAGTTTTTGCCGTAACCCTCTCAACTTTTAACATGATATGTGGGTGAAATGATGATACCATGCCAACTTTCAACCTTTTCATAGTTCATTTTAAGTATTTTTTAATTTCAGGGTTATTTTGCTGAAACAATCAGTAAATGCATGAAAAATAGCAAATGTAGGCAGAAATGGTTGAAAAGTGATGATGCGGCTTTGAATGGTGCATTTTCAACACACACAAAATATGGAGTTCAAATAAGTTAAAAATGAAATGCCTTTGTAACAGGTGAGTTTTCGTCCGAAACCTTGATACTTCGAAAGAGACTGTCCATTTTGTACACCAAGTGCATCCAGTTTTTGTCGTAACCCTCTCAACTTTTTAGAACATGCTATGTGGGTGAAATGATGATACCATGCCAACTTTCAACCATTTCAGAGTTCATTTGAAGTGCTTTTCAATTGAGGGTCATTTTAGCTCAAAATAAATCATGAACTGCATGAAAAATAGTAAATGAGGTCAGAAAAGGGTTGAAAAGTGATGATGTTGCTTTGAATCATGCATATTGAATGCAGAAAAAGTCTTGACTTGAAATATGTTGAAAATTGAGATAACATAATAAATAGCAAAAATGAACATAGATGCGCTTATGTAGGGAAAATTCGACCTGAAATCAGACTGGAATTCAGTTTGATTTGAGGTCAAATTTCTCCATATAAGGGCATCTATTTTCAATTTGAGAGGAATTCGACAAGGCAGAGAGGGGTGGGCTTATAAACTGGTGCGAGCCATAGGCTGACCATGATCAACCTTCAATTTTGCGAGGTGGGACTAAACTCCCACCACAACCATGACCAACCTTTAGTCCCGGTTGGTGGCTCCAACCGCGACTAAAGGTTAGCCTATAGTCGCGGTTGGAGCCACCAACCGGGACTAAAGGTTCCCGTGCGGCCACATGCTGACGCCAGCCTACCACCACACCTTTAGTGCCGGTTGGAGCTACCAACCAGGACTAAAGGTCCATAACGAACCGACACTAAGGATCCCCGTCACGAACAGACACTAATGATCACATTAGTGCTAGCTCAAAAGCCAACCGGGACCAATGATGCGGACAAAAGGTCGGTTTTCTACTAGTGCCAAGCCTTAGTATGAATGACATATTTTCTAATCTTTCTAATCTTCAAGCGCATTGCATCCATCTTGATCTTGTGATCGTTGACGACATCGGCAACATGCAACTCCAATTCCATCTTATCCTCCTCAATTCTTTTCAATTTTTTCTTCAAGTAATTATTTCCTTTTTCAACTAAATTTAACCTCTCGACAAGAGGGTCGGTTCGAATTTCCGGTACACATACCTCCTAGATAAAAACATCTATGTCACGTTGGTCGGCATAATTGTCGTACACACTAAATCAAACAAATAATTATAAAAGATAATATACCACATCCAAATCATAGACAGGACGAGGACCGATGGGGACGGATACCCAAACCATGGCACTATACAATAATAAACAATAATACAAGTATTAAAATTATACAAGTATCTATCTAAATCATACAAGTAAGATTTTTTTTCTTTTAGAAAGAAGATAAGAACAGGAGGCTCACCACGGTGGTGCCGACGACGAGATCGACGCGGGAGATCGACGGCGGTGAGGACGGGGACGGGGATGGCACCCTACACATGTGCAGACTCTAAGAAGTTAATTTCATCTCTAATTGTGCGTCTAAATCAAAAGAACTCCCACATACACTCCTCCACTAAAACCCACAAACCACACTCCACTTCTAGAGCATTTGAAATGAGCTAAACTAGCAGTGAGGGATAAAACGATGAAGTCGTTAACCTTTGAGAACACTTGTGTAGTTGGTGCACCGCCAAACCTAAAAAAATCTTAGAAAAAATGTAGGTTGGAGGTCGAGCTTGGAGAGGAGTAAACTTAAGTGTGGCTGTGGCATTTTATCGAACACCTCATGTGCATAGGAGGTGAGAACACAGAGCAACACACCTCCCAAATGCCGTCCCACCAAAAAAAAGAGGAGTGAGTGGGCAGGGGCGAGCATATATATAGGCGTTGTATAAGTCCCGGTTGGTGGCTAGCACCGGGACTAAAGGTGCCTCTTTAGTCCCAGTTCCAGCCACCAACCGGGACTAAAGGGGCTCGGCTTGAAGCGAGGCCCTTTAGTCCCGGTTCCCGTGTGGAACCGGGACTAAAGGGGTCATACGAACCGGGACTGGTTCCCTTCAAGGCCCGGCCGGCGCCCTGGCCTCACAAACCGGGACTAATGCACCCATTAGTTACGAACCGGGACTAATGCGACATTCTGGCCCGTTTCAAAGCCCGATTTTCTACTAGTGGTATGTATTAATCATATTATATTCTAGTTTGTGGAAATCATTCAAACTGAGCTTAATTAATATAAACTTAAAGAATCTATGTTTTCCTTAAGTTAGCCAAAATGTGCATTTGTTTCTAAAACAAAGGGCACATTCATGTTCAAAGAAGCCTATGGGGTTTTCTGTGCAATATTTGATACAATATTGTAAATAGGTGTAGATTTTAGGCAGTGGATTTTGCAAGCATGCTAGATTTAATCAAACTATTAATGAAAGGAATATATGGTACAAATTTGGAAAATATATTAATCCTTCTGAGCATAAAGTATCTTCCAAACTATTATTTGTGCGAATAAGTTAGAGCTCCAGGACATATTCGTAAATATGAGAAGGAACATGGATCATGTACTAACATTTCCTTTATTAACAGTGTGAGTATAGATCAATCACGCCATCAAAAAAATAACAAGACAAAAGAATATTAGTGTAACATAATTTGTAAACTACACATATATGGAAATAGTTTGTTTAGGAATTTATTTACTCATAAATCCATTCTACCACACTATAACCAGTACACGTATTTGCATGTTATTGCTTGCAATAAATCGAAAATATACTACAATTAGTATTTCCCCTCTTAATTTCAAACAACTGTTACCATGAAATATTAATTAATAACTAGCTACCTTTTTTACTTTGTATAATCACAAATATATGCAATTATCACCAACCAAATGTATGAGTTGTTCCTCAAAAAATTGCACAAGTTGTAAGTTCAAACATTACTACAATTCTTTGTGCTTGTACTTGTGCTACTCATATAAATTCAGCACTGTTTTCTGCTACCCAAAAAAGAAAATAAGATCAGCACTAGCACCCAAGACATAATTTTATAGAAGAAACCCATCAGGAATGAGGGGCCAGAAAATACAACCCGACGGGATTCGAACCTTGCTCGGGTAAGTCAATGCCCTCCCTTGCCACTAGCATACAACCTAGTCCTCTATCCTCCTCAAACTGCATAGGGTTTTCTACTCCTGCTGTGTTCTTATCGATTATAAAGATCAATCCCGCCTAATTTATTTAATACTACACTTCTGCTTCGGTAGATCCCCTAAACACATCAAGGGCTAAGATGTGCCCATACCCCTTCACTGCCACGGGCACGATCGTCTTAAGTTAGAAAATCTAGCCCGCGCGTTCCCCCGCGCGGCGCGCCCTTGTATACCGCACCGCGAGGCGAGCCGAGCCGAGCCGAGCCGCTCAGCAGCCGTAAGGACGCGAGCCGAGCCGCACGCCTTGGGCCCACTATGTTAGACCGGTGGCGGCGTGCGTGTCGATGTGGCGCCGCGCGTGCGGGGTGGTTTGACTCCCTCGTCGCGGGAATAGCGCCGCGACTGGGGTGGTTTCCTCCCGAGGAGATCGCGCGCCTGCCGCTTCCGTCGCCCCGTCGCCTGCCACCACTTTAATTCCGCCGTGTCCCATCGCTTGCCGCCGCCTCGGCTCGCCACGTTGATGCCTCGGCTGAAGCGCCGTCCGCCTCGGCTGCCACGGCGCATCAATGCCCACAACCGCCCCCGGCCCCGGCCGCCCCTCCCCGTCGCTATATAAACCCACCCCGCGCCGTCGGGTCTTCCCACCGTCGCCTACCTCACCCCGACGCCCCTCCCTCTCTTCTCTCCCACGCCGCTTCGATGGCCTACAGCACCGGCAACAGCTCCGGGCACGGCGGCGCGGCACCGGGCGGCTCATGGCCAACGTCCCTGACGTTGAGGGACGCGAACAACCTCTGTTATTTTGGCCTCCTCGTCTCGCCGTTGTCCCACCTGCTGCACGGGTGGCACGTCACCGCCGACGGCTACGCAACCCTCGCCCCCGGCGCCACCGACGAGCAGGTGCGCAACCATCCCGGTGGCCGCTAGAACATCGGCAAGCGCTGGCAGTTCTGGCATGGCCGCGACTACTGGGCGACGGTGGCCGAGTGACGCCGGGCTGCACGTGTTGGGCGCCGCTACGAGCCACCGTCCGCACCACCTGCACCGACAGTTGACGCGCCACCACCGCCGGCCATGGAGGTCCCGCTGCAGCAGATGCTGCTGGCGCAGGAGGGCGACCCCGGCGATGTCCCGCTGCATCAGATGCTGCAAGAGTCGTATGGACTATGTTTTAATTTCAAGTACTATGTATAAATTTATTTCGAGAAGTTTGAATGAAATATCGAGAAGTTCGTATGAAATATGTTTGAATTAAATTTTGACGGTATATTATTTATTTGTTTATTAGACTTTAATGACAACGAAAGAAAATAAAAAATTTATAAACGTATTACAAAATTTATTAGTTATGTAAAACAGAAAAAAATGTTAGTTATATGAACGATGATGAGTGGAGTTGTTACAAAAATAGAAAAAGGTTGAAACCAAAAATAGAGAAAAGTTTAAACAAACAAAAAAGGAAAAGTTTCAACAAAAATAAAGTTTGTATGAACTACGTATTTTTGTCTTAGGGTTGAAACAAGAAACTTGTTTAAAAAATTATTTTAATTTTCTGTATGTTAGGGTTTTATCCCGGAAAATCATAGAAAATAATAGAAATTCATGCAATGTCAAATAGCTCCGAAACTTTGCAAGCATGCTTTTCATGATGGTACAAGGCCATGAAATCTTTTTGGGTTCATTTCCAAGATGTCGAAAAAAATGTCCCTCGAGACGGGCCCTTCGCTCCTACCCGAACGACCACCGTAGAACAAGGTCATTTTTGGCCATTTTCAGATTGACCCCAGATTTTACAAGGGAGTGGGCATGGCCACCCTAGGACCCCACGTCAAATTTGAATGAAATCTGATAACATACGTCCGTTGCCGACCCTGCCAGAATGTTTCTTAGGGTTTCCGCATGGAAAATCACAGAAAATGCATGGAATGTCAAAAAATCAAAAAAAAATGCCGTGCCACCTTGTGATGACCCACGGAGGTTGTGGAAAAAATTGGGTCTGTTTCGTGGAGCAGAGAATCATGATCGCGTTGCAACCCCCCTTCCGCCCTGCCGACACCCTAGGGTTACGCAGGATGTACATGCATACATGCACGAAGTCCACCCAACTTTTGCAAGCGCGTAAGCATGCCCACCCGAGGACCCCACGCCAAAAATGAACGAAATCGTAGACCAAACGCACGTTGCGTCACGTCTGGCAACTGTTTCTTAGGGTTTTCGAATGGAAAATCACAGAAAATGCATGGAATGTCAGAAAATCAAAAAAATTTCCGTGCCACCTTGTGATGACCCACAGAGGTTGTGGATAAAAATTGGGTCCGTTTCGTGGAGCGATGATCGCGTTGCAACCCCCCTTCCGCCCTTACCGACACCCTAGGGTTACGCGGGATGTACATGCATACATGCATGAAGTCCACCCAATTTTGGCGAGCGCGTGAGCATGCCTACCCTAGGACCCCACACCAAAAATGATCGAAATTGTAGACCGAACGCATGTTGCGTCACGTCCGGCAACTGTTTCTTAGGGTTTTTGCATGAAAAATCACAGAAAATGCATGGAATGTCAAAAAATCAAAAAAAATTGTCGTGCCACCTTGTGATGACCCACAGAGGTTGTGGATAAAAATTGGGTCTGTTTCGTGGAGCGATGATCGCGTTGCAACCCCCCTTCCGTCCCCTACCGACACCCTAGTGTTACGCAGGATGTACATGCATACATGCATGAAGTCTACCCAACTTTTGCGAGCGCGTGAGCATGCCCACCCTAGGACCCCACGCCGAAAATGAATGAAATCATAGACCGAACGCACGTTGCGTCACGTCCGACAACAGTTTCTTAGGGTTTTTGCATGGAAAATCACAGAAAATGCACGGAATGTCAAAAAATCAAAAAAATTGTCGTGCCACCTTGTGATGACCCACAGAGGTTGTGGAAAAAATTTGGGTCCGTTTCGTGGAGCGGAGAATCATGATCGCGTTGCACCCCCCATTCCGCCCCTACCGACACCCTAGGGTTACGCAGGATATACATGCATACATGCATGAAGTCCACCCAAATTTTGCGAGCGCGTGAGCATGCCCACCCTAGGACCCCACGCCAAAAATGAACGAAATCGTAGACCAAACGCACGTCGCATCACGTCCGACAACTGTTTCTTAGGGTTTTCGAATGGAAAATCACAGAAATGCATGGAATGTCAGAAAACCAAAAAAATTGTCGTGCCACCTTGTGATGACCCACAGAGGTTGTGGAAAAAATTGGGCCAGTTTCGTGGAGCGGAGAACCATGATCGCGTTGCAACCCCCCTTCCGCCCCTACCGACACCCTAGGGTCACACAAGATGTACATGCATACATATATGAAGTCCACCCAATTTTTGTGAGAACGTGAGCATGCCCACCCTAGGAACCCACGCCAAAAATGAATGAAATCGTAGACCGAACGCACGTTGCGTCACATCTGGCATCATCGGGCACTACGTCTGGTTCTTCCTCTTGATCTTCAGCTTCCCCCATTGCAGCATCACCGTATTCAGGGGGATAGTTTACATCATCCTCTTCTTCTTCATTGTCTTCCATCATAACCCCTCTTTCTTCGTGCTTGGTCCAAACATTATAGTGTGGCATGAAACCCTTCTCAAGCAGGTGGACGTGAAGGGTTTTCGAGTCAGAGTAATCCTTCGTATTCCCACAGATAGTACATGGACAATACATAAAACCATTCTGATTGGTTGCCTCAGCCACTTCGAGAAAGTTATGCAGGCCCTTAATGTACTCGGAGGTGGGTCGGTCACCGTACATCCATTGCCGGTTCATCTGCGTGCATTATATAATTAAGTGTATCAAAAACCATTACAAAACAACATGACTAGAGAAGTGACCAAATTAATAGAAGTTGATCATCACATTAAAAGCAAAGTACAATAGTGACCAAAATAAATACATAAAGTTCATACATAGTTCTCTAAAGCACCTAATTAAAACATACATTGAAACTATGTAAAACATTTAAATGTAACAACAAATGTGATCATAACCGCAACTAAGCTACCAATTGATCCAACGACATAATAATACCACACTAGTGCAGAACCGGCGTATTGTCGCGGGTCATAAGGTCCTTTAGTGCCGGTTCTCGAACCGGCACTAAAGGGTGGGGACTAAAGCCTACCCCCTTTAGTACCGGTTCAACACGGCCCGGCACCAAAGGCCCTCCACGTGGCGTTAACGCCGCCGTGGGCTGGGGGGGGGACCTTTAGTTCCAGTTGGTAGCACCAACCGGGACTAACAGTATTGAGTTTTTTTTAGTTTAGTTTTATTTTTCCTTTTAATTCTTTAGGGGTTTATGAATTAATTATGGTTTAATTTTCCTTTTAATATTGTGTTTTCCATTTAATTAATTTTTATTTCAAACATATATTACGCTATTACGTACATATTGTACACACGTTGTGCATGCGCATATATATAAATATAAATAGAATTTCTCGTAGAACCGATCATATATATATATATATATACAATTTCTCTTACAATTTGAGGATCATTACATATATATATGCAGGCCCCGCAGAAATCCAGCTAATCGTCACCCCGAGAGATCTTGTAATGGTATTCTTCTTTGGGATTTATGACCTCATCGAGCAGAAATCCAGCTAATTCCTCTTGAATTCCTCGTACCCGAGCCTCTGGTATGAGCTGGCCCCGCACCTCCGTCAGCTACAAGATGAAGATCAAGATGAATATATTAGTTGTGTGTATATATATTAGCTAGATCATGATAAAAATTATGGATAGTGTTCTGGCAAACATATCTAAAGATTTCTTTCGTTCTGCTCCTTTTAGACGTGATCATGCGAATGTACTCGCAAACGTAGTATCCACAGAAACTAGTCCTCTGCTTTTGCACCATGCACTTTACGAGAATAATATTCAATCAGGTAATAAGTAATCAAGCATGATAATTGTATTGAAACTACAATTAAAGAGATGCACGGACGTAGCTAGCTAGCTAGTAGTACTTAATTACCTTGGATCGCACCCATTTTAGTTGTGGTGCCCAGTCGCCTGGGACCTGTTTGATGAACTTGGCCCAAGCCCTGCCCACCGGCAAAGAAAATGAATAAATGAGTTATTAACTAGTTGATATCAGGAAATGAAGTAGTTATAGAGGCCAACATAGTGCGATAATGATTGAAATTACTTGTCGAGCAGCCCCCTCATGATTGCGTATTCGGATGCATCCTTTAATAGCGAGTGGAGTACTTCAACTTTTACCTTCTCAACTTCAATGATTAACCAAATCCAGTGGTAACTACATAACGCATCGACAACATTTATTAACATCTAGTAAGCAAAAAATAGAATTTGTAGTACAAGATATATATGGTTGGGTGTTTAGATGGATCAAAAATTCTAGCATTTTTCTCCGTGTCTTTTCTCAAATATGAAGTTTCCATATCTTTTGATTAATTGTATTTGAGTCAATGAACCCAACACAATAGCGTCCAGCTTGTTTCATTTCTTGCATCTTCATTCTGCACAATACCACAGAAACGAATATAGTGAGAATAATTCCAGGTAATGAACGAGAGCACAACTAGCTAGAGACTTTAAATTATAGAAAGAAATCACTTACAGACAATAACAACTGACTAAAGATTTATCAAGTGCGTCTTGATTGAATAACTAGAACAACTCTGCTTAATGAACCCACACATCATTTTTATGGAAGTAATGCCTCTCTTGGACTCTCACCATGAGGGACTCTTCATTGGTATTAGCTGTTATTTGCATGTACCAGGTATTCAATTCATACATTCTCGTTGATAGAAGCTTGACATCTTCAGGCTTGACCAGAGGTTTGCCACGGGCATATTGATATTTTACTTCTGACTCTTTAAGCACGGGCATTTCCTAAAGGCCTAGGAGTTGTTCAACAGTGACACCGGCCTCTTTAGCCATCCTAATATGTTCTTCGGTTACTTCTGGCCGAACGGGCGGTACTCACAGGTGTTTCTGAGCGGGGGGATCGATTGCACTGCCTGTTCTCCCAGCCGGGGAATAGTTTTCTTGCACACTCCTTGGCTCGAGCTCAAGCTCGACTCCTTTTTTCCTGCAAGATATGACTTCTTGATAGACTGCACATAGTCCCCTAAACCCTAAGCGACTAAGCAATTATTTGAGTGGCTAACTTACGTGTATAGAAAGTAAAATATGGTGGTCTACGCATAACGGACGTGAACTAGTAATGATCACTAACTGATCCTGAACACCTACTTACGTCAAACATAACCCCACCGTGTTCTCTTTCGGATAAGGACTCACGAGAAGAGACAGTCACGTTTACGCACACAATTGGTGTATTTTATTAGAGTTTACTTCAAGTTTGCTATGACCGGGTGTTAAACAAAGTACCCAAATTGTCACATGACCACGGGCACGGCTTCTCGAAAAGATTTAACCCTGCAGGGTGCTCCAACTCGTCCATCACAAATTAACCACACGCAGCGGGAATAACCTCAGCCACGGATCTCGTGATCTTCCTAGGCAATTCCAAAGGAATCCAATACCTCGAGATAGCCCGAAAAGATCAAAATTCCTCACTCGACGTTCGAGAAAGGTAAAACAAATCCAGCAAGGCCTCCCGGTGAGCCAGATCCGCAGCTAGAGCCGTGCGCTCTCTATCAACGGGCGTCATCCGTCTATGCGAAGTGGACGGTAGCCTAAAAATGCCTCGAGTTGCCCCGAGGTGGCACTGCCGACTGCTAGGTAGGTGGACCAACACTCATGCGGAGCGCTGGCCCAGGGGTTGATTAATCATCCACGGGGTTCGGAAAGTCCCTATGCAAGTTCATTAGTTATTAGGCAAATATAGTACCAATGTTGGGCCTTGCCAGATAAGTTTTGTCCCAAAACACAAATCAAGGGGGTCCCCATAACAACCCCGAGCATGTTAGGAGTGCTGAATTATGGAACATAACACCGGTTCACAAGTAACTAGGGCGGCAAGAGTGGAACAAAACACCGAGCAAAAGGCCAAGTCTTCCACCCTTTACCAAGTGTACAAATGCATTAAATTAAATAGCAATAATATTGTGATATAACAAAAGAATGTCCATGTTGTCACATGGAAGCAATTGCACCTACAGCTAGAAACGCTATAAGAGGGCTGAGCAAGCGGTAACATAGCCAAACAATGGTTTGCTAGGATGTGGAAGGGTTAGAGGCTTTTCATGGCAATGTTGGGAGGCTTGACAAACAAGTGGTAGGTAGCGTGAAATAATGATAAAAACGAGACAACTAGCATAGCAATGATAGTAGTGGTATCCAAGGAAATGTGTCATCTTGCCTGAGATCCCGCTCGAAGAAGACCGAGTCCATGAAGAAGACAAACCAACGTAGTCAAACGAATCCTCACACTTTGAACGCTTTCGGAACTCTATCGAGAAGAAGCAAACCAAAACAAACAATCAACACAAGATACACCACAACATATGCATGACACGATGCGCAAACAAATATGATGTATGTCCGGTTTAATATGCAATGCATGACAATTCACATCAACCAAATTCTACACATTAAAGTGAAGCTCAATATGCAACGAGTTGCATATTGACGAAACTCCATGTTCGAATTATTTAATTCACTCTTGTTTAGGTACTCATCAATATTAAATGTTGTTAAACATGACAAGAGGTGAAGCATAAGTAAACTACACTATCTAGGCATCTTAAATGAGGCCGGAATCAACTTATAGTGTTTCCGAAACGACCTCATATGTTAATTTCGAAATCGGTCCAGATCTGAACTAATCATATTTTATATTTTGTTAAACAGTGAAATAAATGTTACCGTGTGATTCTACATATATGGAACATCTCAAACGGAGCTACGGCCTAAAAGATATGAGCAACACAAGATGCATAAGTCATGAATGCAAATGCATGGAAAATACCATCACAAACATTTCAAGTCATGAATGCAGCAAGTTACTATGAAACTACATGAGAATCTAAGCAAGTTTCATATGCAACATGTTCAAAACGGAACTATGGTTCAACAAATACAACCAACGCAAGTTTTAGTTGAAATCTGCCCAAAACAGCAAGATAGCATTTTGCACGCATGAAAACAACAAGTTACAATATTCTAAAATGCATAAACTAAGCATGGGGCAGTAGTATATAACACACACTTCATTTCATCTTCACAAATCATATTCAAAACATGCATGGATCACATGGTAGGAAGCTCACAAGGTGGCTACCTGAAAACAGTTTCAGACTTAGTGAAAATAGCAGTTTTGACAGTGCAGTTTTTATCACGAAGGCATATTGACAACAGTAAAACTATATGCTACAGGGCTTATTATGGCACGAAACTTAAAATCACACTAAAGGACATTATCAACTTCAAATAACTCCATTAAACCTACCACAAAAGGGTTCTAGATCACTAGGATAAACACATGACAAGGCAGCAACAAAATATTACAGATTCCAGACTTAGAAATATTTTGGACCCTCAAAACAGCATAATTTTATAGCATGTTGACAACAACAAAATAACACCTAAACATGCGTTTCTACGACAAGCAAAATGTCCAGGGGCTAGGACACATATCAAAGGCACATCTCATGTTAAAAATTCTTTCATATCATGCATGTATTAAACCACACGAAAATAACAAAAGGGCATCACCGCAAAAATGACATGCACACAAAATGCTCAAATGACAAAACTAAATGCACGGATAAATTAGATGGATTTTTCTACCCCGAAAACATATATTATATGCATAGGTTCAAGTAGGAAAATATTTCATAATTAATTATGCAAGTTTATGGCATAATTTATTAGCAAGGATATTTATGCAAAATAAATGCAAACACCATGCCATCATTTTTATCATGCATGAACATGCGATGCCGACAATATGAACATTTTAGATATATGGTTTTATTTAATTCCGATGCATGTCAAGAAATTATGCGAAATGCCAAATCATGACAATTATGTGAAATAACAGAAAATGGCATGTTAAATATTTTAAGCATGGATGATAATGACATACCATTAAACTACACATTTTTCTATGCAGTTTACATGTTTAAATTTTTTATTACGAAGAACGGTTAATTATCTATAACATTTTAAATATGCAAACCGGCCTACACATAAAAATAAATAAAAAACGTAGGGGAGGGGCTGGCTGGGCTCACCCATGGGCCTGGCCCATTAGGTGGAGAGGGGCCTGGCTGGGTTGAAGGGAGGCTGGCCCGCTGCCGGCCTGGGACGCGCCACGAGGAGGCGGGGACGCAAGGCGGCGGCGGGAACGGGCCGCGGGGAGGCAGATCCGGCGGGGGGGAGCTGCGCATCCGACCGGAGGGGAGGTCCTGGCGGCGGCGGAGCTCCGGCGGAGGCGACCTGCGGGAAGAACGAGAGCGCGGGGGGGAGCCGGCGGCGGCTGCGGCGCGAGGCTCCCGAGCGGCGCGGCCACGGGGACGGGAGCAGCGGGAGGAGCTGCGGAAGTGCCATGGGAGGAACGGGAGGAGCTCGGGGACGGGCCCAGATGACTCATGTTCGACCTTTCGGTCTCTTGTGTTCCGAGGCCATGTCTGTACATGCTAGGCTCGTCAAATTTAACCCGAGTGTTCCGCGTGTGCAACACTGGCTTACACCCGTCGTATGTGAACGTAGAGTCTATCACACCAAATCATCACGTGGTGTCTCGACACGAGACGAACTTTCGCAATGGTGCACACTCGGGGAGAACACAATTCATCTTGAAATTTAAGTGAGGGATCACCTTGTAATGCTACCGTCAACCTAAGAAAAACAAGGTGCATAAAAGGATTAACCTAACATGGAATTCATAAGTGACATGATATGGCCATGAACTTGTGCTTTTGATCTCCATCTTAAAAGCATTTGCATGATCTCCATCGTCACCGGCATGACACCATGATCTCCATCATCTTGATCTCCATCAATGTGTCGCCATCGGGGTTGTCGCACCCACTATGCTTCTACTACTATTGCTACCGTTTAGCGATAAAGTAAAGCATTACATAGCGCTTAATGATTGACACGTAGGTCATACAATAACTAAAGACGACCCTATGGTTCCTGCCGGTTGCCGTACTCATCGACATGCAAGTCGTGAAATTCTATACATCACATGATCATCTCATACATCACATATATCTCATCATGTAATTGGCCATATCACATCACAACATACCCTTTAAAAACAAGTTAGACGTCCTCTAATTGTTGTTGCATGTTTTACGTGGCTGCTACGGGTATCTAGCAAGAACAATTCTCACCTACGCGTAAACCACAACGGTGATGCATAAATTGTTTTCAACCTTCTCAAGGACCACCTTTGTCGAATCCGATCCAACTAAAGTAGGAGAAACTGACACCCGCTAGCCATCTTTTGCAACAAGTGTAGTTGAGGGAACTAGTCTCTCGTAAGCGTACGAGTAAGGTTGGTCCGGGCCGCTTCATCCCACAATACCGCTGAACCAAAACACGACCAAGGGAGGAAGAAATTTAAGCGTCAACGCCCACAAACTCTTTGTGTTCTACTCAAGATCTCATCTACACATAGACCTAGCTCTGATACCACTGTTGGGGAAGGTTGCATGGGAAACAAAAAAAATCCTACGCACATGCAGATCTATCCATGGTGATGAGCATCTACGAGAGGGAGAGTGGATCTATGTACCCTTGTAGATCGCTAAGCGGAAGCATTAAGAAACGCGGTTGGTGTAGTCGAACGTCTTCGCGATTCAAATCGCCGAGCGTCCCGCGATCCAATCACGATCCGTCCCGATCAAGTGCTGAACGAACGGCACCTCCGCGTTCAGCACACGTGCATCTTGACGATGATCTCTGCCTTCTTGATCCAGCAAGAGAGAGCGGAGAGGTAGATGAGTTCTCCGGTAGCGTGACGGCGCTCCGGCGATGGTGGTGGAGCTATTCCTGCAGGGCTTCGCCTAAGCACTGCAGAAAACCGATCTAGAGGAGAAACTATGCACTAGAGGCTAGGGTTGCACGTGGAAGAAGCACTTGTGCAAAAACCCTCAAACCCTCTAGTATATATAGGAGGAGAGGAGGAGGAGGAGGGGCTGGCGCAAGGGCCAAGCCCCACCTGATTCGGCCGGCTAGGGAGGAGTCCTCCTCTTCCCACTCCAAGTGGGATTAGGACTCCTTCCATCACTACTAGGAAAAAGGCTATAAGTGGCGCACCTATTTTGGCTATTAATGACGCACTATAGGTGCGCCACTATTATCACGCCACTACTAATAAATAGTAATGGCGCACGCCTGGTGCACCACTGTTAATCTACATAACAGTGGCGCACCACCTGGTGCGCCATTACTATCCCAGACACTAATGGCACAGCTAAAGTGTGCCATTACTAGGCCCAGAAGTGCGCCACTGCTGTTACTCCAAGGGGCCATGTGTATCTTGTGCTCTGTGTTACTAATGGCACACTTTTAGATAATGCGCCACTAGGGTGTTTATTTATGTGCGCCACTAAAGTGCAATATGGTGCGCCACTACTATGAATATTAGGATTTTTTTTTTGCTTTTCTGATATTTGCACAGGTTACAAAATACATTACAACACAAAATATAAACAGCACAACATATAAACAACAGATTTATCGAATACAATAGAAGATTAGTCTCCGAATACAATTCATCATATTAGTCTCTGAATTCAAAATACCGAACAAAGTTAGAACATTACAAGTCTCGAGACCACGAGTAGCGAGTTTGTCTTCACATTACCAGTCAATATCTAAACTACCATCACATAGAAGAGGGTTGTGGTCACGATGAGCATCATCCCGATGAAACTGATCTTCATCTGGTTCCTCCTCCGCTCCCTCCTCTCTCCCGCTAGATAGTGCGCGTATCTAGCTTCCGCCTCCGCCCTAGTGGTGTACCCTTTGTAACTATTACCGCTGAAACAGTGAACCTGTCTCCGACACTCCTCCGAGTCGTCGTAGACTCCGGGAACCTCACCCTTGTACACGACATATGACAACATCTCTATGCACTAGACAAACAAAACGTTAGTAGCAATTCACAGATAATATATAAGCAATATATAAGTATGCAACAAAAGGATCGGAAGAGAAAAACAACACATTAATAGCACGATTCATGGTCCTAGTAATAAATAGCATCGATTACATATAAGTTGAACGACTGTCCAAACTAAAGAGACATACAAGTTCATTAAAGTTTAATTACAACATGAGCTAATCGATATTTTAGAACTACATAACATCGATACTTTCGACTCGACTCAGGGACCGGAGCGTGGATGAAGCCGCAGTCTTTCGTGATGGTCATGAATGTGCGGTCATTGTCAGCCTGCATTTGTAGCGTTGTTTCTATTTCACTGTTGGACGGTTGACAGTTGAGGTAGAACTGCCCCGAGGTATGAAGGAGATCTTGATAGATGATTTCCGCAAACTCCGACTGGATGCGAAAGAATTCTTGTCTGA
This sequence comes from Hordeum marinum, assembly GCA_022496015.1. Lineage (NCBI taxonomy): Eukaryota > Viridiplantae > Streptophyta > Magnoliopsida > Poales > Poaceae > Hordeum > Hordeum marinum. Next base: position 39,211,578 of record CM039678.1, read on the forward strand.
TGTCCGCGTCCTGGATTGCCGACAAGCGTGCGGCCCATTCTTTGAGATTATTTGGTAGCATAAGGTGATGAAGGTCCCATACCATCGCCCACATGTGACGGAGAGCATAGTAGGCATCCTTCTGACGGCCAGGCGGCTGCTTGGCGCAGGGGAACGTCGTTACGTGGGTGAACACGTGCTTGTCGTACCTACAAATTGGCCTCCTGAAGGTGCCTCCAGATTTGGCATAGCCAGGGAGAACTTTCTTGATATTTGTGTAGTCTTTCTTCGATTGACGGTCCGAGTCGAAATACGTGGCCATGGAATATTTCGGGCTTAAGAGGATGAGTGTGCAATGTGTGTCACCGCACAAAACACGGAATGTTAGAAAAAAAGAACAATCAAAATCTAAGAAATCATATGTTACGGAGCGATGAGGGGATGACTTACCCGGAAAAGTAAGGCACGAGGAAGTTATCCTTATCTGGGTTCGCCAGAATGACACCTTCGAGGTATGAACTCGCGACTTGCCGGTCCCCAGCGCTGCCCAAGATCTTGGCATGCATGTAGAAGGGGTCGACTATCACGATGTCCGGGGTCTGGTCTCTAATGATCCACATCTCCATACTGAGCGAAAATAGCCGAATGAAGGTGTAGTGCAGCGGATAAAGGTTAAACATAGCGAAGATGTCATCAAACTGCAGGACGATCATACGCCCGATGGTGCTATCGACAAAGCCCTTGCCCTCTGGCACCTTGGCCACGAAAACCGGGTATGCGACATCATTCTCGAAGAGACGCCGCTTCTTCATAGAAAGAACACCGTCATGCAGACTCCGCATAGCACCGATTGCACCATTGAGCAGATTAGTCGGTAGCATCGTCCAACCCGCCACATGCACCCTCCTCGAGATATCCTTAAGTATTGGTGGCCCGTCCTGAGCACGGATCGTACTCGGTGCCGGCTGGCTCGCACCCTGGTTATTTTTTCTTTTCTGTCCCTTCTGCTTCTTCTGCTGTAATGGGATCGAGTTCTGCTCAGAGACCACCTTCTTGAGTGTGTTGGGGCTGATAATATTTCGCACCTCGGCTATTTGAGTCTCGGTGAAGGCGGCAGCTGGAGGCATCTCCTGAGAACTAAACAGACAATGCCTGTTGCAGGGTTGGGTTCTTGAGAAGGAGGCCCCAAGAATTCGTCATCGTACCCATGTTCGTTGATGTACTTATCGACGTTGGAAAATGTACCGTCGTCGTCGTCCGGATCCTGTGCCATATGCATGTCCGGATCAGCTGACGGTGGTAGTGTTGAGGCGGTCTTGCCATGGCTTGGCGCCGGCACGACTGGCGGTGTTGTCTGTGGGGTGGTGTCCCCCGCCCCCAAATGAATCTGGCTCTTCGGCCAAAGCATGGACTAGTTTAAGCAGGCGCTGAGGGTCATCACATCATCTTCGTCGGCCCCAGGGGGTCGATACGGAGGTAACAAGTCGTCGCAGCCCCGCAACACCCGAACCAGTTGAACCCTATACACGGTGGGTGGCATCGGATTACCGTGGAACACGCGGTTGCCCGATTCAACGATTTTGGCCTTGGCGACATCGATCAACTCACCGTCCATGAAGTGCAAGAGAGTGCATGGAACATTGATGGCGCCCTGTGAAAACATGTAGGGCGTCAGGGATGCCCAGTCAAAGGCAAGGAGATGAAGTCATCGGCCAAGGCTTAGTTACCGTGATGGCGTCAAGCTCGGCTAATGTCGAGGCACCGCCAACGGCGGGCGTGCAAGTGACGGAGGGGCCGCTTGCTGCCGAGGTTCCGACCGACGTATTCTTCCCACACCCGGTTGCATTAAGCTCCAATACCGACACCGATGCCGGAGACACCAATGCCACCTCCGCCGGAGACACCAATGCCGACGCGTTGTGCGAGTTGCTGCCCGTGAAGCTGGGAATCAGGGGCGGCCCCTGTTGGCCGCCCACAATCCACCCTCGCAGCCCCTCAAGCAAGAAAGGCATAATGGCGGTGATCGTTGGTCTCGCACTTGCTCTTGGACTATCTCCGGAATCCGCACCACTTGTGCCTTGAGTTCTTTAACCTCACGCTCCTGGCTTTCTGAGCTGGTCTTTCTCACCTTTGGCCCAGTCTTATAGTATTCCAACCATTTCGTGGACAAGCCTTCGCCGGCCACACGACCAGCTGACGGCGGCTTACTAAACTTATCCTTGTGTTTCATTACGTTTAACGCCCTATTTAAAGTGGTGTCCCAAGGGGCTGATGGGGAGCTCTGAGACCCCGCGCTACTGCTTTCAGTTTCCTGCGGAAGGAACGTGAACCATTTAGAAATTTGGCTTCATTAATTAGAATGCAACCATATGGAGCTAATTACTTGGGGGTGTATTACTTATCAGAACATGCTCAAGCTCCTTCACCTTCGGATCCGTGGTAAGCTCCTTTGTTATCGGGTCCACCTTGTACCGGTCCCTGACATAGTTCTTGGTCTGCTTTTCATGGTATTTATCGAAGAGGGGCGATAGGCCTTGCTCGGCACGCTCCGCGTCCTCCTTGTCCCATTTAGGTTCCGCCACTCTGTAACCGCCGGGACCGAGTTTGTGGACCCCTAAGTTCAAGTCCCTCATATCTTTCCCCCACTGACTTGATTCCGCGGATGCGTTGCTCTCGCACTTGATCTTGAACTCCAGCTAGTCAGATTCGCTGGTCGAAGGATTTGTCTCCTTGATCTTCTCATAACTATCACCTCTTAGAATCCTTCTCTTCACCGTGGCTCTCCAAGTAGCCAGGGCCGTGCTCATCTTCGTGAGGGCGGCACTGTTCACTTTATTCCCTGAGAGGCGTGTGTTTGCGAAGTCACCGGGGAACTTGTATCGTTCGTGCAGCTTCGCGTAGAGGAGGTTGCGCAAATTCCCTCAGTCACGATGCCTTAGGTTCTCGGTGTTGATCGAGACGGTGATCCGAAGAATACACCCGAGTTGTCCCGCGTACCCACCTACTAATTCTTTGGGCGTCGTTGGATGTCCACTGGAGGACACTTCAGTAAATTCCTCCTTGACGGTGCCGAGCATGTTCGGACGCCGGTCCTTCCGTTGCCTCTTCGGTTGGCTGCCATCTATGCGTTCGCTGCCATCATTAGTTGTGGCATCCCCGGCGGCACCATCAGTGGTGTCATCCCCGACGCCACTAGGGGTTGTGTAGTCGGGATCGGTGTCTTCCGCGGCGTCCTCATAGCAGTGAGGTTCTTCCTCCATCTCCTGGGACAGCTCCCAGAATGGCTTGCTCGAACCGCCGGCCTCATCGTTGTCGTCCATGTTCGCTCTAAATAGGAAAAAAGGCTACTAGAGTTATTGGATGAGATCAGGGTAGTATCTATTCTTCTCAGATTTAGAGAAAACTGAGAATGAAACATGCAAATTGATGCACACCCATAGGTAGAAATAACATTGTCTCTAAATGTTGATTAATTTTTGTTTCGGTTGAGAATCGGGCACCTTTTAGGTCAAGAAAATTGGGCATGACCTTTGCTAATTTTCTTGACCTAGGAGTGCCCATTTTCAATCGAAACAGAAATTAATCAACATTTCAGGAGAAAGGGGTAACTATTTGTCCCTGCACAAACAAAGGCCTACATATGTAGCCTCAAAGAACCTCAAGACGAATTAATCAACATCTTCGAATATGTAGCCTTAATCCCCATCAAGAGTTGACAATTAATTACATATACTATGATCAAGTGGCGTTATAAGCAGCAAATCCCCATCTTTATTTTTCTTAATGAAGTACGGAAGCCGCTTCCTAAAATAGCATACGCACACATTCACAATCAATCAAGTCAGATAAACAAAGGGGGAGCCACACTGATGCAGATTATTACTTACACTATAATGGTTGGATGTGAGCAATGGCAAACTAGACCTAGTCTACTGACCCTGCTTCCACCCACATTCAGTTTGGCAAGCAATGGCAGATGGGCAACAAGGTGAAGAATCTGAAGTGGCCTAGAAAGATTTCTGAAGTTTATATCCATTCGCCTGGTAATATAGCAAAGGGGGAACCAGAAGTTGCTCCTCTTCGCCTGGTAATCAACGTTGCTGATAATACGGGCTAACTAAATTTATATCCCTAAGGCAAACCTTAGTTAAGTGTAAATGAATATTTATATCCCTGATTTATTCCCTTAGTGTAAACGGACTAAGGGAAGCAATCCCTGTTAACATGGAAACTTCATGTTAACAGTATGCAACAGCGCTTGACTGAATTTATATCCCTGATGACAATATGGACTGGAAGGTGCTCTATATTGAACTGAGATTAAATTCAAAAAGAACACTTAACTGAATTTATAACACTTAACTGAATTCAGACAACACGTTACTGAATGGGTCTGTCTAGGGCTCATCTAGATGTTTTCTAGACAGACCCTATTGGGATCATATTGTCTAAATTGACAATATGATCATATTGACAATATGATCCTCAATGTATAACATTTGATGGAATTTATACAACATCACTTAACTGAATTTATAAAACAACATTTGACAGTATACAGCAACACTTCAATTCAGAAAGTGTAATTAACTGAATTCAGAAAGCCGTATACAAAGCAAATAGTATAAGAAACGAGCCGGTAACCGTATTGTACTAGTATATTTTACTGAACGTTTTTTTTTCTTCAAATCAAATACAATGACTAAAATGAGCGAGACAGTCAATTCCAATGACAATCAATTTTCCAAATGGACTTTTGAAACAACTACCCACTAGATGATAGCAGTCAGGCGAGCGGTGAGCTCAGCCACCACCACCAACCTAGCCAATATCTTGAGAATGGTCTCAAGATCTCGCCAAAAGTACTTTTGGAATATAAGAAAAACCACAACTAGTTTCTCACGCCTTTCGTTGTCTTGGCCTAGTGAAACCTTTTCACACCCCTGCTTACAAACTTTTCCTGTTGTGGATGAATGAACTAAATGGACATGAGTTTCTGCTCCCGAGCTCCAGTGCATCTTGCAAACAGTAAAATCAAAACAAATAACTAAACAAAAATATTCCTAATGCCCCGAGGAAAATATATTCTGGAGTACTGATTTTGTTATTTCCCCCCGACCTTCATGAATGTGATTTTATCATCTAAATTTGCATGCAGGTAGAAAACAAAGAAATGGTTGTTGAAAAATTCAGATTTTTTTCTTCAGTTTTTAAAGTATTTTTGGATCTTATATTACAGTTTATGTAGGAGCATTTTACGTTGAGATTAGAACGACACTTTCGCCCTCACCTCACCCACTCCATTCACTCGGTTGCCATAATGCAGTAATATAGCGTCCCTAGTAGGGGAGCTAGCCAGAGATCCAGTCGGGGCCTTAGCCGAGGGCTAAGGGCCCTGTGCTCTACTCCGTCTACGTGCAGGCGACCCTGGACGGCGGCGAGGGGTGTGGGGCAAGGGGAGGAGCGCGCGTCGGCGCCGGCCACCGCACCGGAGATGAAAGAGACGCCAGCGGGAGGAGGGCAGCGTGTGGCGCGGTTGGTTGAGGTGGGTAGAAAGGTGGACGACGGGGTAGGAGCAAGGAACGGGTGAGGTGAGGAGGAACGGGGGCATACCGTGGCGGCGGAGACCACCGGAGCGGAGCAGATCATGGCCGCCGAAGACGGGCAACCGGAGCCGAGCAGAGGAGGAGGCGTATGTGGGTGGACGGAGACGCGCGCGAGGGAGGGGTGTCCGGAGGGGGGCCGCAGGGGGTTGCCGGCGGCGAGGGGCGGCGCTGCGGCGGAGGGCTGATCGGCGGGGAGAGGGGTGAGGTGGAGGATGGATTCGAGGAGGGGAGATTGGCGTTGGGTGAAAGAGAGAGAAGCAGATGCGGTAGTGGGGGATAATGTCGTAGTGCGGGGAGGTTAGCAATGGTGCACCTTTTAGGGGTGCGTCATAAAAATTGGTATATCAATGGCGCATCTTTTAGGGTGTGTCATAAACACCGTGATAGCAATGGCGCATCTTCTCCTGTGCGTCATTACTAACTTTTTATTTTATTTTTTTTGGATTTTTAGTTGCATGTAATAATTTGAGATTTGAAATAAAAGAAAAGGAAAATGCAAATGGAGTGATAAAACCATTGTGCAAAGATTTAGAATTAGATCACATGGTTGAAATCAAGTGACATGAAATAACAGTCATCAAAGATTGAGCTTGCCACTGAGACACACACGTGGCCGACACGTCGTGATTCGATCTTAGCTATCTTTTCACAATCTTCTTGTCCTTCTTTCTCGCGGTTGAATAATTTAGCCCCAAAATCCCTTGAGTTCTTCTCTTGAACGGACGTCCTTTAGGTAGGGTGGTCCTGCTTCTTCTTGTGGTGTATGGTACTTCATCGTCGTCGTCATCTTCCATCTTCGGGTCGCCATACTTGTCGAAGTCTTGCTCATTGGTGACTCCATCCATTCCGATGATGTTCCTTTTGCCTCTCCTCACGACAACACGACTGGGCTTTGACGCGTCGGTAATGAAGAAGCATTGGTCCACTTGGCAAGCCAGTACCCATGGCTCATTTTTCGCGGTGAAGTCTGCGCCCGCGGTCTTGGATTTGGCTTCGGTTATAACCATGGTGGTGAAATACCGGTCTTCTTTTAGGACGCTCTTGGCCCATCTAACACGGAACATCGGGACCTTCTCTCCAGCGTAGCTCAGCTCCCTGATCTCCTCGATCCTTCCGTAGTATCTGTCCTTGTCGTTACCGGTGTAGGATTCCATCGTTACCCCGGAGTTCTGATAATCGCACTTCATGAAATTTTCCTCGGTGTAGAATGTGTAGCCGTTTATATCGTACGCCTCATAGGTCATCAGGTTGTGCTCGGCGCCCTGTGACAAGGCGAATATGAGTTTTTCTTCCGCGGAAGAATCCTCATGTAAAGGGTACGACAAAAGCTTGTCCTTGAACCAACGTGTGAAACATGAGTTGTGCTCTTTGATTATATCTCCGTCCGTCCTCTGTTGGCCTCGGTCATTGTACGTCTTCTCAATAAAGGTTTTGTGCTCTACCACCCAAGGATCGACCACGTCTATGTGTTGTAGCGCGACTAGGTTTGCTCTTTCAAAGTCGGCGAGTCGACCCTTGAAGTCGACATGCATTTCGCGGCGACCCTCGCGGTGACCCCATCCAGCGAGCCTGCCGAGGTGCCTGTTGACGGGCAGACCAATGGGGTTCTCGATGCCTAGATAATTCGTGCAGAAGGAGATGCACTCTTCGGTCAGAAAGCCCTTGGATATGCTTCCATCTAGACATGCCCTGTTGCGAACGTATCCTTTGACACCATTCATCCTTTCGAATGGCATCATGCTGTGCAGGAACGTCAGCCCGAGTTGGATGATATCCTCCAAGATATGGACCAGCAGATGCACCATAACGTCGAAGAATGCGGGCGGGAAGTACATCTCAAGCTCGCATTGTATCACCACGATCTCTTCCTATGGCCTTCTAAGTTGCTTCACGCCAACCGACTTCCGAGAGATGACGTCAAAAAAGTTGCATAGGCCAAATAGCGTTTCACGGACGTGCGCATCCATGATCCCACGGATTGCAACTAGAAGTATCTACGTCATCAACACGTGATAGCCGTGAGACTTCATCCCGCTGAACTTCTGCTTCGCTGAGTCTAGGTATCTGCTTATCTTTCCTGCATAACCATAAGGAAGTTTTACTCCTACGAGGCAGGTGAAAAACTACTCGATCTCCTTCTGACTTAGAGTGAAGCACGCGGGAGGGCATTCATATTCGATCTTCTTGGCCTTTTTGCCTTTGCAACGACTTTCCGTGTCCTTCCCCTCATGATCATCATCATCATCATTAGGGTGTTTTGCGTGAAGCTCCTCCCTGATGCCCATTGATTGCAAGTTTGCCCTTGCTTTCAGCCCATCGTTGGTCCTCTCTGGCATGTTGAGCAGGGTACCAAGCAGACTCTCGCACACGTTCTTCGTGATATGCATGACATCAAGGCTGTGAGGCACACGGAGGATCTTCTAGTATGGCAAGTCCGAGAAAATAGACCTTGTTTTCCATACCTTCAGCAGCGGCTCTGGCGCCTTTCGCTTCTTTCCCGGCGGTGGGCACTCTTTCCAATTTTTCAATAGCTCGTCTATTTCCTCGCCACTCCTCGTACGTGGGGGTCTTCGGGGTTTGATTTCACCATCGAACAGATCATTGTGTTTTCTCCATGCGTCATCATCGCGAAGCCACCTCCGATGTCCGATGAACACGGTTTTCAAAGACCCGGGATCTGTATCTAGCTGGCGAACGTTGTGTCATCAATGCACCTGATGCATGCACTAAATCCGTGGACCACCTGCCCCGTGACATATCCGTAACCGAGATAGTCGTGCACCGTCGTGAGCAGTGCGACTCTCATAGGGAAATATTGTTTCGCTGCGGCGTCCCACGTATTGGCTGGCGTTTTCCACAGCGTGTCTAGCTCCTCTTTCAGCAGACCCAGATAGAGATTGATGTCGTTCCCTGGTTGTTTCGGCCCTTCAATTAGAATACTCATGTGAATGTACTTCCTCTTCATGCACATCCAGGGGGGAAGGTTGTACATCCACACAAACACAGCCTGCTGCTATGTGTGCTTCTCTGGCTGCCAAACGGATTGACTCCATCGGTGCTCGCGCCCAGCACGATGTTCCTTGGATCGTCCCCAAGTTCTGGGTGTTCGAAGTTTAACGCTTGCCACTGGATGGCATCCTTAGGGTGACTCAGCATCTTGTCTTTTTTATTTATCTTTGGATCATTTCCGTCATCTTCTCGCTTCTTCTCCTCCCTATCCGCGCGCCAACGCAGAAGCTCTACTTGCTTAGGGTCCGTGAAATACCGCTGCAGACGAGGAGTGATTGGAAAGTACCACACCACTTTTCGAGGAGCTTTCTTCCTCTTCTTGTATCGAGTGACGCTGCACACCGGACATATGGTAGACTCCGCGTGCTCATCCCGATAAATGACGCAATCGTTCATGCACACATGGTATTTCACGTGCGATAAATCCAGAGGACACATGATTTTCTTCACCTCCTCGAAACTGGTTGGGCACTTGTTCCCCTTGGGAAGACGTTCGTGCCAGAATGACATGTTCTCATCGAAGCATGCGTCGGTCATTTTGTGTTTTACCTTCATCTCCAGAGCCATTACCGTTACTTTTAGGCGGGTATCCTCGGGCCTGCATCCTTCATACAATGGAGTAACCGCGTCTATCTCCAGTTGATCCAGCTTGGCTTTCTCTCGGGCGACAGCTCTTGCGTTACCCGTCTGCTTGAGAAGAAGCTCTTGAATATGAGGGTCCTGCACCCAGCCTATTGATAGTCCATCATCGTCTGCTCTGGCATCTTCATCTTCATGATCATGCCCTTTGTCTTGATCTTCCTCATCATCATGTCCGGCATCTTGTACATGATGACTGTGTCCTGCATCTACTTCGTGATCATGTCCTGGAGATTCTTCGTCTTCTCGCCCGCCCTCATCGCTATTGTCTTGCTGCCCTTCCTTATTTCTTGCCCGCCCCCCATGGACGACTTCATAATCATCTTCATCACCTTGCCACCGATAGCCATCCATGAAACCACGCACGAGCAGGTGGTCCTGCACCTGTCTAGAATCCGGGTCCATAAGGCTCTTCAGCTTGCATCTTCGACACGGACATCTTATCTCCATCTCGTTATTTCGAAGCATCTCGGCCTTTGCGGAGCTCAAAAACCTATTCACGATGCCTTCGGTCATCGTGCGGACCATGGTCGCCTGCGGGGTAGAGCAAAACGATATTTTAGAACCAAATTTTTTTGGCATGAATTTGCCTAAAAATAGGACCAAAAAGAATTCATAGTGCCAAATTCTCGCCGAAACGGAAATGAATCAACATTTCGGCAAAATATTGGCAACTATTGCATTTCAAATACCGGTACCTGCAAACACAATCATATGCAACACCACAGACATACGTAGATCTAGGCCATAAAAAGTGTGTACGTTGGAGGGAGAAAAAAGTAGATCTAGAACATAAAGAAAGCTTTCCCCTTACTTACCTATCAAAATAAGGAAATTTAACCATTTAATTTGGGTGAATCTATGGTGCAAATGAGGTGAGGAGGAGGAGGCAGCCGAGACCAAGCTTGGTAGAGGTGGAGAGAATGAAGTGGGGAAAGTGAATGTGGTAGGTGGCAGTCAAAAATATCTAGCTGCTCTCACGTTACCAATGGCGCACCTCCTAAGAATGCGCCACTGCTATATAGCAGTAGCGCACCACATACATGGTGCACCATTTGTGTCCACATTAGCTATAGCCGTTTTTCTAGTAGTGCATATATAGCCCTTTTTGCCTTTTTCCACCTTTTTCCTTTTGGGATTTCCTTCTCAGCCGCATGGGCTTTGTGTGGGACTTCCACCAGCCCACTAAGGGCTGGTTTTCACCCTCCTACATCCCATGTAGCCTCTTGGGTCAAAATACCCCTCCCGATGGTCCCCCGGTACACTACCGGCACTCCCGGTACACTATCGATTGGCCCAAAACTTTTCCGGCAACCAAAATAGGACTTCCTATATATCAATCTTTACCTCCGGACCATTCCGGAGCTCCTCGTGACATCCGGGATCTCATCCAGAACTCCGAACAATCTTCGGTCACCAGCATGCATAACTCTATACTACCGAAACGTCACCGAACCTTAAGTGTGCAGACCCTGCGGGTTCAAGAACTATGTAGACATGACCGAGACACCTCTACGGCCAATAACCAATAGCGGGACCTGTATGACCATATTGGTTCCTACATATTCTACGAAGATCTTTATCGGTCGAACCTCTAGGTCAAGGATTCAGTTAATCCCGTATGATGTTCCCTTTGTTCTTCGGTATGTTACTTGCCCGAGATTCGATTGTCGGTATCTCAATACCTAGTTCAACCTTGTTACCGGCAAGTCTCTTTACTCGTTCCGTAATACAAGATCCCGTGACTAACACTTAGTCACATTGCTTGCAAGGCTTGTTGTGATGTTGTATTACCGAGTGGGCCCTAAGATACCTTTCCGTCACACGGAGTAACAAATCCCAGTCTTGATCCATGCCAGCCCAACAGAGACCCTCGGAGATACCTGTAGAGCACCTTGAGCACCTTTATAGTCACCCAGTTACGTTGCGACGTTTGATACACACAAGGTATTCCTCCGGTGTCAGTGAGTTGCATGATCTCATGGTCATAGGAACATATACTTGACATGCAGGAAACAGTAGGAATAAACTGACACGATCATATGCTACGTTTGTAGTTTGGGTCTTGTCCATCACATCATTCTTCTGATGATGTGGTCCTGTTATCAAATGGCATCTCATGTCCATGGCTAGGAAACCTTAACCATCTTTGATCAACAAGCTAGTTCACTAGAGGCATACTAGGGACACGGTGTTGTCTATATATCCACACATGTATTTATGTTTCCGATCAGTACAATTATTGCATGGATAATAAACGATTATCATGAACAAGGAAATATAATAATAAACACTTTATTTATTGCGTCTAGGGCATATTTCCAGCAGATTTCACAGCACTCCGGTTAAATGAATAAGCAAGAAAGAACATGAACTTGATCAAACTAAATGCGAGATGAAAGGGGCAACACCACAATGCCTATGGAACAAAAGAGTGGAAGCTAGATCTTTGAATAGAAGAGAACCGAGCAGAAAATGACAACTTCCAGCACAAATGGATTTGAAAGCATATTTAGGAAGAAGAGATAGAATGAAGTTGTTGGAACACCAACAACAAAAGAACAAGATTGTTGTGGACTTATGGAGAACATCTCAAAATTATGAGGTGACAACCTACCACAATAGAAACAATTGCTTGCTTAAGGTCAACAAGATATGAAAACTTCTTTCACCCAGAAGAGGAGGAGACACTTGAATCATTTATGGCACCATGATAGCAACAATCCTTAGGAAAAACTTTAGGTGAAATCTAGCCCAAGATAACTCAGAGATAACAAGATGGGTTTACTTATCTCATTCTTGACACTATTTTCTTCGAGACTCCTCATAATCAAGAATTTAATAACACCATATCAAATGACAATGGAGAAGGAATTGAACTGCGACATCCAAGATAAAGAATAGTTGAGCACCTCCAACAAGAATCTTGAAGAACACTTGACAATGAAAGAAATCTTGATGAACCACCATGAAGAACCTCCGGAAGAACTCTTAAACGAAAGGATGATAGAAAGAATTGAAGGATGCTAAAGAACAAGATTGAGGCCTTCCAATGAATTAGATGAAGCTTCAGGACAAGATACTTGAGCAAAACTAGGAACTCCGGAAAAGAGAGATGACCACTTGGGATAAGGTATCTGATATCATGAACATCTCTGGAAGAATGATTGAAATCACTTGGAAACAAGAATAAGAATTATAATATGCTTATCCTTCATCAAGTTAAATTGATGACAAACAACGGATTTTGCATACCACTTATCCTTCTTGCAAGGAATTGAAGAAAGAGAGAGATAGATCACAAACTTGAAGAAGTCTTGAATGAGAACACCGGTAAGACTTCAAAATGAAAGAGGATAATGCAAATGGATGATATAACATGAGAATGAAGAGAGCATGATCCACCTAATGGAAAACTTCACAAGGCACCGAAAAGAATTAGAAACTAAAGAGGACACATGAGAATGAAGAGATCAAGATTGCCTAATAGAAACCGAAAGAGGCACCAGAATAATTGAGATACGAACGAAGGAACAACAATTGAGAAGAATTTGAGAACAAAAGCTGAAAGCTGAGAACGAAGAAATCTTCTGAAATGATGGCCTTCGGGAGGAACGAGAAATGAATACAACTATGAATGCATCGGATAGATCTGGGAGAAATTACTCATAAGCAAAACAATTTGAGATGAAAGCAACAAGCTGAAACCATGAATCTTTGAAAGAACGAACAACGATTTAAGAGAAACTCTCCTTCGGTCTTCAATGCTTAGAATGAAGACGAGAAACAACAGGATGAATTACCGAGACACTCCGGAAGAATGAATAGGGAAAGGTTGAGCCAACAATGAAAATGATTTAGAAGCGATCTTCGAGAAGGCACATGACTGATGAGATTCATTCTTACGTCATATTGAAAAGAATTTGAGGACATCTCCCGAACAATTAGAAGAGCCAGGTAAGAACCTAGGGAAAAACCTATGGGTTATGGGCCCACTCAAAAGAAACCATCGTTGAAACAATTTCTTAAAAGAGAGATTGCGCCAGTACAAATTAAGGACTTGATGATATGAGACCCTTGAAATAATTTAAGAGGACAAGAATGAAAATGAATGTCTTCTGAGATATCTTCAAGACTCCGGATAGAATAGAGATAAGAATAAGAAAGAGAGGCTTGATAAAGAATTCCAACATGGGAGAGCAATTAGAAAATCAAAATGATATGATGAACACCACGAACTTGAATTGAATCCACCGGAAAAGAAAACAAAGATGAATACTACTAAATGATAACTTGAGCACTGAGCATCATCGTAAAGAATCACCAGAGAAGAATAACAACGAGAACGAAGAATATGAGGATAGGTTTTGAAATTGAAACTCTTGAAAATCTCCACAAGAATTCACTGGAAACAAGATGAAGAAATGATAGCAAAGCATTGATGAAGAGAAATCCCTTGGATGAGAATTTACTCATTGAAGAAAAAGGGCGGGAGGGCGGGAAAACAAAGAAAACTTGGGACAGATGAGAAGAACTCCGGAAAGAAACATGAGGATTGATCTTGCAATATTGAAGAGGATAGAATATCTTGAAGAGAAGCACACTGGTAGGAAAAGAATTGGTATGATAACTTGATTGAGCACAAGAATTAGAAATCCCACAGAAATATGAGAACACTTGGGAAAGATATGAAATCACCACTTGACATCGAAGCAACTCGAATTACCGTTTTCAAAACAAAACGAAGGATGAGGCTTATGAAACAAGCCAGAACAAATACATAACAGAGAGTCCGTCCGATATTTTCGTGGTAAGGTTTGCACGGGTTCGATCGTACATTGGATTGTCATATTGAAATGACGCTCGAATATGCTCCCTAGGCGTAGTGAACTACAAGGCTTGACGAAGCATATATGATGACATATATCGAGACTGTCCTCTATAAGAAAGACCGTGAACAAACGAATCCACTAGATATCAAACCCCAACCTCACATCATTGTCTGTTGAAAGATATCCTAGGTAACTACTTGAATTCTCACCTAAGAACTTCCGAAAACTTTCTTGGTTATGCAATCGGGTTTCGTGGATACAAGGAGGAAATATCTCACACACTAGCAATCCAACACCCCAACTGTATCCAACCTTCACACATAACCAGAGGCTTTCACAACTTCACCTAACTCAGATCCTCGAAAGCACAACGATACTAAACCATGGTGGTACCCCGGACGCCTCCCCAGTATTGGTTGACTCTAACCTTATCTCACCACGACAAGTACTGAAGCAATTCCGAACACCCTCCATCCTGAGATACTAAGGAAGCTGAATGATAACGATGTGCCAAGAATTCCCTGGAGCTCAACTCCCCTGAAGAAATCAAGGCAGACAGGAGGCACCAAGACAGAACTCCGTCACATCGACATCATATAGTTTCCAAAATACCCGCGTGATCCTAAATTTTTTTTGAGTGAGAAGAGGAGTAGAAACAAAATTCCTAAGTCGAATACCTCACCAGAGTATAGAAGAGGAGTAAAAAGAATCCTACTCTCCGATATAACTAGACTCAAAATAGTTTTTCACTAGACACGACTCGGCCAAGTTCGATCAATCAAGGGGCTCCTAGGTCGGTACAGGCTCTGATACCAACTTGTCACGCCCAAGATGTGGTCCTATCCTTATTTCGGCACGAGGGCCTCGACAGGGATAGAAGCGCATCTCGTCGTGTTGCAAGAATGGATATCATTACAAGTACATGTACAGAAGAGATGATTATATGGAATTGGCTTACACTCACCACAAGCTACATCAAAGTCACATAAATACAACAACATACTCAACCATCGTACAGAAGAGCAGGGTCCGACTACGGACGAAAACAAACGACAAAATGACATCCATCCTTGCTATCCTAGGCTACTGCCTGGAACCCATCCAAGATTGATGAAGAAGGAAGAAGAACTCCAAATCAAATCAAGCAACACGCTCACATCAAATCATCGCATTACCTATACATGCAACTGTTGTTGTAGTAATCTGTGAGCCATAGGGGCTCAGCAATCTCATTTCCAAGGGTATCAAGACGATTAAAGTTTAATGGGTGAGGTATGGCTAAGTGGTGAGGCTAGAACAAGCGACTAAGCAATTATTTGAGTGGCTAACTTATGAGTACAGAAAGTAAAGTATGGTGGTCTACGCATAACGGACGTGAACTAGTAATGATCACTAACTGACCCTGAACACCTACTTACGTCAAACATAACCCCACTGTGTTCTCTTTTGGATAAGGACTCACGAGAAGAGACAGTCACGGTTACGCACACAATTGGTGTATTTTATTAGAGTTTACTTCAAGTTTCCTCTGACCAGGTGTTAATCAAAGTACCCAAATTTGCCACATAACCGCAGGCACGAGTTCTCGAAAAGATTTAACCCTGCAGGGGTGCTCCAACTCGTCCATCACAAATTAACCACACACAGCGGGAATAACCTCAACCACGGATCTCGTGATCTTCCTAGGCAATTCCAAAGGAAATCCAACACCTCGAGATAGACCGAAGAAGATCAGAATTCCACACTCAAGACGTTCGAGAAAGGTAAAACAAATCCAGCAAGGCCTCCCGGTGAGCCAGATCCGCAGCTAGAGCCGTGCCCTCTATATCCACGGGCGTCATCCGTCTATGCGAAGTGGATGGTAGCCTGAAAATGCCTCGAGTTGCCTCGAGGTGGCACCGCCGACTGCTAGGTAGGTGGACCAACACTCATGTGGAGCACTGGCCCCGGGGTTGATTAATTATCTACGGGGTCACGAAAGTCCCTATGCAAGTTCATTAGTTATTAGGCAAATGTAGTACCAATGTTGGGCCTTGCCAGATAAGTTTTATCCCAAAACGAAAATCAAGGAGGTCCCCATAACAACCGCGCACATGTTAGGAGCGATCAATTATGGAACATAACACCAGTTCACAAGTAACTAGGGCAGCAAGAGTGGAACAAAACACCGAGCAAACGGCCAAACCTTCCACCCTCTACCAAGTGTATAAATGCATTAAATTAAATAGCAATAATATTGTGATATAACAAAAGAATGTCCATGTTGTCACATGGAAGCAATTGCACCTGCAGCTAGAAACGCTATAAGAGGGCTGAGCAAGCGGTAACATAGCCAAACAGTGGTTTGCTGGGGTGTGGAAGGGTTAGAGGCTTTTCATGGCAATGTTGGGAGACTTGACAAACAAATGGTAGGTAGCATGACATAACGATAAAAACGAGAAAACTAGCATAGCAATGATAGTAGTGGTATCCTAGGAAATGTGTCATCTTGCCTGGGATCCCGCTCGGAAGAAGACCGAGTCCATGAAGAAGACAAACCAACGTAGTCAAACGAATCCTCACACTCCAAACGCTTTCGGAACTCTATCGAGAAGAAGCAAACCGAAACAAACAATCAACACAAGATACACCACAACATATGCATGACACGATGCGCAAACAAATATGATGCATGTCCGGTTTAATATGCAATGCATGACAATTCACATCAACCAACTTCTACACATTAAAGTGAAGCTCAATATGCAACGAGTTGCATATTGACGAAACTCCATGTTCGAATTATTTAATTCACTCTTGTTTAGGTACTCATCAATATTAAATGTTGTTAAACATGACAAGAGGTGAAGCATAAGTACACTACACTATCTAGGCATCTTAAATGAGACCGGAATCAACTTATAGTGTTTCCGAAACGACCTCATATGTTAATTTCGAAATCGGTCTAGATCTGAACTAATCATATTTTATATTTTGTTAAACAGTGAAATAAATGTTACCGTGTGATTCTACATATATGGAACATCTCAAACGGATCTACGGCCTAAAAGATATGAGCAACACAAGATGCATAAGTCATGAATGCAAATGCATGGAAAATACCATCACAAACATTTCAAGTCATGAATGCAGCAAGTTATTATGAAACTACATGAGAACCTAAGCAAGTTTCATATGCAACATGTTCAAAACGGAACTACGGTTCAACAAATACAACCAACACAAGTTTTAGTTGAAATCTGCCCAAAACAGCAAGATAGCATTTTGCACGCATGAAAACAACAAGTTACAATATTCTAAAATGCAAAAACTAAGCATGGGGCAGTAGTATGTAACACAGACTTCATTTCATCTTCAGAAATCATATTCAAAACATGCATGGATCACATGGTAGGAAGCTCACAAGATGGCTACTTGAAAACAGTTTCAGACTTAGTGAAAATAGCAGTTTTTGACAGTGCAGTTTTTATCACGAAGACATATTAACAGCAGTAAAACTATATGCTACAGGGCATATTATGGCATGAAACTTAACAGCATACTAAAGGACAGTATCAACTTCAAATAACTTCATTACACCTACCACAAAAGGGTTCTAGATCACTAGGAAAAATACATGGCAAGGCAGCAACAAAATATTACATATTCTAGACTTACAGATATTTTGGACCTTCAAAACAGCATAATTTTATAGCTTGTTGACAACAAAAAAATAACACCTAAACATGTGTTTCTATGACAACCAAAATGTCCAGGGGCTAGGACACATGTCAAAGGGCACATCTCATGTTAAAAATTCTTTCATATCATGCATGTATTAAATACCACGAAAATAACAAAAGGGCAATACAGCAAAAATGTCATGCACACAAAATGCTCAAATGACAAAACTAAATGCACGGATAAATTAGATGGATTTTTCTACCCCGAAAACATATATAATATGCATAGGTCCAAGTAGGGAAAATATTTCATAATTAATTATGCAAGTTTATGGCATAATTTATTAGCAAGGATATTTATGCAAAATAAATGCAAACACCATGCCATCATTTTTATCATGCATGAAAATGCGATGCCGACATTATGAACATTTTTGATATATGGTTTTATTTAATTCCGATGCATGTCACGAAATTATGCGAAATGCCAAATCATGACAATTATGTGAAATAACAGAAAATGGCATGTTAAATATTTTAAGCATGGATGATAATGGCATATTATTAAACTACACATTTTTCTAAGCACTTTACATGTTTAAAATATTTTATTACGAAGAATAGTTAATTATCTATAACGTTTTAAATATGCAAACCGGCCTACACATAAAAATAAAAAAACGCAGGGGAGGGGCTGGCTGGGCTCACCCATGGGCTGGCCCATTCGGTGGAGAGGGGCCTGGCTGGGCCGAAGGGAGGCCGTCTGACGCAGCGTTGGCGCTCGGTCAACGGGAGCGGCTCGTCGTGCTCCCGTGCTCTCTAGGAGCAGGGGCCATGGCGGCGGCGGCTGGCGTCCTGGGATGCGCCACGAGGAGGCGGGGACGCAAGGCGGCGGCGGGAACGGGCCGTGGCGAGGCAAATCCGGTAGGGGGAGCTGCGGATCCGGCCGGTGGGGAGGTCTTGGCGGCGGCGGCGACCTGCGGGAAGAAAGAGAGCGCGGGGGGAGGGGGGTGAGAGGGAGAGAGAGAAATGGAGGGAGAAAGAGAGGGAGAGGGCGGCGACCGGCCAGGGCTGCTGGTCGCCGGTGGCGGCTGCGGCGCGGCCACGGGGACGGGAGCAGCGGGAGGAGCTGCGGGAGCACCATGGGAGGAACGGGAGGAGCTCGAGGACGGGCCGAGATGGGCTTTCCTGGGCTCAGATGGGCTCGGGAGGGAGAAGCTAGGGTTTGGCACGGGATTCGAGGGGAGTAAGGTTAGCTGCCCAATTAGGAAGGGGAGGGGGTCTATTTATAGTCCGATAATAACCGATGATCGCACTGCTACAAATGACCGACGGGGTATCAAACAAACTCGGAACACGACGAAATTCGACGGTTGATCTACCTACAATATAACAAGATCGCACGCCAAGTTTCGAGCCAATCCAAGAATATTTTAGCGCGCCTTTTAAAACATTTTTAAAACGATGCCGCAAGCACATGCATGTGTGTGGTCGATCTCGAAACAGGCAACGACAAGAACGGAGAGAACCGGCGACTACAAACGGATGCAAGTTTTCAAAAACAAGAGACGATGCCATGCTGATGATGCGAATGATGCAATGATGAATGCAACAATAAAATGAATCACAGACGAGAATGAAAACACAAGGGGAATCTTCTGGAATCTTCTGGAGCATTGGTCCCGGGCTGTCACATCGACGGAGCACGCTGACGGAGTCGGCTGACGCGGTGCTGGACTTGGAGGAGGAGGAGTCGGTTGACGCGGTGCTGGACCTAGAGGAGGAGGAGTTGGCTGACGCGATGCTGGACTTGGAGGAGGAGTCGGAGTCGACTGATGCGGCGACGGACTTGGAGGAGGAGTCGGTGGCCTTGGAAAGACGATGCAATCCTTTATCCATAGAATGATACGATGTATGGCCTCTCGCAGTGTTCTCTCCTCGTCACCTCTAGGAATGTCAAGTTGTAGCTCGTGATATCCTGACATCACTTCATCAACCCCGATACGAGCATAGCCAACTGGAATGGGATTGCAATGGAAGGTTGCTTCTGGGGGATTTGCTAAAGCATAGCCGTCCGCCACCTTGATGGATAAGTTCTTCACTTTCATGTGTACCTCACAGTTAGTCCTGCCTTTGATATCATCCACATGGTACCTAGCTAGCAGTGCATCGTCATCGATATCAGCCAGGGCGAAACCCACGCTGCTTCTCGGCATAGATGGCATGGTGGTATCAATGCTGGATCGATCTGCTCATGCTGCCGCTGAGACGCCCTTTTCTGGATGAGTGAGTCGATCTGCTCCTGCTGTTGCCAGACTCTGGATTCCAACTCCAGGTGCTTTGATTCGAGGCCTTCAAGGCGGAGTGCTTCCTCCTTCTTCTTCTGCTCCTCCTGCATCTTCTTTCTCGCACGGCTTCTGTAGTCATCGTTCCACCCAGCAAACCCCTCAAACCATCGAACAACGCCTTTCCCTCGTGTTCTTCCCGGGTGTTTAGGATTCTTCAGGGCGCGCGTAAGCTCGTCGTCCTCTCTGTTGGGCATGAACACCCCCATTCGAGCTTCTTCTGTTTTCATCAGAATTTCATCTGTCACTTTTTTAAGACTTGCCTTCACCATAATAGCCCATGTCTTTGGGTCCAACTTCCCTCCATGCGCGTAAAACCATGTCCTGCACCTCGGGGGCCAGGTCACTGTAACTGGAGTGACATTTGCACTAATCATATCTTTCCCGGATAGATCCCACTTAGGCAGGGCCGTCTAGTAGCCACCTGGCCCCAGAGTATGGTGCCACTCCTTTTTCACAGCATTAATCTTGTTCTTTCTCGACCATTCCTTAGCTACTTCCGATTCCTTGAACTTCACGAAATAGTCCCAGTGATCTTTTCCTTTCACCAGTGCTCCCTCGAATTTTGGACTCGTCTTGTTTGCTTTGACGTACGTAGCCCATGCATTTTTCTTGAAGGTGTTGAATGTGATCGCCATCTTTTTAAGAGCATAGTATCTGACTTTATTCAGATCTGCATCTGCCAAGTTTTCTGGTAGTGTGAAATGTGAAAACAGCTCGGTCCAAAGCACATCTTTTGCTCTTTCATCGACGAAACTAACTCCTCGTCGATATCCCTTTGCTGGCTTTTTCCATTCTTGTGTGGAGATCGGGATTAGGTCCCAGACAAGATCGATTCGTTAATACATATACAACTCAATTAAGACATGTAATGATCACCGGATGGATTATATAATAAATATACCTCGCCGGTCTTTGTTATTTGAAGAACATTTTCTTTTGGTCAACATCGTTGTCGAATTCATCTATTCTTTTGTCTTCATCAAACATACAACCCTCACCGGAATTGTTTAGATATTGTGAGCTGTCATCGTGTTCATGGTCTGGGCTCGTGGAGCGTATGATGGCGAACAGAGCCTCTTCTCCTTCTCCGCCGGTATTGTACATAGCTTATATTTACCTAACCCAGAAGGAATATAAAACAATTTAATATTCAAATTAGAATGCATGCAATCAATAAGGAAAACTGAATCATAGTACATAATATGGATCATCGAATATAATCTCAAATAAATCGTCTCGAATATTATCGAATATAATCTCTAATACATCTCGAATATTATTACCAATACATCTCGAATATTATTGATTATATAACACTACTACAGATACAGTTGACGTCTCGCGTGGTAGTCGGTGGACACCCAAAGAGAAGAAACTATGACAGGATCATAGCTCAGGTGAGATCCCTGAAGAACCTGCCAGGTATTGGAGAACCTAACGTCCAACGCATCTATGTATCGACAGACATGCTCGTCCTCCTCCTTGACACGGTGATGTACCACCTCCGGCAAGGCCGGCTGCCTCCGCACCAAAAGTGGCCCACGCGAACGCCACCAAAGAAGCTCTGGGTCAACGACGGGACCCGGGTTCCTCACCAAGCATAGCACCTCCCAATGCCAGCCAGGCGAGGCCCAGTGCCGAACGTTGCCCCTCTGAAGCAGGATGTCGTCGCGAACGAGTCGACGGCGAGGATGGGGGCCATGCATCGTTGACTCCGAGAAAAAAATTCTTATGAAAATAAATTCCTCTAACATTTAATTAACATTCAAAATTCTTCTAATTAACATCTAATTAAAATTCATCTAACATCTAATAAACATCTAATTAACATCTAATATACATCTAACATCTAATATAAATCTAATTCATCTAACATCTAATTAATTAACATATAATTAACATTCAAAAATCAACTAATATATATCTAATTAACATCGAATATACATCTAACATTTAATTAACATCTAATTCATCTAACATCTAATTAACATTCAAAATTCATCTAATTAACATCTAATTAATAACTAATATACATCTGATTAACATCTAATAGATCTAAAATTCATCAAATTATTAAGAAAAAATCCAGAGGCGAGTCAGGGGCTCACAGCGGGGCGACGGCCGGCGAGGCGACGACGATGGCGATGGCGCGCGAGCTCGAGGAGGCGGGGCCAGGCGACGCGCGATGGGTCGCGGCTCGTCTGTGGTGGTGACGGCATGGGCGGCACGTCGAAGGTGACGGCGTGGGCGGCGACGATGTCGGGCGTGCGCGGGCGGTGATCTCCTCTGTGGTCGAAGAGACGAAGAAAGCAGAGGGAAAATGAAAAAAGTTCAAGTGCTGCTTATATAGGAGGACCTTTAGTCGCGGTTGGTGGCTCCAACCGCGACTAAAGACCCCCCTTTAGTTGCGGTTGGAGCCACCAACCGCGACTAAAGGTGAATTTCAGCGGGCGCAGGCGGCGGGAAGCGAAACCCTTGAATCGCGGTTGGTGGCTCCAACCGCGACAAAGGGGGGGAGTCTTTAGTCGTGGTTGGATACACCAACCGCGACTAAAGGCCAGTTCCTGGCACAGGGCACTACGGTGGAAGTTTAGTCCCACCTCGCCAAGCGAGGGGCAGCCGTACTGGTTTATAAGCCACGTTGCGGCTGCTCCCTTGAGCTCCTCTCTAAGGAGGCCTATGTGGGCCTATCGAACCTCTGCGACCCTGTTGGGCCTATTGGGCCTTGCGGGCCTGCATCCTGGCCCAAGTTGGGTTTCTAGCCGTATGCATGCCGTGGCGGCCCACTAGGTGGCCTATTTTTTTAATTATTTTTCACTTTTTTTGTTTTTTGCTTTATTTATTTTCTTTTGTATCTGAGTATTTTTGTGCTTTATTGAGAGTTAATGAGTGAATCTTTTTGCGTTAGGTCATAAAAATTATAAACCTTCTGTTAGTGGCAGTAATTTTCAAATTCGAATAGCTTAAATTTGAAGTATTTGAAATTTATGTGAATCACTAGTTTGTGAATAACTTTACTTTAAAATTTGATTTCCAGTGATTCTTTTTTCTACTGTTTAATATTATCGTTTTTTACCATTATATCCAATTTGGTAATTCTTTGGTTATTTGAAAATTGAAATGCCTTTGTAACAGGCGAGTTTTCGTCCGAAACCCTGATACTTCGAAAGAGATTGTCCATTTTATACACGTAGTGCATCCAGTTTTTCCGTAACCCTCTCAACTTTTTATAACATGCTATATGGGTGAAATGATGATACCATGTCAACTTTCAAAGTTTTCAGAGTTCATTTGAAGTGCTTTTTAATTTCAGGGTTATTTTGCTGAAACAAATCAGTAAATGCATGAAAAATAGCAAATGAAGTCAGAAAGGGTTGAAAAGTGACGACATGGCATTGAATGGTGCATTTTGACCACACAAAAGTAAGGAGTTCAAATAAGTTAAAAAAAATGAAATGCCTTTGTAACAGGCGAGTTTTCATCCGAAACCCCGATACTTCGGAAGAGATTGTCCATTTTCTACACGAAGTGCATCCAGTTTTCGCCGTAACTCTCTCAACTTTTTATAACATGCTATGTGGGTGAAATGATGATACCATGCCAAATTTCAACCTTTTCAGAGTTAATTTGAAGTGCTTTTCAATTTTAGGGTTATTTTGCTGAAACAAATCAGCAAGTGCATGAAAAATAGCAAATGAAGTCAGAAAGGGTGGAAAATTGATGAGGCTTTGAATGGTGCATTTTGAACACACAAAAAGTATGGAGTTCAAATAAGTTAAAAAAATGAAATGCCTTTGTAACAGGCGAGTTTCGTTCAAAACCCTGATACTTCGAAAGAGATTGTCCATTTTATACACGAAGTGCATCAAGTTTTTGCCATAAACCTCTCAACTTTTTATAAGATGCTATGTGGGTGAAATGATGATACCATGCCAACTTTCAACCTTTTCAGAGTTCATTTGAAGAATTTTTCAATTTCAGAGTTATTTTGCTGAAACAAATCACTAAATACATGAAAAATAGCAAATGAAGTCAGAAATGGTTGAAAAGTGATCATGTGGCTTTGAATGGTGCATTTTCAACACACAAAATATGTAGTTCAAATAAGTTAAACAATGAAATGCCTTTGTAACAGGCGAGTTTTCATCTGAAACCCTAATACTTCGAAAGAGATTGTCCATTTTGTACACAAAGTGCATCCAGTTTTTGTCGTAACCCTCTCAACTTTTTAGAACATGCTATCTGGGTGAAATGATGATACCATGCCAACTTTCAACCATTTCAGAGTTCATTTGAAGTGCTTTTCAATTGAGGGTCATTTTAGCTCAAAATAAATCATGAAATGCATGCAAAATAGTAAATGAGGTCAGAAAAGGGTTGAAAAGTGATGATGTTGCTTTGAATCGTGCATATTGAATGCAGAAAAAGTCTTGAGTTAAAATATGTTTAAAATTGAAATAACATAATAAATAGCAAAAATGAACATAGATGCGCTTATGTAGGGAAAATTCGACCTGAAATCAGACTAGAATTCAGTTTGATTTGAGGTCAAATTTCCCCATATAAGGGCATCTATTTTCAATTTGAGAGGAACTCAACAAGGCACAGAGGGATGTGCTTATAAACCGGTGCGAGCCCAGGCTGACCATGATCAACCTTCTATTTGGCTAGGTGGGACTAAACTCCCACCACAACCATGACCAACCTTTAGTCCTAGTTGGTGGCTCCAACCGCGACTAAAGGTTAGCCTATAGTCACGGTTGGAGCCACCAACCGGGACTAAAGGTTCCCGAGGGGCCACAGGCTGACGCCAGCCGACCACCACACCTTTAGTGTCGGTTGGAGCTACCAACCGGGGCTAAAGGTCCGTAACGAACCGGCACTAACGATCCCCGTCACGAACCGGCACTAATGATCACATTAGTGCTGGCTCAAAAGCCAACTGGGACCAACGATGCGGACAAAAGGTTGGTTTTCTACTAGTGTCAAGCCTCAGTATGAATGACATATTTTCTAATATTTCTATTCTTCAAATGCATTGCATCCATCTTGATCTTGTGATCGTTGACGACATCGGCAACATGCAACTCCAATTCCATCTTATCCTCCTCAATTCTTTTCAATTTTTTCTTGAAGTAATTATTTTCTTTTTCAACTTAATTTAACCTGTCGACAAGAGGGTCGGTTCGAATTTCCGGTTCACATACTTCCTAGAAAAAACATCTATGTCACATTGGTCGGTATAATTGTCGTACACACTAAATGAAACAAATAATTATAAAAGATAATATACCACATTCGAATCATAGACAGGACGAGGCCCGATGGGGACGGATACCCTAACCATGACACTATATAATAACAAAAAATAATAAAAGTAAGAAAATTATACAAGTATCTATCTAAATCATACAAGTAAGATTTTTTTCTTTTAGAAAGAAGATAAGAACAGGAGGCTCACCACGGTGGTGCCGGCGACGAGATCGACGCGGGAGATCGACGGCGGTGAGGACGGGGACGGGGATGGCACCCTACACATGTGCAGACTCTAAGAAGTTAATTTCATCACTAATTGTGCGTCTAAATTAAAAGAACTCCCACATACACTCCTCCACTAAAACCCACAAACCACACTCTACTTCTAGAGCATTTGAAATGAGCTAAACTAGAAGTGAGACGTAAAACGATGAAGTCGTTAACCTTTTAGAACACTTGTGTAGTTGGTGCACCGCCAAACCTAAACAAACCTTAGAAAAAAGGTAGGTTGGAGGCCGATCTTGGAGAGGAGAAAACTTAAGTGTGACTGTGGCATTTTATCGAACACCTCATATGCATAGGAGGTGAGAACACATAGCAACACACCTCCCAAACGCCAGCCGGCCAAAAAACAGAGGAGTGAGTGGGCAGGGGCGAGCATATATATAGGCGTTGTATAAGTCCCGGTTGGTGGTTAGCACCGGGACTAAAGGTGCCTCTTTAGTCCCGGTTCCAGCCACCAACCGGGACTAAAGGGGCTCGGCCTGGAGCGAGGCCCTTTAGTCCCGGTTCGTGTCTGGAACCGGGACTAAAGGGGTCATACGAACCGGGACTGGTTCCCGTCGGGGCCCGGCCGGCGCCATGGCCTCACAAACCGGGACTGATGCACCCATTAGTTATGAACCGGGATTAATGCGATATTCTGGCCCGTTTCAAAGCCCTGTTTTTTACTAGTGGTATGTATTAATCATATTATATTCCAGTTTGTGGAAATCATTCAAACTGAGCTTAATTAATATAAACTTAAAGAATCTATGTTTTCCTTAAGCTAGCCAAAATGTGCATTTGTTTCTAAAACAAAGGGCACATTCATGTTCAAAGAAGCCTATGGGGTTTTCTATACAATATTTGATACAATATTGTTAATAGGTGTAGATTTTAGGTAGTGGATCTTGCAAGCATGCTAGATTTAATCAAACTATTAATGAAAGGAATAGATGGTACAAATTTAAATTGGAAAATATATTAATCCTTCTGAGCATAAAGTATCTTCCAAATTATTATTTTTGCGAATAAGTTAGAGCTCCAGGACATATTTGTAAATATGAGAAGGAACATGGATATATTATTTGTGTATCATGTACTAACATTTCCTTTATTAATAGTGCGAGTATAGATCAATCAAGCCATCAAAAAAATGACAAGACAAAAGAATATTAGTGTAACATAATTTGTAAACTACACATATATAGAAATAGTTTGTAGTGATCCATTGAGTATTTTCGGTTGCAGCCCCCCTCTCCAGCCGTGAGTCGTGATACACAGATTAAAGTTGAGCCGGCAAAATTAAAATTCTATGTAGATACTTTTTTTTTCATTACGACAATGCAAGTGATACTAGCAGTTGTACTATTTTCGGCATGGAATATTAATTAATAACTAGCTACCTTTTTTACTTTGTATAATCACAAATATATGCAATTATCACCAACCAAATGTATGAGTTGTTCCTCAAAAAATTGCACAAGTTGTAAGTTCAAACATTACTACAATTCTTTGTGCTTGTACTTGTGCTACTCATATAAATTCAACACTGTTTTCTGCTACAAAAAAGAAAATAAGATCAGCACTAGCACCCAAGACATAATTTTATAGAAGAAACCCTTCGGGAATGAGGGGCTAGAAAATACAACCCGACAGGATTCGAACCCTTCTCTGGTAAGCCAGTGCCCTCCCTTGCCACTAGCCTACAGCCTAGTCCTCTATCCTCCTCAAACCGCATAGGGTTTTCTACTCCTGCTGTGTTCTTATCGATTATAAAGATCAATCCCGCCTAATTTATTTAATACTACACTTCTGCTTCGGTACACCCCCTAAACATATCAAGGGCTAAGATGTGCCCATACCCCTTCGCTGCTAGGTGCACGATCGTCTTAAGTTAGAAAATCTAGCCCCCCCCCCCGCGTGGCGCGCCCGCGTATACCGCACTGCGGGGCGAGCCGGGCCGAGCCGAGCCGCTCAGCAGCCGTAAGGACGCGAGCCGAGCCGCACGCCTTGGGCCCACTATGTCAGACCGGTGGCGGCGTGCGTGTCGACGTGGCGCCGCGCGTGCGGGGTGGTTTTACCCCCTTGTCGTGGGAATAGCGCCGCGACTGGGACGGTTTCCTCCCGAGGAGACCGCGCGCCTGCCGCTTCCATCGCCCCATCGCCTGCCGCCGCTTTAATGCCGCTGTGCCCTGTCGTCTGCCGCCGCCTCGGCTAGCCGCGTTGACGCCTCGGCCGAAGCGCTGCCCGCCTCGGCTGCCGCGGCGCTTCAACGCCCCCAACCGCCCCCGGTCCCGGTCGCCCCTCCCCGCCACTATATAAACCCACCCCGCGCCGCCGGGTCTTCCCACTGCCGCCTACCTCACCCCGACGCCCCTCCCTCTCTCACCCCGATGACCCTCCCTCTCTTCTCTCCCACACCGCTCCGATCGCCTACAACGCCGACAGCAACTATGGGCACGGCGGCGCGGCACCGGGCAGCTCATGGCCGGCGTTCCTAACGTGAAGGGACGCGAACAACCTTTGTCGTTTCGGCCTCCTCGTCCTGCCGTCGTCCCACCTGCCGCACGGGTGGCACATCACCGCCGACGGCTACACCACCCTCACCCCCGGCGCCACCGACGAGCAGCTGCGCAACCATCCCGGCGGCCGCTGGAACATCGGCAAGCGCCGGCAGTTCTAGCACGGCCGCGACTACTGGGAGACGGTGGCCGAGTGCCGCCGGGCTGCATGCGCCGAGCGCTCCTACGAGCCATCGGCCGCATCGCCCGCATCAGCGGTCGACGCGCAACCATCGACGGCCATGGAGGTCCCGTCGCAGCGGATGCTGCTGGCGCAGGAGGGCGACCCCACCGACGTCCCCGGCCTGCTGGCCGTACTTGCCGCGTCGGAGGAGGAGGCGGCGTGGCGGGCAGCGGAAGAGGCAGCGGAAGAGGCGGCCGCGGTGGAGGCAGTGGCGGGTTTGGAGGACGAGGACACTCCCATGGACGACATCGACTGGGAGCGTCTCGCGCAGAGCAGTGACGATGACAACGGCGACGACGGGGCCGGAGCAGCAGCAGACGGCGACGTGATCGACTTCGACGCAAGCGACGAGGAGAAGATTAGGGTTTCCAAATAAGTTAGGTTTTTAATTTCAAGTATGGAAAAGTGTCGTATGAACTATGTTTTAATATCAAGTACTATGTAGAAATTTATTTCGAGAAGTTTGAATGAAATATCGAGAAGTTCGTATGAAATATGTTTGAATTAAATTTTAACAGTACATTATTTATTTGTTTATTAGACTTTAATGACAATGAAAGAAAATAAAAAATTTATAAACGTACTACAAAAATTGTTAAGTATGTAAAACAGAAAAAAAATTGTTAGTTATATGAACGATGATGACCGGAGTTGTTACAAAAATAGAAAAAGGTTGAAACAAAAAAGAGACAAAAGCTTAAACAAACAAAAAAGGAAAATTTTCAACAAAAATAAAGTTTGTATGAACTACGTATTTTTGTCTTAGGGTTGAAACAAGAAACTTGTTTAAAAAATTATTTTAATTTTCTGTATGTTAGGGTTTTATCCCGGGAAAATCATAGAAAGTAATAGAAATTCATGCATTGTCGAATAGCTTCGAAACTTTGCATGCATGCTTTTCATGATGGTATAAGGCCATGAATTTTTTTTGGGTTCATTTCAAAGATGTCGAAAAAAATGTCCCTCGAGATGGCTCTTCGCTCCTACCCGAACGGCCACCGTAGAACAAGGTCATGTTTTGGCCATTTTCAGATTGACCCCAGATTTTACAAGGGAGTGGGCATGCCCACCGTAGGACCCCACGTCAAATTTGAAATAAATCCGACAACATACGCCCGTTGCCGACCCTGCCGAACTGTTTCTTAGGGTTTTGGCATGGAAAATCACAGAAAATGCATGGAATGTCAAAAAATCAAAAACAATGTTGTGCCACCTTGTGATGACCCACAGTGGTTGTGGAAAAAAAATTGGGTCCGTTTCGTGGAGCGAAGAATCATGATCGCGTTGCAACCCCCCTTCCGCCCCTACCGATACCCTAGTGTTACGCATGATGTACGTGCATACATGCATGAAGTCTATCCAACTTTTGCGAGCGCGAGAGCATGCCCACCCTAGGACCCCACGTCAAAAATGAACGAAATCGTAGACCGAACGCACCTTGCGTCACGTCCGACAACTGTTTCTTAGGGTTTTCGCATGGAAAATCACAGAAAATGCATGGAATGTCAAAAAATCAAAAACAATGTCGTGCCACCTTGTGATGGCCCACAAAGGTTGTGGAAAAAAATTGGGTCCGTTTCGAGGAGCGGAGAATCATGATCGCGTTGCAACCCCCCTTCCGTCCCTACCGACACCCTATGGTTACACATGATGTAGATGCATACATGCATGAAGTCCACCCAATTTTTGCGAGCGCGTGAGCATGCCCACCCTGGGACCCCACGCCAAAAAATGAACGAAATCGTAGACCGAACGCACGTTGCGTCATGTCCGGCAACTGTTTCTTAGGGTTTTCGCATGGAAAATCACAGAAAATGCATGGAATGTCAGAAAATCAAAAACAAATGCCGTGCCACCTTGTGATGACCCACAGAGGTTGTGGAAAAAAATTGGGTCCGTTTCGTGGAGCGGAGAATCATGATCGCGTTGCAACCCCCCTTCCGCCCCTACCGACACCCTAGGGTTACACATGATGTACATGCATACATGCATGAAGTCCACCCAATTTTTGCGAGCGCATGAGCATGCCCACCCTGGGACCCCACGCCAAAAAATGAACGAAATCGTAGACCGAACGCACGTTGCGTCACGTCCGGCCACTGTTTCTTAGGGTTTTCGCATGGAAAAACATATAAAATGCATGGAATGTCAGAAAATCAAAAAAGTTCTCATGCCACCCTGTGATGACCGACAAAGGTTGTGCAAAAAAATTGGGTCCATTTCGTGGAGTGGAGAATAATGATCGCGTTGCAACCCCCCTTCCGCCCCTACCGACACCCTAGTGTTATGCAGGGTGTACATGCATACATGCATGAAGTCTACCCAACTTGTGCGAGCGCGTGAGCATGCCCACCCTAGGACCCCACACAAAAAATGAACGAAATCGTAGACCGAACGCACGTTGCGTCACGTCCGGCAACTGTTTCTTAGGGTTTTCGCATGGAAAATCACAAAAAATGCATGGAATGTCAGAAAATCAAAAAAATTGTCATGCCACCTTGTGATGACCAACAGAGGTTGTGGAAAAAAATTGGGTCTGTTTCCTGGAGCGGAGAATCATGATCGCATTGCAACCCCCCTTCCGCCCCTACCGACACCCTAGTGTTATGCAGGATGTACGTGCATACATGCATGAAGTCCACCCAACTTTTGCGAGCGCGTGAGCATGCCGACCCTAGGACCCTACGCCAAAAATGAACGAAATCGTAGGCCGAACGCATGTTGCGTCACGTCCGGCAATTGTTTCTTAGGGTTTTCGAACGGAAAATCACAGAAAATGCATGGAATGTCACAAAATCAAAAAAAATGCCGTGCCACCTTTTGATGACCCACAGAGGTTGTGTAAAAAAATTGGGTCCGTTTCGTGGAGCGGAGAATCATGATCGCGTTGCAACCCCCCTTCCGCCGCTACTGACAACCTAGTGTTACGCAGGATGTACATGCATACATGCATGAAGTCCACCCAACTTTTGCGAGCACGTGAGCATGCCCACTCTAGGACCCCACGCCAAAAATGAATGAAATCGTAGACGGAACGCGCATTGCATCATGTCCGGCAACTGTTGTCGAAAAAAACCTCACTTGGACGTGTAAAAAATAATGTAGTGTGGACGGATTCACCACGGAAGACTAATGTAAAGAATTGCTGTGACACTTCATGATTTTGAAGAGTGCCAGAGCATTTTTTACAATAGTATTTTGTGGAAAACCTGCCACACTAAACGATTCGACATTGTACATAGACAATGGTATTTAAATAGGTGAATAACGTTGACCAAAAGAAATGTGGGACTAAACAAATAGCAGTTTCGATGGTGGCCGTCGTGGCTTGGCTGCATGGGCCCGCCCGTGTTTGGCGCATATGTTTTTTAATCGGGTTGGTTGTCGTCCCGTGCATGTAGGGCGTCGATAACGACGTGCATGTAGGGGATCGGTAGTCACGCCGCCCCCCACGTCGCACGCCGCAACCCCGCACGCACAGGATCGCCAAACCCCGCCGCCTACACGTTCCCATCTCCCGCCGCCTCTACGCCTATGCCGGACCCCCGCCGTGCCTCCACGCCGACATCGGACCCCCGCCGCCTCCACGCCGACGTCGGACCCCAGTCGCCTCCACACCGTACGCAGCAACCGCGCCCGCGCACGGTTGCCCGACGCCGCCAGGAAGCATAACGACGCCGTGCCAGATCAACAACCGCCGCGGCGATCTTGCCCTGCACCCATACCCTACGGTGGGGCGCCGGGCGCCGCGGTTCTGTACGTCGCCATATTGTCGGAAGGTAAAGTCACGTATTTTTTTGATAATTTGTTCAGGACGTTATCATGTTCTAACAAATTATTGTGGAAACTTTCGTTTAGGATGGATGATTATGGAGACGTAGGAGAAGTGGTTTTCTTTGGGCGACAAACTCACACCTAGGCAGAAAACTCGGTTTAGTTGCACTAATTTGGACGTTATGTTGAGAATCCCTTCCGTGCTAATGCGGAAGAATTTATTACAATTCATGATAACAGCGTATGATGTCCATACAAAACGATTTGTTCTTGGGCCGAAAGGTGGTGACATCACTGTTCGACACGAAGATGTTTATCACATCTTCGGGCATCGAAAGGAGGGTGATAATATCATGCCATTGATTGCATCAGTAGATCTAGACGCCAAAAAAATTGTGCCGCGTCGTTTCATTGAGAAAAGAACGGAGATGATACTCATAGATGACTTGATAAAAAAACATTCTTGATAGTCAAACATACGATGACGATTTTGTTAGAAGGGCCGTCTTGGTTCTGGTTGGTACGGTCATAGCCCCACAATCGACCAAATTTGTTCCTTACCAGTATTACAAATTGGTGGAGAATATTGATGCCATGAAGACATTTAATTGGAACGCATTCACATTGGAATTTTGCATGGATGCTATTGGAAAAACAGTGCTAGATATTGAGAAATACAAGTGGCCTATTGGGAACTTGGCGCTTTTCCAGGTAAAGCTCATTAAAGAATTCTTCATATTTATGACGCATTTTTTTATATTAGACCATGTGATACTAATTTGGTTATATTATGCAGTACATGTACTGGGAGAAAATGTAGCCTAATGATATGAAAAGTTTTGACGCATGTCGCGTGTGTATCCACTCATGTTGAACTGGGGTGAAGATGTCGCAAAGAAGCGAGACGACTATGACAACATCCACGGTCGTGGTACCGGCATCGTAAGTAATTAAATGTAGTTGTTATTTATTGCATGTAGTAATTTAGTAGGTTGTTATTCAATTTAATTTCTTGTGTACTCTACAGATTGACAACCGCATTAGCGAAGAGTACAGACGAGCTAAGATTGCACGTGAAGGTACTATCCATGAGGTAGAAGTTAAAACACCAAAAATAAAAGGCCTTGGCAGGCCTAGGAAGCCAAGTAGCTCAGCGGTTTTATCTAGCGCGAACAAGAATGTGGACCATCTGGTCACATACATCAAACTTCTTCACAAGGAGATTCTTCTTATTCCATCGAGATGTGCTGAGGTAATTATATATGAATTTGTACTGAATGTGCTCTAAGTGTTCATGTACTAAATGTGTTTCATTTGTCTTTGTAGATTGTCATTGAGAAGCTCAAAACGAAAGGTGTAATGTACAAACCATTCAAGCGGGGGAGCAGTGAAGATTTTGATGCTGCCGATGAACATGTTGGGAGGGACAATGACAAGTACAAGGCAAAAGAATTCCCGGAGGTTGAATCATCCCGTACTTCGCATCCAAAGACGGAGAAGAAGAAGGACTCATCCTTCACATGTGAACTATATGGCACCTCCGTGCCCGTTGATGACACGGGTGCTCCAGCTACTACAACCGGTAAAGGTGATCCTGATGATCCTTTCATTATTAATGTGGATAATGCAAAGTCTCCGTCTTCGGAATCTTCTGTACCGACAAAATAATTCCCATCTATTTCCCGAACCCCGCGAAATTTTGATTTGTCCGACGAGTCTAGGGGTGGTTTGTCTACAGCAAAGTCCGATGAAACTTTTGACAGCCTCCGGACAATGTGCAAGAAAGCTAAGGCTAGTGCTAGTGAGGGGAATTTAGGTAAGCGCAACACAAAACCTTCACATTATTGTGTGTCCTCCTACGTGCAGAACGCTAACAACAAATGTATGAAAAAAAGTAAGTCACATATGATTTTTTTGTCAATGTAATTGTCGTATCATTGTAGCACTTATTTAACTTACTATAACTTCATTGTTGTAGCTTTGTTTTATTCATCACATTCTATTTTAGCAAGTACACAAAATATGAATCCTGATCACATCGAGGCAGCTAGAGTTTTTATTGAGAAGTTGGCATCGTCCAAGAAGCATCTCGCAGATAAGGTGGTACAGGTGCCGGAACCAGATGGGGACACTTGCACGGTAGAAATGCTTCATCAAGTCCTCCACTATGAATGGTTGAATGGCGCAGTGAGTATGTTTCTTTTGAACAACACTTGTAAACTATTGTGTAAAATTACTCAGATCATTATATTTGTGACCATATCCGTAGGTTATAAATTCTTATTGTAAACACCTATAGACCCGTGGTTTTCGTGATCATCATATAGCGACAACTAGGTTGCCACATCATCTTATTAAACGGGCTAATGGAAAGCAAAAGTCTGTCAAGAATACTGATGTGGAGAGGTTGACAAGAAAAACAGAAGTCCTTAATAGATGTATGGATGAGTATTTTAGACGGGAAAAGGTATTGCTTACATATTTGTTTGTTTCAGTATGTAATGATCTCCATTGCACTAACATATATTTGTGGTTGTCCAGGTTTATTTTCCTGTGCACGTGAACAACAATCATTACATAACCGTTGTGATGCACACAGTGAAGGAAGAATTTCCAGGTCTCAACTCTGATGGTAAAATCTCTCCAAGAGTTTGTAAGATGATTGAGACATCGGTAAGTTTACGGACCCGTATAGACATGAACATAATATTGTTGGGACATTATTTATATATTGTTTTGTTTACTTTTTTAGAGAGCACAAATTGATATAGATCTCCAACAGACAAACAAATATCTACAAGTGAAACGTTATCCGGATGTAACTTCGTGGCCAATAAAGGAGTACGACATGCCGTGACAGACGGATACGTAAGTCTACTCCTCAAATCAATGTCACAAATAATGCTATGTTATATCCTTACCTGACCATGCGTTTTTTTTCAGAGTGTCGTGTGGACTCTTCGTAACGAGGTGCATTGAAAACTGGGACCGCGATGGCTGGACATTTGAATTTGACCAGTAAGAGATTAATGAAGCAAGGCCACGTATTGTGGCGGAACTTCTTTTTTCAGAGGCTAACACAATGGACAAGGTGAAGATGAAAATTGTTAAAATCATGGAGAGGGAATAAGTAGTAGCGTTGGGTAGGGCTTTAGTCCCAGAGAAGGTTTCCCTACTGTTGTTCCGTACTTGTTAATTTTTTATATGTTATGCGAGAAGCACTTTGAAATTATTACTTGTGTTTTTTCTGATTTATTTTTGATAATAATGATACATGGCACTTTGAAATTGTCTTATACGGTGGAATCTATGATTTTGTGTACTTGAGAAGCGTCTACTCTAATATATATTATTGTTGATATTATTGCTGTTGCATGTATATTACTGCTGATATTATTGTTGTCTTATTCTACTTATTCAAACAAATTAATGTCCAACAAAAAAATTAAAATGTGCTTAAAAATAGAGCCCGCCCCACCACGAGCCTACTAGGGCTGGTTCAGAGGCGGGACCCAACAGGGCAGGACGGGGCGCGACTGGTGATATAGAACTGAGGAGCTTACCTGGGAGGGGGCACGCGACTATTTAAGCCGGTGCAGGCACGTCTCGGCGGGCGATGTGGGACTAAACTTAGCGCCCGCACCGCCACCCCCGCAATCCTGCGGTAACTGGCCCGCCTACGCGACCTCGCGCGCCGTAGCTGGGTCGGTGGCCCATGCGAGCGCCCGCAGCCCATCCCATGCGTTTTCGCCGCAGTGCGGGCGCTAAGTTTAGTCCCACCTCGCCCGCCGAGACGCGCCCGCACCGGTTTAAATAGCTGCGTGTCCCCTCCCAGGTAAGCTCCTCCGTTCTTTATATCAGTAGTCACGCCTTGCCCTGCCCCATTGGGCCCCACCTCTGGACCTGCCAAAGGCCATAGCTTGATCGGGACGCGTCCTAGTAGGCTCGAGGTGGGGCGGGCACTTTTTTTTTAATTCTCCATCGCCAAAATCAGTAATTACTAAAATTCCTCTATCAGCAAATAGAAATACACATAACATGCAAAAAGTAATACTGATTGTATTGCTCATTTTACACGGAACAATTAAACAAAAGTTCACATGAAAGCGACAATAAAACGTAACAAAATTGTTTGCAAATAGTACGTCTAGCAACAGAATGACATGCGAATTGAACTCTTCCTTGCATTGATTCATAAAACTTTATCTCTATTTCCGGTTCCTACATAACAAATTGTAAACAACTTATCAGATAATTGTAAAGAAAGGAACAAAAGATGATTAAAAAATGCAAAACTTACTTTTCGTGCACATTTGCCGTCTATGGCCCTCTTCGCGACATATGCCACAACGAGGACCGGGTTTTCTCTCAGAAAATGATTTTGGTATTCCATTTT
Organism: Hordeum marinum; assembly: GCA_022496015.1. Classification (NCBI taxonomy): domain Eukaryota; kingdom Viridiplantae; phylum Streptophyta; class Magnoliopsida; order Poales; family Poaceae; genus Hordeum; species Hordeum marinum. Next base: position 39,248,088 of record CM039678.1, read on the forward strand.
TTTGTAACATTTGGATCTTTCTTAGCCCGCTCTATCTTGCTCTGTTTAGAGGCGCCCTTCTTGGAAACTTTCATGGGATCACCTATGACATCAACATGTTGTTCCGGCTCACGTGGCTCTTCATGCACATTCCTTCTACTACCAACAGCATCATCATCAGGGACCTTTTTCTTAGCTATTATATTTCGCAGACACTGCATCCACTCATCTAAGACGAATGCATCATTTGATGCAACATGGAAAGCCTCTGCTCCTGTTATACTGAGTTGACTATAGCGAGCCCGCTGCTCTGGCCCCAACCAACCCCAGCCAAACATGTCACTCTTTCGCTGTGCAGGCAGCCCACCTCTCGCAACTTTTGACATCCTCTTAAGAATGCAGCACTTAGTTATTGTAGATATTTTCAGATGAACCAACACATACAGAATGTGTTTGCAAGGCAACCCTTTCTGAAGCATTCGTCTACAACTGCAGTCTATAGTATTCTCAGAGTTTTCAGGTCGATAATTCACGCTGAACTGAAATTTGCGGTTATTTTTCCATGTCACGATGAAGGTGTCACAGTCAACTTCCACTAGCGTTTCAAAAATCTTAAGCTCTCCCATATTCTTCAGATCTTGTTGAAGAATATAAAAATTGGCATGAGTGAATTTTTCGGCAGCATGAATCTCAATCTTATATTCAGTCACTGGTGGTGGCACTGACTGATTAGAAACACAGTCATCATGCGACTTGTTCTCACATAGTCGAACTATGCAATTTTTATAATGCATAACTAGATCAACAATAGTCATACCGCCGTCCAGGTGAAGGTGAAGACAAGAGTTAAGGCTTTCACTCCTCTGATTACCGCGCATACGCAGGAAAAAAAACCATCTGACAGATATGATGCTGCCCACAAATTCCTTTTCCTGTACATCCTACGCAGCCACACTTCTGTTTTATTAGTCTTCCATTCGAGGACAAAAGCATGCCATCTCGCCTCAAAGTTGGCAGGAGAGGTGGAGTAGTACAAGAGTGCCCTGAACTCATTTAGTGATTTGTAATTAAGGTGCTTCTGTATATTTTTTTTCCACGTGCCATGAGCACAGACGGTGCAACACATCAGCCAAAACCAACCTAATAGCTCGTATCATTGCAGCGTGTCCATCTGTGATGATTGACCTTGGCTTCTTCTGACAATTGGCCTTCAGGAATGTCTGGAGCAGCGACACGTATGTCACTTCGGTCTCGTCGTACACATTGGCACAACCAAACACTGTGGTGCAACAGTGATTATTTACACCAACAAAGGGGATGAACGGCATACCATATCTGTTCATCTTATACGTGCTGTCAAACACAGTCACATCTCCATACAACTGATAGTCCCGCCGCGACTGTGCATCGCACCAGAACATGCTCTTTAAACGGCCCTCCTTATCGAGCATGTACTCAAAGAAGAAGTCTGGATCCTTCTTCTTTTTGCTCCTCATAATCCCGATTGCCGTGTTAGCATCACCCTTCGCAATCAACTTTATTTTTTCCAGGCAACAGAGATTATAGACGTCTCGTCTTAGGAACCCGCACTTATCATACGAACCATACCTGCTAATGAACTTGTCGACGATGATATGCTTTCTGATCCCAGCTCCTTCCATCGCCAAGATCTCACCTATCTGGTGATCTCCCATCACTCTATGTGACCGTAGAAATGCCACCTCATTTGCTCTAGCCAACAAATGGTTGTGATCATCCATAAAAGCTGCCACGAACCAAACTCCACGTCCTTTGTCCAACTTCACGACTAAATGTGCGCCACACTCGCAACGAATCTCAGGTCTTAGCCTGTGGGTACGGCCCTCCGGGTTTAAAAAATAACTCAGTCGTTTTCCTGCCCTCGAGCAAATGTACCGCCTATAACGAATAGTGGTTGACAGACCTTTTCCTCGTTTCACCTTATCTTTTCTGATACTGAATCCAGGGTCTCTGGCGTACTTATTGTAGAACGTGTAAGCCTCCCATTGCGATGCAAAGGTCATACCCATAACCTTCAACCGTGTCTCCAGCGCCCGTTGCTGGATTTCAGCCTCCTCAATGTCCATATTAGCTGCATCCGCATGCTCATGGCCATCATCACCACTCCAACCATCGAAGTTAGCCTACACTATTACACATAAGCAAGTGTAAGTTGTCATTAATTAGTTTTCATTACTGTATGACATCTAAAAGTTTGGATCAAACCTGACTTATGTTATCCGCGAAAGATTCCACACCATCATTTTTCTCGTTCTGGACGTCAATATCCTCTTGCACATAAAAAATCATATGCACATGTAAGTACCCATATGGTTCTTCGTCCGACGATATCAATGTACACGTCGGGCACGTCACTTACGTTTTCACTACAAGCACCATCCTCCTTCTTTTGAAAGTCCTCCTTAGGTAAATTTTTGTACAACGACCAGGATTCATTGTCGCTGCTATCATCATCATTTTTACTTCCATCTTCATTCGTATGATCAACACTATCACTACCATACCACTCACTCGTCTCCAAGAACTCATCCGTAAATCCAGTTTCTTTCTCCATTGAATGACCTCACTACCAACACTGCAACATTTAAATAATGATTGTAAATAATTATTTACAGCTATTAATTTTTTTTGCCAAACTAGACGGCTTAGATGGCAAACCAAGATGCTGGCGGGTCCCAATGTCCGGCGGCAAGGCGTTCAGGTACGTGCACTCCGGCCTGCCTGTGGACGGCCAGGGCGTGCCCGGAGGTAGATCACGTCCTTGGAGACGGCGAAGGAGGTGCACGGAGGTTGATCACGCCGTTGCGGACGGCGACGGCGTCCGCTTAGGCCACGTCACCGCGACGACCTACACGGAGGCCAGATCGCGTACGGCGGCGACTCCAACTCCGTCCACGGCGGCCAGATCCCGGGTGAAGACGAGGAGAAAACTGAGTTGGTCAGCGATCGACGGTGAATGGCGGCGATCGGCCGGACGGGGCGACGTTGGAATGGGCAGCCTGATCGTGGTCGCCGATCGGCGGGAAAGGGCGGCGATCGGCTAGGTCGTAGCTTTTCTTTTTTCGCGTGAGGGCCGCGGGGTAGATGCGAGTCGGTCGTATCGGCTCGATCCGTGCGCGCGGCTATACGTGTATGCGCACGCTGCATACGCTACGGGTACGTTAAGCACCGTATGCCCATAATACCCTTGTACGTTAAGCGGGGGTGTACCGAGCTCTTAATACTAAACTGCTCTGCTAATGCTAGGTTATATGTAATGTTAACATGTCTAAAATGGATGGGCTGATCCATATGATTTGTCCTCGTGCCGCTATTTATGTTTGTCAGGCAACTTATCTACCAGGCAGGTGCTTGCGTCTCCAAGCGCAGGAAAGTGGGGGAATTCTTCAATCCACAGACTGTACACTGTTCAAGGCACTCTGCCTTCTTGGCTCTCACCTTCTCTCCTCTCTTAACTTCTTTACACTGTTGTCGCATGTACATGAGTAAGTGGCGCTTCTACAGAATGGGGGCTTTTGGTGGTCGGGCTACAGGCAGGCTGGAATCTTGTGTGTTGAGATGAGCTTTGGGATTGTGGATCAATCATCTCACAGCAGCATCGAGTGAAATACGGTCCCTTATACAGCTAGGTTCTGATAGGCGTATTGATGTTCGGCCCATTACTTGTTCCTGTTCCCCGTCGCGAGTGATAACTGGTCTGGCTGGGCCGACATCTCGGTACATCAATGGGGTTTCGAAACAACACAAGTAGTTGGGCCCGACTGCATGTGTGGAGCAGGTTGATCCACGCGACTACGGTACCTCGGTATTGCCCTCTCTTCCACAGAAAGCTCCTCGTCATCTGTTGCTATGTTACTACACACAGTGGCGTCGCGGCGGCGATTCCCCACCGGCGAGATGTCGACTGACGGGCTGGAGTTCGACGGGTATGTTCTTACGGCTCAAATGTCTCTCTCCCTCCGGTCATTCCCCCCATTTTATTTGCAAATCTCTCCACTGACGGTGATACGTTTGACTGCAGGAGGTGTGGAGGGAACATCGACGGATCGAACTGTGGTTTGTTCCCGGTGGAATCCCATGATTGCATGACTGCTCCAACGCTAGGGGTCGACAACGGCAGCGAAGCAGTTGGTCATGGACATGGGCAGAGATACGAGGTGTGCTCTGAAGCTATGTTACTTCACACAGTCGCGTCGCGGCGGCGATTTCCCACCGGCAAGATGTCGACTGACGGGCTGGAGGTCGACGGGTATGTTCGTAATGGCCAAATGCCTCTCTCCGACCGGTCATTCCCCCCATGTTTTTTGCAAATCTCTGCACTGACGGTGCTACGTTTGACTGCCGCAGGTGCGGAGGGGACGTTGCCGTATCAAAGTGTGATTTGTTCCCAGTGGAATCCCAGAATTCCATGAGTGCTCCAGCGCTAGAGGTCGACAACGGCGGCGAAGCAGTTGGTCATGGAGATGGGCAGAGATACGAGGTGTGCTCTGAAGCCACCAGCGGCTGGACTAGGAGGTGCGTTTTTTTCCGTCCCCAAATAATGATCCAATCGTCGCTGTTGAGCTTAAATCTGCATCTCGTCATAATTTTGCTGTACACTCCCGTTTCATTGGTTATTGAGAAGATAAATATCAATTCGTTAGGTGTCTGGTATGTGGTGTTTTCTAGGCATGTCCCCTTGTATGTGGATCATGGTTTAGTGCTTCAGGTTGTTCGATCTAGAATCTTTCAGTGGTACAAAACATCTGGTCCTCGCAATGTTCTGTGTGAAAAAGCTATTCTGCCTGGTATTTTTAGGATTCTAGGATTATTCATTGGATTATAAGACGACATGGTCAAGCTAGGAAAAAAAGGCTGTTTTTTTTGTGGATTTAGCATGATGCAGAGAAGAGATGTTTTTTTCTGGATATGCAGAGAAGAGATGCAGAGAAGAGATGGTATAGTTTTTTTTGTTGGATTGTAATATGATCTGGTCAAGCTAGGAAAAAAAGGCTGTTTTTTTTGTGGATTTAGCATGATGCAGAGAAGAGATGTTAAATTAACCTACTCATTGTTGTGTCAACTGGATTTATATAACTACAGCTGGTTTTCTGTCGGTCTCAAAAAAAAAAAAACGCTTATGTAGCTCAGGGTAATCTATGTAGGCTCTAGTTTACAAGTGCCGTTTTTGATTTTGGGCAAGCTGATCCATACGAATTTTTGCTGTAGAAAAACGTGATGTTTGTTTGTAAGGGATGTTTGTGATAGTATGAATAATTGCTCATAAGAATTTGCTGGTTCGCAAGGCGGGATATGCATATAGTTTTATTTTCTGCTCGTGCTATAACAGGAAAAAGATGTCTATTTGGTAATTGTTACTTTGATGTGGAAATACTGGTACATGGTGAGGATCGGGAAAGCACCTGATGAGAGGGAGATGAACCCGGACAGGAAGACAACACTCGAGTTGTCTGTGCGTGCTTATGCTGAAAATCGTGAAGGGCATGTCATCAGTCCAAAAATTGGCACATAATTTGACTCGCTTGATGAGGCTTATGAGTTCTACAACCTATATTCATGGGAAACTGGTTTTGGCGTGCGGTTGGAAAAAAGCAGGCTCAATGTGCAAAGGACAAGATGCATGCAAGAGATTGTGTGTGCGTGCGCGGTATGTATGCGCCTCTCGCCTCAATCTGTCTGTCTGAATTTTAGTCCAAGGTCTTAGCTATAGATAGTACACACCCTCAATCATCCTGTTTTTTTTTCAGGGCTCTCCATTGAGGGAGAACATCCGTTCATCGAGGTGTGGGTGCAATGCAATGATAAGGCTGTTGCGGTCAAAGGATGGTGGTTGGTACATATCAGAGCATAAAGCAGGGCACAACCATCCGCTGTCAATTACATGTGGCCAGAAAATGCATTGGAAGTCGCACATGCATATAGAAAGATACACCAAGGATCTTGTGAAGCAGCTCACGGACAATAATGTTGGCCTTGGGAAGGTTTTCAGCATTGTCGGTAGCTTCTTTGGTGCCATAGAAAATGTGCCATTTACAAAATGGTCATTGAAGACATTGTGCAGGAAGCTTAACAGGGAGCAGTCATATTTTGATGCTGTCAAAACCATGGACATGCTTGCGGAGATGAAAGCTAACGATCCAGACTTCAACTACACTGTGCAAGTCGATGAGGAGAGCCGCATAAAGACACTAATGTGGGTGACAAGTAGAGGCTGCGATCAGTACAGATGTTTTCAAGATGCAATAACATTTGATACCACCTGCAGGACAAACCTGTATGATATGTCGTTTAGGATATTTGTCGGTGTCAACAACCACTTCCAGAGCATAATCTTTGGGGGAGCCATGATGAGAGATGAAAAGGAGGAAACATTCAAGTGGATCTTCAGTGAGTTTGTCCGGATGGTGGGTGGGAAACACCCGCAGACAATACTGACAGGTTGGCGTGCCGAAAACGAAAACTGAAATTCATATCGGCGTTATGTGTGCCGCTTTATTTTCGTGCGGTACATGTAGTCTGATCCATTATCCTTTGGTTTTGTTTTTGTATGCAACTACAGATCAGGCACGATCTATGGAGCTGGCAATTGAAGTAGAGCTGCCAAATACAGTGTGCCGTTGGTGCAAATGGCATGTTTTGAAGAAGGCGAAGGAGTCGATGGGTGTTCTCTGGAGCAAGAACGGCGACATCAAATTGGAGTTGCAAGGGCTTATCCATCACATGATCACGGAAGAAGAGTTCGAGGAGGGGTGGACCATGATGTTGGAGAAGTACTCTTTGAAGAAACATCTGTTCTTGACGCAAATATATGAGGTCAGGCATAAATGGGCAAAGCCGTACTTCCGAGGGGTGTTCTATGCTAGGATGACAAGCACTTAACGGAGTGAGAGCGCCAACCATCTTTTGAAGGGTTACGTGCCGCCAGGGTGCCCAATATTGGCCCAGACCGTGTCGCCAGGGTGCTCAATGTTGGCCCAGACCGTGTCGTCAAGTACTTTCCGACGACACGCGACGAACGACGACGAACCCGCTCCTGTCGATGCAATCGCGACGAAGTCTCTTTACTCCGGCTGCACCGCACCACAGAAAGCTGACTCGCTCACGCACACGTACTTGAACACAAGCAGGCAAGCAAGGAGGTGGATGGATTTTGCTTGATCAGTCGACTAGCTGGACACACACGAACGCACGCGTACTCGCTGGATTGATGGCCGTATCGTACCTGTTCTTTTCCTTTATTGCTTTCAATCTTACTCACGGTCTGGATACAAGGTACAGGGGTAGGCTACATATATATAGGAGAAAATAGCCCAAGAGCTAACCTAGTCGGCCTTGAATACGTGCACTACTCGGACACATATTACAAAGACGTGTTTAACTCCAACAATCACCCCCTAAACACGATGTCCTCACTTTACAGCTTGGACGCCGATCCTCCTCCGCATCTCCGTGAACTTCTGTCATCCCAAAGACTTGGTCAGGATATCTGCAAGCTGGTCGTCGGTGCAAACATAGTTGACTTCAATCTGGCCTTCTTCCACGCACTGTCGTATGTAGTGATACCTTATATCGATGTGCTTGGTCCTGTCATGATGCACTGGATTCTTACACAGGGCAATCGCAGACTTGTTATCAACATTGAGCACCACTCTTTCTGGTTCCTTATCCGTGAGGTCACCGAGTAGCCTTTCTAGCCATACACCTTGACCCGCCGCGGTTGCAACTGCTATATACTCTGCTTCACAAGATGATAATGCAACCACCTTTTGCTTTTGTGATAGCCAAGTCACTATGCTCCTGCCCAAGAAATATGTCAGACCCGAGGTACTTTTACGGTCGTCCACATCTCCTGCTAGGTCGCTATCACTATAGCCAAGTAGTTCCACCACCTCCTTTTTCTCCTCTCTCAAATAGACACAACCGAAGTTTGTTGTCCCTTTGATGTACCTGAGTATATGTTTGATAGCTGCCCAATGTTCAGTCGTGGGCGCTTCCATGAAGCGACTCACTATGCCAACGGAATAGGCCAAGTCCGGTCGTGTATTCACAAGATACCTTAGGTTTCCGACCACACTTCTATAATCCGTTGCATCAACCGCGGGGGCTTCACTCCTTTTGCTAAGTTTAAGCCGAGACTCCATTGGAGCATAAGTTGGTTTGCAATCCTCCATGCTACAGCTTTCAAGTATCTTCTTTGCATATGCCTCTTGGCATAGTGTGATTCCCTCCGGCTTTTGTTGTACCTCGATCCCAAGGTAGTAAGTCAAGAGCCCGAGATCACTCATCTTGAATAGCTCCTTCATTTGTAGCTTGAATCTTGCAATCTCCTCTTCGTCTGCTCCAGTTATCAAGAGATCATCAACATAGATGCCCACTAAGAGACGATCCTTGCCTTTACCTCGCTTGTACATAGCATGCTCGAGTGGACTTTTCTCAAAACCAAGAGAAATCAATGTACGGTCAAGCTTGATGTTCCATGCCCGAGGAGCTTGATGTAGCCCGTACAATGCCTTGTGTAGCTTCAAGACCTTGTGTTCTTCTCCTTTCATGTATCTCGGTGGTTGCTTCACGTATACTTCTTCTTCCAACTCCCCGTTCAAAAACGCAGATTTTACGCCATGTGATATACCCTCCAAGATTCTTGAGCCGCGAGAGCTATAACTAGCCTCACCGATTCCATCCTTGTGACTGGAGCAAACACTTCCTCAAAGTCCACACCTTGCTCTTGCACGAATCCTTTAGCTACGAGCCGAGCTTTATGCTTGACCAAGTTCCCATCGGCATCCTTCTTGACTTTATACACCCACTTGAGCCCTATAGATTTGTGACCGTTGGGAAGATCTGCAAGCTCCCATACTTTGTTGTCTCGTATCGATCCCAACTCTTCATCCATAGCACGACGCCAACACTCCTCAGTATTTTCTTCTTCAAATTTCGTCGGTTCTTCGACGCTAAGCAAACATTGTCGTCCTCTTCTTATAACCTTGACAGGATTAATAGTACAAAGTGCTTCCTCCGGATATAAATCCATCACTGGTCGAAGACGGACTGGTGTCGGCGGACGTTCCCTTGTCTCCTGTTCTGTCGAAGACGAGGAATTTTCATCTTGCGGAGTTGCCAAACTCCTATTTTCTGGCGATCTAGGCTCTCCTGTACTATGTATAGTTGCATGTTCACTGTTTGAATTAGCCAACGTTTGGGATCCTTCACGTGCATGCAGTTTTGGATCTTCTGGAGTGCATGTTACGTGCTCTCCTGGAGTATGAGCAACGGTTGTACCCTCTGGCACTTTTGTTGCTAGGCCGTCCTCCGGTGTAGTCTCCGGTTGATTATCTGCACGCTCATATTCGTTGTAAGCAACATGAAAAATGTCATCAGAAATCGGGTATACCGGTTCGGAGGAGTTCCAATTCCATGACCTTGCTTCTTCAAAGACCACATCACGCGTCAAAATCACCTTATTGGTCGAGGGGTTGCACGCACGGTAAGCCTTCGTGCCCGCTTCATAGCCAACCAATATCATTGGAGTACTCCGATCCGCCAACTTGCTTGTATGCCCGGCCACCGCCTTCACATGCGCCACACACCCGAACGTGCAAAGATGATCAACCGCGGGCTTGTGTCCGTACCATGCTTCGTATGGGGTCATCCCAACCACACTCTTGGTTGGAGCCCGGTTCAATAGATAAACGGCTGTATTGACCGCCTCACCCCAAAACTTGCCTGGCATCCCTTTGCTCTTCATCATGCTTCGTGCCATCGCCACCACGGTTTGATTCCTTCGCTCCACAACACCGTTCTGCTGCGGTGAATATGGCGCCGTAAGATACCGCTTGATCCCATGTGCTTCGCAAAATTCCGTGAATTCACGAGACTTGAACTCACCCCCCCCCCCCGATCGGTGCGGAGGGCCTTCAGCTTGGCTTCGGATTCTACCTCGGCCGCCATCTTTACTTTCCTGAAGGCTTGCAAAGCTTGGTCCTTTGTCTTCAACAACACAATCCACATGTATCTGCTGAAGTCGTCGACGATGAGCAAGAAGTATTTGTTCCCGACTGGTGTAGCCGGTGTAATGGGTCCGCACAAGTCTCCATGGACCAACTCAAGAGCTTTACTTGCTCTAAAGTTTCCCTCTCTCGGGAACGAGGCCTGCCTTTGTTTCCCAACAAGGCAACCGTCACACACCTGCTCAACATGATCGATGCACGGTAGACCACGTACCATCTCCTTTGTCCAAGTTGCCGAAGAGCCTGGAAATTTAGATGACCGTAGCGCGCGTGCCACTTCCATGCCGAGTCCTCCATGCTTGACAAGAGACATACTGGATCCACACGATCCAAGTTGAGGATGTAGAGTCTGTTGGGCGACCTCTGCACCTTCATGATCAACATCCTCTGACGGTCATACCCCCATAGATAGCCATCTTCGAGCACAATCTTGCAACCACGCTCCTCGAGCTGGCCAAGGCTAATAATGTTGCTCTTTAGCTTGGGAATATAGTACACATCCGTGAGTACCTTGTGACCGCCGTTCTTCAGCTCAAACAGGACAGTGCCTCGTCCTGTGATGTCAACGGTCTGCCCGTCATCGAATCGAACCGTGCCTCCAACCGAGAGATTTAGCTCAGAAAACTGGTCCTTGTCACCGGTCATGTGGTTGCTTGCTCCTGTGTCAAGGTACCACACGTGCCTTGTCGTGTTCATCCTCTTCTTGTCGTGAAGGTAAACCTTCTCTTCGTCGAGCGTGACGACCTCGATAGCCGGCGCTTTCGGAGCTGGACCGTCCTCGTCCATAAGCTCGCATACTTCGACCATGAGCATCATATCGCTATCATCGCCTTCCTTGGCCATGAGAGCTCTCTCCTTCAGTGGATTCTTGCAATCAGACTTGAAGTGACCGAGGATTCCACAATTGTGACTCCTTACTTTTTTTATGTCAAATTTTCTCCTTGGTTTTCTAGCCTTTTCTTCCTGTCCAGCGAGGTCCTTTTTCACCGGGCCTTGCTTCTCCTTTGCTTTACTGCCGCTCGTGGATCCACCTTGCTTTCCTTTCGACAGGGCCATCCATTGCGACATTGTAAGCATGAGATGCTCACTCTCCTTCAAATCGCCGAAGCTGAGACGAATTCTCTCGTCGTGGCCTTGAACCTTCCGACGAGATCCTTGACCGTGAGAGTCTTTAGGTCGAGACATTGTTCGATCGACGTGACGATCTGGATGTAGCATGCCGGCGCGGCGCGCAAAAATCGTCGGACGATCGCAACTTCTTCTAGGGTTGAACCATAGCCACGTATGCCGTTGACGAGGGTCTTGAGACGTGCGGCAAACTGATCAACCATCTCACTTTCCTCCATCTTCAGGCACTCGTAGCTTCTCATCAGGGACTGAAGGTGTGCTTCCTTGACACGGTCATGACCCTGGTGCAGGATCTTGATTGTCTCCCATGCCTCCTTCGCCGATTTCTTTCCGACGAGGTGTTGCAGCACATCCTTCGGCATGGAGGAGTAGATCGCCGTTAACACCCGACGATCCGTCCGGTACTTCGCCGCGCCCTTCGCGTACTCTGCGCCGCCATCCTCGACAGCTTCCCAGAGCTCAGCGCCCTCCATCGCGACCTCCATGTTCATCGCCCATAGTGCGTAGTCCTCTCGATCCAACCGGGGGAATTGCGACACTCCCACCATCGGCATCGGTACTCCGGCTCCCGCTCCCGCCACAACGATCTCCTTGCTCGGGTTCGGCATGATCCTTCGATTGCTTTCCGAAAATCACGCCAATAAACCAAGCTCTAGATACCAATTGTTGGCCCAGACCGCGTCGTCAAGTACTTTCCGACGACACGCGACGAACGACGACGAACCCGCTCCTGTCGATGCAATCGCGACGAAGTCTCTTTACGCCGGCTGCACCGCACCACAGAAAGCTGACTCGCTCACGCACACGTACTTGAACACAAGCAGGCAAGCAAGGAGGTGGATGGATTTTGCTTGATCGAGTCGACTAGCTGGACACACACGAACACACGCGTACTCGCTGGATTGATGGCCACAGGTACGTATCGTACCTGTTCTTTTCCTTTATTGCTTTCAATCTTACTCACGGTCTGGATACAAGGTACAGGGGTAGGCTACATATATATAGAAGAAAATAGCCCAAGAGCTAACCTAGTCGGCCTTGAATACGTGCACTACTCGGACACATATTACAAAGACGTGTTTAACTCCAACACCCAATGCATCTGTTTTTGAAGCAGATTTAGAAATTGCAATTAGACAGAGAGGTGGAAGAGAGTTTCCAGGAGAAGAGGACATTTTTGGTGAGTTTGTTGTATTTTATTTTCTGCGTGGTATTCTCTTACGATGCTTCTCTTTCTCCTCGTGAATGATAATTTATCCCTACTCTCCTTTTGATCACAGAGCGGTGTGTGTCTTAGGGTCAATCTTCCAATTGAGAGGCATGCTAGCAGAGTATACACAAGAGCTATGTTTGAAAAGTTTGGGGAAGAATTGTATAAGTGTGGGGCGCATGTGTTGGATGAGGTGGTGCCTAGAAGGATTTATAAGTCGACCCATGTAGAAGCGGCAAATAGGGAGAAGTGGAGCAAAGTTCGGTTCAAGATAGAAGTGAATGAAGACGAGAGTTTTTTCAGTTGTGAGTGCGGGTACTTTGAACATGCGGGGCTAGTGTGCTGCCATGCTTTGCAGGTGAGCTCGATGTTCAGCGCGCCGATTTATTATGACCGCCTTGTCATGCTTGCTGTCCGAGATGCATTCTTACATGATTTAATTTTTGTTTGTCCTACGGTACAGGTCATGGCGCATTTTCGGTTGCAAAAAATACCCCAGAAACACATACTTAAGCGATGGACTAGAGATGCACGTGACATTCTTCCTGCACATTTTTTTTGAGCGTTTTTTTTGAGCGTTTTTTCCTGCACATTTGGTTAGGTATCAGAGAGATAGAGGGCCTCCAGCTAGTGACACATTCAGGCATCACACCATGTACATGAAAGCGCTAGAGTGTATCGTGCTTGGCGACAGCAATGTTAAATGCTATGATGTTTTCATAGCCGTGATGAAGGAAGGCATGCAACTCTGCTTCCGCTTAGTGTCGATAAAGATGGAATGGGGCTTGCGAAGAGAGAGAAACAACAGCAGGTTGCAGCTCAAAAGGGGCATGCATCTATGGAGGGCAATATTATGCTGCAAAAACTTACCGATGACGGTGAATCCAGTTGTTCAGTTGTTGGGCTGAATGAGAATAAGAGGCAGAGGGGAAGGCCGGCGACCAGCAGGGACAAGGCTCCGTATGAGCAACAACTTAAGAGGTCAAGGTTTTGCACGATCTGCAGAGAGCAGGGGCACAAGTGTACAACGTGTCCCCAGCGAGGCGATTTGCCGAAGGCTCCAAGAAAGTCGCCGAAATGCACGAACTGTGGTGTGGTTGGACATCGGCGCAACACTTGCGGCACTAAAAAACCCAGCCATTTGAGCCAAATTTCCTCTAGACAGTATTGGTTCTTCGTGGTCCGGCCGTTTTCACTAGCTGCCTTAAATCTGAGACAATTATTTTATTCCCCTCGCATGTCTTTGTTGAGTTGTAGTGTCTTGTTCATGTTTTATGGCGTGTATGCATAAAACAACTCTATCATGTGTTCTTCAGAATTAAGTAGATCGTCTGCTGAGGATCTGTGTTCACGCAACGATTGTGTGATTTTCGGATCTGTGTGTGCCAAAACAATCACTATTCACAGCTCCACGGTGCACCACCGTGCTTGCTTTAATCATAGCCGCGTACTAATATGGAGCCCCGAGTCAACAAAATCTACACAGAGGACGGCGCTGCTGTCATCTTTTTGAAGTGACAAAAGATGGTAGACCGAGTAGGTAGCTTGCCATAGAGTGCTCCATTGCACCTCTGGCTTGCACAGGTGTGCTCGATCCATGGAACAGGCATGGCCGTAGCGCTGGATTGTATGCGAGAGAAAAACGTTTATTCTAGTGAAAGAATTCCCCATTGGAAAATATCTATGAGAGCAAAACAAACTAAATGCGGTTTATATGTGATAATAAAAATGCTTGTTTGACTAGCGGAGATTGCCTGATGATTTGTGTTTCCAACCCTTGCCGTCGTGCTTTTGGTGTTCGCCACACCGTCTGGTCTCCCCTTCTAGCATTGTGTGAGCGCGCATGCAGCGACAGGTTGTGAAGTGACTGTTGATGGAAGCACGCCCTCCCAAAACTTTTCCGTCGAACTGATGACGCTGCCCTCCCAAAACTTTTGGTTACCTGAATGCTTAAACAAGTCCGAAAGTAAACACGCATTTTAGTTGCGGTAATCTCCTAACTAATGCTATGGCACGTGAAAAAAACGATGGATCCATTCGGGGTAGCCTGCCGAGCGGATAATCTGCCTGCCAAAACAGGAAATACTATCAACAAAAAACAATCACAAAAACGTGATTAGCGGTAATTACTTGTACACTGCTCGGTGTTTTCGCTGGTCAGGGATGGGCCACGACTGCACTTCTCAATCCCCTTTCTATCTGTTAGAATAAATCCGAGGCACTCAGTCGATCTATCGAGGACTAAGCAATCACACGAGCACGACATCGAGATTTGTTAACGAGGTTCACCGATATGGCTACATCCCTGGGGCTTGACTACGGGCGCTCCTCCCCGTGATACCGTCACAATACCGCACTCTGGCCGTCCTAGGCACCGGCTCCCCATGCGCTCCTGTGCTATTATGTTGGCCTAGATTACATCGTGTGTCTAGCCCCGTTATATATGAGAGACCTAGGATACAAGTGTCCTACTTGGACATGACTCCATATCCTATCTAAACACAATACAACTCAGAGTTCAACCACTACAAGAAATATGCTATCTTGTGACCTTCTGTCAGTGACCTTGAAAAAATGGTCGTAAATCTATGACCTTTTGAGGCAAATTGGTCGTAAGCTGTCCGGAGGGGTCCTAACTCTAAACACCAACGACCATTTTGGTCAGAAAGGTCGTAAGTTTCTTAATTGAAATGGTCATAAAGCGAACAACACCGGTCCACTGCCTTGTTTCTAGCTGATAATGACCAATATAAATGGTCGTAAGCTATGACTTGGCATCACCTCATCAGTTTTGCCTATGTGTCATGTCCATGTGTCAATTTTTGCCTACGTGTCATGTCCATGTGACAATTTTTGCCCTAGGTTGTGAAGCAACCTATATCTCCGTTATTTCCAAAATTCCCAAACAATTCTCATAAATTCTTTGTATCATATCTTTATCAAATATGTCAAAAACCTTCCTTGCCTAGTTCAAAAATAATTCAAAAATATTAATTTTCCTATTCCGTTCAGAACAACATTTTGTGAAGGAAGTGCTACTGATATATTTTTGATTGCCCTCAAAATTTTTGAGAACTCTTTCCTATCCAAATCATTGCCTCATGGCAAAATTCAGCTCCATTTTCCCAGTAAATCGTCCTCGGCAAATTTCCAAAATATTCGTTCACCTAGAAGCTTTGTGAAGGAAGTACTGGCTATGCAAATCATAACGAGTTTAATTTTTCCAGATCTTTTATATGCCCAAATAATATCCATCCACAAAATTTTAGCCCCGTCTAACAATCCATGTGAGCTCAGCATCCAATCTTTGTTTCTAGTAATATTTTCAGTTTGTGAAGCAACTACATTTTATATTTCTTTATAATTACTTAAACTTTACCAGTACATGACCATGATCACAAAACCTCCCTCCACCAAATTCTAGATCATTTAATTTAGCCAATTTTCCTCAACATTTTTTCTAATATTCTTTTTAGTGAAAGCATTGTGAAGCAAGTACCACTTTTATTTACCCAAATAGTATGAAATTTTTACAGTGCCTTCATATGCCCAAATTATCATCCTCCTATAAATTGCAGCTTTACCGAATCATCTATGTGAGCCCAGCTTCAATTTCTAGTTTCTGTCCAGATTGGCACATTGCAAAGCAAGTGCTATATAGACCCCTCGTATTGCCCTCAAACTTGTTGGCGATCTTCCATATCCAAATAATTGCCACATGCCAACATTGAGCTCAATCCATTCATTATTTTGAGCCCAGCTTCAACATTCATATTTCTGTCCACTATGATACTTTTCAAAGGAAGTACCACCTAAGCACATCCATTTGAGCTAAAATTTTTTGAATACAGTCTTATTAGTAGATGATCATCAGCAGCCCAAACTCACGCCCATTGGCCATGTGCATTTCCCGTACCGCTAATCAAACACTTGTTTACTAATTCATGTTTGAGCATAGTTAGGTCTCCTCCTGAGATTCTTCTACTATAATTTTCTTGCTAGCACCTAGCTGGGGAGTGTCCAGCGCACTAGACATGCCTATGCTGTCTAGAACGCATGGCAATGCCATGGTCATGCGGTGACCACGCGGCGGGCATGCGAGTTTACGCGCTCTGGAGTTGGGGCCATCGGCCACCGTCCAAACCTCGACGTATCATCACCAAACCATGTAATTATGATTAAATAGATATTTACATAACTAGAAATGATTTTTTGAAAAAATAAGGAGCAAACTATAAGGCAGCTGCAGTTCAAATTTGTCTCGGTTCCTATTGAATCGGCATAGTTTTGTCTTTTTCACTAGAGGTGGATCAAAACCTTTTGGCACCCAAATATTTTGTAAATTTTGCATTAAATATGGCCTAATATTTAATAAAAATGATTTTGTCCAATTTTGTAACAAATATTTGGTAGCTCCTTCACAAAAAAACTCATTTTGGGCACTAAAAAAAAGGGAAATGATTTTTTTTGTGGAAAGAAAATGAAAACTTCCTTTGGCAACATTGTTTGCCATTTCAACATGCACTCTTGTGCACAATATGAGATCATTTGAACAAACTATTCCATGAATGTGGCCAAAAGATTGATCATTTGGCTTGAAAGCCATGAACCTTCACACATGATAGCTCATTTCAGAGAACACTTTTTTAAAATAATTACCGTATTACAAGTTTTTTATTTTTCCTGGTAACTTGGTCTCATATGATGACACAACATGAAGGTTTTGCATTTTTTTGATTTTTTGAATTATTTATGCCCGTTTCAAAATTCGATCGAAACGGCGGGCATGACCGTTCATCGCTAGGGTTGAATCTTGCCAAAAATTTGTTTGATATATGATTAAATAGATACTTATTTACCTATAAATGATTTTAGAAAAAACGTAAAGAGCAAACTATGAGGCATCTCTAGTTCAAATTTGACCCGCTTCCAATTGAATCGACAGAGTTTTGTTTTTTTCACTAAAGGTGGATCGAAAGCTTTTGGCACCCAAATATTTTGTAAATTGTGAATTATATATGGCCTAATATTTTATAAAATGATTCTGTCCAATTTTGTAAGAAATATTTGGTAGGTCCTTCACAAAAAAACTAATTTTGGGCACTCAAGAAAGGAAAATGATTTTTTTGTGCAAAGAAAATGAAAACTCCCTTTGGCAACATTGTTTGCCATTTCAACATGTACCCTTGTGCACAATATAAGATCAATTGAACAAACTATTCCATGAATGTGGCTATAAGATTGATCATTTGGCTTGAAAGCCATGAATCTTCGCACATGATAGCTCATTTCTCAGAACACTTTTTTAAAATAATTACCGTATTACAAGTTTGTTATTTTTCATGATAACTTGGTCGCATATGATGACACAATATAAAGGTTTTACATTTTTTTTGTTTTTTGTTGAATTATTTATGCCCGTTTCAAAATGCGGTCGAAACAGCGGGCATGACCGTTCATAGCTAGGGGTAGAATCTTGCCAAAATTTTATTGGATCTATGAATAAATAGATACTTCTTTACCTATAAATGATTTTTGGAAAAAAATAAAGAGCAAACTATGAGGCACCTCTTGATCAAATTTGACCCGCTTCCAACTGAATCGGCAGAGTTTTGTCTTTTTCACTAGAGGTGGATCAAAAGCTTTTGGCACCAAAATATTTTGTTAATTGTGCATTAAATATGGCCTAATATTTTATAAAAATGATTTTGTCCAATTTTGTAACAAATATTTGTAGGTCCTTCACAAAAAAACTCATTTTGGGCACTCAAAAAACGGAAAATGATTTTTTGTGCAAAGAAAATGAAAACTCCATTTGGAAACATTGTTTTCCATTCCAAGATTCACCCTTGTGTAGAATATGTGATCATGAATCTTCACAGGGTCGTGTCATGATGGTGGTGGAGGTAGCAGGGGTGGCGCTCTAGATGGCGCCGAACCGAACGACGTCGTTGGACATGAGGAGACCCCGGCATGTATGACATGTGTTCGTGCCGAAGTAGAAGGAGGCCACGAGATACGCCATAATATTTGGTAGGTTCTTCACAAAATAACTTATTTTGGATACTCAGAAAATGGAAAATGAAATTTTCGTGGAAATAAAATAAATACAAGTTGGTGATCATCCATAAAATATGATATAACTTGAGTGAAAATTTTAATGGTGCCATTTTGCATTACATTCTTGATAGTTGCTTCACAAATACCCATATTTGTAGCACTTCAAAATTATGTTTAATGTCACATATCTCAGACCAATCAGAACATAATACCACTCTTCCCACGGATCACCCCCTTGTAACCGATCTCAGCCGCCACACCTCACGGATCCAACGTCTCTCAACCACCTCTCATAGGGAAAAGAGAAAGAAAAAACACCTAAACAGGCGCCACCAAACCCTTCCTTCCTTCCTCCCTGATCCAGATCCCTCTGCCGCCTCCTCCAATCCAGATCCCTTCACCGCCTTTCTCACCTTGTCAGCAGTTTCCTTCACCGACGACCTTGTATCTTGTCCCCGCTTCCCTCCCACCTCAGACGGAGGGCACCACCCATCGATCTCTCTCTCCCGTGACGTCTGTCTCTCTCCATAGATGTCGGATGATTCTGGATCCCTCCCACCTCATGGCCGGCGCACGGCTAGATCTACCCCGCGGCTCGCACCCGGTGTCGCATCATTTGTCTTCGCTTCGCCGCGGGCCAAGGGACTCCACCGCGGGCGCCACATCCCCTTCATGACCGGAGATCCACTCGAACTCCTCCTCTCCAATCACCCTGTCGCTGACAACGACCCCTCAACCCCACACCCACTGGCGACCGTCTCCCTCAACCCCATCACCAGCCGTCACCTGTCCACAGGTCCGTCCGACCCATGGACGGGCGGGGCGACAGCGCCCGAAACACTAGTCCCTCACCCACCCACCCATGGATGGATGGGGACGGCGTGATGACGACGACGGATCCACACCCACCTTCTCTCGGTTGGTGGTGACCTTGATGCAACGCCGCTTCTTCCTCGGCCTCCATGACGTCCATCTCCAGCGAGCCCACCACCTCCGACCGTGAGAATCCCTCGTGTCCTCCTTTCTCTTCTTTGTTTCTACATCTCCTCTCTGATTTGATATGTACAAGCTGCTGCTACTGCAGGTGGACAAGGAGGCCCTAATCCTCATGGCTGTTGGTACTGCTGCCGGTGGAAAAGGAGCCCCTCATCCTCATTGCAGCTGATGCTACTGCCGGTGGACAAGGAGGACCTCATCCTCATGGTTGCTACTGCTGCTGCCAGTGGACAAAGAAGTCTGACCGACGTGGTGAGCACATCTGATTTGATACAAGCAATTTATTCTTGTTCTGGTCACAACTTGGTGTTGATTGCTGCTATTGTGCAATTTGAATGAATGCAGGGGTGTCTTGTTTGGGTTCTGCTTCATGTCCTGACCCGATTGACATCTTGAGCATGCACGTGCGGTGATCGGTTTGAGTAATTTCGTGCAAAGAGTGTAGTGTTGCTCTCAACAATTTTGCCTGAGTAACAGTGTAGTGTGTCCCTTGCCATGAACATTTGTTTCTTGTTTGAGATTAGTGTTCCTATGATAAACTTTAGGCTTTCGCTTACTTTACGTTTGGAGCTGTAGATGTTTCATTTGTTGTATGATGATTGAATGTTCCGTAATTGCCATGATGTTACTGCATGTTCTTGTACGTTTTTTAGTCCATGTACTAGCTAGTTATTGTTTAGATCTGTCAGTATATGCTTGCGATGGTCCTGTTTCTTGTTGGCTGCTTTGTGTTTTTCCCCATGCGACATGTGCCTTTGGCCTCATCCGGTTCATGTGGTTGTTTGTTCGAGCGCACACTCGCTACCAGTATACGGTGACATTTGGTTGTCTTCTTTTTCCTTTGGATTTGCGTTTCCGAACATGCATAAGTGGCTTCTCCTGTTGTGATGGAAAGCGAGACAGAAACCTCTCCTCCATGCAAAAGTCATCCAGTAGACAGTAGTGATTCTTCGTATCGGTTCTTTGTTTATTTGTTAATCTTGGAAAGAGTAGCAGTAGTAGATGTGGTCTTGGCTATAGATCCATTTTGGCTAGTAGCACCTCCTACAAAGGGGAGCTCATCCTTGTTGGTGCCGATCGAAGCCTCATGCAAAGCTGCCCATATTTTTCTTTCATCTCTGGCGCTCTTTTTTCTGGCGTTCTTGCATGGTTTTGGTCCGGTTACTAGTTTCCCCATGGGGTTTTTGGTCTGGTTACCATGTCCTTGTCTGGCAACAAAGGGGGCAAAGCAATGTACCAACATAGATTGACCATGGTCATGCATCTTCTTTGGACGTGGCTGCCATACATTTTTGCTGCCAACTTGCAAATCCTGGTTGAATGCTGCTAAGTTGGGGAACGTTTGATGTAAATCCTGGTGTGTCAAGGAATTCAAGGGTGGCTGCTTTGACCTTTCTGTTGCGCCGTGGAGTTAAAATAATGGGGGATGTGAAACATTTAGACCGCTGAGGACTTCCCGGTCTTTGATTAGTTTTGTACGGTAGGACGAATGCCATGAAGTATCTGATGCTTGGTCTCTTTCAATGGCCTTGTTTCTTGTTAGATTGACAGAGAGCAAGAAGGAAACGGGTTTTTGCAACACTGGCTACTCCCACATTGGGAGCTTCCTATTACTATACCCCCATTTACATTCGTTCATTTTTCGTAAATTTTTCGCCATTTGTTCTCGGTGATGATCAACACTAATTAGATGTCTGACACAATCTGTTCCTTAAACCATGGGGACAACATGGTCCATTTGTCTAAGAGAACATCATATCTTTATCACTCTCCTTTTAAGATGATGTTATTTTAGTTTGTTTTGCGTCTTCACCTATTTTCGGTAGCTCTTGGTTCTGTGTGATGATGAAAACAGATGACGAGTTTTGGTTTCTACAAGATCTCATCAAAAACGAATGAGGTCGCTGGATATGCCGAGGACTTGTTTCTTAACATGGTTGAAACTATGAACTGTAAACTATGCTGAGGACCTGTTTGTTAACACAAATGGCAAGTAGTGTTCTGAATTTGTGTTGGTCAAAGCCTGCATATAGGGCATGCTAACTTTAGATGTTTAGGAACATTATTAGTACATTCCTGCTATTATTAGGAGAAATTGATGTAGACACAGCTAAGCTTGAAGGGGTTGTGCTCTAGAAAAATCTGTTGCCTTTCGAGGTGCACGTGTTACAGGTGATGTTGGGCAATTGGGATGGGAATTCCTATTTGATTTTTCTTACAGTCATGGTGAGCTCTCTGTTTCCCGCCTAGTTTTGTATTTGTTTGTTTCCTTTGATTGTTTGTAACTCTGATGGCTTTGCTTGGAATTTGTTTGTAAATCTGCTAAGTGAGCCTCCATTGTATAGCCCCCATTGGAGGCATACATTGGAGGTATACATGACAGCTGCTGATGTTTGTTAACTGGCTATTTTTTGTAAACTGAAAACTGATGCTTATCTCAGTAGTAAATCTGCTGCTGTTTGTTATTTGTAAATTGAAAAACGGCTACTTATCTCTAGTAGTAAAACTCTTGTTGTTTGTTAACTGATTGGAAAACTGCTACTGTTTGAACCTAGTCTGCAGCTGAAATATCTCACTAATAAAAAGCTTCCACACTCAGCTGTTTGTACACTGGTAAACTGCTTGTTAACTGAGTGAAATGGGACTCTCTAGTTTTGCTGTTAGTGTGACATTGTAAGGATTTTGTCGTTTATATAAACATGTGTATGATGCCAAGTGTGATGAAAGTGTAAGGTTGCTAACTTCATGGTTATGTGCATCAGGTTGATGTGTGCTGCTCAAATGGAACCTTGCAGGTGGATGCTGGGTTTCCTGCTGCTGTTTCTATTGAGGTTTAACCTCCACAAATGGAATCTTATCCCGCTAATTTTTTTCCTGCATTCACCTATTGGAATATTATTTGTGTGGAAGTATGGAAATTTGATGGTACAAAACACATGCTTAAATAAACTTAAACATAATTCTCCTACTAGAATTTTTCCTGTGTTTAAAATGCTGCAAATACCAAGAACATATTTTCAAAATTGATATTGCATATCTTCAAGATTGGTCTAATACTTATCTTGAGGAATTTTTCTTTGTGCGAAATCGTTTGAATCTGGATGCAATTTATTTTGTATTGCACTATATGAGTTATTTATGTTATGTTCGAACTAAATCCAAAACTGACTAGCAATAGTTTTATAACTTCTTGAATGCTCCCACATTGGAGCCTATTTTTTATGTTTCTTTCCTTTTGATTAATTCATGTGCAGTGTAATGTTCTTGTAGGATGACAAGTTGTCACATCTCAAGCATGTCTCATAGAAGAGTGGAATGAAGTCCATTGTACTGTTGGGGAAGTAGCAGATGTGCCATTGTTCTATTGTGCAATTTTGTTCGTTCCTGTAATATTCATGTGTAAGGAAATGTGTTCATGAGATGACTTATTGTGTTATGTAAACCTGGGAGATGTATTATGTGATGTTATATGATGGATGGTTTTAATTCGACTTTGAGTTTTCTTGATTTGAATATGAAATAGTGTTGGATTTAATACTGGACAAATAATTGGGTTGAAAAGGCCTAAAAAATAAAATGAAACCAAGTTCTAAAACAAAAGAAAAAACAAATCTAATAAGGCCAACGCCCAAATAAGTGGATGCCGCAAAGAAAATAAAGAAGCCCAAATTATTGGGCCAGGCCCAAGCAGCTAAGCAAAATAAAGAGAGAGAAAACATTAAATGGGCTGAATTATTGGGCTTGGCCCATGTAGACGGCCGGAATGGACCGGGCTGATTCTAATTACGACCTTTTCATTTGGTCATAATTCTGCCACGTCAGCTTGACACTTTGGATTCGACGTGGTGTGGGCAGACTTCTAACGACCAAAATGATTGGTCGTAGAACCTACAACCTCTTTTTGGTCATAAATGTCTATGACCTTTTCAGAAGAAAGGTCCTTAAATTCCATTCTTGACCCTCAACTTTTGACCAGCAGTTTTTGGTCACAAAAAGGTCGTAAATGAAAAACAATGACCATTCGGTGACCAATAGTGAACGTCACAAGATAGCATATTTCTTGTAGTGAACTGTAACCTACCTTGTACACTATATTCGACACAAATCTCACAAACTCCACTTGTTGGGGAACGTTGCATGGGAAACAAAAATTTTCGTACGCACACGCAGATCTATCCATGGTGATGAGTATCTACGAGAGGGGGATTGGATCTACGTACCCTTGTAGATCGCTAAGCGGGAAGCGTTAAGAAACACAGTTGGTGTAGTCGATCATTTTTGCGATCTAAATCGCCTAGCGTCCCGCGATCTCATCACGATCCATCCCGCGATCCAATCACGATCCGTGCTGTGAACACATCACGATCCGTCCCGCGAACCAATCACGATCCGTACCATGAACACATCATGATCCGTCCCGCGAACTCATCACGATCCATCCCGCAAACTCATCACGATCCGTCTCGTGGTCTTGATCAGGGTCCTTCCGATCTAGCGACGACCGGACGGCACTTCCGCGTTCAGCACACATGCAGCTTGATGACGATCTCCACCATCTTGATCCAGCAAGAGAAAGTGGAGAGGAAGCAGAGTTCACCGACAGCGTGATGGCGCTCCGGCAATGGTGCTGGAGCAATTCTGGCGGGGCTTCGCCTAAGCACTGCGGAAATCTGATCTAGAGGAGCACCGGTGGAACGAGTAGCACATGGCCCTAAAATCAGGTGCAAAATACCCAAGTCCACCAATATATATATAGGAGGGAGGGAGGAGGAGGGCTAGCGCACCAGGCCTATCCTCTTTGCCTCTTGTGCAAGGAGGATTGGAGGAGGACTCCTCCAATCCTAGTAGGACTAGGATTGCTCCTTTCTCACTTGGAATCTCTTTCTACCTTTGCGTTTTTTTCTTCCTTTCTCAAGTCCAGCCGCATGGGCCTCTTAGAGGACTTCCACCAGCCCACTAAGGGATGGTTTTCACCCTCCCACAGCCCATGTAGCCTCTTGGGTCGAAATACCTCTCCCGATGGTCCCCCAGTACACTACCGGCACTCCCGATACACTACCGATGAGCCCGAAACTTTTCTGGTGACCAAAATAGGACTTCCTATATATGAATCTTTACCTTCGGACCATTCCGGAACTCCTCGTGATGTCCAGGATCTCATCTGGGACTCCGAACAACCTTCGGTCACCACCATACATAAATCTGTACTACCGAAACGTCACCAAACCTTAAGTGTGCAGACCCTACAGGTTCGAGAACTATGTAGACATGACCGAGACACCTCTCCGGCCAATAACCAATAGCGGGCCCTGGATTACCATATTTGTTACTACATATTCTACGAAGATCTTTATCGGTCGAACCTCTATGTCAAGGATTCAGTTAGTCCCGTATAACGTTCCCTTTGTTCTTCGGTATGTTACTTGCCCGAGATTTGATCGTCGGTATCTCCATACCTAGTTCAACCTCGTTACCGGAAATTCTCTTCACTCGTTCCGTAATACAAGATCTCGTGACTAACATTTAGTCACATTGCTTGCAAGGCTTGTTGTGATGTTGTATTACGGAGTGGGCCCTGAGATACCTCTCCGTTACACGGAGTAACAAATCCCAGTCTCAATCCATGCCAACCCAACAGACACCCTCGGAGTTATCTATAGAGCACCTTTATAGTCACCCAGTTACGCTGCGACGTTTGATACACACAAGGTACTCCTCCGGTGTCAGTGAGTTGCATGATCTCATGGTCATAGGAACATATACTTGACATGCAGAAAACAGTAGCAATAAGCTGACATGATCATATGCTACGTTAGTAGTTTTGGGTCTTGTCCAACACATCATTCTCCTAATGATGTGATCCCGTTATCAAATGACATCTCATGTCCATGGCTAGGAAAACTTAACCATCTTTGATCAACGAGCTAATCTATTGAGGCATACTAGGGACATGGTTTTGTCTATGTATCCACACATGCATCTAAGTCTCCGATCAATACGATTATAGCATGGATAATAAACGATTATCATGAACAAGGAAATATTTTCAACACCACCTTGGCGAATATTCTCCACCACCTTGAATCCGTCCGTGCGTCAAACTTCCATGTACATTGGACTTGAGCTTATCCATGAGCACCGCTGCTACTTCAAAGACTCCATATAACTCCACCTGCAACTTGTAGTCCCTTCTTTACTTGACTATAGTCAACGCTCGAGTGAAATTAAGTTCCAAATTACTCTTGTTTGCACTCCCAACTTCTAGAGTATCCAACACCTGTTGGGGAACGTTGCATGGGAAACAAAAAAATTCCTACGCACATGCAAGATCTATCCATGGTGATGAGCATCTACGAGAGGGAGAGTGGATCTACATACCCTTGTAGATCGCTAAGCGGGAAGCGTTAAGAAACGCGGTTGGTGTAGTCGAACGTCTTCGCGATCTAAATTGCCAAGCGTCGCGCGATCCAATCACGATCCGTCCCGATCAAGCACCGAACGGACGGCACCTCCATGTTCAGCACATGTATAGCTTGATGACGATCTCCGCCTTCTTGATCCAGCAAGAGGGAGCGGAGAGGTAGAAGAGTTCTTTGGCAGCGTGACGACGCTGCTGTGATGGTGGTGGAGTAATTCCGGCAGCGCTTCGCCTAAGCACTGCAGAAATCCGATCTAGAGGAGAAACTATGCACTAGAGAATAGGGTAGCACGTGGCTGAAAATCAAGTGCCCAAAACCCTAAAACCTCTAGTATATATAAGAGGAAGAGAGGAGGAGGCTTGGCCCTCAAGGTGCCAGCCCTTGGTTTCGGTCGAAGCAAGGAGGAGAGGAGGACTCCTCCTCCAATCCTAATAGGACTAGGATTCCTCCCTATTTTGCCTTTTTGCCCTTTTTTCACCTTTTCTCTTTGGGTTTTCTCTCCCAGCCGCATGGACCTTGTGTGGGACTTCCACCAGCCCATTAAGGGCTGGTATTCACTCTCCCACAGCCCATGTAGCCTCTTGTGTCGAAATACCCCTCCCGATGGTCCCCCGGTACCCTCCCGGCACTCCCGATACACTACCGATGAGCCCGAAACTTTTCCGGCGACCAAAATAGGACTTGCTATATATCAATATTTACCTACGGACCATTCCGGAGCTCCTCGTGACGTCTGGGATCTCATCCAGGAATCCGAACAACCTTCGGTCACCACCATACATAAATCTATACTACCGAAACGTCACCAAACCTTAAGTGTGTAGACCCTGTGGGTTCGAGAACTATGTAGACATGACCGAGACACCTCTACGGTCAAAAACCAATAGAGGAACATTGCATGGGAATTTTTTTTCCTATGCGCACACAAACCTATCCATGGTGATGAGCATCTACGAGAGGGGGAGTTGATCTATGTACCCTTGTAGATCGCTAAGCGGGAAGCGTTAAGGAACGCGGTTGGTGTAGTCGTACGTCTTCGCGATTCAAATCGCCGAGCGTCCCGCGATCCAATCACGATCCATCCCGCGATCTCGTCCCGATCCGTCCCGCGATCCAATCACGATCCGTCCCGTGGCCTTGATCACGGTCCTTCCGATCTAGTACCGAAAGGACGGCACCTCCGCGTTCAGCACACGTGCAGCTTGATGTCGATCTCCTCCGTCTTGATCCAGCAAGAAGAGGGGGAGACGTGGAAGAGTTCACCGGCAGCGTCACAGCGCTACGGTGATGGTGGTGGAGGGATGGTGCACCAAGCCCCTCCTATTGTCGTCGGTCGTCTAGGGAGGAAGGAGTCCCACTCCTCCTCCAATCCTAGTTGGACTAGGATTGCTCCCTATTGGCCTATTTTCCACTTTTTCCTTTAGGACCTTTCCCTCCTGCGCCATGGGCCTCTTTGTGGCTGTTTATACAGCCCACTAAGGGCTGGTTGTTACTCTCCCACAGACCATGGACCCTCTAGGGTCGAAATACCGGCACTCCCGATACATTACCGATGAGCCCGAAACTTTTCCGGTGACCAAACTGGGACTTCCTATATATGAATCTTTACCTCCAGACTATTTCGGAGCTCCTCGTGATGTCCGGGATCTCATCCGGGACTCCTAACAACCTACGTTCACCACCATACATAACTCTACACTATCAAAACGTCACCAAACCTTAAGTGTGCAGACCCTGCGGGTTCGAGAACTATGTAGACATGACCGAGACACCTCTACGGCCAATAACCAATGGCGGGACCTGGACGTCCACATTGTATCCTACATATACTATGAAGATCTTTATCGGTCGAACCTCTATGTCATGGATTCAGTTAATCCCGTATAACATTCCCTTTGTTCTTCGTTAAATTACTTGCCCGAGATTCGATCGTCGGCATCTCAATACCTAGTTCAACCTCGTTACCGGCAAGTCTCTTTACTCGTTCCGTAATGCAAGATCCCGTATCTAACATTTAGTCACATAGCTTGCAAGGCTTGTTCTGATGTTGTATTACCGAGTGGGCCCTGAGATACCTCTCCGTCACACGGAGTAACAAATCCCAGTCTTGATCCATGCCAACCCAACAGAAACCTTCGGAGATACCTGTAGAGTACCTTTATAGTCACACAATTACGTTGTGATTTTTGATACACACAAAGCATTCCTCCGGTGTGAGTGAGTTGCATGATCTCACGGTCATAGGAACATATACTTGACATGCGGAAAACAGTAGCAATAAACTGACACGATCATATGCTACATTTGTAGTTTGGGTCTTGTCCATCACATCATTCTCCTAATGATGTGATCCCGTTATCAAATGACATCTCATGTCTATGGCTAGGAAACCTTAACCATCTTTGATCAACGAGCTAGTTCACTAGAGCCATACTAGGGACACGGTGTTGTCTATGTATCCACACATGTATCTATGTTTCCATTCAATACAATTATAGCATGGATAATAAACAATTATCATGAACAAGGAAATATAATAATAAACACTTTATTTATTGCCTCTAGGGCATATTTCCAACAGTCTCCCACTTGCACTAGAGTCAATAATCTAGTTCACATCTCTATGTGATTTACATTGTAATGAATCGAACACCCATGAAGTTCTGGTGTTGTTCATGTTTAGCCCTTGGAAGAGGTTTAGTCAACGGGTGTGCAACATTCAGATCCGTGTGCACTTTGAAAACATTTGTCCTCCTCGATGTAATATCGGATGGTGTTGAAGCGTCGCTTTATATGTCTGGTTCTTTTGTGAAACCTTGGTTCCTTGGCCAGAGCAATGGCACCAGTGTTGTCACAGAACAGGCTCATTGGATTAAGTGCACTGGGCACTACTCCGAGATCTGTCATGAACTGCTTCATCCAGACACCTTCCTTCGCCGCCTCCAAGGCTGCGATGTACTCCGCTTCGCACGTAGAATCAGCTACCACGGTTTGCTTGGAACTGCACCAGCTTACTGCTCCCCCATTAAGAATAAATACGTATCCGGTTTGCGACTTAGAGTCGTCCGGATCAGTGCCCAAGCTTGCATCGACGTAACCCTTTACGACGAGCTCTTCATCACCTCCATAAACGAGAAACATGTCCTTAGTCATGTTAAGGTACTTAAGGATATTCTTGACCGCTTGCCAGTGCTCCATTCCAGGATCACTTTGAAACCTTCCAACCATACTTATGGCGAGGCTGACGTCGGGTCTTGTGCACAACATTGCATACATGATAGAGCCTATGGCTGAAGCATAGGGGATGGTACTCATCTTTTCTCTATTTTCTACAGTCACTGGGCATTGAGTCTTACCCAACTTCACACCTTGTAACACAGGCAAGAACCCCTTCTTGGACTGTTCCATTTTGAACTTCTTCAAAACTTTATCAAGGTATGTGCTTTGTGAAAGTGGTATTAAGCGTCTCGATCTATCTCTATAGATCTTAATGCCTAATATGAAAGCAGCTTCTCCTAGGTCCTTCATTGAAAAACTCTTGTTCAATTATTCCTTCATGCTTTCCAGTATTTCTATACTATTTCCAATCAGCAATATGTCATCCGCATATAATATGAGAAACGCTATAGACCTCCCACTCACTTTCTTGTAAATACAAGCCTCTCCATAAACTTGTATAAACCCAAACGCTTTGATCACCTCATCGAAGCGCTTATTCCAACTCCGAGATGCTTGCACCAGCCCATAAATGGATCGTTGGAGTTCGCAAACTTTCTCAGCATTTTCTGGATCGACAAAACCTTCTGGTTGTATCATATACAACTCTTCCTCAAGGAAACCGTTGAGGAACGCTATTTTGACATCCATCTGCAAATTTCATAGTCGAAATAAGCAGCTATTGCCAACATGATTCTGACAGACTTAAGCATCGCTACGGGTGAGAAGGTCTCATCGTAGTCAACTCCTTGAACTTGTGAAAAACCCTTTGCCACAAGTCAAGCTTTATAGACGGTGACATTACCGTCCGTGTCCGTCTTCTCCTTAAAGATCCATTTGTTCTGAATGGCCTTTCGCCCTTCAGGTAATACTTCCAAAGTCCATAGTTTGTTTTCATACATGGATCCCATCTCGGATTTCATGGCCTCTAACCATTTCTCGGAATCCGGGCCCATCACCGCTCCTTCATAGTTCGTAGGTTCATTGTTGTCTAATAACATGACCTCCCAGACAGGATTGCCGTACCACTCAGGAGTAGTACGCGTCCTTGTCGACCTACGAGGCTCATTAGTAACTTGATCCGAAGCTTCATGATCATCATCAATAACTTCTTCTTCAACCGTTGTAGGCTCTACAAAAACATCTTTCTGCGCTGCGCTACTTTCTGGTAGAAGCAAAGGTTCAACAACCTCATCAAGCTCTATTTTCCTCCCACTCAATTCTTTCGAGAGAAACTCTTTCTCAAGAAATGTTCCGTTTTTAGCGACAAACCCTTTGCCTTCGGATCTGAGATAGAATGTATACCCGACTGTCTCTTTCGGGTATCCTATGAAGACGCATTTCTCTGCTTTGGGTTCGAGCTTTTCAGGCTAAAGCTTTTCAACATAAGCATCACATCCCCAAACTTTAAGAAACGACAACTTTGGCCTCTTGCCAAACCACAGTTCATATGGCGTCATCTCAACGGATTTCAATGGTGCCCAATTTAAAGTGAATGCAGCTGTCTCTAATGCAAAACCCCAAAACGATAGTGGCAAATTAGCAAGAGACATCATAGAACGCACCATATCTAATAAGGTCTGATTACGACGTTCGAACACACCGTTACGTTGTGGTGTTCCGGGCGGTGTTAACTGTGAAAGAATTCCACATTGTCTTAAGTGATTAACAAACTCGTAACTCAGATATTCACCTCCTCGATCGGATCGCAGGAATTTAATCTTCTTGTGACGATGATTTTCAACTTCACTCTGAAATTGCTTGAACTTTTCAAACGTTCCAGACTTGTGTTTCATTAAGTAAATATACCCATATCTACTTAAGTCATCAGTGAAGGTGAGAAAATAACGATATCCACAATGCGCTGCAACATTCATTGGACCGCACACATCGGTATGTATGATTTCCAATAAGTCGCTTGCCCGTTTCATGATTCCAGAGAACGGCGTTTTAGTCATCTTGCCCATGAGGCATGATTCACATGTGTCAAGTGATTCAAAATCAAGTGACTCCAAAAGTTCATCAGCATGGAGCTTCCTCATGCATTTTACACCAATATGACCCAAACAGCAGTGCCACAAGAAAGTATTACTATCACTATCAACTCTACATCTTTTGGCATCAATGTTATGAACATGTGTATCATCACTATTGAGATTTAAGATGAACAAACCCCTCAGATTGGGTGTATGACCATAAAAGATATTACTCATATAAATAGAACAACCTTTATTCTCTGATTTAAACGAGTAACCGTCTCGCAATAAACAAGATCCAGATATAATGTTCATGCTTAACGCAGGCACTAAATAACAATTATTCAGGTTCATCACTAATCCCGATGGTAATCGAAGAGAGAGCGTGCCGACGGCGATCACATCAACCTTGGAACCATTTCCTACGCGCATCATCACTTCGTCCTTTGCCAGCCTCCGTTTATTCCGTGGTTCCTGCTTTGAGTTGCAAATATGAGCAATCGAACCGGTATCAAATACCTAGGCACTACTACGAGAGCTAGTAAGGAACACATCAATAACATGTATATCAAATATACCTTGTTTGTCTTTGGCCGCCTTCTTGTTAGCCAGGTACTTGGGGTAGTTCCGCTTCTAGTGACCAATTCCCTTGCAATGAAAGCATTCAGTCTCTGGCTTAGGTCCATGCTTAGGCTTCTTTTCAGGAGTAGCAACTGCTTTGCCATCCCTCTTGGTTTTACCCTGCTTGCCTTTGCCTTTGCCTTTGCGGTTTTTCTTGAAACTAGTGGTTTTATTGACCATCAAAACTTGATGTTCTTTCTGGATTTCAGACTTAGCGACTTTCAGCATCACAAACAGCTCGGCGAGAGACTTGTTCATCCCGTTCATGTTATAGTTCATCACAAAACTTTAGTAACTAGGTGGCAGTGATTGAAGAACTCTGTCAGTGATCTCTTCGACCGGGAGGGCAATTCCCAACTCAGCCAGACGAGTCGAGTACCCAGACATTCTGAGTACATGTTCACTGATAGATCCGTTCTCCTTTGCAAGCATAGAACTTATCAGAGATCTCATACCTCTCGATTCGGGCATTCTTCTCAAAGATGAAATTTAACTCCTGGAACATCTCATATGCTCCATGATGTTCAAAACGTCTTTGGAGTCCTGGTTCTAAGCCATACAATATTGCACACTGAACTATTGAGTAATCTCCAGAACGTGGCTTCCAAGCGTTCTTAACATCTTCGGAAGACAAGTCTGCGGGTTGGTTACCGAGCGGTGCATCAAGGACGTATAATTTCTGGGAAACCGTGAGGATAATCCTCAGATTATGGGCCCAGTCAACAAAGTTACTTCCATCATCTTTTAGCTTAGCTTTCTCTAGGAACACATTAAAATTCAGGGGTGCTACTGCGCGAGCAATTGATCTACAACATAAATATGCAAAGGTTACTTAGACGATTGTTCAAGATAATGAGTTTAGTTAATCAAATTTCTAAAGCTCCCACTCAAATTGACATCCCTCAGGTCATCTGAGTGTCACATGATCCAAATTCAATAACTCAAGTCTGATCATCACGTGAGTTAAGGTGGCTTCATTGGTGAACATCATTATGTTGATCATATCTACTATCTGACTCATGTTTGACCTTTCAGTCTCTTGTGTTCCGAGGCCATGTCTGTACATGCTAGGCTCGTCAAGTTAAACCCGAGTGTTCTGCGTGTGCAAATCTGTCTTGCACCTGTTGTATGTGAATGTAGAGTCTATCACACCCGATCATCACGTGGTGTTTCAACACGACGAACTTTCGCAACGGTGCACACTCAGGGAGAACACAATTTTATCTCGAAATTTAAGTGAGGGATCACCTTATAATGCTACCGCCGTAGTAAGCAAAACAAGGTGCATAAAAGGATTAACATCACATGCAATTCATAAGTGACATGATATGGCCATGAACTTGTGCTTAAGATCTCCATCTTCAAAGCACCGGCATGATCTCCATCTTCAAAGCACCGGCATGATCTCCATCATTACCGGCACGACACCCTGATCTCCATCAATGTGTCACCATAGGGGTTGTGGCGCCAGCCCTGCTTCTACTTCTATAGCTACCGTTTAGCGATAAAGTAAAGCATTACATAGTGCTCAATGATTGACACGCAGGTCATACAATAATTAAAGACAACCCTATGGCTCCTGCCGGTTGCCGTACTCATCGACATGCAAGTCGTGAAAATCTATACATCACATGATCATCTCATACATCACATATTGTTTTTGCATGTTTTACATGGCTGCTACGGGTATCTAGCAAGATCGAATCTCACCTACGCAAAACCACAACGGTGATACATAAGTTGCTTTTCAACCTTCTCAAGGACCGCCTTTGTCGGATCCGATCCAACTAAAGTGAGAGAAACTGTCACCCGCAAGCCATCTAAACAACAAGTTGCGTCGAGGGAACCGGTCTCTCGTAAGCGTACGAGCAATGTTGGTCCAGGCCACTTCATCTCACAATACCGCTGAACCAAAATACGACCAAGGGAGGAAGCAATCTATGCATCAACGCCCACAAACCTTTTGTGTTCTACTCGAGATCTCATCGAACCATCAACCTAGATCATGATGCCACCGTTGAGGAACGTTGCATGGGAAACAAAAAATTTCCTACGTGCACGCAAACCTATCCATGGTGATGAGCATCTACGAGAGGGGGAGGTTATCTACGTACCCTTGTAGATCGCTAAGCGAGAAGCGTTAAGAAACGCGGTTGGTGTAGTCATACGTCTTCACGATTCAAATCGCCGAGCGTCCCGCGATCCAATCACGATCCGTCCCGCGATCTCGTCACGATACGTCCCGCGATCTCGTCACGATCCATCCCACGGTCCAAACAGGATCCGTCCCGTGGCCTTGATCACGGTCCTTCCGATCTAGTACCAAACGGACGGCACCTCCGCGTTCAGCACACGTGCAGCTTGATGACGATCTCCTCCGTCTTGATCCAGCAAGAAGAGGGCGGGGAGGTGGAAGAGTTCACCGGCAACGTAACAGCGCTCCGGCGATGGTGGTGGAGCAATTCTGGCAGGGCTTCACCTAAGCACTGCGGAACTACGATCTAGAGGAGAAACTATTCACCGGTGGAACGGGTAGCACGTGGCCGGAATTTCTATCAAAACCCTAGCCCTTCCACTAGTATATATAGGAGGAGATGAGGAGGAGGGATGGCGCACCAAGCCCCTCCTATTGGAGTCGGCCGGCTAGGGAGGGAGGAGTCCCACTCCTCCTCCAATCCTAGTTGGACTAGGATTGCTCCCTATTGGCCTATTTTCCACTTTCTCCTTTAGGACTTTTCCCTCCTGCGCCATGGGACTCTTTGTGGCTGTTTAGCCAGCCCACTAAGGGCTGGTTATTACTCTCCCACAGCCCATGGACCCTCTGGGGTCGAAATACCCCTCCCGGAGGTCTCCCGGTACACTACTGGCACTCCCGGTACATTACCGATGGGCCCGAAACTTTTCCGGTGACCAAACTGGGACTTCCTATATATGAATATTTACCTCCGGACCATTCCAGACCTCCTCATGACATCCGGGATCTCATCCGGGACTCCGAACAACCTTCGGTCACCACCATACATAACTCTACACTACCGAAATGTCACCAAACCTTAAGTGTGCAGACCCTAAGGGTTCGAAAACTATGTAGACATGACCGAGACACCTCTACGGCCAATAACCAATGGCGGGACCTGGATATCCACATTGGCTCCTACATATTCTATGAAGATGTTTATCGGTCGAACCTCTATGTCAAGGATTCAGTTAATCTCGTATAACGTACCCTTTGTTCTTCGGTATGTTACTTGCCCGAGATTCGATCGTCGGTATCTCAATACCTAGTTCAACCTCGTTGCCGGAAAGTCTCTTTACTCGTTCCGTAATACAAGATCCCGCAACTAACATTTAGTCACATTGCTTGCAAGGCTTGTTGTGATGTTGTATTACCGAGTGGTCCCTATGATACCTCTCCGTCACACGGAGTAACAAATCCCAGTCTCGATCCATGCCAACCCAACAGACACCTTCGGAGATACCTGTAGAGTAGCTTTATAGTCACCCAGTTACGTTGTGACGTTTGATACACACAAAGCATTCCTCCGGTGTCAGTGAGTTGCATGATCTCACGGTCATAGGAACATATACTTGACATGCGGAAAACAGTAGCAATAAACTGACACGATCATATGCGATGTTTGTAGTTTGGGTCTTGTCCATCACATCATTCTCCTAATGATGTGATCCCGTTATCAAATGACATCTCATGTCTATGGCTAGGAAACCTTAACCATCTTTGATCAACGAGCTAGTTCACTAGAGGCATACTAGGGACACGGTGTTATTTATGTATCCACACATGTATCTATGTTTCCATTCAATACAATTATAGCATGGATAATAAACGATTATCAAGAACAAGGAAATATAATAATAAACACTTTATTTATTGCCTCTAGGGCATATTTCCACCACATCTTGCCCATGAGGCATGATTCACATGTGTCAAGTGATTCAAAATCAAGTGACTCCAAAAGTCCATCAGCATGGAGCTTCCTCATGTGTTTTACACCAATATGACCTAAACGGCAGTACCACAAGAAAGTGTTACTATCATTATCAACTCTACATATTTTGGCATCAATGTTATGAACATGTGTGTCATCACTATCAAGATTCAACATGAATAAACCCCTCACATTGGGTGCATGACCATAAAAGATATTGCTCATATAAATAGAACAACCTTTATTCTCTGATTTAAATGAGTAACCGTCTCGCAATAAACAAGATCCAGATATAATGTTCATGCTTAACACAGGCACTAAATAACAATTATTCAGGTTCATCACTAATCCCGATGGTAATCTAGGACAGAGCGTGCCGACGGCGATCACATCAAACTTGGAACCATTGCCCACGCGCAAGAGCTAGTAAGGTACACATCAATAACATGTATATCATATATACCTTGTTTGTCGTTGGCCGCCTTCTTGTCAGCCAGGTACTTGGGGCAGTTCCGCTTCCAGTGACCAGTTCCCTTGCAATGAAAGCACTCTGTTTCTGGCTTGGGTCCATGCTTGGGCTTCTTTACAGGAGTAGCAACTGCTTAGCCATCCTTCTTGGTTTTACCCTCTTGCCCTTGCCCTTGCCATTCTTCTTGGAACTAGTGGTTTTATTGACCATCAATACTTGATGTTCTTTCTGGATTTCAGATCAGCGACTTTTAGCATCGCAAACAGCTCGGCGACTTACTTGTTCATCCCGTGCATGTTATAGTTCATCACAAAGCTCTCGTAACTAGCTGGCTATGATTGAAGAACTCTATCATTGATCGCCTCTGGCAGAAGGGCAATTCCCTACTCTGCTAGACGATTCGAATACCCAGACATTCTGAGTACACTAGTAGAAAACAGACCTTTCGTCCCGAGCATTAGTCCCGGTCTGGTCACAAGCCGGTACTAAAGATGGTATTAGTCCCGGTTCGTGCCGGCTCCAATGGCTAGGAGCAGGGCAACCTTTAGTATCGGCTCATGAGGGATCTTTAGTACCAGTTCGTGTCACGAGTCGGTACTAAAGGGGGCGTGGCAGGCTTTTGGTCAGACCTGGGCCCCGCGTGCCTCTTTAGTACCGGTTGGTGGCACGAGCCGGTACTAAAGGGCGACCTTTAGTACCGGTTGGTATCACTAGCCGGTACTAAAGACTTCCTACATATACGCTTCGTCCTCAGCCGATCGCAGGGGCTCTCATTTCTCTGTTTTCTCCCCTGTTCTTGTTCTTGGTCAAAGCTCATCCTCCATTTTGCCAAGGGTTTGTCAAGATTTAAAGGCACCCCATCTATCCAAGTGTTCATAAAGGTCAGCAACTTTTCTCCTTCATCTCTCACTGCTAGATTAGCTTGTGGTATGGTCAAAGATATGTGATTTGTGGGTTTAAGCTAGGTTTTGGAGGAGTGATCATTATGTGGGAGTTTATTTGATTTATCTGCGATTTGAGCTTAAATTAACTTGTTAGGTTGCATATGTGTAGGTGTGGTTTATTTGGTGCGCCTTCCCATCCCCGTCCTAACCACCGTCGATCGTCCGCATCATCTCGCCGCGGCACCACCCACCTTGGTGAGCCTCTTTGTTCTTCTTAAAACCTTTTTCTTAAAAAAATTATTTGTATGATTTAGATAGTTGCGTGTACGATTTACTTACTTGTATTATTGTTAGTTATTCTATAGTGTCATGGTGATGGTATCAGACCACGTCGGCCCTCGTCCAGTCTATGATTCAGATGTGGTATGTCGTTATCTTTTATAACTATTTCACACATCATCTAATGTCTATGACAATTAATTATGCCACCAAATTGACGTAGATGTTTTTATCTATAGGAAGTAGTTGAACAAGAAATTCCAACCGACTATGCAATTCTGCTCGAGAAATTAACACAAGCTGAAAAGGAAATTGATCATTTAAAAGAAAAATTGAAAAGAACTGAAGATGAGAAGATGGGATTGGAGTTGCATGTTGTTGATATCATCGATGATCACAAGAACAAGATGGATGGAATGCGCTTGAAGCTTAGAAAGATTACAAAATATGCCATTGATAAAGAGGCTTGGTATCATTATGCCGTTGGTTCAATTGTTACTTTAGTTGCGATTATGATCGCATTTGTTGTTGCATTTACATGTTTTAGATAGTTGTATGTTGTTCTATGAGATGTGTGTATGAACTCTAAGTATCTATTATTTGCAGTAATAACATTTGGTCAATGCTAGCTCTACTTTTGGTTGTAATGTGATGATGAAGTTGTATTAATTTGGTCACTTCGATGTTGTGTAGTGAACATGAGCCGACAATGGATGT
This sequence comes from Hordeum marinum, assembly GCA_022496015.1. NCBI lineage: Eukaryota > Viridiplantae > Streptophyta > Magnoliopsida > Poales > Poaceae > Hordeum > Hordeum marinum. The sequence goes on from CM039678.1 coordinate 39,286,035, forward strand.
ACGATGACCGACTAAGTCCAGGGTTTCTTAATGTCCTGCATGATTTTATTCGTGTGGCTGAGGCAAACAAGCAGAATGGTTTCATCTGTGTCCATGTCGTGACTGTAAGAATGATAGGAATTACTCTACCTCAAAAACCCTTCACTACCAGCTGCTGAAGTCCGGTTTCATGTCTGGCTATAGCTGTTGGACCAAGCACGGAGAAAGAGGGGTTATAATGGAAGACAATGAAGAAGAAGAGGATGATGACAACTATCCTTTCGCTGATACAACAATGGGGGAAGCTGAAGAAGAGGCATCAATGTGGGAAGCTGAAGAAGAGGCTTCAGATGAGCCCGCTGATGATTTGGGTCGGGTCATTGTTGATGCAAAGAGAAACTACGAAAGTGACAAGGAGAGGTTGAAGTTGAAACGCATGTTAGAGGATCACAAGAAATTATTGTATCCAAATTGTGAAGATGACCAGAAAAAGTTGAGTACCACACTGGAATTGCTGAAATGGAAGGCGAAGAATGGTGTAACTAACAAGGGATTTCAAGAATTGCTGATAATGATAAACAAGATGCTTCCAAAGGATAACAAATTGCCTGAAAGTAGGTACGAAGCAAAGAAGGTTGTCTGCCCTCTAGGATTAGAGGTGCAGAAGATACATGCATGCCCTAATGATTGCATCCTCTACCACAGTGAGGAGTACGAGAATTTGGATGCATGCCTGGTATGCGGTGCACTACGCTATAAGATCCCCCACGATGACCCTGGTGATGTGGAGGGCGAACGCCATAGGAAGAGGGTTCCTGGCAAGTTGATGTGGTATGCTCCTATAATACCACGGTCGAAACGTTTGTTGCAAAACAAAGAGCATGCCAAGTTGTTGCGATGGCACAAATAAGAACATAAGAAAGACGGGATGTTGAGAGCACCCGCTGATGGGTCGTAGTGGAGAAAAATCGAGAGGGAGTTCGAGGACTTTGCAGCTGATGCAACAAAATTATAGTGCAAACGGCATGAATCCTTTTGGGAAGCAAAGCTCCAGTCACAGGACCTGGCCCGTGACTCTATGTATCTACAACCTTCCTCCTTGGTTGTGCATGAAGCGGAAGTTCATTATGATGCCAGTGCTCATCCAAGGCCCTAAGCAACCCGACAACAACATTGATGTATACCTAAGGCCACTAGTTGATGAACTTCTACAGTTGTGGAAAAAACTAGGTGTACATGTGTGGGATGCGCACACACAGAACGAAATTGACCTACGAGCGTTGCTATTTGTAACCATCAATGATTGGCCTGCTCTTAGTAACCTTTCAGGGCATACAAACAAGGGATACAATGCATGCACGCAATGTTTAGATGATACTGAAAGTATATATCTGGATAAATGTAAGAAGAATGTGTACCTGGGACATCGTCGATTTCTACCGATCAAGCATATCTTAATAAAGGCAGGCAACCATTTCAAAGGTGAGCCAGATAACCGGAAGAAGCCTGGCCTCCTTACTGGTGAATATATATTTGATATGGTCAAGGATTTAAAGGTAATCTTTGGAAAGGGTCATGGCGGACAATCTGTTCCGAATGACGCCAACGGACACACACCCATGTGGAAGATCAAATCTATATTTTGGGAACTTGAATATTGGAAAGCCCTAGAGGTCCGCAATGCAATCGACGTAATGCATGTGACGAAGAATCTTTATGTGAACCTACTAGGCTTCTTGGGCATGTATGGAAAGACAAAAGATACATCGGATGCACGGGAGGTCAAGCAAAGAATTAACAAAAAAGATGGCATGCCTCCAAAGCAGTATCAAGGTCCTGCCAGCCACGCTCTTACGAAAGAAGAGAAGGAAATCTTTTTTGAATTCCTGCTCAGTATCAAGGTCCCGTCTGGCTTCTCGTCGAATATAAAGGGAATAATAAATATGGCAGAGAATTTTTTTTTCAAAATCTAAAGTCTCATGACTGCCACATGATTATGACGCAATTACTTCCGATTGCACTTAGGGGGCTTCTACCGGAAAATGTTCGATTAGCCATTGTGAAGCTATGTGCATCCTAGTTTAATATTATGACGCATGTTCTAGTTCACCTAGTCGAAGAGATTAACATTCTGGGTCCTGTATTTCTGCACAATATGTTCCCCTTCGAGAGGTTCATGGGAGTCTTAAAGAAATAAGTTCATAAACGTGCTAGGCCAGAAGGAAGCATCGCCAAGGGATATGGAACAGAGGAGGTTATTGAGTTTTGTGTTGACTTTTTTCTTGACATTAAGCCAATTGGTCTTCCTGAATCATGGCATGAGGGGAGACTGGGTGGAAAAGGCACATTAGGAAAGAATGAAGCAATAAATATGGATGGGCATTCTTTCACTCAAGCACACTACACGGTTCTACAAAATTCCACCTTGGTGACTCCATATATGGAGGAACACAAGGATATTGTACGGTCCAAGAACCCGGAGCAGTCTGACCCCTGGATTGAACGTAAACACATGGAGACTTTTGCCGGTTGGTTGCAAACAAAGCTCATCAATGACAACGATGTTCTAGATGAACTGTACTGGTTGGCAAAGACACCAAGTTCTACTGTAACGACGTTCAAAGGGTATGAGATAAATGGGAATACATTTTACACGATCGCCCAAGATAAATAGAGCACCAACCAAAATAGTGGTGTCCGTTATGATGCAACCAACTTTGAAGACACATATTGTGGTTACATAGAGGAGATATGGGAACTTGACTATGGACCTGATCTTAAGGTCCCTTTGTTTCGGTGCAAATGGGTCAAATATACTAGAGGCGGGGTAAAGGTAGACCCGCAGTACAGAATGACAACAGTGGATCTCTACAATCTTGGATACACAGACGACTCATTCATCCTAGCCAATGATGTGGCTAAGGTTTTCTATGTGAAGGACATGTCTAGCAAACAGAGGAGGAAAAAATATAAGGAAGCGAATACATCATACGATGAGCCAAAGCGCCAAGTTCTTTCAGGGAAAAGAAACATTGTGGGAGTGGAGGACAAGACAGACATGTCAGAAGATTATGAAATTTTTCACAAAATCCCTCCCTTCTGAGTGAAGACTGACCCAAGCATCCTGTTAAATGATGAAGATTATCCATGGTTACGGCGCAATCATAAGCAAGGGACAAACACGCAGAAAAAGTCTTACACCGCGAGATCCCAGTCTAGGATGTGACCGGCTTCACCGTCATCACTTTCTATATATGTGAAGGACATGCATGCATTTCCTAGCATGGTATCTTTGTAACAGTTTGTACAGCTACTCAACTCTTTAGAAGTTGCTATGTGGGTGAAATTATGATGTCATGCCAAGTTAAAACCTTTTCAGAGTTCATTTGTACTGCTTTTCAAATTCAGGGTCATCTAGCTCAAAATAAATCATTAAATGCATGAACAATATCAAATGAACTCAGAAAGGGTTGAAAATTGATGATGTGCCTTGAATGGTGCATATTGAACACACAAAAATTAAGGAATTAAAATAAGTTATTAAAAATGAAAATCCCTTTGTAATAGATGAGTTTTCGTCCGAAACCCTCATACTTCGAAAGAGATTGTCCAATTTGTATACGAAGTGCATCCAATTTTTGCCGTAACCCTCTCAACTCTTTAGAAGTTGCTATGTGGGTGAAATTATGATTTCATGCCAAGTTAAAACCTTTTCAAAGTTCATTTGTACTGCTTTTCAAATTGAGGGTCATCTAGCTCAAAATAAATCATTAAATGCATGAAAAATTTCAAATGAAGTCAGAAAGGGTTGAAAATTGATGATGTGCCTTTGAATGGTGCATATTGAACACATAAAAATTATGGAGTTAAAATAAGTCATTGAAAATGAAATCCCTTTCTAATAGATGAGTTTTCGTTCGAAACCCTCATACTTCTTATGAGATTGTCCAATTTGTACACAAAGTGCATCCAGTTTTTGTCGTAACCCACTCAACTCTTTAGAAGTTGCTATGTGGGTGAAATTATGATGTCATGCCAAGTTACAACCTTTTCAAAGTTCATTTGTACTACTTTTTCCAACTCGAGATATGACATTTCAAATGCCATTTAATCAAAGTGTCTTATACAGCAGTTGAAGTTGTTCAAACATGCATGGAAATGCCATAAACAGATTCTTTATATTTTTCTGATATTTGTTCATATATTATTTATTTCCATTGGAGTCATACATTTTTTCTATGATTTTCTAAAGTTTACGGTTTTTTCAGAAAATAATAACTAATATTGAATTAAAAAACCCTTTCGTACCGGTGGGAGCCACGCACCGGTACTAAAGGTCCACTGCCCAACGCATTTTTTGGGGAGGACCTTTAGTACCGGTGCGTGGCTCGCACTGGTACTAAAGGGTCTTTAGTACCGGTGCGAGCCATGCACCGGTACTAAAGTTCCTCTAGATATAAAAGGTGGAGGCCTCGTCCGGGTGCGAGCCACACACCGGGAGAAGTCATTTGCGCGCCGCCAAGCTGCCGAAATCGCCGTCGCCGCTGCCCGCCACCCTGAAAACACGCGCCGCCCCGACGCCGCGTGCCACCCCGACGCCGCCGCCCCAACGCCGTGTGCCTCCCCGACACCGCCCGCAGCCCCGCCGGCTGCCGCCGCCCTTGCCGCCGGCCGCCCCCGCCCCTGCCGCCGCCGCCGTGAGTCTGCCCTCTTTTTTTAAGGTTCGATTTAAATTTAGTTTAGATTTTGTTTAATTTAAATTTTTTTTAGTTTAGGTTTAGTTTAGTTTAGATTTTGTTTAGTTTAGGTTTAACTTAGTTTACATTTAGATTTTTTTAGTTTAGGTTTAATTTAGTTTAGATTTTTTTTAGTTTAGGTTTAGTTTAGTTTAGGTTTTGTTTAGTTTTAGGTTTAATTTAGTTTGGATCCTAATGCGTGTGTGACTTTCGGTCGGTTGTTGCTCCTTGTGTGACTTTCATGTGTGTTCTTGATGGAGGAATCCCGACTGTTGTCATGGGGGGCGCCTCGTCTTTCTTCTCTTCTTTACGATATACTTGTCGGTATAACGCGCAAGAAGAGAAGAGGCATGGCGTCCATCACCGACGGTCGAACTATTACTGTGAGAGAGTGTCCACCAACATATATACACCACCATATCAGTGTGAGAGAGAGCGCACCAACACACCATGAGATATGAGAGTTATTTAAGGAAAGCATCGACATACCGATAGTCACACACGCATTAGGATCCAAAGCGTGCCGTAATTCTTGATTTTCCTAGATGCTAAGTGTTAATTTTGCTAAGTGTTAATTTTGCTAAGTTTTATTTAATTAGTTTTCATAATTAAGTGTTTCTTCTTGACGTCGACGATGCCGATCCCGCATCCTTGTCGTCGAGTTGCCGGAGGAGGTCACTTTGTTGAGCTGAGGGGCCCTGTCAGGGACTGGGCTCCGTCGGGTTGGTACTGGGAGGTGCTGCCTTCCCGGCGGCGCATCTTGGTTTGCAGCCAGCCCATCGTCGACCCGGAGGTTCTCTGGTGGCGGCCGCATGTGCCACGGACTATTAAGAGGCTTGAGTCCCCCGCGGAGGTGGTACAGTACCATGTCAGCAAGGAGAACGAGCACGTCCGTCGTTGCATGGCAGCTTTGGAGGCCAGGTCCGACAATACCTGGCAGATTCTTCAGGGATCTCACTGGAGCTATGTTCCTGTGATGGTTCCTTCTCTTTGGGTGTCCACCGCCGCCCCGATATCTGCCGGGCGCTAGGGTTCTAGCTAGATCGATATATTAGCTACTATATATATGTTATATTATGATGTATTAGCTAGATCGATGGATTAGCCGATGTATTGAAAATTATCCGAGATTACGAGATGAGATCTTTTCTAAGAACTGCTATATATGTATTCGATGATGCATTATTAATTAACTATCAGTTATTTTGCTTCTTGAATGCATGCTAATTTGAATACTAATTTGCTTTATCTATATTATTATGGATTAGTTATTAAGCTATGGACAATACCGGTAGAGCTCATGAAGAGGACATCTTCGACATGATACGCTCCTCCGAAAACCCAGCAGACCTTTGAGGTGAATCACATGATGATGACGGCTCACAATATCTGACCAATTACGGTGATGGATGTGAGGCCGAGGAAGAACAACTTATGTTCCAGAATCCGGAACAACTAACAATGTTCGTCGAGGTATATACACATATTAGCCTCTGGTGATCATCACATGTGTATTAATTGATTTGTATATATATATATATATTTATATTTATATATATATATATTTATATATATATATATTTATATATATATATATTAAAAAATCTTTCTTATTTTAATTATCAGCCCTCCGGATCGAGCAAATCTAGTAGAAATGTACGAGGCGGTGCAAAAATATTGGCCGGCAACGTACAGCTCAATCTTGATGCTTTCAAACATAATGGCGAACCGACTCACCCTGAAGCCAATGCCAAGACATTTGTGCGTCAATGCGGAGTGGTTGTTAGGGACGGAGTCCTAATCACAATGCATGAATGGATTCAACCAAACGAACCAAAACCAGGAGTGAATTATGTTGATACAAGAATAAAGATGCCCTTTGGAGAGAGCTCATGGAGCATTTCACCCTACCAAATTCTCTCTCAGAACATCAAAGGAACAAAGTCAAGGAGTTTGCTCTCCATAAGATGGCCGGCGCATTCCGGACTTGGAAGAAAAGATTATGGACCAAGTACAATGCTAGAGGCAAGAAGGCGCCCGAATTCAAAGGAATATACCAGAAGGTAAGGAATCACTCGGACGCATTTATCGAGTAAAAGACATCGATAGTTGCTGTGGAGAAGTCGGCAAAGAATAAGATAAATGCTGAGAAAAAAAGTATCACCATAAACTAGGGACAGGTGGATACAAGTCAGCCATTCCTAAGTGGGATGCATTAGAGAATAAGATGCTTACTGAAGGGATCACTCCAGTAACCTTCAACTAGCCCAAGAGGTGCAGGAATTGGTTTTTTGCGCATGGGGGAATGTTAGACCCAACAACGGGGAAGATTATTGCACTGGCCAGTCTGAAGCATGCATCAGATGAGTTGATTGAAGCAATAAATGCTGCCCAAGAAGGACAGTTTCACCCCGATAGAGAGAAGAACGAGCTTACATGTGCCCTCAGGAATGCCGAACACAGAGGACGAACACGAGGTTGTTCCGTGGTAAGAGGGGTTTGCGGGATGGAAGGAGAGTTATAAAAGCCGTTCGAGAAAAAAGAAGGTGGAAGCAGACCGACTTTCAAAGTTGGAATAGATGTACGAGCAGCAGCTGCTGCAGATACAGGTACTGAGCCAGCAAAGGGAAACTCCGCAGCAGGAGGCAGGGGAACCCGTCCCATCTACACTGCCGAGAAGCAGCGTGGGTTCCACGGGGGCACCACTGGGTCACACCCCCATGGAGGATAGCACCGAGAAGACATCTTGTGAGCTAATCCAGAAAATGAAGAACATACCCGTGCGGGTCGCGACGGGCTATGCTTTACCAAATACACCTGATGTTCTCTGGCATTGCAATCCGGTTCTAGCTGGGTATGCTCATGTCGCGGTGGACGCAATAGAGCCAGGATATGATGAACTATTGCTTGACATCCCTGGAGGTGAGGGGGAGTCCACACTGGCAGAAGCCAGCCGTGGTCTCATTCTATGGAGTAAGGACTACATCGTCTTTCCACACTCGGCACTAAGGTCACCGGCTCCTCCGAGTATCAATGTCCAGCACGAGGGATCCCAGCCAGAGGCATCGCAGCGCCAGCAGTCCTCCCCACCTCGCCAGCGTCCTCCCCACCTCGCCAGCACTCACCTCGCCAGCAGTCCTCCCCACCCCGCCAGCAGTCCTCCCCACCCCGAGCTCCCCCGCAGTCCTCCCCACCTCGAGAGTCGTCCTGCCTCGCCAGCAGTCCTCCCCACCTCGCCATGAGCAGTCCTCCCAACCTATGGACGGAGCACGACGTGATTCCATATCATCGATACCGATCTCCGTCGCGTGAGCCGACTCCACCCCGGCAGCGGTCCCGCTAGCAGGGCTCCCAAAAGAGGAAGGCCACCAGCAGTCCTCTTCAGAAGAAAGCAAAGATGAAACCTGAGCCTCCGGCCAAAAGGAAGCTACCTTACGACATGACATGAGAGGAAAACAAAATTGAATGCAATCTCCAAGTGAAAGCTTTTTTGCGAAGAAGACCGTGCCGCCAAAGGAGGTAATACCCAATGAAGTCCAAGAGCACTTTATGGAACACTTTATTGATCGACCCCCGGCATATGTAGAGCGTATGCCGACAGACTATGAGCGACAAATTCAGAAGGCAAGTGAGCAGAGAAGTCGGCCCAGCCCAAGGAAGAAATCAGGAAGTACAACATCAACGACAGGTGGTACTACTAGCGGGAAAACAATTCCCCAGCTCAGAGAACAATCCAAGCAATAGATCTCTCCGCTCAAGGTGTGTATCAATCCAAGCAAGCAATCGATCCAACCAGTCGACGTGCAAGGCAACCCAATCGACCTCGAAGAAGTAGAGTCTGCAGGTCTCACTCTTGGCCAAATCCTTGGCGCCGAGGGAATCCGCGGGTACGGTGCAACTGAGTACGCAATGCAATATGCGATCGGAAAACCACTTGTCACACCAGAGCAGTACAAGGAACTACCAACTGCAATGCGACGGTTGCATGATTGGTACCTGCGTGAAGCAAAGTGAGGGGAGACGGCGGTCATGGTAAAAGTAAGGAAAGATCATTATGTCCATGCATGTGACATATGTCCTGAATTCTCAGAACTTTTCCAGTTATACCATATGGACTCTATCGACGAAACTCTCATCAATTGCTATTGTCTGTGAGTGATTAATATCTTTAATAATTTATGTCTCCAGCTAAGATATCGTTTGGCTTATCCTCACTATATATGTTCTTTTATATGCTATTATGTAGATTGAGGATGTGGGAATTGAAACAAGAGGGAATCGATGACATTGGGTTCATCGACCCAAGTACCGTTAATGGTCATGTGGTAAAACATTATGCCAAGGACACATAAGATATCTTGGAAAAATTTCTAGAGGCACTAATGAATACCAAATCTACTATAATATTTCCATACAACATGGGGTGAGTGTTTACTCTCTTGTATACTACAAATTCTATTTTTGCCTACTAGCTCGCTATCAAGTGTTGTTGATGAGTTATATGTTGGAAATATGCCCTAGAGGCAATAATAAATTAGTTATTATCCTATTTCCTTGTTCATGATAATTGTTTATTATCCATGCTATAATTGTATTAATCGGAAACATAGATACATGTGTGGATACATAAACGACCCAGTGTCCCTATTATGCCTCTAGTGAACTAGACTGTTGATCAAAGATGGTTAAGGTATCCGAGACATGGACATGAGATGTCATTTGATAACGGGATTACATCATTAGGAGAATGATGTGATGGACAAGACCCAAACTACAAACGTAGCATATGATCGTGTCAGTTTATTGCTACTGTTTTCCGCATGTCAAGTATATGTTCCTATGACCATGAGATCATGCAACTCACTGACACCGGAGGAGTACCTTGTGTGTATCAAACGTCGCAACGTAACTGGGTGACTATAAAGGTGCTCTACAGGTATCTCCGAGGGTGTCTGTTGGGTTGGCATGGATCGAGACTGGGATTTGTTACTCCGTGTGACGGAGAGGTATCTCAGGGCCCACTCGGTAATGCAACATCACAACAAGCCTTGCAAGCAATGTGACTAAGTGTTAGCCACGGGATTTTGTATTACGGAACGAGTAAAGAGACTTGCCGGTAACAAGGTTGAACTAGGTATGGAGATTCCGACGATCGAATCTCGGGCAAGTAAGATACCGAAGAACAAAGGGAACGTTATACGGTATTAACTGAATCCTTGACATAGAGGTTCGACCGATAAAGATCTTCATAGAATATGTAGGAACCAATATGGTCATCCAGGGACCACCGTTGGTTATTGGCCGTAGAGGTGGCTCGGTCATGTCTACATAGTTCTCGAACCCGCAGGGTCTGCACACTTAAGGTTTGGTGTAATTTCGGTAGTGTAGAGTTATGTATGGTGGTGAATGAAGGTTGTTCGGAGTCCTAGATGAGATCCCAGACATCACGAGAAGCTCCAGAATGGTCTGGAGGTAAAGATTCATATATAGGAAGTCACAGTTTGGTTGCCGGAAAAGTTTCGGGCTCATCGGTAGTGTACCAGAAGTGCCAGTAGTGTACCGGGAGACCTCCGGGAGGGGTATTTCGACCCAAGAGGCTTCATGGGCTGTGGGAACGTATTAACCAGCCCTTAGTGGGCTGGTGGAACCTCCACATAAGGCCCATGCGGCTGGAAGAAAGAGACCCAAAGGAAAAAGGTGGAAAAAGGCCAAAAAGGAGCAATCCTAGTCCTACTAGGACTGGAGGAGGAGAGTCCTCCTCTCCCTCCTTGTCTTGGCCGAATCCAAAGAGGGCCATCCCTTGCAGCTAGACTCTCCTCTCCTCCTATATATATATATTGGTGGAATGGAGGGTTTTTGCACTAGTTTTTACGGTCACGTGCTACCCATTCCACCGGTGCTCCTCTAGATCGGTTTTCCGTAGTGCTTAGGCAAAGCCCCGCCGGAATTGCTCCACCACCATCACCGGAGCACCGTAATGCTTCCGATGAACTCTTCCTCCTCTCCACTTACTCTTTCTGAACCAAGACGGCGGAGATCGTCATCAAGCTGCACGTGTGCTGAACGCGGAGGTGCCGTCCGTTCGGTGCTAGATCGGAAGGACCGTGATCAAGACCACGATACAATTCACGACGTGATCGCGGGACGACTCGTGATGCGATCGCGGGATGGATCGTGATGAGATCGCGGGACGCTCGGCGATTTGGATCGCGAAGATGTTCGACTACACCAACCGCGTTTCTTAACGCTTCCCTCTTAGCAATCTACAAGGGTATGTAGATCAACTCCCCCTCTCGTAGATGCTCATCACCATGGATAGGTTTGCGTGTGCGTAGGAAATTTTTTGTTTCCCATGCAACGTTCCCCAACAGTGGTAACAGAGCTAGGTTGATGGTTCGATGAGATCTCGAGTGGAACACAAAAGGTTTGTGGGAATTGATGCTTAGATTGCTTCCTCCCTTGGTCGTATTTTGGTTCAGCGGTATTGTGAGATGAAGCGGCCCGGACCAACATTACTCGTTCGCTTACGAGAGACCGGTTCCCTCAATGCAACTTGTTGCTTAGATGGCTTGCGGGTGACAGTTTCTCTCACTTTAGTTGGATCGTATCCGACAAAGGCGGTCCTTGAGAAGGTTTAAAAGCAAACTATGTATCACTGTTGTGGTTTATGCGTAGGTGAGAATCATTCTTGCTAGATACCCGTAGCAGCCACGTAAAACATGCAACAACAATTAGAGGACATCTAACTTGTTTTTGCAGTGTATGTTGTGATGTGATATGGACAATTACATGATGTGATATATGTGATGTATGAGATGATAATGTGATGTATAGAATTTCACGACTTGCACGTCGATGAGTACGGCAACCGGCAGGAGCCATAGGGTTGTCTTTAATTATTGTATGACCTGCGTGTCAATCATTAAGCGCTATGTAATGCTTTACTTTATCGCTAAACGGTAGCAATAGAAGTAGAAGCAGGGTTGGCGCCACAACCCCGATGGCGACACGTTGATGGAGATCAAGATGATGGAGATCATGGTGTCGTGCCGGTGACGATGGAGATCATGCCGGTGCTTTGAAGATGGAGATCTTAAGAACAAGTTCATGGCCATATCATGTCACTTATGAATTGCATGTGATGTTAATCCTTTTATGCACCTTGTTTTTCTTAGGACGACGGTAGCATTATAAGGTTATCCCTCACATACAATGGGTGCAAGATGAATTGTGTTCTCCCCGAGTGTTCACCATTGCGAAAGTTCGTCGTGTCGAGACACCACGTGATGATCGGGTGTGATAGACTCTACGTTCAAATACAACGGGTGCAAGCCAGTGTTGCACATGCAGAAAACTCGGGTTAAACTTGACGAGCCTAGCATGTACAGACATGGCCTCGGAACACAAGAGACCGAAAGATCGAACATGAGTCATATAGTATATATGATCAACATAATGATGGTCACCATTGAAGCCACCTCAACTCACGTGATGATCGGACTTGAGTTGGTGAATTTGGATCATGTGTCACTCAGATGACCTAAGGGATGTTAATTTGAGTGGGAGTTCTTAGGTAATATGATTAATTGAACTCATTATCATGAACATAGTCATAGTGTCTTTGCAAAATATGTTGTAGATTACTAGCTCATGTTGTAGCTCCCTTATATTTTTATATGTTCCTAGAGAAATAGAGTTGAAAGATGATGGTAGCAATATTGCGGACTGGGTTCGTGATCTGAGGATTGTCCTCAATTCTGCACATAAGGCTCATGTCCTTAATGCACCGCTCGTTGCGCCAACCCCTCTAGCATTGTCTGAAGATGTTGTGAACATCTGACAGGCACGTTTCGATGACTACTTGATAGTTTAGTGCGTCATGGAGTACGACTTAGAATTGTGGCTCCGAAATGTTTTGAACGTCACGGAACATATGAGATGTTCTAAGAGTTGAGATTGTGATCTCAGGCTCGTGCCCGTGTTGCGAGATATGAGATCTCCAACAAGATTCTTTGCCTACAAGATGAAGGAGAATAGCTCAATCGTTGAGCATGTACTCAGATTGTCTGGGTACTACAATCGCTTGAATCGAGTGGGAGTTAATCTTCTAGATAAGATAGTGATTGATATAGTTCTCCAAGTAATTGTCACTAAGCTACTAGAACTTGGTGATGAACTATAAATTGCTAGGGATAGAAATAATGATTCCTGAGCTATTCGCGATGTTTGACATCGCGAAGGTAGAAATCAAGAAGGAGCATCAAGTGTTGATGGTTAGTAAAACCACTAGTTTCGAGAAGGGCAAGGGTGAAGTAGGGAAACTTCATGGATGGCAAGTCAGTTGCTGCTCCAGTGAAGCAATCCAAAGTTAAACCCAAACCCAAGACTAAGTGCTTCGTTTATGAGGAGAGTGGTCGCTGAAGCGGAACAACCCTAGATACTTGGTAGATAAGAAGGCTGGCAACGTCGACAGTAGTATATTTGATATACGTGTGATTGATGGGTACCTTGCTAGTACTCCTAGTAGCACCTGGGTATTGGATACCGGTTCGATTGCTAAATGTTAGTAACTCGAAATAAAAGCTACGGAATAAACGGAGAACTGGCTAAAGGTGAGGTGACGATGTGTGTTGGAAATGTTTCCAAGTTTGATGTGATCAACATCACACGCTCTCTATACCTTCGGGATTAGTGACGAACCTAAAAATGTTATTTGGTGTTTTGCGTTGAGCATTAACGTGATTAGATCATGTTTATTGCAACATGGTTATTCATTTAAGTTAGAGAATAATGGTTATTTTTTTTACATGAATAATACCTTCAATGGTCATACACTAAGTGAGAATGGTTTGTTGAATCTTGATCATAGTAATACACATGTTCATAACATTGATGCCAAAAGATATAAAGTTAATAATAGTACCACATACGTGTGGCACTGCCGCTAAATGTCATATTGGTATAAAGCGCATGAAGAAACTCCATGCTGATGGATCTTTGGACTCATTCGATTTCGAATCGGTCGAGACAAGCGAACCATGCCTCTTGGGCAAGATGACTGAAACCCCATTTTCCGGCTTGATGGAACGGGCAAGTGGTTTATTGGAAATGATACATGTTGATGTATGCAATCCAATGAGTCTTGTAGCGTGCGGTGGATACCATTATTTTCTTACCTTCACTGATGATTTGAGTAAATATAGAGTTTATTTACTTAATGAAACACAAGTCTGAATCGTTTGAAAGGTTCAAGCAAATTCAGAGTGAAGTTTAAGATCATCGTGACAAGAAGATAAAAATGTCCGCGATATGATCGTGGAGGAGAATATCTAAGTTACGAGTTTGGCATACAACTTTAGACAATGTGAAAGTTGTTTCACAACTCATGCCACCTGGAACACCGTTGTGTGATGGTGTGTCCTAACGTCGTAGTCATGCCTTATTTGATATAGAACTTACTATGATGTCTCTTGTCGTTTTGCCACTATCGTTCTGGGGTTATGCATTAGAGACAACTACATTCACTTAAAAATAGGGCAGCATCTAAATCCGTTGAGATGACACCATGTGAATTATGGTTTGCTAGAAACCTAAAACTGTCATATTTTAGTGTTTGGGGTTGCGATGCTTGTGTGGAAAATGTTTTCACCAAATGAGCTCGAACCCAAAGCGGACAAATGCATCTTCGTAGAATACCCTAAACGGCTGGGTGAACCTTCTTCTCAGATCCAAGCATAAAACGTTTTGCTGCTAAAACTGGGTCCTTTCGGGAGGAAAGGTTTCTCTCGAAAGAATTGAGTGGGAGGAAGATAGAACTTGATGAGGTTATTGGACCTTTGTTTTAGCGAGAGAGTAGCGCAGCGCAGAAAGTTGTTTCTGTGAAGCCTATGTTAAGTTGAAGAGGAAGTTAATGATGACGATCATGAAGCTTCGAATCAAGTTACTATCAAACCTCGTAGGTCCACAAAGGACGTGTACTGCTCCCGAGTGGTATGACAACCCAGTCTTAGAGTTCATGTTGTTGGACAATGATGAACCTACTAGCTATGCAGAAGCGATGATGGGCCCGGATTCCGACAAATGGTTAGATGCCGTGAAATCCGAGAAAGGATCCACGTATGAAAACCAAGTATAGACTTTGATTGACTTGCTCATTGGACAGCAGGTCGTCGAGTACGAATGGATCTTTGAGATGAAGACAGACGCGGATGGTGAATGTCACCATTTATAAAGCTTGACTTGTCGCAAAGAAGTTTTCGATAAGTTCAAGGAGTTGACTGCGATGAGACTTTCTCACTCGCAGCGATGCTAAAGTCTGTTGGAATTATGTTAGCAGTTGCTGCATTTTTTAATTACAAAATCTGGCAGATGGATGATAAAACATCGTTTCCTTAACAGTTTACTTGAGGAAAGGTTGTATGTGATGCAACCAGAAGGTTTTGTCAGTCCTAAGGATGCTAATAGGTGTGCGAGCTCCAGCAATCCTTCTATGGTCTGGAGCAAGCATCTCAGAGTTGGAATATACGCTTTGATGAAGTGATCAATGTTGGGAGACGTAGTAGTAAATCAAAATTTTCCTACGTTCACCAAGATCAATCTATGGAGAAAACCAGCAACGAGTGGGGAGAGATTGGATCTTCATACCTTTGAAGATCACTAAGCGGAAGCGTTACAAGAACGCGGTTGATGGAGTCGTACTCGCAGCGATTCAGATCGCGGTAGATCCGATCAAGTGCCGAACGGACGACACCTCCGCGTTCAACACACGTGCAGCCCGGTGACGTCTCCTACGCCTTGATCCAGCAAGGAGGAAGGAGAGGTTGGGGAAGAGCTCCAGCAGCAGCACGACGGCGTGGTGGTGGTGGAGTAGCAGGGTATCCCGGCAGGGCTTCGCCTAAGCACTGCGGAGGAGGAAGAAGCAGGATAGGGCTGCAGCGAGAGAGAGAGAGAGTTCGTCGTCTCAAACCTGCCCAAACCCTTGCATATATATAGGGGAAAGGAGAGGGAGGGCTGGCTTGGCCCCTCCTCCAAGGAGGAGGGATTCGGCCGAAGTGGGGGGAGAGTCCTCCTCCCGCACGGGAGGTGGATCTCCCCCTTTTAAATCCCTTTTGCCTCTATCTCCAGATCCCTGGCGCATGGGCCCTTTCTAGAAGGTCTTGGCCGGCCCACAATGGGATGGCACACCTCCTCTAAGGGCCCATGAGGTCCTTTGGTCGTCACACCCCTCCCGGGGGTCCTCCGGCACCCTCCCGGCACTCCCG
Organism: Hordeum marinum; assembly: GCA_022496015.1. NCBI lineage: Eukaryota > Viridiplantae > Streptophyta > Magnoliopsida > Poales > Poaceae > Hordeum > Hordeum marinum. Next base: position 39,302,011 of record CM039678.1, read on the forward strand.
GTACAATACCGATGAGCCCGAAAACTTTCCGGTGACCAAAACTGGACTTCCCATATATCAATCTTTACCTCCGGACCATTCCGGAGCTCCTCGTGACGTCCGGGATCTCATCCGGGACTCCGAACAACCTTCGGTAATCACGTATACCATTTCCCTATAACCCTAGCGTCATCGAACCTTAAGTGTGTAGACCCTACGGGTTCGGGAGACACGTAGACATGACCGAGACACCTCTCCGGCCAATAACCAACAGCGGGATCTGGATACCCATGTTGGCTCCCACGTACTCCACGATGATCTCATCGGATGAACCACGATGTCAGGGATTCAATCAATCCCGCATACAATTCCCTTTGTCTATCGGTATGGTACTTGCCCGAGATTCGATCGTCGGTATCCCTATACCTTGTTCAATCTCGTTACCGGCAAGTCTCTTTACTCGTTCCGTAACACATCATCCCGTGGCTAACTCCTTAGTCACATTGAGCTCATTATGATGATGTCTTACCGAGTGGGCCCAGAGATACCTCTCCGTCACACGGAGTGACAAATCCCAGTCTCGATTCGTGTCAACCCAACAGACACTTTCGGAGATACCCGTAGCGTACCTTTATAGCCACCCAGTTACGTTGTGACGTTTGGCACACCCAAAGCATTCCTACGGTACCCGGGAGTTACACAATCTCATGGTCTAAGGAAACGATGCTTGACATTGAAAAGCTTTAGCAAACGAACTACACGATCTTGTGCTATGCTTAGGATTGGGTCTTGTCCATCACATCATTCTCCTAATGATGTGATCCCGTTATCAATGACATCCAATGTCCATGGTCATGAAACCGTGACCATCTATTGATCAACGAGCTAGCCAACTAGAGGCTCACTAGGGACATGTTGTGGTCTATGTATTCACACATGTATTATGGTTTCCGGTTAACACAATTGTAGCATGAATAATAGACAATTATCATGAACTAGGAAATACAATAATAACCATTTTATTATTGCCTCTAGGGCATATTTCCAACAGTCTCCCACTTGCACTAGAGTCAATAATCTAGTTACATTGTGATGAATCGAACACCCATAGCATTCTGGTGTTGATCATGTTTTGCTCGTGAGAGAGGTTTAGTCAACGGATCTGCGACATTCAGATCCGTATGCACTTTACAAATATCTATGTCTCCTTCCTGAATGTAATCACGGATGGAGTTGAAGCGGCGCTTGATGTGTCTTGTCTTCTTGTGAAACCTGGGCTCCTTCGCAAGGGCAATAGCTCCAGTGTTGTCACAGAGTAGAGTCATCGGGCCCGACGCATTTGGAATCACTCCTAGGTTGGTGATGAACTCCTTCATCCAGACTCCCTCCTTTGCTGCTTCCGAAGCAGCTATATACTCCGCTTCACATGTAGATGCCGCCACGACGCTTTGCTTGCTGCTGCTCCAGCTTACTGCCCCTCCATTCAAAATATACACGTATCCGGTTTGCGACTTGGAGTCGTCCGGATCTGTGTCGAAGCTAGCATCGACGTAACCCTTTACGACGAACTCTTCGGCACCTCCATAAACGAGAAACATGTCCTTTGTCCTTTTCAGGTACTTCAGGATATTCTTGACCGCTGTCCAGTGTTCCGCTCCGGGATCACTTTGGTACCTTCCTACCAAACTTATGGCAAGGTTCACATCAGGTCTGGTACACAGCATGGCATACATGATAGAGCCTATGGCTGAAGCATAGGGGATGACACTCATCTCTTCTCTATCCTTTGCCGTGGTCGGGCATTGAGTCATACTCAATCTCACACCTTGCAATACAGGCAAGAACCCTTTCTTGGACTGATCCATATTGAACTTGTTCAATATCTTTTCAAGGTATGTGCTTTGTGAAAGACCAATGAGGCGTTTCGATCTATCTCTATAGATCTTAATACCTAATATGTAAGCAGCTTCTCCAAGGTCCTTCATTGAAAAACACTTATTCAAGTAGGCCTTTATACTTTCCAAGAGTTCTATATTATTTCCCATTATCAGCATGTCATCCACATACAGTATAAGAAATGCTATAGAGCTCCCACTCACTTTCTTGTAAATACAGGGTTCTCCATAAACCTGTACAAACCCAAACGCTTTAATCCAACTCCGAGATGCTTGCACCAGCCCATAGATGGAGCGTTGGAGCTTGCATACCTTGTTAGCATTTTTGGGATCGACAAAACCTTCTGGCTGCATCATATACAGTTCTTCCTTGAGGAAGCCATTAAGGAATGCCGTTTTGACGTCCATTTGCCAGATCTCATAATCATAAAATGCGGCAACTGCTAACATGATTCGGACAGACTTTAGCATCGCTACGGGTGAGAAAGTCTCATCGTAGTCAACTCCTTGAACTTGTCGATAACCCTTAGCGACAAGCCGAGCTTTATAGGCGGTCACATTACCGTCTGCGTCAGTCTTCTTCTTAAAGATCCATTTGTTTTCAATGGCTCGCTTATCATTAGGCAAGCCCACCAAAGTCCATACTTTGTTCTCATACATGGATCCTATCTCGGATTTCATGGCCTCAAGCCATTTGTTGGAATCCGGGCCCGCCATCGCTTCTTCATAGTTCGAAGGTTCACCGTTGTCCAACAACATGATCTCCAGGACGGGATTGCCGTACCACTCTGGTGCGGAACGTGTCCTAGTGGACCTTCGAACAGCAACTTGATCTGAAGTTTCATGATCATCATCATTAACTTCCTCTCCAGCCGGTGTAGGCTCCACAGAAACAACTTCCTGTGCTGCGCTACTCTCCGGTTTGAGTGGAGGTACAATTACCTCATCAAGTTCTATTTTCCTCCCACTTACTTCTTTCGAGAGAAACTCTTTCTCAAGAAAGGATCCATTCTTGGCAACAAATACTTTGCCCTCGGATCGTAGGTAGAAGGTATACCCAATAGTCTCTTTGGGATATCCTATGAAGACGCACTTTTCCGCTTTGGGTTCGAGCTTCTCAGGTTGAAGTTTCTTCACATAAGCATCGCATCCCCAAACTTTTAGAAACGACAGCTTAGGTTTCTTTCCAAACCATAATTCATACGGTGTCGTCTCAACGGATTTAGACGGTGCCCTATTTAAAGTGAATGCGGCAGTCTCTAATGCATATCCCCAAAATGATAGCGGTAAGTCGGTAAGAGACATCATAGATCGCACCATATCCAATAGAGTGCGATTATGACGTTCAGACACACCATTTCGCTGAGGTGTGCTGGGCGGCGTGAGTTGTGAAACAATTCCATATTTCCTAAGGTGCGTGCCAAACTCATGACTTAAATATTCTCCGCCACGATCAGATCGTAGGCATTTTATTTTCCTGTCACGTTGATTCTCGACCTCACTCTGAAATTCCTTGAACCTTTCAAAGGTTTCAGACTTGTGTTTCATTAAGTAGACATACCCATATCTGCTCAAGTCATCAGTGAGGGTGAGAACATAACGGTAGCCACCGCGAGCCTCGACACTCATTGGACCGCATACATCGGTATGTATTATCTCCAACAAGTCAGTTGCTCGCTCCATTGTTCCGGAGAACGGAGTCTTGGTCATCTTGCCCATGAGGCATGGTTCGCATGTGTCAAATGATTCGAAATCAAGTGACTACAAAAGTCCATCAGCATGAAGCTTCTTCATGCGTTTGACACCAATATGGCCAAGACGGCAGTGCCACATGTAAGTGGGACTATCGTTATCAACTTTACACTTTTTGGTACTCACACTATGGACATGTGTAACATCGCGTTCGAGATTCATCAAAAATAAACCATTGACCAGCGGGGCATGAGCATAAAACATTTCTCTCATATAAATAGAACAACCATTATTCTCGGATTTAAATGAGTAGCCATCTCGCATCAAGCAAGATCCAGATACAATGTTCATGCTCAAAGCTGGTACTAAATAACAATTATTAAGGTTTAAAACTAATCCCGAAGGTAGATGTAGAGGTAGCGTGCCGACGGCGATCACATCGACCTTGGAACCATTCCCGACGCGCATCGTCACCTCGTCCTTGGCCAGCCTCCGCTTATTTCGCAGCTCCTGCTTGGAGTTACAAATGTGAGCAACTGCACCGGTATCAAATACCCAGGAGCTACTACGAGCGCTGGTTAGGTACACATCAATAACAAGTATATCACATATACCTTTAACATTGCCGTCCTTCTTATCCGCTAAATACTTGGGGCAGTTCCGCTTCCAGTGACCGGTACCCTTGCAATAAAAGCACTCAGTCTCAGGCTTGGGTCCATTTTTCTTCTTCTTCCCGGCAACTTGCTTACCGGGCGCGGCAACAGCTTTGCCGTCCTTCTTGAAGTTCTTCTTACCCTTGCCTTTCTTGAAACTAGTGGTCTTATTTACCATCAACACTTGATGCTCTTTTCTGATCTCGACCTCCGCTGATTTCAGCATCGAGTACAACTCAGGAATGGACTTCTCCATCCCTTGCATGTTGTAGTTCATCACAAAGCTCTTGTAGCTAGGCGGAAGTGACTGGAGGATTCTGTCAATGACCGAGTCATCCGGGATGTTAACTCCCAGCTGAGTCAAGCGGTTGTGAAGCCCAGACTTCTTGAGGATGTGCTCACTGACAGAACTGTTCTCCTCCATCTTACAACTAAAGAACTTGTCGGAGACTTCATATCTCTCGACCCGGGCATGAGCTTGAAAGACCAGTTTCAGCTCTTGGAACATCTCGTATGCTCCGTGTTGCTCAAAACGTTTTTGGAGCCCCGGTTCTAAACTGTAAAGCATGCCGCATTGAACAAGGGAGTAATCATCGCAGCGAGAATGCCAAGCGTTCGCAACGTCTTGTTCTGCTGGGAGAAGGGGTGGGTCACCTAGCGGTGCATCAAGGACATACAGTTTCTTGGAAGCTATGAGGATGATCCTCAAGCCACGGACCCAGTCCGCATAGTTGCTTCCATCATCTTTCAGCTTGGTTTTCTCTAGGAACGCGTTGAAATTGAGGTTGACATTTGCGTTGGCCATTGGATCTACAATATAGATATTAAAGGCAATTTTAGACTAAGTTCATGATAATTGAGTTCACATAATCATATTATTCAATGAACTCCCACTTAGATAGACATCTCTCTAGTCATCCAAGTGATACATGATCCATGTCAACTAGCCCGTGTCCGATCATCACGTGAGACGGACTAGTCATCCATGGTGAACATCCTCATGTTGATCGTATCTTCTATACGACTCATGTTCGACCTTTCGGTCTTTCGTGTTCCGAGGCCATGTCTGTACATGCTAGGCTCGTCAAGTCAACCTAAGTGTTTAGCGTGTGTAAATCTGGCTTACACCCATTGTATGCGAACGTTAGAACCTATCACACCCGATCGTCACGTGGTGCTTCGGAACAACGATACTTAGCAACGGTGCACAGTTAGGGTGAACACTTCTCTTGAAATTTTATTGAGAGATCATCTTATTTACTACCGTCGTTCTAAGCAAATAAGATGTAAACATGATAAACATCACATGCAATCAATATAGTGACATGATATGGCCAATATCATCTTGCTCCTATGATCTCCATCTTCGGGGCACCATGATCATCATTGTCACCGGCACGACACCATGATCTCCATCATCATGATCTCCATCATTGTGTCTTCATGAAGTTGTCTCGCCAACTATTACTTCTGCTACTATGGCTAACGCTTAGCAATAAAGTAAAGTAATTACATGGCGTTTATGATTGACACGCAGGTCATACAATAAAGTAAGACAACTCCTATGGCTCCTGCCGGTTGTCATAGTCATCGACATGCAAGTCGTGAACCCTATTACAAGAACATGATCAATCTCATACATCACAATGCATCACATCACATCCTTCTGGCCATATCACATCACAAGGCATATGCTGCAAAAACAAGTTAGACGTCCTCTAATTTGTAGTTGCAAGTTTTTTACGTGGTTGATATAGGTTTCTTGCAAGAACGTTTCTTACCTATGCCAAAACCACAACGTGATATGCCAATTGCTATTTACCCTTCATCAGGACCCTTTTCATCGAATCCAATCCGACTAAGGTGGGAGAGACAGACACCCGCTAGCCACCTTATGCAACTAGTGCATGTCAAGCGGTGGAACCGGTCTCACGTAAGCGTACGTGTAAGGTTGGTCCGGGCCGCTTCATCCCACAATACCGTCGAATCAAGATAAGACTAGTAACGGCAAGCATATTAACAAAATCGACGCCCACAACTGCTTTGTGTTCTACTCGTGCATAGATTCTACGCATAGACCTAGCTCATGATGCCACTGTTGGGAGACGTAGTTGTAAATCAAAATTTTCCTACGTTCACCAAGATCAATCTATGGAGAAAACCAGCAACGAGTGGGGAGAGATTGGATCTTCATACCTTTGAAGATCACTAAGCGGAAGCGTTACAAGAACGCGGTTGATGGAGTCATACTCGCAGCGATTCAGATCGCGGTAGATCCGATCAAGTGTCGAACGGACGACACCTCCGCGTTCAACACACGTGCAGCCCGGTGACGTCTCCTACGCCTTGATCCAGCAAGGAGGAAGGAGAGGTTGGGGAAGAGCTCCAGCAGCAGCACGACGGCGTGGTGGTGGTGGAGTAGCAGGGTATCCCAGCAGGGCTTCGCCTAAGCACTGCGGAGGAGGAAGAAGCAGGATAGGGCTGCAGCGAGAGAGAGAGAGTTCGTCGTCTCAAACCTGCCCAAACCCTTGCATATATATAGGGGAAAGGAGAGGGAGGGCTGGCTTGGCCCCTCCTCCAAGGAGGAGGGATTCGGCCGAAGTGGGGGGAGAGTCCTCCTCCCACACGGGAGGTGGATCTCCCCCTTTTAAATCCCTTTTCCCTCTATCTCCAGATCCCTGGCGCATGGGCCCTTTCTAGAAGGTCTTGGCCGGCCCACAATGGGCTGGCACACCTCCTCTAAGGGCCCATGAGGTCCTTTGGTCGTCACACCCCTCCCGGGGGTCCTCCGGCACCCTCCCGGCACTCCCGGTACAATACCGATGAGCCCGAAAACTTTCCGGTGACCAAAACTAGACTTCCCATATATCAATCTTTACCTCCGGACCATTCCGGAGCTCCTCATGACGTCCGGGATCTCATCCGGGACTCCGAACAACCTTCGGTAATCACGTATACCATTTCCCTATAACCCTAGCGTCATCGAACCTTAAGTGTGTAGACCCTACGGGTTCGGGAGACACGTAGACATGACCGAGACACCTCTCCGGCCAATAACCAACAGCGGGATCTGGATACCCATGTTGGCTCCCACGTACTCAACGATGATCTCATCGGATGAACCACGATGTCAGGGATTCAATCAATCCCGCATACAATTCCCTTTGTCTATCGGTATGGTACTTGCCCGAGATTCGATCGTCGGTATCCCTATACCTTGTTCAATCTCGTTACCAGCAAGTCTCTTTACTCGTTCCGTAACACATCATCCCGTGGCTAACTCCTTAGTCACATTGAGCTCATTATGATGATGTCTTACCGAGTGGGCCCAGAGATACCTCTCCGTCACACGGAGTGACAAATCCCAGTCTCGATTCGTGTCAACCCAACAGACACTTTCGGAGATACCCGTAGCGTACCTTTATAGCCACCCAGTTACGTTGTGACGTTTGGCACACCCAAAGCATTCCTACGGTACCCGGGAGTTACACAATCTCATGGTCTAAGGAAACGATGCTTGACATTGAAAAGCTTTAGCAAACGAACTACACGATCTTGTGCTATGCTTAGGATTGGGTCTTGTCCATCACATCATTCTCCTAATGATGTGATCCCGTTATCAATGACATCCAATGTCCATGGTCATGAAACCGTGACCATCTATTGATCAACGAGCTAGCCAACTAGAGACTCACTAGGGACATGTTGTGGTCTATGTATTCACACATTTATTACGGTTTCCGGTTAACACAATTGTAGCATGAATAATAGACAATTATCATGAACTAGGAAATACAATAATAACCATTTTATTATTGCCTCTAGGGCATATTTCCAACAATCAAAGTTTTTTAGTTTATACAAAGATTAAGAGAAACTTGTATTTACAATAAAGTGAGTGGGAGCACTATAGAGTTTCTGATAAGCATATGTGGTTGACATATTGTTGATTGGGAATGATGTATAATTTCTGAAAAGCATGAAAGGTTGTTTGAGAAGTGATTTTCAAAGTAAGACCTGGATAAAACTACCTAATTGTTGAGCATCGAGATCTATAGAGATAGATCAAGATGCTTGATGAGACTTTGAATGAGTACATACCTTGACAAGATTTTGAAAGAGTTCAAAATGGATTAGTTAGAGAAAGAGTTCTCGCCTGATTTGTAAGGGGTGAAGTTGAGTGAGACTCAAAGCTCGACAATGACAGAAGAAAGAGAAAGGACGAACGTCGTCCCCTATGCCTTAGCAATAGGCTCTGTATAGTATGCCATGCTGTGTACCGCACCTATGTGTGCCTTGCCATGAGTCCTTCAAGGGGTACATGTGTGATCCAGGAGTGGATCATTGGACAGTAGTCAAGATTATCCTTAGTAACTAAAATACTAAGGAGATGTTTCTCAATTATGGAGGTGGTAAAGAGTTCGTCGTAAAGAAGTTACGTCGATGCAAGCTTTAAATACCGATCCGGATGACTCGTAGTAGCAATTTGGATATGTATAGTGGAGCAACCATTTGGAATAGTACCAAGTGGAGTGTGGTAGCAGTGTTTACAGTTAGACATAGAGATTTGCAAAGTACACACGGATCTGAATGTCGCAGATCCGTTGACTATAAGACCTCTCTCACATGCAAAGCATGATCGAGCCCCAGAACTCATTGGGTGTTAGATTCATAACAATGCGAATCACATGGTGATATGAACTAGATTATTGACTCTAGTGCAAGTGGCAGACTGTTGGAAATATGCCCTAGAGGGAATAATAAATTAGTTATTATCATATTTCCTTGTTCATGATAATTGTTTATTATCCATTCTATAATTGTATTAATCGGAAACATAGATACGTGTGTGGATACATAAACGACCCAGTGTCCCTAGTATGCCTCTAGTGAACCAGCCTGTTGATCAAAGATGGTTAAGGTTTCCTAGCCATGGACATGAGATGTCATTTGATAACGGGATTAAATCATTAGGAGAATGATGTGATGGACAAGACCCAAACTACAAATGTAGCATATGATCGTGTTAGTTTATTGCTACTGTTTTCCGCATGTCAAGTATATGTTCCTATGACCATGAGATCAAGCAACTCACTGACACTGGAGGAATGCTTTGTGTGTATCAAACGTCGCAACGTAACTGGGTGACTATAAAGGTGCTCTACAGGTATCTCCGAGGGTGTCTTTTGGGTTGGCATGGATCAAGACTGGGATTTGTTACTCCATGTGACGGAGAGGTATCTCAGGGCCCACTCGGTAATGCAACATCACAAAAAGCCTTGCAAGCAATGGACTAAGTGTTCTCCACAGGATTTTGTATTATAGAACGAGTAAAGAGACTTGCCGGTAACGAGGTTGAACTAGGTATGGAGATACCGACGATCGAATCTCGGGCAAGTACCATACCGAAGAACAAAGGGGACGTTATACGGGATTAACTGAATCCTTGACATAGAGGTTCGACCAATAAAGATCTTCGTACAATATGTAGGAACCAATATGGTCATCCAGGGCCCGCTATTGGTTATTGCCCGTTGAGGTGTCTCGGTCATGTCTACATAGTTCTCGAACCCGTAGGGTCTGCACACTTAAGGTTTGGTGACATTTCGGTAGTGTAGAGTTATGTATGGTGGTGACCGAAGGTTGTTCGGATTCCCGGATGAGATCCCGGACGTCACGAGGAGCTCCGGAATGGTCCGGAGGTAAAGATTCATATATAGGAAGTCCCAGTTTGGTCGCCGGAAAAGTTTCGGGCTCATCGGTAGTGTACCGGGAGTGCCGGTAGTGTACCGGGAGACCTCCGGGAGGGGTATTTCGACCCAAGAGGCTTCCTGGGCTCCGGGAAAGTATTAACCAGCCCTTAGTGGGCTGGTGGAACCTCCACATAAGGCCCATGCGTGTGGAAGAAAGAGACCCAAAGGAAAAAGGTGGAAAAGGCCAAAAAGGAGCAATCCTAGTCCTACTGGGATTGGAGGAGGAGAGTCCTCCTCTCCCTCCTTGTCTTTGCCGAATCCAAAGAGGGCCAGCCCTTGCGGCTAGCCTCTCCTATCCTCCTATATATATTGGTGGAATAGAGGGTTTTTGCACTACTTTTTACGACCACTTGCTACCCGTTCCACCGGTGCTCCTCTAGATCGGCTTTCCGAAGTGCTTAGGCGAAGCCCTGCCGGAATTGCTCCACCACCATCACCGGAGCGCCATCACGCTGTTGGTGAACTCTTCCTCCTCTCCACTTCCTCTAGCTGGACCAAGACGGTGGAGATCGTAATCAAGCTGCACGTGTGGTGAACGCGGAGGTGCTGTCCATTCGATACTAGATCGGAAGGACCGTGATCAAGACCACGAGACGACTCGCGATGTGATCGCGGCATGGCTCCTGATGAGATCACGGGACGGATCGTGATGAGATCGCGGGATGGATCGTGATGAGATCGCGGGACGGATCGTGATGTGTTAACGGGACGGATCGTGATGAGATCGCGGGACGGATCGTGATGAGATCGCGGGACGCTCGGCGATTTGGATCGTGAAGATGTTCGACTACACCAATCGCGTTTCTTAACGCTTCCCGCTTAGCGATCTACAAGGGTATGTAGATAAACTCCCCCTCTCGTAGATGCTCATCACCATGGATAGGTTTGCGTGTGCGTAGGAAATTTTTTGTTTCCCATGCAATGTTGCCCAACATTATATGCATGCCTGCTTAATTATGTAAACTTCTGCGCAGAGACCACTCTATCCTCCTAAATATTATCCTCGCGGATGGACTTATTCAAGTGTATGACTCGCTAGATACACTAGAACAATCGTAAGTGGACTTGTATTTTATGATAGAACGGTAATTTCAATCTTTATCGACCTCGCTTTCTTTCATTATTTCCTGATATCAAACATAATTAATAACTCTTTCGTTCTTTTTCTTTGCCGCGTAGTGTTTGGAAAAAGATGATAGAAAAAAACCATCACGGTCGTCAATGTAAACCGAAGCTGAAGTTGAAAAAGATGTAGGTAATTAAGTAGTACTACTAGTTCTGCGCATCTCTTTAATTCTAGTTTCAATACCATTATGATGCTTGATTATCAATTATCTTATTGAATTCTATTCTTTTGCAAAGTGCGCGAAGCAGCCACAGCGGACAAATTTATGTGGATACTTCCTCTGCAAGAACATTTGCATCCAGACCGAATGCCATATACGTCGCAGAGGAGCACATGAAAGACAACTCATGCTTTGGCATATGTTGTCGAAGCTCTCACCCGAGAAACGCTTTGCAACACTTCAAGAGGAATTTGCGGCATTTCTTCTTCAAGATGTCATTGATGTAAACGGAGATCACTATTACTTACCGCCGCCTCAATAATGCCAGCAAATCAGTAGTAGAAAACCGAGATTTCATCCGAAGCAGTAGCTAGCTAGTCCCGGCCGGGTTTTGGGCCTTAAGTTATAAGTCCAGAATATATATGGATGCGTAATTCTATTTTTATATATACTATGTATGAGATATTGTATATTATATTACATATATATATGCATCAACTTGTGTAATTAATGTTTACAGTACGTAGCACCGTAAAATATATTTGAAATGAATGGAAAACACAATAAATAGAGAGTAAAACTAAAACCTAATTAAAGCGAAAACAAAAAAATAGAACACTTAATACAGGTTGGTATCACCACCCGGTACTAAAGGTCCTCCACCACCAGCCCACGTAGGCAGACACGTGGTGGACCTTTAGTACCGGTCCATGGTCCAAGCGGTACTAAAGGTCTGGACCTTTATTCCCGAACCTTTGGTACCGGTTGGGGAACCGGTACTAAAGGCGCATCCTGACTGGGACTACTGATCGACATTCTACTAGTGACCCAACCTACAAACATAGCATATGATTGTGCCGGTTTATTGCTATTGTTTTCTGCATGTCAAGTATACGTTCCTATGACCATGAGATCATGCAACTCACGGACACCGGAGGAGTGCCTTGTGTGTATCAAACGTCGCAACGTAACTGGGTGACTATAAAGGTGCTCTACAGGTATCTCCGAGGGTGTCTGTTGTGTTGGCATGGATCAAGACTGGGATTTGTTACTCCGTGTGACGGAGAGGTATCTCAGGGCCCACTCGGTAATACAACATCAGAATAAGCCTTGCAAGCAATGTGACTAAGTGTTAGTCACGGGATCTTTTATTACGGAACTAGTAAAGAGACTTGCCGATAACGAGGTTGAACTAGGTATGGAGATACCTACGATCGAATCTCAGGCAAGTAACTTACCGAAGAACAAAGGGAACATCATACGGGATTAATTGAATCCTTTACATAGAGGTTTGACCGATAAAGATCTTCGTAGAATATGTAGGAACCAATATGGCATCCAGGTCCTGCTGTTGGTTATTGACCATAGAGGTGTCTCGATCATGTCTACATAGTTCTCGAACCCGCGGGGTCTGCACACTTAAGGTTTGGTGACGTTTCGGTAGTATAAAGTTATGTATGGTGGTGACCGAAGGTTGTTATGAGTCCCAGGTGAGATCCTGGACATCACGAGGAGCTCCGAAATGGTCCGTAGGTAAATATTGATATATAGGAAGTCCTATTTTGGTCGTCGGAAATGTTTCGGGCTCATTGGTAGTGTACCGGGAGTGCCGGTAGTGTACCTGGAGACCACCGGGAGGGGTATTTCGACCCAAGAGGCTACATGGTCTGTGGGAGTGTGAATACCAGCCCTTAGAGGGCTGGTGGAAGTCTCACACAAGGCCCATGTGGATGGGAGAGAAAACCCAAACAGAGAAGGTGGCAAAAAAAGGCAAAAAGGCAAAATAGGGAGGAATGCTAGTCCTACTAGGATTGGAGGAGGAGTCCTCCTCTCCTCCTTGCTTTGGCCGAAACCGAGGGCTGGCCCCTTGAGGGCCAAGCCTCCTCCTCTCTTCCTCTTATATATCCTAGAGGTTTTAGGGTTTTTGGCACTTGATTTTCAGCCACGTGCTATCCTATTCTCTAGTGCGTAGTTTCTCCTCTAGATCAGATTTTTGCAGTGCTTAGCGAAGCCCTGCCGGAATTACACCACCACCATCGCCGCGGCGCCGTCATGCTGCCGGATAACTCTTCTACCTCTCCGCTCCCTATTGCTAGATAAACAAGGCAGAGATCGTCAGCAAGCTGTACGTGTGCTGAACGCGGAGGTGTCGTCTGTTCGGTGCTTGATCGGGACGGCTCGTGATTGGATCGCGGGACGCTTGGCGATTTGGATCGCGAAGACGTTCAACTACACCAACCGCGTTTGTTAACGCTTCCTGCTTAGCGATCTACAAGGGTACGTAGATCCACTCTCCCTCTCATAGATGCTCATCACCATGGATAGATCTTGCGTGTGTGTAGGAAATTTTTTGTTTCCCATGCAACGTTCCTCAACAGCTAGGTCTATGTGTAGATGAGATCTCGAGTAGAACACAAAGAGTTTGTGGGCATTGATGCTTAGATTGCATCCTCCATTGGACCAACATTAGTCGTACGCTTACGAGAGACCGGTTCCCTCAACTGCAACTTGTTGCATAGATGGCTGACGGAGTTCTGATAACCATCGCTCTTCCTGTCCTTGTCCTCGGTGTAGAATGTGTAGCCGTTGATATCGTACGCCTCATAGGTCATCAGGTTGTGCTCAGCGCCCTGTGACAAGGCGAATATGAGTTGTTCTTCTGCGGAAGAATCCTCATGTAAAGGGTACGATAGAAGCTTCTACTTGAACCAATGCGTGAAACATGAGTTGTGCTCTTTGATTATATCTCCGTCCGTCCTCTGTTGGCCTCGGTCATTGTACGTCTTCTTAATAAAGGTTTTGTGCTCTACCAACCAAGGATCGACCACGTCTATGTATTGTAGCGCGACTAGGTTTGCTCTTTCAAAGTCGGCGAGTCGACCCTCTAAGTCGACATGCATTTCGCGGTGCCCCTCACGGTGACCCCATCCATCGAGCCTGCTGAGGTGCCTGTTGACGGGCAGACCAACGGGGTTCTCGATGCCTAGATAATTCATGCAGTAGGAGATGCACTCTTCGGTCAGAAAGCCCCTGGCTATGCTTCCATCTGGACGTGACATGTTGCGAACGTATCCTTTGATGACACCATTCATCCTTTCGAACGGCATCACGCTGTGTAGGAACGTCGGCCCGAGTTGGATAATATCCTCCATGATATGGACCAGCAGATCCACAGTAACGTCGAAGAATGCTGGCGGGAAGTACATCTCAAGCTCGCATAGTATCACCACGATCTCTTCCTGTAGCCTTCTGAGTTGCCTCACGCCAACCGACTTCCGAGAGATGACGTCGAAAAAGTTGCATAGGCCAAATAGCGTTTCACAGACGTGCGCGTCCATGATCCCACGGATTGCAACTGGAAGTATCTGCGTCATCAGCACGTGACAGTCGTGAGACTTCATCCCACTGAACTTCTGCTTCGCTGGGTCTAGGTATCTGCTTATCTTCCCCGCGTAACCGTAAGGAAGTTTTACTCCTACGAGGCAGGTGAAAAACTGCGCGATCTCCTCCTCACTTAGAGTGAAGCACGCGGGAGGGTAGTCATTTCCGGTCTTCTTGGCCTTTTTGCCTTTCCGACGACTTTCTGTGTCCTGCTTCGCCTCATCATCATCATCATTAGCGTGAAGCTCCTCCCTGATGCCCATTGATTTCAAGTCTGCCCTTGATTTTGGCCCATCTTTGGTCCTCTCTGGCATGGTGAGCAGGGTACCAAGAAGACTCTCGCACACGTTCTTCGTGATACGCATGACATCAAGGCTGTGAGGCACACGGTGGATCTTCCAGTACGGCAACTCCTAGAAAACAGACCTTGTTTTCCATACCTTCAGCAGCGGCTCTGGCGCCTTTCGCTTCTTTCCCGGCTCTGGCGCCTTTTGCTTCTTTCCCGGCAGTGCGCAATCTTTCCAATTTTTCAACAACTCGTCTGTTTCCTCGCCGCTCCTCGTACGCGGCCGTCTTCGGTGTTCGGTTTCACCATTGAACAGATCCTTGCGTTTTCTCCATGAGTCATTGTCGTGAAGCCACCTTCGATGTCCCATGAACACGGTTTTCGAAGACCCGGGATCTCTATCTAGCTGGCGATACGTTGTGTCATCCATGCACCTGACGCGTCCAGAAAATCCGTGGACCACCTGCCCCGCGAGATATACGTAACCGAGATAGTCGTGCACCGTCGTGAGAAGTGCGGCTCTCATAGGGAAATATTCTTTCTCTGTGGCGTCCCACGTATTGGCTGGCGCTTTCCACAGCGTGTCTAGCTCCTCTTTAAGCAGCCCCAGATATAGATTGATGTCATTCCCTGGTTGTTTTGGCCCTTCAATTAGCATACTCATGTGAATGTACTTCCTCTTCATGCATAACCAGGGGGGAAGGTTGTACATCCACACAAACACAGGCCAGGTGCTATGTGTGCTTCTCTGGCTGCCAAACGGATTGACTCCATCGGTGCTCGCACCCAGCACGATGTTCCTTGGATCATTCCCAAATTCTGGGTGTTCGAAGTTCAACGCTTGCCACTGGCTCGCATCCTTAGGGTGACTCAACATCTTGTCTTTTTTATTTATCTCCGGATCGTTTGCGTCATCTTCTCACTTCTTCTCCTCCCTATCCACGTGCCAACGCAGAAGCTTTGCTACCTTAGGGTCCGTGAAATACCGCTGCAAACGAGGAGTGATCGGAAAGTACCACACCACTTTTCGAGGAGCTTTCTTCCTCTTCTTGTATCGAGTGACGCCGCACACTGGACATATGGTAGACTCTGCGTGCTCGTCCCGATAAATGATGCAATTGTTCATGCACACATGGTATTTCACGTGCGGTAAACCCAGAGGACACACGATTTTCTTCGCCTCCTCGAAACTGGTCGGGCACTTGTTCCCCTTGGGAAGACGTTCGTGCCAGAATGACATGTTATCGTCGAAGCATGCGTCAGTCATTTTGTGTTTTACCTTCATCTCCAGAGCCATGAGCGTTACTTTCAGGCGGGTATCCTCGGGCCTGCATCCTTCATACAATGGAGTAACCGCGTCTATCTCCAGTTGATCCATCTTGGCTTTCTCTCGGGCGGCGGCTCTTGCGTTATCCGTCTGCTTGAGAAGCAGCTCTTGAATATGAGGGTCCTGCACCCAGCCTCCATCGTCGTCTGCTCCGGCATCTTCATCTTCATGATCATGCCCTTCATCTTGATCTTCCTCATCATCATGTCCGACATCTTCTACATGATGACTGCGTACAGCATCACCGTCGTGATCATGTCCTGGAGATTCTTCGTCTTCTCGCCCGCCCTCGCCGTGGTGGTTGTCTTGCTGCCCTTCCTCATTTCTTGCCCGACCCCCATGGACGACTTGATAGTCATCTTCATCACCTTGCCATCGATAGCCATCCATGAAACCAGGCAAGAGCAGATGGTCCTGCACCTGCCTGGAATCCGGGTCCACAATAAGGCTCTTCAGCTTGCATCTTCGACACGAACATCTTTTGAAGCATCTCGGCCTTCGCGGAGCTCAAAAACCTATTCACGATGCCTTCGGTCATCGTGCAGACCATGGTCGCCTGCGGGGTAGAGCAAAACGATATTTTAGAACCAATAAAAAATTTGGCATGACTTTCCCTAAAAATAGGACCAAAAATAATGCATAGTGCCAAATTCTCGCTGAAACGGAAATGAATCAACATTCCAGCAAAATATTGGCAACTATCGCATTTGAAATAACGGTACCTGCAAACACAAACATATATGCAACACCACAAACATATGCAACACCACAAACATACATAGATCTGGCAAGGCCATAAAAAGTGCATGTGCACGTTGTTGGAGCGAGCTAGGGAGAAAAAAAGTAGATCTACAACATAAAGATAGCTTTCCCCTTACTTACCTATCAAAAAAGGTAATTTAACCACTTAATTTTGATGAATCTATGGTGCAAATGAGGTGAGGAGGAGGAGGCAGCCGACACAAGGTTGGAGGAGGACGTGGAGAGAATGAAGTGGGGAAAGTGAGTGTGTAGGTGTGGCTATCCAAAATATCTAGTTGGCCCCAGGTTACTAATGGCGCACCATAGACAGATGCGCCATTAGTAACCCTTGTTACTAATGGCGCACCAGCTCGTGGTGTGCCATTAGTAGTTTTGCAAAAAAAAATATTAGTGGCGCACTAGGTTGACGGTGCGCCATTACTAGTTAAACTAGTAATGGCGCACTCCTCCTGGGTGTGCCATTAGAATTTTTGGAAAAAAATAATTTTTTTTGTTACTAATGACGCACCGTGGGCCTGGTGCGCCATTAGTGTCTACCACACTAATGGCGCACCTACTCATGGTGCACCATTACTATATAGTAGTGGCGCACCACAAGTCTGGTGCGCCATTAGTGGCCATATCATCTATAGCCCTTTTCCTAGTAGTGGTTGTATAGAATATCATGACTTGCATGTCGTTGAGTATGGCAACTGCCAGGAGCCATAGGGTTGTCTTTAATTATTGTATGACCTGCGTGTCAATCATTAAGCGCTATGTAATGCTTTACTTCATCAATAAACGGTAGCAATAGTAGTAGAAACAAGATGGGCGTGACAACCCCGATGGCGACACGTTGATGGATATCAGGATGATGGAGATCATGGTGTCGTGCTAGTGACGATGGAGATCATGCCAGTGCTTTCAAGATGGAGATCAAAAGAACAAGTTCATGGCCATATCATGTCACTTATGATTTGCTTGTGATGTTAATCCTTTTCTGCACCTTGTTTTTCTTAGGACGACGGTAGCATTATAAGGTGATCCCTCACATACAATGGGTGCAAGATGAATTGTGTTCTCCCCGAGTGTGCACCATTGCGAAAGTTCGTTGTGTAGAGACACCACGTGATGATAGGGTGTGATAGACTCTACGTTCACATACAACGGGTGCAAGCTAGTGTTGTACATGCAGAACACTCGGGTTACACTTGACGAGCCTAGCATGTATAGACATGGCCTCGGAACACAAGAGAACGAAAGGTCGAACATGAGTCATATAGTAGATATGATCAACATAATGATGTTCACCATTGAAACCACCTCAAATCACGTGATGATCGGACTTGAGTTGGTGAATTTGGATACTATGACACTCAGATGACCTGAGGGATGCCAATTTGAGTGGGAGATTTAGTAATTTTATTAACTAAACTCATTATCTTGAACAATAGTCTAAGTAACCTTTGCATATTTATGTTGTAGATCAATGGCTCGCGCAGTAGCACCCCTGAATTTTAACGCATTCCTAGAGAAAGCTAAGTTGAAAGATGATGGAAGTAACTTTCTTGACTAGGCCTGTAATGTGAGGATTATCCTTGATGCACCGCTTGGCGACCAACCAGAAGACATGTCATCCGAAGACGTTAAGATCTTTTGGGAGGCACGTTCTGGAGATTACTCAATTGTTCAGTATGCAATATTGTATAGCTTAGAACCGGGACTTCAAAGATGTTTTGAACGTCATGGAGCATATGAGATGTTCTAGGAGTTGATGTTTATCTTTCAGAAGAATGCCCGGATCGAGAGGTATGAGACCTCCGATAAGTTCTATGCTTGGAAAATGGAGGAGAACGGGTCTATCAGTGAGCATATACACTAGTAGAATGTCGATCAGTAGTCCCGGTCAGGATGTGCCTTTAGTACCGGTTCCCCAACCGGTACTAAAGGGTCGGGACTCAAGGTCTAGACGTTTAGTACCGCTTGGACCACGGACCGGTACTAAAGGTCCACCACGTGGCTGCCTGCGTGGGCTAGTGGTGGAGGATCTTTAGTACCGGTCGGTGATACCAACCGGTACTAAGTGTTCTATTTTTTGTTTTCGCTTTTAATTAGGGTTTAGTTTTCCTCTCTATTTATTGTGTTTTCCATTCATTTCAAATTTATTTTACGATGCTACATACTGTAAACATTAATTACACAAGTTGATGCATATATATATATGTAATATAATATACAATATCTCATACATAGTATATATACAAATGGAATTACGCATCCATATATATTGTGGACTTATAACTTAAGGCCCAAAACCCGGCCGGGACTAGCTAGCTAGTGCTTCGAATGAAATCTCAGTTTTCTACTACTGATTTGCTGGCATTATTGAGGCGGCCATAAGTAATAGTGCTCTCCGTTACATCAATGACATGTTCAAGAAGAAATGCCGCAAATTCCCCTTGAAGTGTTGCAAAGCGTTTCTCGGGTCAGAGCTTCGACAACATCTGCCAAAGCTGGAGTTGTCTCTCACGTGCTCCTCTGCGACGTATACGGCCTTCGGTCCGGATGCGAATGTTCTCGCAGAGGAAGTATCCACATAAATTTGTCCCCTGTGGCTGCTTCACGCACTTTGCAAAAGAATAGAATTCAATAAGATAATTAATAATCAAGCATGATAATGGTATTGAAACTAGAATTAAAGAGATGCGCGGACCTAGTAGTACTACTTAATTACCTGCATCTTTTTCCACTTCAGCTTCGGTTTCCATTGATGACCGTGATGGTTTTTTTCTATCATATTTTTCCAAATACTACGCGACAAATAAAAAGAGCGAAAGAGTTATTATAATTACTTTTGATATCAGGAAATAATGAAAGAAAGCGAGGTCGATAAAGATTGAAATTACCATTCTATCATAAAATACAAGTCCACGTATGATTGTTCTAGTGTATCTAGTGAGTCATACACTTGAACAAGTCCATCCGCGAGGATAATATTTAGGAGGATATAGTGGTCTCTGCGCAGAAGTTTACATAATTAAGCAGGCATGCATATAACTCATCAACTACACTTGATAGCGAGCTAGTAGGCAAAAATAGAATTTGTAGTATACAAGAGAGTAAACACTCACCCCATGTTGTAAGGAAATATTATAGTAGATTTGGTATTCATTAGTGCCTCTAGAAATTTTTCCAAGATATCTTCTGTGTCCTTGGCATAATGTTTTACCATATGACCATTAACGGTACTTGGGTTGATGAACCTAATGTCATCGATTCCCTCTTGTTTCAATTCCCACATCTTCAATCTGCATAATAGCGTAGAAAAGAACATATATAGTGAGGATAAGCCAATGAATGATATCTTAGCTAGAGACTTAAATTATTAAAGATATAAATCACTTACAGACAATAGCAACTGATGAGAGTTTTGTCGATAGAGTCCATGTGGTGTAACTGGAAAAGTTCTGAGAAGACATATGTCACATGCATTGACGTAATGCTCTTTCCTTACTTTGACCATGATCGTCGTCTCCCCTCGCTTTGCTTCATGCAGGTACCAATCATGCAACCGTCACATTGCAATTGGTAGTTCCTTGTACTGCTCGGGTGTGACAAGTGGTTTTCCAACGGTATATTGCATTGCATACTCATTTGCACCGTACCCGCGGATTCCTTCGGTGCCAAGAATTTGGACAAGAGTGAGACCTGCAACCTCTACTTCTTCGAGGTCGATTGGGTTGCCTTGCACGTCGGCTGGTTGGCTCGATTGCTTGCTTGGATTGGTACTCACCTTGAGCGGACAGATCGATTGCTTGGATTGTTCTTCGAGCTGGGGAACTGTTTTCCCGCTAGTAGTACCACCTGTCGTTGATGTCATACTTCCCGACTTCTTCCTTGGGCTGGGCCGACTTCTTTGCTCACTTGCCTTCTGAATCTGTCGCTCATTACCTCCTTTGGCGGCACGGTCTTCTTCGCAAAAAAGGCTTTCACATGGAGATCGCATTCAATTTTGTTTTCCTCCAGAGGCTCGGGTTTCTTCTTTGCTTTCTTCGGAAGAGGACTGTTGGTGGCCTTCCTCTTTTGGGAGCCCTGCTGGCGGGACCGCTGCTGGGGTGGATTCGGCTCATGCGGCGGAGATCGATATCGATGATATGGACTCGCGTCGTGCTCCATCTCGAGGTTGGGTGGACTGCTCATGGAGAGGTGGGGAGGACTTCTGGCGAGGTGGGACGCCTCTCGAGGTGGGGAGGACTACGGGGGAGCTCGAGGTGGGGAGGACTGCTGGCGAAGTGGTCAGGACTACTGGCGAGGTGACTGCTGGCAAGGTGGGGAGGACTGCTGGTGCGGTGGGGAGGACTGCTGGCGCTGCGATGCCTCTGGCTGGGATCCCTCGCGCTGGACATCGATACTCGGAGGAGCCGGTGGCCTTAGCGCTGAGTGTGCAAAGACGATGCAGTCCTTACTCCATAGAATGAGACCACATCCAGCTTTTGCCAGTGTGGACTCCCCCTCACCTCCAGGGATGTCAAGCAATAGTTCATCATATCCTGGCTCTATTGTGTCCACCACAACACGAGCATACCCAGCTGGAACTAGATTGCAATGCCAGAGAACATCAGGTGTATTTGGTAAAGCATAGCCCGTCGCGACCCGCACGGGCATGTTCTTCATTTTCTGGATTAGCTCACAAGATGTCTTCTCGGTGATCTCATCCACGGGGGTGTGACCCAGCGGTGCCCCCGTGGAACCCACGCTGCTTTTCGGCAGTGTAGATGGGACGCGTTCCCGTGCCTCCTCCTGCAGAGTTTCCCTTTGCTGGGTCAGTACCTGTATCTGCAGCAGCTGCTGCTCGTACATCTGTTCCAACTTTGAAAGTCGGTCTGCTTCCACCTTCTTTTTTCTCGAACGGCTTTTATAACTGTCCTCCCATCCTGCAAACCCCTCGTACCACGGAACAACGCCCACACCTTGTGTTCGTCCTCCGTGTTCAGCATTCCCGAGGGCACGTGTAAGCTCATTGTTCCCTCTATCAGGGTGAAACCGTCCTTCTTGGGCATCATTTATTGCTTCAATCAACTCATGTGATGCATGCTTCAGACTAGCCAGTGCAATAATCTTCCCCGTTGCTGGGTCCAACATTCCCCCATGCGCAAAAAACCAATTCCTAAACCTCTTGGGCCAGTTGAAGGTTACTGGAGTGATCCCTTCCGCAAGCATCTTATTCTCTAATGCATCCCACTTAGGAATGGATGACTTGTATCCACCTATCCCTAGTTTATGGTGATAATTTTTTTCTCAGCATTGATCTTATTCATTGCCGACTTCTCCATAGCAGCTATCGATGTCTTGTACACGATAAATGCCTCCTAGTGATTCCTTACCTTCTCGTATATTCCTTTGAATTCGGGCGCCTTCTTGCCTCTAGTGTTGTACTCGGTCCATAATATTTTCTTCCAAGTCTGGAATGCGCCGGCCATCTTATGGAGAGCAAACTTCTTGACTTTGTTCCTTTGACGCTCCGTGAGAGAATCTGGTAGGGTGAAATGCTCCATGAGCTCTCGCTAAAGGGCATCTTTAATTCTTGTATCGACATAATTCACTCCTGGTTTTGGTTCATTTGGCTGAATCTATTCATGCATTGTGATTGGGACTCCGTCCCTAACAACCACTCCGCATTGACGCACAATGTCTTGGCATTGGCTTCAGGGTGATTCGGTTCGCCATTATGTTTGAAAGCATCAAGATTGAGCTTTATGTTGTCGTCCAATATTTTGGCACCGCCTCGTACATTTCTACTAGATTTGCTCGATCCGGAGGGCTGATAATTAAAATAAGAAAGATTTGTTAATATATATATATATATACAAATCAATTAATACACATGTAATGATCACCAAAGGCTAATATGTGTATATACCTCGTCGGACATTGTTAGTTGTTCCGGATTCTGGAACATAAGTTCTTCTTCCTCGGCCTCACATCCATCACCGTAGTCATTCAGATATTGTGAGCCGTCATCATCATGTGATTCACCTCGAAGGTCCGCTGGGTTTCCGGAGGAGCGTATCATGTTGAAGATGTCCTCTTCATGAGCTCTACCGGTATTTTCCATAGCATAATAACTAATCCATAATAATATAGATAAAGCAAATTAGTATTCAAATTAGCATGCATTAAAGAAGCAAAATAACTGATAGTTAATTAATAATGCATCATCAAATACATATATAGTAGTTCTTGGAAAGATCTCATCTCGTAATCTCGGATAATTTTCAATACATCGGCTAATCCATCAATCTAGCTAATACATCATAATAATACATATATAGTAGCTAATATATCGATCTAGCTAGAACCCTAGCGCCCGGCGGATATCGGGGCAGGCGATGGACACCCAAAGAGAAGGAACCATCACAGGAACATAGCTCCAGTGAGATCCCTGAAGAATTTGCTAGGTATTGTCGGACCTGGCCTCCAAAGCTGCCATGTAGCGGCGGCCGTGCTTGTTCTCCTTGCTGACATGGTATTGTACCACCTCCGCGGGGGACTCAAGCTTGTGAATCGTCCATGGCCCATGCGGCCGCCACCACAGAACCTCCGGGTCGACGACGGGCTGGGTCCTCACCAAGCTGCGCCGCCCGGAAGGCAGCACCTCCCAGTACCAGCCCGGGGGAGCCCAGTCCCTGATAGGGCCCCTCGGCTCAAGCAAGTGACCTCCTCCAGCGACTCGATGACGAGGATGCGGGATCGGCATCGTCGACGTCGAGAAGAAACACTTAATTATGAAAAGAAATTAAATAAAACTTAGCAAAATTAACACTTAGCAAAATTAACACTTAGCATCTAGAAAAATCAAGAATTACGGCACGCTTTGGATCCTAAGGCGTGTTTGACTGTCGGTTTGTCGATGCTTTCCTTAAATAACTCTCATATGTCATGGTGTGTTGGTGCGCTCTCTCTCACACTGATATGGTGGTGTATATATGTTGGTGGACACTCTCTCACAGTAATAGTTCGACCGTCGATGATGGACACCTCACCTCTTCTCTTCTTGCGCGTTATACCGACGAGTATACTGCAAAGAAGAGAAGAAAGACGAGGCGCCCCCGACGACAACAGTCGGGATTCCTCCATCAAGAACACACATGAAAGTCACACAAGGAGCAACGGTAGACCGAAAGTCACACACGCATTATGATCCAAACTAAATTAAACCTAAAACTAAACTAAACCTAAACCTAATTTAAACCTAAAATAAACAAAATCTAAACTAAATTAAACCTAAACTAAACCTAAACTAAACAAAATCTAAATCTAAACTAAATTAAATCTAAACTAAACCAAAACTAAACAAAATCTAAACTAAACTAAACCTAAACTAAACAAAATCTAAATTAAACAAAATCTAAATTAAACAAAATCTAAAAAAAATCTAAATAGAACAGTAAAAAAAAGAGGGCAGACTCACGGCGGCGGCGGCAGGGGTGTGGGCGGCGTCATGGCGGCGGCGGCGGGGCGGCACGCGGCGTCGGGCTCGGGGCAGCGCGCGGCGTCGGGGCGGCGCGCAGCGGCGACGGCAATTTTGGCAGCCTGGCGACGCGCAAATGACTTCTCCCGGTGTGTGGCTCGCACCGGTACTAAGGACCCTTTTAGTTCCGGTGCGATCCATGCACCGGTACTAAAGGTCCTCCCCAAAAAATGCGCAGGACGGTGGACCTTTAGTACCGGTGCGTGGCTCCCACCAGTACTAAAGGTTTTTTTAATTCAATATTGGTTATTATTTTCTGAAAAACCTGTAAACTTTAGAAAATCATAGAAAAAAATGTATGACTCCAATGGAAATAAATAATATATGAAAAAATATCAGAAAAATATAAAGAATCTGTTTATGGCATTTTCATGCATGTTTGAACAACTTCAACTGCTGTATAAGACAATTTGATTAAATGGCATTTGAAATGTCATATCTCGAGTTTGAAAAGCAGTACAAATAAACTCTGAAAAGGTTGTAACTTGGCATGACATCATAATCTCACCCACATAGCAACCTCTAAAGAGTTGAGAGGGTTACGGCAAAAACTGAATGCAGTTCGTGTACAAATTGGACAATCTCATAAGAAGTATGAGGGTTTCGGACGAAAACTCATCTATTACAAAGGGATTTCATTTTTAATAACTTATTTTAACTCCGTACTTTTGGGGGTTCAATATGGACCATTCAAAGGCACATCATCAATTTTCAATCCTTTCTGACTTCATTTGATATTTTTCATGAATTTAATGATTTATTTTGAGCTAGATGACCCTGAATTTGGAAAGCAGTACAAATGAACTCTGAAAAGGTTTTAACTTGGCATGACATCATAATTTCACCCACATAGCAACTTTTAAAGAGTTGAGAGGGTTACGGCAAACACTGGATGCACTTCGTGTACAAATTGGACAATCTCTTTCGAAGTATGAGGGTTTCGGATGAAAACTCATCTATTACAAAGGGATTTCATTTATAGGAACTTATTTTAACTCTATACTTTTTGTGTGTTCAATATGCACCATTCAAAGGCACATCATCAATTTTCAACCCTTTCTGACTTCATTTGATATTTTTCATGAATTTAATGATTTATTTTCAGCTAGATGACCCTGAATTTGAAAAGCAGTACAAATGAACTCTGAAAATGTTTTAACTTGGCATGACATCATAATTTCACCCACATAGCAACTTCTAAAGAGTTGAGAGGGTTACGGCAAAAACTGGATGCACTTCGTGTACAAATTGGACAATCTCTTTTGAAGTATGAGGGTTTCGGACGAAAACTCATCTATCATGAAGGGATTTCATTTTTAATAACTTATTTTAACTCCATACTTCTTGTGTGTTCAATATGCACCATTCAAAGGTACGTCATCAATTTTCAACCCTTTCTGACTTCATTTGATATTTTTCATGCATTTAATGATTTATTTTGAGCTTAATGACCATGAATTTGAAAAGCAGTACAAATGAACTCTGAAAAGGTTATAACTTGGCATGACATCATAATTTCACCCACATAGCAACTTCTAAAGAGTTGAGTAGCTGTACAAACTAGATGCACTTCGTGTATAAACTGTTACAAAGATACCATGCCAGGAAATGCATGCATGTCCTTCACATATAAAGAAAGTGATGACGGTGAAGCCGGTCACATCCCAGAATGGGATCTCGCGGTGTAAGACTTTTTCTGCGTGTTTGTCCCTTGCTTATGATTGCGCCGTAACCATGGATAATCTTCATCATTTAATAGGATGCTTGGGTCAGTCTTCACTCAGAAGGGAGGGATTTCATGAAACTTTTCATAATCTTCTGACATGTCTGTCTTGTCCTCCACTCCCACAATGTTTCTTTTCACTGAAAGAACTATGTGGCGCTTTGTCTCATCGTATGATGTATTCGCTTCCTTATCCTTTTTTCTCCTCGGTTTGCTAGACATGTCCTTCACATAGAAAACCTGAGCCACATCATTGGCTAGGACGAATGAGTCGTCTGTGTATCCAAGATTGTTGAGATCCACTGTAGTCATTCCGTACTGTGGGTCTACCTGTAGCCCGCCCCGAGTATATTTGACCCATTTGCATCGAAACAAAGGGACCTTAAGATCAGGTCCATAGTCAAGTTCCCATATCTCCTCTATGTAACCATAATATGTGTGTTCAAAGTTGGTTGCATCATAACGGACACCACTGTTTTGGTTGGTGCTCTTTTTATCTTGGGAGATCGTGTTAAATGTATTCCCATTTATCTCGTACCCTTTGAAAGTCGTTACAGTCGAACTTGGTGTCTTGGCCAACCAGCATAGTTCATCTAGAACATTGTTGTCATTGATGAGCTTTGTTTGCAACCAACCGGCAAAAGTCTCCATGTGTTGACGTTCAATCCGGGGGTCAGACTGCTCTGGGTTCTTGGACCGTACAATATCCTTGTGTTCCTCCATATATGGAGTCACCAAGGTGGAATTTTGTAGAACTGTGTAGTGTGCTTGAGTGAAAGAATGCCCGTCCATATTTATTGCTTCTTTCTTTCCTAATGTGCCTTTTCCACCCAGTCTCCCCTCATGCCACGATTCAGGAAGACCAATTGGCTTAATGTCAGGAAAAAAGTCAACACAAAACTCAATAACCTCCTTTGTTCCATATCCCTTGGCGATGCTTCCTTCTGGCCTAGCACGGTTATGAACATATTTCTTTAAGACTCCCATGAACCTCTCGAAGGGGAACATATTGTGTAGAAATACAGGACCCAAAATGTTAATCTCTTCGACTAGGTGAACTTGAACGTGCGTCATAATATTGAAGAAGGATGGAGGGAACACCAACTCGAAACTGACAAGACATTGGACCAGGTCATTCTGTAACCTTGGTAGGATTTATGGATCGATTACCTTCTGAGAAATTGCATTGAGGAATGCGCATAGCTTCACAATGGCTAATCGAACATTTTCCGGTAGAAGCCCCCTAAGTGCAACTAGAAGTAATTGCGTCATAATCACGTGGCAGTCATGAGACTTTAGATTTTGAAATTTTTTCTCTGCCATATTTATTATTCCCTTTATATTCGACGAGAAGCCAGACGGGACCGTGATACTGAACAAGCATTCAAAAAAGATTTCCTTCTCTTCTTTCGTAAGAGCGTAGCTGGCAGGACCTTGATACTGCTTTGTAGGCATGTCGTCTTTTTTGTTAATTCTTTGCTTGTCCTCCCATGCATCCGCTGTATCTTTTGTCTTTCCATACATGCCCAAGAAGCCTAGCAGGTTCATACAAGGATTCTTTGTCACATGCATCATGTCGATTGCATTGCGGACCTCTAGGGCTTTCCAATATTCAAGTTCCCAAAATATAGATTTCTTCTTCCACATGGGCGCGTGTCCGTTGGCATCATTCGGAACAGATTGTCCGCCATGACCCTTTCCAAAGATTACCTGTAAATCCTTGACCATATCAAATATATATTCACCAGTACGGAGGCCAGGCTTCTTCCAGTTATCTGGCTCACCTTTGAAATGGTTGCCTGCCTTTCTTAAGATATGCTTGATCGGTAGAAATCGACGATGTCCCAGGTACACATTCTTCTTACATTTATCCAAATATATACTTTCAGTATCATTCAAACAGTGTGTGCATGCATTGTATCCCTTGTTTGTATGCCCTGAAAGGTTACTAAGAGCAGGCCAATCATTGATGGTTAAAAACAACAACGCTCGTAGGTTAATTTCCTTCTATGTGTGCGCATCCCACACACGTACACCTGGTTTTTTCCACAACTGTAGAAGTTCATCAACTAGTGGCCTTAGGTATACATCAATGTCGTTGCCGGGTTTCTTAGGGCCTTGGATGAGCACTGGCATCATAGTGAACTTCTGCTTCATGCACAACCAAGGAGGAAGGTTGTAGATACATAGAGTCACGGGCCAGGTGCTGTGACTGGAGCTCTGCTCCCCAAAATGATTCATCCGTCTGTACTAACACCAAACCATAAGTTCGTTGCGTCAGCTGCAAAGTCCTTGAACTCCCTCTCGAATTTTCTCCACTGCAACCCATTAGCGGGTGCTCTCAACATCCCGCCTTTCTTACGTTCTTCTTTGTGCCATCGCAACAACTTGGCATGCTCTTTGTTTTCGAGCAAACGTTTCAACCACGGTATTATAGGAGCATACCACATCAACTTGCCAGGAACCCACTTCCTGTGGCGTTCGCCCTCCACATCACCAGGGTCATCGCGGGGCATCTTATAGCGCAGTGCACCGCATACTGGGCATGCATCCAAATTCTCGTACTCCTCACCGCGGTAGAGGATGCAGTCATTAGGGCATGCATGTATCTTTTGCACCTCTAATCCTAGAGGGCAGACAACCTTCTTTGCTTCGTACGTATTTTCACGCAATTTGTTATCCTTTGGAAGCGTCTTCTTTATCATTATCAGCAATTCTTGAAATCCCTTGTCAGTTACACCATTCTTCGCCTTCCATTGTAGCAATTCCAGCGTGGTACCCAGCTTTTTCTGGTCATCTTCACAATTTGGATATAATAATTTCTTGTGATCCTCTAACATGCATTTCAACTTCAACCTCTCCTTGTCACTTTTGCAGTTTCTCTTTGCATCAGCAATGGCCCGACCCAAATCATCAGCGGGCTCATCTGATGCCTCTTCTTCAGCTTCCCCCATTGATGCCTCTTCTTCAGCTTCCCCCATTGTTGTATCGGCGAAAGGATAGTTGTCATCATCCTCTTCTTCCTCATTGTCTTCCATTATAACCCCTCTTTCTCCATGCTTGGTCCAGCAGCTATAGCTGGACATGAAACCGGACTTCAGCAGGTGGTAGTGAAGGGTTTTTGAGGTAGAGTAATTCCTATCATTCCTACAGTCACGACATGGACAACACATGAAACCATTCTTCTTGTTTGCCTTAGCAACACGAATAAAATCATGCAGGCCATTAAGAAACCCTGGACTTAGTCGGTCATCGTACATCCATTGCCGGCTCATGTTCACTACACAACATCGAAGTGACCAAATTAATACAACTCCATCATCACCTTACAACCAAAAGTAGAGCTAGCATTGACCAAATGTTATTACTGCAAATAATAGATACTTAGAGTTCATACATACATCTCATAAAACAACATACAACTATCTAAAACATGTAAATGCAACAACAAATGCGATCATAATGGCAACTAAAGTAACAATTGAGCCAACGGCATAATGATACCAAGCCTCTTTATCAATGGCATATTTTCTAATCTTTCTAAGCTTCAAGCCATCTTGTTCTTGTGATCATCGATCATATCGGCAACATGCAACTCCAATCCCATCTTCTCATCTTCAGTTCTTTTCAATTTTTCTTTTAAATGATCAATTTGTTTTGCAGCTTGTGTTAATTTCTCGAGCAGAATTGCATAGTTGGTTGGAATTTCTGGTTCAACTACTTCCTATAGATAAAAACATCTACGTCAATTTGGTGGCATAATTAATTGTCATAGACATTAGATGATGTGTGAAATAGTTATAAAAGATTACAACATACCACATCTGAATCATTGACTCGACGAGGGCCGACGTGGGTTGATACCATAACCATGACACTATAGTATAACTAACAATAATACAAGTAAGTAACTCGTACATGCAGCTATATAAATCATACAAATATTTTTTTTAACAGAAAGGTTTTAAGAATAACAAATAGGCTCACCAAGGTGGCCGGTGCCGCGACGAGACGGTGCGGACGATCGACGGTGGTTAGGACGGGGATGGGAAGGCGCACCAAATAAACCACACCTACACAAATGCAACCTAACAAGTTAATTTGAGCTCAAACTGCATATAAATCAAATAAACTCACACATAATGATCACTCCTCCAAAACCTATCTAAAACCCACAAATCACATATCTTTGAGCATACCACAAGCTAATCTAGCAATGAGAGATCAAGGAGCAAAGTTGCTAACCTTTATGAACACTTGGATAGATGGGGTGCCTTTAAATCTTGACTAATCCTTGGCAAAATAGAGGATGAGCTTCGAGCAAGAAGAAGAATAGGAGAGAAAACAGAGAAATGAGAGCCTACCGGAAGCGTATATGTAGGAAGTCTTTAGTACCTACCGGCTCGTGCCACCAACCGGTACTAAAGAGGCACGCGGGGCCTAGGTGTTGGAAATATGCCCTAGAGGCAATAAATAAAGTATTTATTATTATTATATTTCCTTGTTCATGATAATCGTTTATTATCCATGCTATAATTGTACTGAATGGAAACATAGATATATGTGTGGATACATAGACAACACCGTGTCCCTAGTATGCCTCTAGTGAACTAGCTTGTTGATCAAAGATGGTTAAGGTTTCCTAGCCATAGACATGAGATATCATTTGATAACAGGATCACATCATTAGGAGAATGATGTGATGGACAAGACCCAAACTACAAACGTAGCGTATGATCATGTCAGTTTATTGCTACTGTTTTCCGCATGTCAAGTATATGTTCCTATGACCATGAGATCATGCAACTCACTGACACCGGAGGAATGCTTTGTGTGTATCAAACGTCGCAACGTAACTAGGTGACTATAAAGGTACTCTACAGGTATCTCCGAAGGTGTCTATTGGGTTTTCATGGATCGAGACTGGGATTTGTTGCTCCGTGTGACGGAGAGGTATCTCAGGGCCCACTCGGTAATGCAACATCACAACAAGCCTTGTAAGCAATGTGACTAATATGTTAGCCACAAGATCTTGCATTACGGAACTAGTAAAGAGACTTGCCGGTAACGAGGTTGAACTAGGTATTGGGATATCGACGATCGAATCTCGGGCAAGTAACATACCGAAGAACAAAGGGAACATTATACGGGATTAACCGAATCCTTGACATAGAGGTTCGACCGATAAAGATCTTCGTAGAATATGTAGGATCCAATGTGGACGTCCAGGTCCCTCCATTGTTTCTTGACCGTAGAGATGTCTCGTTCATGTCTACATAGTTCTCGAGCCCGCAGGGTCTGCACACTTAAGGTTTGGTGACGTTTCGGTAGTGTAGAGTTATGTATGGTGGTGACCAAAGTTTGTTCAGAGTCCCGGATGAGATCCCAGATGTCACGAGGAACTCCAGAATGGTCCGGAGGTAAAGATTCATATATAGGAAGTCCCAGTTTGGTCGCCAGAAAAGTTCCGGGCTTATCGGTAGTGTACCGGGAGTGGCGGTAGTGTATCGGGAGACCTCCGGGAGGGGTATTTCAACCCTAGCGGGACCATGGGCTGTGGGAGAGTATTAACCAGACCTTAGTGGGATGGTGAAACAGCCACAAAGGGCCCATGGCGCCAAGGGAAGAAGCCCTAAAGGAAAAAGGTGGAAAAAATGCTAAAAGGGAGGAATCCTACTCCTACTAGGATTGGAGGAGGAGTAGGACTCCCCCCCCCCCTTAGCTTCGGCCGAAGCCTCCTAGGCTTGGAGGCAAGGCTGCCTCTCCTCCTCTCTCCCTCCTATATATACTAGTGGATTGCTAGGGTTTTGCACAGAAATTCCGGCCACGTGCTACCCGTTCCACCAGTGCATAGTTTCTCCTCTAGATCGTAGTTCCGCAGTGCTTAGGCGAAGCCCTGCCGGAATTGCTCCACCACCATCGCTGGAGCGCCGTTACGTTTCTGGTGAACTCTTCCTCCTCTCCACGTCTTCTTGCTGGATCAAGACGGAGGAGATTGTCATCAAGCTACACGTGTGCTGAACGCGGAGATGATTGGATCGCGGGACGGATCGTGACGTGATCGCGGGATAGTTCGTGATTGGATCGCGGGACGCTCGGCGATTTGGATCGCGAAGACGTTCGACTACACCAACCGTGTTTCTTAACGCTTCCCGCTGAGCAATCTACATGGGTACGTAGATCCGCTTCCCCTCTCGTAGATGCTCATCACTATGGATAGGTCTACGTGCGTGTAGGAAATGTTTTGTTTCCCATGCAACGTTCCCCAACAGTGGCATCATGAGATAGGTCTATGTGTTGATGAGATCTTGAGTAGAACACAAAAGGTTTGTGGGCGTTGATGCTTAGATTTCTTCCTCCCTTGGTCGTATTTTGGTTCAGCGGTATTGTGAGATGAAGCGGCCCGGACCAACATTACTCGTACGCTTACGAGAGACCGGTTCCCTCGACGCAACTTGTTGCTTAGATGGCTTGCGGGTGACAGTTTCTCTCACTTTAGTTGGATCGGATCCGACAAAGGCGGTCGTTGAGAAGGTTGAAAAGCAACTTATGTATCACCGTTGTGGTTTTGCGTAGGTGAGATTCGATCTTGCTAGATACCCGTAGCAGCCACGTAAAACTTGCAACAACAATTAGAGGACGTCTAACTTGTTTTTGCAGGGTATGTTGTGATGTGATATGGCCAATTGCATGATGTGATATATGTGATGTATGAGATGATCATGTGATGTATAGATTTTCATGACTTGCATGTCGATGAGTACGGCAACCGGCAGGAGCCATAGGGTTGTCTTTAATTATTGTATCACCTGCGTGTCAATCATTAAGCGCTATGCAATGCTTTACTTTATCGCTAAACAGTGGCAATAGAAGTAGAAGCAGGGCTGGTGCCACAACCTAGATGGCGACACGTTGATGGAGTTCATGGTGTCGTGCCGGTGACGATGGAGATCATGCCGGTGCTTCGAAGATGGAGATCTTAAGCACAAGTTCATGGCCTATGATGTCACTTATGAATTGCATGTGATGTTAATCCTTTTATGCACCTTGTTTTGCTTAGTACGACGGTAGCATTATAAGGTGATCCCTCACTTAAATTTCGAGATAAAATTGTGTTCTCCCCGAGTGTGCACCGTTGCGAAAGTTTGTCGTGTTGACTGGGCCCGTAATCTGAGGATTATCCTCACAGCTTCCCAGAAATTATACGTCCTTGATACACCGCTCGGTAACCAACCCGCAGACTTGTCTTCCGAAGACGTTAAGAACGCTTGGGAGGCACATTCTGGAGATTACTCAATAGTTCAGTTTGCAATATTGTATGGCTTAGAACCGGGACTTCAAAGACGTTTTGAACGTCATGGAGCATATGAGATGTTCCAGGAGTTGAAGTTCATCTTTGAGAAGAACGCCCGGATCGAGAGGTATGAGACCTTCGGTAAGTTCTATGCTTGCAAGATGGAGGAGAACGGATCTATCAGTGAACATGTACTCAGAATGTCTGGGTACTCGACTCGTCTGGCTGAGTTGGGAATTGCCCTCCCAGTCGAGGCGATCACTGACAGAGTTCTTCAATCACTGCCACCCAGTTACAAAAGTTTTGTGATGAACTATAACATGCACAGGATGAACAAGTCTCTCGCCGAGCTGTTTGCGATGCTGAAAGTCGCTGAGAGTGAAATCCAGAAAGAACATCAAGTGTTGATGGTCAATAAAAGCACAGGTCTCAAGAAAAACGGCAAAGGCAAAGGCAAAGGATGGGTAAAACCAAGAAGGATGGCAATGCAGTTGCTACTCCTGAAAAGAAGCCTAAGCATGGACCTAAGCCGGAGACTGAGTGCTTTCGTTGCAAGGGAACTGGTCACTGGAAGCGAAACTGCCCCAAGTACCTGGCTGACAAGAAGGCGGCCAAAGAGAAACAAGGTATATTTGATATACATGTTATTGATGTGTTCCTTACTAGCTCTCGTAGTAGTGCCTGGGTATTTGATACCGGTTCGGTTGCTCATATTTGCAACTCAAAGCAGGAACTACGAAATAAACGGAGGCTGGCAACGGACAAAGTGACGATGCGCGTGGGAAATGGTTCCAAGGTTGATGTGATCGCCGTCGGCACACTCTCTCTTCGATTACCATCGGGATTAGTGATGAACCTGAATAATTGTTGTTTAGTGCTTGCGTTAAGCATGAACATTATATCTGGATCTTGTTTATTGCGAGACGGTTACTCATTTAAATCAGAGAATAAAGGTTGTTCTATTTATATGAATAATATCTTTTATGGTCATGCACCCAATGTGAGGGGTTTATTCATCTTAAATCTTGATAGTAGTAACACACATGTTCATAACATTGATGCCAAAAGATGTGGAGTTAGTAATGATAGTACCACTTTCTTGTGGCACTGCCGTTTAGGTCATATTGGTGTAAAATGCATGAGGAAGCTCCATGTTGATGGACTTTTGGAGTCACTTGATTTTGAATCACTTGACACATGTGAACCATGCCTCATGGGAAAGATGACTAAAACGCCGTTCTCTGGAATAATGGAACGGGCAAGCGACTTATTGGAAATCATACATACCGATGTGTGCGGTCCAATGAATGTTGTAGCGCGTGGTGGATATCATTATTTTCTCACCTTCACTAATGACTTAAGTAGATATGGGTATATTTACTTAATGGAACACAAGTCTGAAACGTTTGAAAAGTTCAAGCAATTTCAAAGTGAAGTTGAAAATCATCGTAACAAGAAGATTAAATTCCTACGATCTGATCGAGGAGTTTAATATCTGAGTAAGGAGTTTGGTAGTCACTTAAGACAATGTGGAATTGTTTCACAGTTGACACCGCTCGGAACACCACAGTGTAACGGTGTGTCCGAACGTCGTAATCGGTCCTTGTTACATATGGTGCGTTCTATGATGTCTCTTGCTGATTTGCCACTATCGTTTTGGGGTTTTGCATTAGAGACGGCTGCATTCACTTTAAATAGGGCACCATCGTAATCCGTTGAGACGACACCATATGAACCGTGGTTTCGCAAGAAGCCAAAGTTGTCATTTCTTAAAGTTTGGGGATGTGATGCTTATGTCAAAAAGCTTCAGCCTGAAAAGCTGGAACCCAAAGCGGAGAAATGCGTCTTCATAGGATACCCGAAAGAGACAGTCGGGTATACCTTCTATCTCAGATCTGAAGGCCAAGTGTTTGTCGCTAAAAACGGAACATTTCTTGAGAAAGAGTTTCTGTCGAAAGAATTGAGTGGGAGGAAAATAGAGCTTGATGAGGTTGTTGAACCTTTACTTCTGCCAGAGAGTAGCGCAGCGCAGAATGATGTTTCTGTGGAGCCTACGATGGTTGAAGAAGAAGTTAATGATGATGATCATGAACCTTCAGATCAAGCTACTAATTAACCTCGTAGGTCGACAAGGATGCGTACTACTCCTGAGTGGTACGGTAATCCTGTCTTGGAGGTCATGTTGTTAGACAACAATGAACCTACGAGCTATGAAGAAGCGGTGATGGGCCCGGATTCCGAGAAATGGTTAGATGCCATGAAATCCGAGATGGGATCCATGTATGAAAACAAAGTATGGACTTTGGAAGTATTACCTAAGGGCGGAAGGCCATTCAGAACAAATGGATCTTTAATAAGAAGACTGAGGTGGACGGTAATGTCACCGTCTATAAAGCTCGACTTGTGGCAAAGGGTTTTTCACAAGTTCAAGGAGTTGACTACAATGAGACCTTCTCACTCGTAGCGATGCTTAAGTCTGTCGGAATCATCTTGGCAATAGCTGTTGGGGAACGTTGCATGGGAAACAAAATTTTTCCTACGCGCACGCAAACCTATCCATGGTGATGAGCATCTACGAGAGGGGGAGTTGACCCTTTTTTCCTAGTTGGAGTAGGATTGCTCCCTATTGGCCCTTTTTTCCACTTTTCCTTTAGACTTTTTATCTCCTGCGCCATGGGCCTTCTTGTGGCAGTTTCTCCAGCCCACTAAGGGCTGGTTATTATTCCCCCACAGCCCATGGACCTCTTGGGGTCGAAATACCCCTCCCGGAGGTCTCCCGGTACACTACCGGCACTCCCGATACATTACCGATAAGCCCGGAACTTCTCCGGTGACCAAACTGGGACTTCCTATGTATGAATCTTTACCTCTGGACCATTCCAGAGCTCCTCGTGACGTCCGAGATCTCGTCCGGGACTCCAAACAACCTTCGGTCACCACCATACATAACTCTACTCTACCGAAACGTCACCAAACCTTAAGTGTGCAGACCATGCGGTTCGAGAACTATGTAGACATGACCGAGACATCTCTACGGTCAATAACCAATGGCAGGACCTGGACGTCAACATTGGCTCCTACATATTCTACGAAGATCTTTATCGATCGAACCTCTATGTCAAGGATTCAGTTAATCCCGTATAATGTTCCCTTTGTTCTTCGGTATGTTACTTGCCCGAGATTCAATCGTCGGTATCCAATACCTAGTTCAACCTCATTACCGGCAAGTCTCTTTACTCATTCCGTAATACATGATCCCGCAACTAACATTTAGTCACATTGCTTGCAAGGCTTGCTGTGATGTTGTATTACCGAGTGGGCCCTGAGATACCTCTTCGTCACATGGAGTAACAAATCCCAGTCTCGATCCATGCCAACCCAACAGACACCCTCGGAGATACCTGTAATGCACCTGTATAGTCACCCAGTTACATTGCGACGTTTGATACATACAAAGTATTCCTCCGGTGTTAGTGAGTTGCATGATCTCATGGTCATAGGAACAGATACTTGACATGCGGAAAACAACAGCAATAAACTGACACGATCATATGATACGTTTGCAATTTGGGTCCTGTCCATCACATCATTCTCCTAATGATGTGATCCCATTATCAAATGACATCTCATGTCCATGGCTAGGAAACCTTAACCATCCTTTGATCAACGAGCTAGTTCACTAGAGGTATACTAGGGACATAGTGTTTTGTCTATGTATCCTCACATGTATCCATGTTTCCAATTAATACAATTCTAGCATGGATAATAAATGATTATCATGAAGAAGGAAATGCAATAATAAACACTTTATTTATTGCCTCTAGGGCATATTTCCAACAGTCTACCACTTGCACTAGAGTCAATAATCTAGCTCACATCACTATGTGATTTATATTGTAATGAATCGAACACCCATGCAGTTCTGGTGTTGATCATGTTTAGCTCTTGGAAGAGGTTAAGTCAACTGGTCTACAACATTCAGATCCGTGTGCACTTTGCAAATATTTATGTCCTTCTCCTCGATGTAATACCGGATGGAGTTGAAGCGTCGCTTTATATGTCTGGTCCTCTTGTGAAACCTTGGTTCCTTGGATAGAGAAATGGCACCAGTGTTGTCACAGAACAGGCTCATCGGATTCAATGCACTGGGCACTACTCCGAGATCTTTCATGAATTGCATCATCCAGACACCTTCCTTTGCCGCCTCCGAGGCTGCGATGTACTCCGCTTCACACGTAGAATCAGCTACCACGCTTTGCTTGGAACTGCACCAGCTTACCGCTCCCCCGTTACGAATAAATACGTATCCAGTTTGTGACTTAGAGTCATCCGGATCAGTGTCAAAGCTTGCGTCGACGTAACCCTTTGCGACGAGCTCTTCATCACCTCCATAAACGAGAAACATGTCCTTAGTCCTGTTAAGGTACTTAAGGATATTCTTGACCGCTTGCCAGTGCTCCATTCCAGGATCACTTTGAAACCTTCCAGCCTTACTTATGGCATGGCTGACATCGGGTCTTGTGCAGAGCATTGCATACATGATAGAGCCTATGGCTGAAGCATAGGGTATGGTACTCATCTTTTCTTTATCTTCAGCAGTCACTGGGCATTGAGTCTTACTCAACTTCACACCTTGTAACACAGGCAAGAACCCCTTCTTGAAATGTTCCATTTTGAACTTCTTCAAAACTTTATCAAGGTATGTGCTCTGCGAAAGTGCTATTAAGCGTCTCGATCTATCTCTATAGATCTTAATGACTAATATGAAAGCAGATTCTCCTAGGTCCTTCATTGAAAAACTCTTGTTCAAATATTACTTCACGCTTTCTAGCATTTCTATACTATTTCCAATCAGCAATATGTCATCCACATATAATATTAGAAATGCTGTAGAGCTCCCACTCACTTTCTTGTAAATACAAGCTTCTCCATAAACGTGTATAAACCCAAACGCTTTGATCACCTCATCAAAGCGTTTATTCCAACTCCGAGATGCTTGCACCAGCCCATAAATGTATCGCTGGAGTTTGCAAACTTTGTCAGCATTTTCTGGATCGACAAAACCTTCTGGTTGTATCATATACAACTCTTCCTCAAGGAAACCGTTGAGGAACGCTTTTTTGACATGTATCTGCCAAATTTCATAGTCGAAATAAGCAGCTATTGCTAACATGATTCTGACAGACTTAAGCATCGCTACGGATGAGAAGGTCTCATCGTAGTCAACTCCTTGAACTTGTGAAAAACCCTTTGCCACAAGTCGAGATTTATAGACGGTTACATTACCGTCCGCGTCTGTCTTCTTCTTGAAGATCCATTTATTCTGAATGGCCTTTCACCCTTTAGGTAATACTTCCAAAGTCCATACTTTGTTTTCATACATGGATCCCATCTCGGATTTCAAGGCCTCTAACCATTTTTCGGAATCCAGGCCCATCACCGCTCCTTCGTAGTTTGTAGGTTCATTGTTGTCTAACAACATGACCTCCAAGACAGGATTGTCGTACCACTCAGGAGTAGTACGCATCCTTGTCGACCTACGAGGTTCATTAGTAGCTTGATCCGAAGCTTCATGATGATCATCATTATCTTCTTCTTCTACCATCGTAGGCTCCATAGAAACATCTTTCTGCGCTGCGCTACTCTCTCGCAGAAGCAAAGGTTCAACAACCTCATCAAGCTCTATTTTCCTCCCACTCAATTCTTTCGAAAGAAACTCTTTCTCAAGAAATGTTCTTTTTTTAGCGACAAACACTTTGCCTTCGGATCTGAGATAGAAGGTATACCCGATTGTCTCTTTCGGGTAACCTATGAAGACGCATTCCTCCGCTTTGGGTTCCAGCTTTTTAGGCTGAAGCTTTTTGACATAAGCATCACATCCCCAAACTTTAAGAAACGACAACTTTGGCTTCTTGCCAAACCATAGTTCATATGGCGTCGTCTCAACGGATTTCGATGGTGCCCTATCTAAAGTGAATGCAGCTGTCTCTAATGCAAAACCCCAAAATGATAGTGGCAAATCAACAAGAGACATCATAGAACGCACCATATCTAATAAGGTCCGATTACGACGTTTAGACACACCGTTACGCTGTGGTGTTCCAGGCGGTGTCAACTGTGAAACAATTCCACATTGTCTTCAGTGATTACCAAACTCGTAACTCAGATATTCACCTCCTCGATCGGATCACAGGAATTTAATCTTCTTGTTATGATGATTTTCAACTTCACTCTGAAATTGCTTGAACTTTTCAAATGTTTCAGACTTGTGTTTCATTAAGTAATTATACCCATATCTACTTAAGCCATCAGTGAAGGTGAGAAAATAACGATATCCACCACGCGCTACAACATTCATTGGACCGCACACATCGGTATGTATGATTTCCAATAAGTTGCTTGCCCGTTCCATTATTCCAGAGAACAGTGTTTTAGTCATCTTGCCCATGAGGCATGGTTCACATGTGTCAAGTGATTCAAAATCAAGTGACTCCAAAAGTCCATCAGCATGGAGCTTCCTCATGCGTGTTACACCAATATGACCTAAACGGCAGTGTCACAAGAAAGTCGTACTATCATTATCAACTCTACATCTTTTGGCATCAATGTTATGAACATGTGTGTCACTACTATCGAGATTTAAGATGAATAAACCCCTCACATTGGATGCATGACCATAAAAGATATTACTCATATAAATAGAAAAACCTTTATTCTCTGATTTAAATGAGTAACCGTCTCGCAATAAACAAGATCCAGATATAATGTTCATGCTTAACGCAGGCACTAAATAACAATTATTCAGGTTCATCACTAATCCCGATGGTAGTCGAAGAGAGAGCGTGCCGACGGCGATCACATCATCCTTGGAACCATTTCCCACGCGCATCGTCACTTCATCCTTTGCCAGCCTCCGTTTATTCCGTAGTTCCTGTTTTGAGTTGCAAATATGAGAACCTGAACTGGTATCAAATACCCAGGAACTACTACGAGAGCTAGTAAGGAACACATCAGTAACATGTATATCAAATATATCTTTTTTGTCTTTGGCCGCCTTCTTGTCAGCCAGATACTTGGGGCAGTTCCGCTTCCACTGACCAGTTCCCTTGCAATGAAAGCACTCAGCCTCCGCTTAGGTCCATGCTTAGGCTTCTTTACAGGAGCAGCAACTACTTTGCCATCCTTCTTGGTTT
Source organism: Hordeum marinum (assembly GCA_022496015.1). Classification (NCBI taxonomy): domain Eukaryota; kingdom Viridiplantae; phylum Streptophyta; class Magnoliopsida; order Poales; family Poaceae; genus Hordeum; species Hordeum marinum. The sequence continues at coordinate 39,342,745 of CM039678.1, forward strand.
TACCCTTCTTGCCTTTGCCTTTGCTTTTGCCGTTTTTCTTCAAACTAGTGGTTTTATTGACCATCAACACTTGATGTTCTTTGTGGATTTCAGACTCAGCGACTTTCAGCATCGCAAACAGCTCGGGGACTGACTTGTTCATCTCGTGCATGTTATAGTTCATCACAAAGCTCTTGTAATTAGGTGACAGTGATTGAAGAACTCTGTCAGTGATCGCCTCTGGCGGGAGGGCAATTCCTAACTCCGCCAAACGAGTCGAGTACCTAGACATTCTGAGTACATGTTCACTGATAGATCCGATCTCCTCCATCTTGCAAGCATAGAACTTATCGGAGGTTTCATACCTCTCGATCCGGGCATTCTTCTCAAAGATAAACTTCAACTCCTGGAACATCTCATATGCTCCATGACGTTCAAAACGTCTTTGAAGTCCAGGTTCTAAGCCATACAATATCGTACACTGAACTATTGAGTAATCTCCAGCACGTGTCTCCCAAACGTTCTTAACGTCTTCGGATGCCACGGGAGCGGGTGGGTCACCAAGCGGTGCATCAAGGACGTATAATTTCTGGGAAGACGTGGGATAATCCTCATATTACGGGCCCAGTCAACAAAGTTACTTCCATCATCCTTCAGCTTAACTTTCTCTAGGAACATTAAAATTCAGGTGTGCTACTGCGCGAGCCATTGATCTACAACACAAATATGCAAAGGTTACTTAGACTATTTTTCAAGATAATGAGTTTAGTTAATAAAATTTCTAAAGCTCCCACTCAAATTAACATCCCTCAGGTCATCTGAGTGTCACATGATCCAAATTCACCAACTCAAGTCCGATCATCACGTGAGTTAAGGTGGCTTCATTGGTGAATATCATTATGTTGATCATATCTACTATATGACTCAAGTTGCGTCGAGGGAACCGGTCTCTCGTAAGCGTACGAGTAATGTTGGTCTGGGCCGCTTCATCTCACAATACCGTTGAACCAATATACGACCAAGGGAGGAAACAATCTAAGCATCAACGCCCACAAACCTTTTGTGTTCTACTCGAGATCTCATCGAACCATCAACCTAGCTCATGATGCCACTGTTGGGGAATGTTGCATGGGAAACAAAAAATTTCCTACGTGCATGCAAACCTATCCATGGTCATGAGCATCTACGAGAGGGGGAGTTGATCTACGTACCCTTGTAGATCGCTAAGCGGGAAGCATTAAGAAACGTGGTTGGTGTAGTCGTACGTCTTCGCGATTCAAATCGCTGAGTGTCCCGCGATCCAATCACGATCCGTCCTGTGATCTCGTCACGATCCGTCACGCGATCTCGTCACGATCCGTCCCGCGGTCCAATCACGATCCGTCCCGTGGCCTTGATCACGATCCTTCCGATCTAGTATCGAACGGACGGCACCTCCACGTTCAGCACACGTCCAACTTGGTGACGATCTTCTCCGTCTTGATCCAGCAAGAAGAGGGGGAGAGGAGGAAGAGTTCACCGGCAGTGTAACGGCGCTCCGGTGATGGTGGTGGAGTAATTCCGACAGGGCTTCGCCTAAGCACTGCGGAACTACGATCTAGAAGAGAAACGGTTCACCTGTGGAACGGGTAGCACGTGGCTGAATTTTCTGTGCTAAAACCCTAGCCCTTCCACTAATATATATAGGAGGAGAGGAGTAGGAGGGGCTGGTGCGCCAAGGCCTCCCTCTAGGAGTCGGTCGGCCAAGGGGGAGGAATCCTACTCCTCCTCCAATCCTAGTTGGAGTAGGATTGCTCCCTATTGGCCCTTTTTTCCACTTTTCCTTTAGCCTTTTTATCTCCTGTACCATGGGCCTTCTTGTGGTTGTTTATCTAGACCACTAAGGGCTATTTATTATTCCCCCACAGCCCATGGACCTCTTGGGGTCGAAATACCCCTCCCGAAGGTCTCCCGGTACACTACCGACACTCCCGGTACATTATCGATAAGCCCGGAACTTTTCCGGCGACCAAACTGGGACTTCCTATATATGAATCTTTACCTTTGGACCATTCCGGAGCTCCTCGTGATTTCCGAGATCTCATCCGGGACTCCAAACAACCTTCAGTCACCACCATACATAACTCTACTCTACCAAAACGTCACCAAACCTTAAGTGTGCAGACCCTGCGGGTTCAAGAACTATGTAGACATGACCGAGACATCTCTACAATCAATAACCAATGGCGGGACCTGGATGTCCACACTGGCTCCTACATATTCTACGAATATATTTATCGATCGAAGCTCTATGTCAAGGATTCAGTTAATCCCGTATAACGTTCCCTTTGTTCTTCGGTATGTCACTTGCCCGAGATTCGATCGTCGGTATCCAATACCTAGTTCAACCTCGTTACCGGAAAGTCTCTTTACTCATTCCGTAATACAAGATCCCGCAAGTAACATTTAGTCACATTGCTTGCATGTCTTGTTGTGATGTTGTATTACCGAGTGGGCCCTGAGATACCTCTCCGTCACCAGGAGTAAGAAATCCCAGTCTCGATCCATGCCAACCCAACAGACACCCTCGGAGATACCTGCAGTGCACCTTTATAGTCACCGAGTTATGTTGCGATGTTTGATACACACAAAGTATTCCTCCGGTGTTAGTGAGTTGCATGATCTCATGGTCATAGGAACATATACTTGACATGCGGAAAACAACAGCAATAAACTGACACGATCATATGCTACGTTTGCAATTTGGGTCTTGTCCATCACATCATTCTCCTAATGATGTGATCCCATTATCAAATGACATCTCATGTCCATGGCTAGGAAACCTTAACCATCCTTTGATCAACGAGCTAGTTCACTAGAGGTATACTAGGGACATAGTGTTTTGTCTATGTATCCTCACATGTATCCATGTTTCCAATTAATACAATTCTAGCATGGATAATAAATGATTATCATGAACTAGGAAATGCAATAATAAACACTTTATTTATTGCCTCTAGGGCATATTTCCAACAGTCTACCACTTGCACTAGAGTCAATAATCTAGCTCACATCACTATGTGATTTATATTGTAATGAATCGAACACCCATGCAGTTCTGGTGTTGATCATGTTTAGCTCTTGGAAGAGGTTAAGTCAACTGGTCTACAACATTCAGATCCGTGTGCACTTTGCAAATATTTATGTCCTTCTCCTCGATGTAATACCGGATGGAGTTGAAGCGTCGCTTTATATGTCTGGTCCTCTTGTGAAACCTTGGTTCCTTGGATAGAGAAATGGCACTAGTGTTGTCACAGAACAGGCTCATCGGATTCAGTGCACTGGGCACTACTCCGAGATCTTTCATGAATTGCATCATCCAGGCACCTTCCTTTGCCGCCTCCGAGGCTGCGATGTACTCCGCTTCACACGTAGAATCAGCTACCACGCTTTGCTTGGAACTGCACCAGCTTACCGCTCCCCCGTTACGAATAAATACGTATCCAGTTTGTGACTTAGAGTCATCCGGATCAGTGTCAAAGCTTGCGTCGACGTAACCCTTTGCGACGAGCTCTTCATCACCTCCATAAACGAGAAACATGTCCTTAGTCCTATTAAGGTACTTAAGGATATTCTTGACCGCTTGCCAGTGCTCCATTCCAGGATCACTTTGAAACCTTCCAGCCATACTTATGGCATGGCTGACATCGGGTCTTGTGCAGAGCATTGCATACATGATAGAGCCTATGGCTGAAGCATAGGGTATGGTACTCATCTTTTCTTTATCTTCAGCAGTCACTGGGCATTGAGTCTTACTCAACTTCACACCTTGTAACACAGGCAAGAACCCCTTCTTGGAATGTTCCATTTTGAACTTCTTCAAAACTTTATCAAGGTATGTGCTCTGCGAAAGTGCTATTAAGCGTCTCGATCTATCTCTATAGATCTTAATGACTAATATGAAAGCAGATTCTCCTAGGTCCTTCATTGAAAAACTCTTGTTCAAATATTACTTCATGCTTTCCAGCATTTCTATACTATTTCCAATCAGCAATATGTCATCCACATATAATATTAGAAACGCTGTAGAGCTCCCACTCACTTTCTTGTAAATACAAGCTTCTCCATAAACGTGTATAAACCCAAACGCTTTGATCACCTCATCAAAGCGTTTATTCCAACTCCGAGATGCTTGCACCAGCCCATAAATGTATCGCTGGAGTTTGCAAACTTTGTCAGCATTTTCTGGATCGACAAAACCTTCTGGTTGTATCATATACAACTCTTCCTCAAGGAAACCGTTGAGGAACACTTTTTTGACATGTATCTGCCAAATTTCATAGTCGAAATAAGCAGCTATTGCTAACATGATTCTGACAGACTTAAGCATCGCTACGGATGAGAAGGTCTCATCGTAGTCAACTCCTTGAACTTGTGAAAAACCCTTTGCCACAAGTCGAGATTTATAGACGGTTACATTACCGTCCGCGTCTGTCTTCTTCTTGAAGATCCATTTATTCTGAATGGCCTTTCACCCTTTAGGTAATACTTCCAAAGTCCATACTTTGTTTTCATACATGGATCCCATCTCGGATTTCAAGGCCTCTAACCATTTTTCGGAATCCAGGCCCATCACCGCTCCTTCGTAGTTTGTAGGTTCATTGTTGTCTAACAACATGACCTCCAAGACAGGATTGTCGTACCACTCAGGAGTAGTACGCATCCTTGTCGACCTACGAGGTTCATTAGTAGCTTGATCCGAAGCTTCATGATGATCATCATTATCTTCTTCTTCTACCATCGTAGGCTCCATAGAAACATCTTTCTGCGCTGCGCTACTCTCTCGCAGAAGCAAAGGTTCAACAACCTCATCAAGCTCTATTTTCCTCCCACTCAATTCTTTCGAAAGAAACTCTTTCTCAAGAAATGTTCTTTTTTTAGCAACAAACACTTTGCCTTCGGATCTGAGATAGAAGGTATACCCGATTGTCTCTTTCGGGTATCCTATGAAGACGCATTCCTCCGCTTTGGGTTCCAGCTTTTTAGGCTGAAGCTTTTTGACATAAGCATCACATCCCCAAACTTTAAGAAACGACAACTTTGGCTTCTTGCCAAACCATAGTTCATATGGCGTCGTCTCAACGGATTTCGATGGTGCCCTATCTAAAGTGAATGCAGCTGTCTCTAATGCAAAACCCCAAAATGATAGTGGCAAATCAACAAGAGACATCATAGAACGCACCATATCTAATAAGGTCCGATTACGACGTTCAGACACACCATTATGCTGTGGTGTTCCAGGCGGTGTCAACTGTGAAACAATTCCACATTGTCTTCAGTGATTACCAAACTCGTAACTCAGATATTCACCTCCTCGATCGGATCACAGGAATTTAATCTTCTTGTTATGATGATTTTCAACTTCACTCTAAAATTGCTTGAACTTTTCAAATGTTTCAGACTTGTGTTTCATTAATTAATTATACCCATATCTACTTAAGTCATCAGTGAAGGTGAGAAAATAACGATATCCACCACGCGCTACAACATTCATTGGACCGCACACATCGGTATGTATGATTCCCAATAAGTTGCTTGCCCGTTCCATTATTCCAGAGAACAGTGTTTTAGTCATCTTGCCCATGAGGCATGGTTCACATGTGTCAAGTGATTCAAAATCAAGTGACTCCAAAAGTCCATCAGCATGGAGCTTCCTCATGCGTGTTACACCAATATGACCTAAACGGCAGTGTCACAAGAAAGTCGTACTATCATTATCAACTCTACATCTTTTGGCATCAATGTTATGAACATGTGTGTCACTACTATCGAGATTTAAGATGAATAAACCCCTCACATTGGATGCATGACCATAAAAGATATTACTCATATAAATAGAAAAACCTTTATTCTCTGATTTAAATGAGTAACCGTCTCGCAATAAACAAGATCCAGATATAATGTTCATGCTTAACGCAGGCACTAAATAACAATTATTCAGGTTCATCACTAATCCCGATGGTAGTCGAAGAGAGAGCGTGCCAACGGCGATCACATCATCCTTGGAACCATTTCCCACGCGCATCGTCACTTCATCCTTTGCCAGCCTCCGTTTATTCCGTAGTTCCTGTTTTGAGTTGCAAATATGAGAACCTGAAATGGTATCAAATACCCAGGAACTACTACGAGAGCTAGTAAGGAACACATCAGTAACATGTATATCAAATATATCTTTTTTGTCTTTGGCCGCCTTCTTGTCAGCCAGATACTTGGGGCAGTTCCGCTTCCACTGACCAGTTCCCTTGCAATGAAAGCACTCAGCCTCCGCTTAGGTCCATGCTTAGGCTTCTTTACAGGAGCAGCAACTACTTTGCCATCCTTCTTGGTTTTACCCTTCTTGCCTTTGCCTTTGCTTTTGCCGTTTTTCTTCAAACTAGTGGTTTTATTGACCATCAACACTTGATGTTCTTTGTGGATTTCAGACTCAGCGACTTTCAGCATCGCAAACAGCTCGGGGACTGACTTGTTCATCTCGTGCATGTTATAGTTCATCACAAATCTCTTGTAATTAGGTGACAGTGATTGAAGAACTCTGTCAGTGATCGCCTCTGGCTGGAGGGCAATTCCTAACTCCGCCAAACGAGTCGAGTACCTAGACATTCTGAGTACATGTTCACTGATAGATCCGTTCTCCTCCATCTTGCAAGCATAGAACTTATCGGAGGTTTCATACCTCTCGATCCGGGCATTCTTCTCAAAGATAAACTTCAACTCCTGGAACATCTCATATGCTCCATGACGTTCAAAACGTCTTTGAAGTCCAGGTTCTAAGCCATACAATATCGTACACTGAACTATTGAGTAATCTCCAGCACGTGTCTCCCAAACGTTCTTAACGTCTTCGGATGCCACGGGAGCGGGTGGGTCACCAAGCGGTGCATCAAGGACGTATAATTTCTGGGAAGACGTGGGATAATCCTCATATTACGGGCCCAGTCAACAAAGTTACTTCCATCATCTTTCAGCTTAACTTTCTCTAGGAACATTAAAATTCAGGTGTGCTACTGCGCGAGCCATTGATCTACAACACAAATATGCAAAGGTTACTTAGACTATTTTTCAAGATAATGAGTTTAGTTAATAAAATTTCTAAAGCTCCCACTCAAATTAACATCCCTCAGGTCATCTGAGTGTCACATGATCCAAATTCACCAACTCAAGTCCGATCATCACGTGAGTTAAGGTGGCTTCATTGGTGAATATCATTATGTTGATCATATCTACTATATGACTCAAGTTGCGTCGAGGGAACCGGTCTCTCGTAAGCGTACGAGTAATGTTGGTCCGGGCCGCTTCATCTCACAATACCGTTGAACCAATATACGACCAAGGGAGGAAACAATCTAAGCATCAACGCCCACAAACCTTTTGTGTTCTACTCGAGATCTCATCGAACCATCAACCTAGCTCATGATGCCACTGTTGGGGAATGTTGCATGGGAAACAAAAAATTTCCTACGTGCATGCAAACCTATCCATGGTCATGAGCATCTACGAGAGGGGGAGTTGATCTACGTACCCTTGTAGATCGCTAAGCGGGAAGCATTAAGAAACGCGGTTGGTGTAGTCGTACGTCTTCGCGATTCAAATCGCCGAGTGTCCCGTGATCCAATCACGATCCGTCCTGCGATCTCATCACGATCCGTCACGCGATCTCGTCACGATCCGTCCCGCGGTCCAATCACGATCCGTCCCGTGGCCTTGATCACGATCCTTCCGATCTAGTATCGAACGGACGGCACCTCCACGTTCAGCACACGTCCAACTTGGTGACGATCTTCTCCGTCTTGATCCAGCAAGAAGAGGGGGAGAGGAGGAAGAGTTCACCGGTAGTGTAACGGCGCTCCGGTGATGGTGGTGGAGTAATTCCGACAGGGCTTCGCCTAAGCACTGCGGAACTACGATCTAGAGGAGAAACGGTTCACCTGTGGAACGGGTAGCACGTGGCTGAATTTTCTGTGCTAAAACCCTAGCCCTTCCACTAATATATATAGGAGGAGAGGAGTATGAGGGGCTGGTGCGCCAAGGCCTCCCTCTAGGAGTCGGCCGGCCAAGGGGGAGGAATCCTACTCCTCCTCCAATCCTAGTTGGAGTAGGATTGCTCCCTATTGGCCCTTTTTTCCACTTTTCCTTTAGACTTTTTATCTCCTGTGCCATGGGCCTTCTTGTGGTTGTTTATCTAGACCACTAAGGGCTATTTATTATTCCCCCACAGCCCATGGACCTCTTGGGGTCTAAATACCCCTCCCGAAGGTCTCCCGGTACACTACCGACACTCCCGGTACATTATCGATAAGCCCGGAACTTTTCCGGCGACCAAACTGGGACTTCCTATATATGAATCTTTACCTTTGGACCATTCCAGAGCTCCTCGTGATGTCCGAGATCTCATCCGGGACTCCAAACAACCTTCAGTCACCACCATACATAACTCTACTCTACCAAAACGTCACCAAACCTTAAGTGTGCAGACCCTGCGGGTTCAAGAACTATGTAGACATGACCGAGACATCTCTACAATCAATAACCAATGGCGGGACCTGGATGTCCACACTGGCTCCTACATATTCTACGAATATATTTATCGATCGAAGCTCTATGTCAAGGATTCAGTTAATCCCGTATAACGTTCCCTTTGTTCTTCGGTATGTCACTTGCCCGAGATTCGATCGTCGGTATCCAATACCTAGTTCAACCTCGTTACCGGCAAGTCTCTTTACTCATTCCGTAATACAAGATCCCGCAAGTAACATTTAGTCACATTGCTTGCATGTCTTGTTGTGATGTTGTATTACCGAGTGGGCCCTGAGATACCTCTCCGTCACACGGAGTAAGAAATCCCAGTCTCGATCCATGCCAACCCAACAGACACCCTCGGAGATACCTGTAGTGCACCTTTATAGTCACCCAGTTATGTTGCGATGTTTGATACACACAAAGTATTCCTCCGGTGTTAGTGAGTTGCATGATCTCATGGTCATAGGAACATATACTTGACATGCGGAAAACAACAGCAATAAACTGACACGATCATATGCTACATTTGTAATTTGGGTCTTGTCCATCACATCATTCTCCTAATGATGTGATCCCATTATCAAATGATATCTCATGTACATGGCTAGGAAACCTTAACCATCATTTGATCAACGAGCTAGTCCACCAGAGGTATACTAGGGACATAGTGTTTTGCCTATGTATCCACACATGTATCCTTGTTTCCAATTAATAAAATTCTAGCATGGATAATAAATGATTATCATGAACAAGGAAATGCAATAATAAACACTTTATTTATTGCCTCTAGGGCATATTTCCAACAATAGCTGCTTATTTCGACTATGAAATTTGGCAGATGGATGTCAAAACAGTGTTCCTCAACGGTTTCCTTGAGGAAGAGTTGTATATGATACAACCAGAAGGTTTTGTCGATCCAGAAAATGCTGACAAAGTTTGCAAACTCCAGCGATCCATTTATGGACTGGTGCAAGCATCTCGGAGTTGGAATAAGCGCTTCGATGAGGTGATCAAAGCGTTTGGGTTTATACAAGTTTATGGAGAAGCTTGTATTTACAAGAAAGTGAGTGGGAGCTCTATAGCGTTTCTAGTATTATATGTGGATGACATATTGCTGATTGGAAACAGTATAGAAATGCTGGAAAGCGTGAAGGAATATTTGAACAAGAGTTTTTCAATGAAGGACCTAGGAGAAGCTGCTTTCATATTAGGCATTAAGATCTATAGAGATAGATCGAGACGTTAAATAGCACTTTCATAGAGCACATACTTTGATAAAGTTTTGAAGAAGTTCAAAATGGAACAGTCCAAGAAGGGGTTCTTGCCTGTGTTGCAAGGTGTGAAGTTGAGTAAGACTCAATGCCTAGTGAATGCAGAAGATAAAGAAAAGATGAGTAACATCCCGTATGCTTCAGCCATAGGCTCTATCATGTATGCAATGTTGTGCCCAAGACCCGATGTCAGCCTTGCCATAAGTATGGCTGGAAGGTTTCAAAGTGATCCTGGAATGGAGCACTCGCAAGCGGTCAAGAATATACTTAAGTACCTTAACAGGACTAAGGACATGTTTATCGTTTATGGAGGTGATGAAGAGCTCGTCGTCAAGGGTTACGTCGATGCAAGCTTTGACACTGATCCGGACGACTCTAAGTCGCAAACCGGATACATATTTATTCTTAATGGGGGAGCAGTAAGCTGGTGTAGTTCCAAGCAAAGTGTGGTAGCTGATTCTACGTGCGAAGCAGAGTACATCGCAGCCTCGGAGGCGGCGAAGGAAGGTGTCTGGATGAAGCAGTTCATGACAGATCTCGGAGTAGTGCCCACTGCACTGAATCCAATGAGCCTGTTCTCTGACAACACTGGTGCCATTGCTCTAGCCAAGGAACCAAGGTTTCACAAGAGGACCAGACATATAAAGCGACACTTCAACTCCATCCGATATTACATCGAGGAGAAGGACATAAATATTTGCAAAGTGCACACGGATATGAATGTTGCAGACCCGTTGACTAAACCTCTACCAAGGGCTAAACATGAACAACACCAGAACTGCATGGGTGTTCGATTCATTACAATGTAAATCACATAGAGATGTGAACTAGATTATTGACTCTAGTGCAAGTGGGAGACTGTTGGAAATATGCCCTAGAGGCAATAAATAAAGTGTTTATTATTATTATATTTCCTTGTTCATGATAATCGTTTATTATCCATGCTATAATTGTATTGAATGGAAACATAGATACATGTGTGGATACATAGACAACACCGTGTCCCTAGTATGCCTCTAGTGAACTAGCTTGTTGATCAAAGATGGTTAAGGTTTCCTAGCCATAGACATGAGATGTCATTTGATAACGGGATCACATCATTAGGAGAATGATGTGATGGACAAGACCCAAACTACAAATGTAGCGTATGATCGTGTCAGTTTATTGCTACTGTTTTCCGCATGTCAAGTATATGTTCCTATGACCATGAGATCATGCAACTCACTGACACCGGAGGAATGCTTTGTGTGTATCAAACGTCGCAACATAACTGGGTGACTATAAAGGTACTTTACAGGTATCTCTGAAGGTGTCTGTTGGGTTGGCATGGATCGAGACTGGGATTTGTTGCTCCATGTGACGGAGAGGTATCTCAGGGCCCACTCGGTAATGCAACATCACAACAAGCCTTGCAAGCAATGTGACTAATATGTTAGCCACGGGATCTTGCATTATGGAACGAGTAAAGAGACTTGCTGGTAACAAGGTTGAACTAGGTATTGGGATACCGACTATCGAATCTCGGGCAAGTAACATACCGAAGAACAAAGGGAACATTATACGGGATTAACTGAATCCTTGACATAGAGGTTCGACCGATAAAGATCTTCATAGAATATGTAGGATCCAATGTGGACGTCCAGGTCCTGCCATTGGTTATTGACCGTAGAGATGTCTCGGTCATGTCTACATAGTTCTCGAACCCACAGGGTCTGCACACTTAAGGTTTGGTGACGTTTCGGTAGTGTAGAGTTATGTATGGTGGTGACTGAAGTTTGTTCAGAGTCCCGGATGAGATCTCGGACGTCACGAGGAGCTCCGGAATGGTCCGGAGGTAAAGATTCATATATAGGAAGTCCCAGTTTGGTCACCGGAAAAGTTCTGGGCTTATCGATAGTGTACTGGGAGTGCCGGTAGTGTACCAGGAGACCTCCGGGAGGGGTATTTCGACCCTAAAGGGACCATGGGCTGTGGGAGAGTATTAGCCATCCCTTAGTGGGATGGTGAAACAGCCACAAAGGGCCCATGGCGCCAAGGGAAGAAGGCCTAAAGGAAAAAGGAGGAAAAAAGGCTAAAAGGGAGGAATCCTACTCCTACTATGATTGGAGGAGGCGTAGGACTCCTCCCCCTTAGCTTCGGCCGAAGCCTCCTAGGCTTGGAGGCAAGGCTGCCTATCCTCCTCCCTCCCTCCTATATATAACTGTGGATTGCTAGGGTTTTGCACAGAAATTCCGGCCACGTGCTACCCGTTCCACCAGTGCATAGTTTCTCCTCTAGATCGTAGTTCCGTAGTGCTTAGGCGAAGCCCTGCCGAAATTGCTCCACCACCATCGCCGGAGCGCCGTTACGCTGCCGGTGAACTCTTCCTCCTCTCCACCTATTCTTGCTGGATCAAGACGGAGGAGATCGTCATCAAGCTGCACGTGTGCTGAACGCGGAGGTGTCGTTCGTTCGGTACTAGATCGGAGGGATCGTGATCAAGGCCACGGGACGGATCGTGATTGGATTGCGGGACGGATCGTGATGAGGTCGCGAGACGGATACTGACGAGATCGCGGGACGGATCGTGATTGGATGGCGGGACGCTCGGCGATTTGAATCGCGAAGACGTACGACTACCCCAACCGCGTCTCTTAACGCTTCCCGCTTAGCGATCTACAAGGGTACATAGATCAACTCCCCCTCTCTTAGATGCTCATCACCATGGATAGGTTTGCGTGCGCCTAGGAATTTTTTTGTTTCCCATGCAACATTACCCAACACTAGGTCTAACCAACAGCCTGCCACGCCCCCTTTAGTACCGGCTCGTGACACGAACCGATACTTAAGATCCCTCACGAGCCGGTACTAAAGGTCGCCCTGCTCCTAGCCGTTGGAGCCAGCATGAACCGGGACTAATACCATCTTTAGTTCCAGCTCGTGACCTGACCGGGACTAATGCTCGGGACAAAAGGTCTGTTTTCTACTAGTGGGTCTTGTCCATCACATCATTCTCCTAATGATGTGATACCGTTAGCAAATGACATCACATGTCAATGGCTAGGAAACCTTGACCATCTTTGATCAACGAGCTAGTTCACTAGAGGCATACTAGGGACAAAGTGTTGTCTATTTATCCACACATGTAATGTGTTTACAATCAATACAATTATAGCATGGATAATAAACGATTATCATCAACAAGGAAATATAATAATAAACACTTTGTTTATTGCCTCTAGGGCATATTTCCAGCAATACCATCACACACCAATCACTGATCTGCATGAAAGTGAACAACTCACATACTGAGTGTCACACATAAGAGTTGCCTGGACTCAACATCACCGCTCTTTGTTTGATCACCTATCTGAAACCCGAAGGAATTTCACTATTGCTTGTCATCATCCCGAGTCAAATTCGCAGTTTGTCTCACCACATGTATGACCACCAGAGCCCTGCCCCGTCTCCATGTCCCGTGCGTACCACACGCCTCGTCGCTATTACTGCGTCGAGCTTCTGTTGTCCCGGTCGACTCTCAAGGGTCACGAACCCACACCACTCAACCCCCACTGCAGAGTACCACCGATCATCACCGACCAGTGACGAGTTTCACGCTTCCATCAGACCACTGGGCTCCAGTCCGAACTACGCGTCACTGGCTTTTCCTTAGTCCTTTTCAGGTACTTAAGGATATTCTTGACCGCCGCCCAGTGCTCCATTCCAGGATCACTTTGAAACCTTCCGGCCATACTTATGGCAAGGCTGGCATCGCATCTTGTGCACAACATTGCATACATGATAGATGTTGGAAATATGCCCTAGAGGCAATAATAAATTAGTTATTATCATATTTCCTTGTTCATGATAATCGTTTATTGTCCATGCTATAACTGTATTGATCGGAGACTTAAATGCATGTGTGGATACATAGACAAAACCATGTCCCTAGTATGCCTCTAATGGACTAGCTCGTTGATCAAAGGATGGTTAAGGTTTCCTAGCCATGGACATGAGATGTCATTTGATAACGGGATCACATCATTAGGAGAATGATGTGATGGATAAGACCCAAACTACAAACATAGCATATGATCGTGTCAGTTTATTGCTACTGTTTTCTGCATGTCAAGTATATGTTCCTATGACCATGAGATCATGCAACTCACGGATATCGGAGGAGTGCCTTGTGTGTATCAAACGTCGCAACGTAACTGGGTGACTATAAAGGTGCTCTACAGGTATCTCCGATGGTGTTTGTTGAGTTGGCATGGATCGAGAGTGGGATTTGTTACTCCGTGTGACGGAGAGGTATCTCAGGGCCCACTCGGTAATACAACATCACAACAAGCCTTGCAAGCAATGTGGCTAAGTGTTAGTCACGGGATCTTGTATTACGGAACGAGTAAAGAGACTTGCCAGTAACGAGGTTGAACTAGGTATGGAGATACCGACGATCGAATCTCGGGCAAGTAACATACCGAAGAACAAAGGGGACGTTATACGGGATTAACTGAATCCTTGACATAGAGGTTCGACCGATAAAGATCTTCGTAGAATATGTAGGAACCAATGTGGACGTCCAGGTCCCGCCATTGGTTATTGACCGTAGAGGTGTCTCGGTCATGTCTACATAGTTCTCGAACCCGCAGGGTCTGCACACTTAAGGTTCGGTGACGTTTCGGTAGTGGAGAGTTATGTATGGTGGTGACCGAAGGTTGTTCGGAGTCCCGGATGAGATCCCGGACGTCACGAGGAGCTCCGGAATGGTCCGGAGGTAAAGATTCATATATAGGAAGTCCCAGTTTGGTTTCCGGAAAGGTTTCGGGCTCATCGGTAGTGTACCGGGAGTATCGGTATTGTACCGGGAGTGCCGGTAGTGTACCGGAGGACCTCCGGGAGGGGTATTTCGACCCCAAGAGGTCCATGGGCTGTGGGAGAATAATAACCAGCCCTTAGTGGGCTGGGAAAACAGCCACAAAGGCCCATGGCGCAGGAGAGAAAATCCTAAAGCAAAAAGTGGAAAATCAGCCAATAGGAGGCAATCCTACTCCAAGTAGGATTGGAGGTGAAGTAGGATTGCTCCCACCTCCTATTTCGGCCGACCCAAAGGCCTTGGCTGCCTCTCCTCTCCTCTCCTCCTATATATACTAGTGGATTGGGTGGTTTTTGGACAGAATTTCCGGCCACGTGCTACCCGTTTCACCGGTGCACAGTTTCTCCTCTAGATCGGATTTCTGCAGCGCTTAGGCGAAGCCCTGCCGGAATTGCTCCACCACCACCATCACCGGAGCGCCGTCACGCTGCCGGTGAACTCTCTCTCCTCTCCACCTCCTCTTGCTGGATCAAGATGGTGGAGATCGTCATCAAGCTGCACGTGTGCTGAACGCGGAGGTGCCGTCCGTTCGGCGCTAGATCGGAAGGACCGTGATCGAGATCGCGAGACGGTTCGTGATGTGATCACGGAACGGATCGTGATGAGTTCGCGGGACAGATCGTGATCAAGATCGTGAGACGGATCGTGATGAGTTCACGGGACGGATCATGATGTGTTCGCGGGACGGTTCGTGATTGGATCGCGGGACGCTCGGCGATTTGGATCGCGAAGAAGTTCGACTACACCAACCGCGTTTCTTAACGCTTCCCGCTTAGCGATCTACAAGGGTACGTAGATCCACTCTCCCTCTCGTAGATGCTCATCACCATGGATAGGTTTGCGTGTGCGTAGGAAAATTTTGTTTCCCATGCGACGTTCCCCAACAGTGGTATCAGAGCTAGGTTGATGGTTCGATGAGATCTCGAGTAGAACACAAAAGGTTTGTGGGCGTTGATGCTTAGATTGCTTCCTCCCTTGGTCGTATTTTGGTTCAGCGGGATTGTGAGATGAAGCGGCCCGGACCAACATTACTCGTACGCTTACGAGAGACCGGTTCCCTCGACGCAACTTGTTGCCTAGATGGCTTGCGGGTGACAGTTTCTCTCACTTTAGTTGGATCGGATTCGACAAAGGCGGTCCTTGAGAAGGTTGAAAAGCAAACTAGTGTATCACCGTTGTGGTTTATGCGTAGGTGAGAATCGTTCTTGCTAGATACCCATAGCAGCCACGTAAAATATGCAACAACAATTAGAGGACGTCTAACTTGTTTTTGCAGGGTATGTTGTGATATGATATGACCAATTACATGATGAGATATATGTGATGTATGAGATGATCATGTGATGTATAGATTATCACGACTTGCATGTCGATGAGTACGGCAACCGGCAGGAGCCATAGGGTTGTCTTTAATTATTGTATGACCTGCGTGTCAATCATTAAGCGCTATGTAATGCTTTACTTTATCGCTACGGTAGCAATAGTAGTAGAAGCATGCAGGGCGTGACAACCCCAATGGCAACACATTGATGGAGATCAAGATGATGGAGATCATGGTGTTGTGCCGGTGACGATGGAGATCATGCCGGTGTTTCGAAGATGGAGATCTTAAACACAAGTTCATGGCCATATCATGTCACTTATGAATTGCATGAGATGTTAATCCTTTTATGCACCTTGTTTTGCTTAGTACGGCGGTAGCATTATAAGGTGATCCCTCACTTGAATTTCAAGATGAACCGTGTTCTCCCCGAGTGTGCACCGTTGCGAAAGTTCGTCGTGTTGAGACACCACGTGATGATCGGGTGTGATAGACTCTACGTTCACATACAACGGGTGCAAGCCAGATTTGCACGCGCAGAACACTCGGGTTAAACTTGACGAGCCTAGCATGTACAGACATGGCCTCGGAACACGAGAGACCGAAAGGTCGAACATGAGTCATATAGTAGATATGATCAACATAATGATGTTCACCATTGCAGCCACCTCAACTCACGTGATGATCGGACTTGAGTTGGTGAATTTGGATCATGTATCACTCGAATGATCGGAGGGATGTCAATTTGAGTGGGAGTTCTTAAGTAATATGATTAATTGAACTCATTATCATGAACACAGTCAGTAGTGTCTTTGCAAATTATGTTGTAGATTACTAGCTCGCACTGTAGCTCCCGTGTGTTTTTATATGTTCCTAGAGAAATAGAGTTGAAAGATGATGGTAGCAATATTGCGGACTGGGTCCGTGATATGAGGATTGTCCTCATTGCTGCACAGAAGGCTTATGTCCTTAATGCACCGTTCGGTACGCCACCCCCTCTAGCGTCGTCTGTAGATGTTGTGAACATCTGACAGGCACGTTCTGATGACTACTTGATAGTTTAGTGCGTCATGCATTACGACTTAGAATTGAGGCTCCAAGACGTTTTGAACGTCACGGAACATACGAGATGTTCTAAGAGCTGAGATTGTGATCTCAGGCTCGTGCCCGTGTTATGAGATATGAGATCTCAAACAAAGATTCTTTGCTTGCAAGACGAAAGAGAATAGCTCAATAGTTGAGCATGTGCTTAGATTGTCTAGGTGCCACAATCGCTTGAATCGAGTGGGAGTTGATCTTCCAGATAAGATAGTGATTGATATAGTTCTCCAAGTCACTATCACTAAGCTACTAGAACTTGGTGATGAACTATAAATTGCCAGGGATAGAAATGATTCCTGAGCTTCTCGCGATGTTTTGACACCGCGAAGGTAGAAGTCAAAAAGGAGCATCAAAGTGTTGATGGTTAGTAAAAACCACTAGTTTCGAGAAGGGCAAGGGCAAGTAGGGAAACTTCATGGATGGCAAGTCAGTTGCTGCTCCAGTGAAGCAGCCCAAAGTTGAACCTGAACCCGAGACTGAGTGCTTCCATTATGAGGAGAACGGTCACTGAAGCGGAAGAACCCTGGATACATGGTAGATAAGAAGGCTGGCTAAGTCAACAGAAGTATATTTGATATGCATGTTATTGATGTGTACCTTGCTAGTACTCCTAGTAGCACCTGGGTATTGGATACCGGTTCGGTTGCTCGAAATAAAAGCTACGGAATAAATGGAGAACTAGCTAAGTGTGAGGTGACGATGTGTGTTGGAAATGTTTCCAAGGTTGATATGATCAAACATCGCACGCTCTCTCTACCTTCGGGATTAGTGACGAACCTAAATTTTATTTGGTGTTTTGCATTGAAGCATGAACGTGATTAGATCACGTTTATTGCAACATGGTTATTCATTCAAGTTAGAGAATAATGGTTATTCTGCTTACATGAATAAATACCTTCAATGGTCATGCACCTAGTAAGTGTGGTTCATTGAATCTTGATCATAGTAATACACATGTTCATAACAATGATGCCAAAAGATGCAAAGTTAATAATGATAGTACCACATACTTGTGGCACTGCCGCTAAATGTCATATTGGTATAAAGCGCATGAAGAAACTCCATGTTGATGGATCTTTGGACTCATTCGATTTTGAATCGGTTGAGACATGCGGACCATGCCTTTTGGTAAGATGACTAAACCCCGTTTTCTGGCTTGATGAAACGGGCAAGTGACTTATTGGAAACAATGCATGTTGATGTATACGATCCAATGAGTGTTTATAGCTTGCAGTGAATATCATTGTTTTCTTACCTTCACTGATGATTTGAGTAGATATAGTGTATATTTACTTAATGAAACACAAGTCTGAATTGTTTGAAAGGTTCAAAGCAAAGTTCAGAGTGAAGTTTAAAGATCATCGTGACAAGAAGGTAAAAATTTCTGCGATATGATCGTGGAGGTGAATATCTGGGTTACGAGTTTGGCATACAAATTTAGACAATGTGAAAGTTGTTTCACAACTCACGCCACCTGGAACACCATAGTGTGATGGTGTGTCCGAACGTCGTAGTCATGCCTTATTTGATATAGCACATACTATGATGTCTCTTATCGTTTTAATACTATCGTTTTAGGGTTATGCATTAGAGACAACCGCATTCACTTTAAAATAGGGCACCATCTAAATCCGTTGAGATGACACCGTGTGAATTATGGTTTGATAGAAACCTAAAGCTGTCATTTCTTGATGTTTGGGGCTGCGAAGATTGTGTGGAAAATGTTTTCACCTAATGAGCTCAAACCCAAAGCGGACAAATGCATCTTCATAGAATACGCCAAGAACAGTTGGGTATACCTTCTATCTCAGATCCGAGTGCAAAGTGTTTGTTGCTGGAATGGATCCTTTCCTGAGAAAAGGTTTCCCTCGAAAGAATTGAGTGGGAGGAAGATAGAACTTGATGAGGTTATTGAACCTTGTTTCAATCAGAGTAGTGCAGCGCAGAAAGTTGTTTCTGTGAAGCCTATGTTAGTTGAAGAAAGAAGTTAATGATGATGATCATGAAGCTTCGGATCAAGTTACTATCGAACCTCGTAGGTCGACAAGGACGTGTACTGCTCTTGAGTGGTACAACAACCCTGTCTTAAAGGTCATGTTGTTGGACAGCGATGAACCTACGAGCTATGGAGAAGCGATGATGGGCCCGGATTCCGACAAATGGATGAGACCATGAAATCCGAGATAGGATCCATGTATGAAAACCAAGTATAGACTTTGGTAGACTTGCTCGTTGGACGGCAGGTCGTTGAGTACAAATGGATCTTTAAAAATGAAGACAGACGCTGATGGTAAATATCACCATTTGTAAAGCTCGACTTGTTGCAAAGTTGTTTGTGACAAGTTCAAGGAGTTGACTACGATGAGATTTTCTCACTCGTAGTGGTGCTAAAGTCTGTTGGAATTATGTTAGCAGTTGCTGCGTTTTCAATTATGAAATCTGACAGATGGATGTCAAAACATCATTTCCTTAATGGTTTACTTGAGGAAAGGTTGTATGTGATACAACCAGAAGGTTTTGTCAGTCCTAAGGATGCTAAAAGGTGTGCAAGCTTTGGTGATCCTTCCATGGACTGAAGCAAGCATCTCGGAGTTGGAATATACACTTTGATGAGGTGATCAAAGTTTTTGATGTTTATACAAAGTTTACGAGAAACTTGTATTTGCAATAAAGTGAGTGGGAGCACTATAGAGTTTCTGATAAGTATATGTGGTTGACATATTGTTGATCGGAAATAATGTAGAATTTCTGGAAGGCATAAAAGGTTGTTTGAAAAGTATTTTTCTAAGGAAGACCTGGATAAAGCTACCTAATTGTTGAGCATCAAAATCTATAGAGATAGATCAAGATGCTTGATGAGACTTTCAATGAGTGCATACCTTGACAAGATTTTGAAAGAGTTCAAAATGGATCAGCCAGAGAAATAGTTCTCGTCTGATTTGTAAGGTGTGAAGTTGAGTGAGACTCAAAGCTCGACAACGGCAGAAGAAAGAGAAAGGATGAATGTCGTCCCCTATGCCTTAGCCATAGGCTCTATATTATGCCACGCTGTGTACCGCACCTATGTGTGCCTTGCCACGAGTCTGTCAAGGGGTACAAGAGTGGTCCAGGAGTGGATCACTGGACAGCGGTCGGAATTATCCTTAGTAACCAGAGGACTAAGGAAATGTTTCTTGATTATGGAGGTGATAAAGAGTTCGTCGTAAAGAGTTACGTCGATGCAAGCTTTAACACCTATCCGGATGACTAGTAGTAGCAATCTGGATACGTATAGTGGAGCAGCCATTTGGAAATAGTACCAAGTGGAGTGTGGTAGCAGTGATTACGGTTTGACATAGAGATTTGCAAAGTACACACGGATCTGAATATCGCAGACCCGTTGACTATAAGACCTCTCTCACATGCAAAGCATGATCGAGCCCCAAAACTCATTGGGTGTTAGATTCATAACAATGCGAATCACATGGTGATGTGAACTAGATTATTGACTCTAGTGCAAGTGGGAGACTGTTGGAAATATGCCCTAGAGGCAATAATAAATTAGTTATTATCATATTTCCTTGTTCATGATAATCGTTTATTGTCCATGCTATAACTGTATTGATCGGAGACTTAAATGCATGTGTGGATACATAGACAAAACCATGTCCCTAGTATGCCTCTAATGGACTAGCTCGTTGATCAAAGGATGGTTAAGGTTTCCTAGCCATGGACATGAGATGTCATTTGATAACGGGATCACATCATTAGGAGAATGATGTGATGGATAAGACCCAAACTACAAACATAGCATATGATCGTGTCAGTTTATTGCTACTGTTTTCTGCATGTCAAGTATATGTTCCTATGACCATGAGATCATGCAACTCACGGATATCGGAGGAGTGCCTTGTGTGTATCAAACGTCGCAACGTAACTGGGTGACTATAAAGGTGCTCTACAGGTATCTCCGATGGTGTTTGTTGAGTTGGCATGGATCGAGAGTGGGATTTGTTACTCCGTGTGACGGAGAGGTATCTCAGGGCCCACTCGGTAATACAACATCACAACAAGCCTTGCAAGCAATGTGGCTAAGTGTTAGTCACGGGATCTTGTATTACGGAACGAGTAAAGAGACTTGCCAGTAACGAGGTTGAACTAGGTATGGAGATACCGACGATCGAATCTCGGGCAAGTAACATACCGAAGAACAAAGGGGACGTTATACGGGATTAACTGAATCCTTGACATAGAGGTTCGACCGATAAAGATCTTCGTAGAATATGTAGGAACCAATGTGGACGTCCAGGTCCCGCCATTGGTTATTGACCGTAGAGGTGTCTCGGTCATGTCTACATAGTTCTCGAACCCGCAGGGTCTGCACACTTAAGGTTCGGTGACGTTTCGGTAGTGGAGAGTTATGTATGGTGGTGACCGAAGGTTGTTCGGAGTCCCGGATGAGATCCCGGACGTCACGAGGAGCTCCGGAATGGTCCGGAGGTAAAGATTCATATATAGGAAGTCCCAGTTTGGTTTCCGGAAAGGTTTCGGGCTCATCGGTAGTGTACCGGGAGTATCGGTATTGTACCGGGAGTGCCGGTAGTGTACCGGAGGACCTCCGGGAGGGGTATTTCGACCCCAAGAGGTCCATGGGCTGTGGGAGAATAATAACCAGCCCTTAGTGGGCTGGGAAAACAGCCACAAAGGCCCATGGCGCAGGAGAGAAAATCCTAAAGCAAAAAGTGGAAAATCAGCCAATAGGAGGCAATCCTACTCCAAGTAGGATTGGAGGTGAAGTAGGATTGCTCCCACCTCCTATTTCGGCCGACCCAAAGGCCTTGGCTGCCTCTCCTCTCCTCTCCTCCTATATATACTAGTGGATTGGGTGGTTTTTGGACAGAATTTCCGGCCACGTGCTACCCGTTTCACCGGTGCACAGTTTCTCCTCTAGATCGGATTTCTGCAGCGCTTAGGCGAAGCCCTGCCGGAATTGCTCCACCACCACCATCACCGGAGCGCCGTCACGCTGCCGGTGAACTCTCTCTCCTCTCCACCTCCTCTTGCTGGATCAAGATGGTGGAGATCGTCATCAAGCTGCACGTGTGCTGAACGCGGAGGTGCCGTCCGTTCGGCGCTAGATCGGAAGGACCGTGATCGAGATCGCGAGACGGTTCGTGATGTGATCACGGAACGGATCGTGATGAGTTCGCGGGACAGATCGTGATCAAGATCGTGAGACGGATCGTGATGAGTTCACGGGACGGATCATGATGTGTTCGCGGGACGGTTCGTGATTGGATCGCGGGACGCTCGGCGATTTGGATCGCGAAGAAGTTCGACTACACCAACCGCGTTTCTTAACGCTTCCCGCTTAGCGATCTACAAGGGTACGTAGATCCACTCTCCCTCTCGTAGATGCTCATCACCATGGATAGGTTTGCGTGTGCGTAGGAAAATTTTGTTTCCCATGCGACGTTCCCCAACAATAGAGCCTATGGCTGAAGCATAGGGAATGACACTCATCTTTTCTCTATCTTCTGCAGTCACTGGGCATTGAGTCTTACTCAACTTCACACCTTCTAACACAGGCAAGAACCCCTTCTTGGACTGATCCATTTTGAACTTCTTCAGAACTTTATCAAGGTATGTGCTCTGTGAAAGTGCTATTAAGCGTCTCAATCTATCTCTATAGATCTTAATGCCTAATATGATAGCAGCTTCTCCTAGGTCCTTCATTGAAAAACTCTTGTTCAAATATTCCTTCATGCTTTCCAGCATTTCTATATCATTTCCAATCAGCAATATGTCATGCACATATAATATTAGAAACGATATAGAGCTCCCACTCACTTTCTTGTAAATACAAGCTTCTCCATAAACTTGTATAAACCCAAACGCTTTGATCAGGTCATCAAAGCGATTATTCCAACTCCGAGACGCTTGCACCAGCCCATAAATGGATCTCTAGAGTTTGCAAACTTTGTCAGCATTCTCTGGATCGAGAAAACCTTCTGGTTGCATCATATACAACTCTTCGTCAAGGAAACCGTTGAGGAAGCCGTTTTTTCATCCATCTGCCAAATTTCATAGTTGAAATAAGCAGCTATTGCCAACATGATTCTGACAGACTTAAGCATCGCTACGGGTGAGAAGGTCTCATCGTAGTCAACTCCTTGAACTTGTGAAAAACCCTTTGCCACAAGTCGAGCTTTATAGACGGTGACATTACCGTCCATGTCCGTCTTCTTCTTAAAGATCCGTTTGTTCTGAATGGCCTTTCGCCCTTCAGGTAATACTTCCAAAGTCCATACTTAGTTTTCATACATGGATCCCATCTCGTATTTAATGGCCTCTAACCATTTCTTGGAATCCGGGCCCATCACCGCTCCTCCATAGCTTGTAGGTTCATTGTTGTCCAACAACATGACCTCCAAGATAGGGTTGCCGTACCACTCAGGAGTAGTACGCGCCCTTGTCGACCTATGAGGTTCAATAGTAGCTTGATCCGAAGCTTCATGATCAGCATCATTAACTTCCTCTTCAACCGTTGTAGGTTCCATAGAAAAATCTTTCTGCGTTGCGCTACTTTCTGGTTGAAGTAAAGGTTCAATAACCTCATCAAGCTCTATTTTCCTCGCACTCAATTCTTTCGAGAGAAACTCTTTCTCAAAAAATTTTCCGTTCTTAGCGACAAACACTTCGCCTTCGGATCTGAGATAGAAGGTATACCCGACTGTCTCTTTCGGGTATCCTATGAAGACGCATTTGTCCGCTCTGGGTTCTAGCTTTTCAGGCTGAAGCTTTTTGACATAAGCATCACATCCCCAAACTTTAAGAAACGACAACTTTGGCCTCTTGCGAAACCATAGTTCATATGGCGTCATCTCAACGGATTTCGATGGTTCCCTATTTAAAGTGAATGCAGCTGTCTCTAATGCATAACCACAAAATGATAGTAGCAAATCAGCAAGAGACATCATAGAATGCACCATATCTAATAAGGTTCTATTACGACGTTCGGACACACCATTACGCTGTGGTGTTCCAGGCGGTGTCAACTGTGAAACAATTCCACACTGTCTTAAGTGACTACCAAACTCATAACTCAGATATTCACCTCCTTGATCAGATCGCAGGAATTTAATCTTCTTGTTCCGATGATTCTCAACTTCACTCTGAAATTGCTTGAACTTTTCAAATGTTTGAGACTTGTGTTTCATTAAGTAAATATACCCATATCTACTTAAGTCATCAGTGAAGGTGAGAAAATAACGATATCCACCACGCGCTGTAACATTCATTGGACCGCACACATCAGTATGTATGATTTCCAATAAGTCACTTGCCCGCTCCATTGTTCCAGAGAACGGCATTTTAGTAATCTTGCCCATAAGACATGGTTCACATGTGTCAAGTGATTCAAAATCAAGTGACTCCAAAACTCGATCAGCATGGAGCTTCCTCATGTGTTTTACACCAATATGACCTAAACGGCAGTGCCACAAGAAATTGGTACTATCATTATCAACTCTACATCTTTTGGCATCAATGTTATGAACATGTGTGTCATCACTATCAAGATTCAACATGAATAAAACCCTCACATGGGGTGCATGACCATAAAAGATATTACTCATATAAATAGAACAACCTTTATTCTCTGATTTAAATGAGTAACCGTCTCGAAATAAACAAGATCCAGATATAATTTTCATGCTTAAAGCATGCACTAAATAACAATTATTCAGGTTCATCACTAATCCCGATGGTAATCAAAGATAGAGCGTGCCGACGGTGATCACATCAAACTTGGAACCATTTCCCACGCGCATCGTCACTTCATCCTTTGCCAGCCTTCGTCTATTCCATAGTTCCGGTTTTGAGTTGCAAATGTGAGCAACCGATTCGGTATCAAATACCCAGGCACTACAACAAGAGCTAGTAAGGTACACATCAATAACATGTATATCATATATACCTTGTTTGTCATTGGCCGCATTCTTGTCAGCCAGGTACTTGGGGCAGTTTCGCTTCCAATGACCAGTTCCCTTGCAATGAAAGCACTCACTTTCTGGCTTGTGTCCATGGTTGGGCTTCTTTACAGGAGTAGCAACTGCTTTGCCATCCTTCTTGGTTTTACCCTCTTGCCCTTGCCCTTGCCATTCTTCTTGAAACTAGTGGTTTTATTGACCATCAACATTTGATGTTCTTACTGGATTTCAGACTCAGCGACTTTTAGCATCGCAAACAGCTCGGCGACTGATTTGTTCATCCCGTGCATGTTATAGTTCATCACAAAGCTCTTGTAACTAGGTGGCAGTGATTGAAGAACTCTGTCAGTGATCGCCTCTAGCGGAAGGGCAATTCCCTACTCTGCTAGATGATTCGAATACCCAGACATTCTGAGTATATGCTCACTGATAGACCCGTTCTCCTCCATTTTCCAAGCATAGAACTTATCGGAGGTCTCATACCTCTTGATCCAGGCATTCTTATAAAAGATAAACTTCAACTCCTGGAACATCTCATATGCTTCATGACGTTCAAAACGTCTTTGAAGTCCCGGTTCTAAGCCATACAATATTGCATACTGAACTATTGAGTAATCTCCAGAACGTGCCTCCCAAACGTTCTTAACGTCTTCGGATGACATGTCTTCTGGTTGGTCTCCAAGCGGTGCATCAAGGACATATGATTTTTGGGAAGCCGTGAGGATAATCCTCAGATTATGGCCCTAGTCAATAAAGTTACTTCCATCATCTATCAACTTAGCTTTCTCTAGGAACGCATTAAAATTCAAGGGTGCTACTGCACGAGCCATTGATCTACAACATAAATATGCAAAGGTTACTTATACTATTGTTCAAGATAATGAGTTTAGTTAATCAAATTACTAAAGCTCCTACTCAAATTGACATCCCTCAGGTCACCTGAGTGTCACATGATCCAAATTCACCAACTCATGTCTGATCATCACGTGAGTTGAGGTGGTTTCAATGCTGAACATCATCATGTTGATCATATCTACTATATGACTCATGTTCGACCTTTGGGTATCTTGTGTTCTGAGGATATGTATGTACATGCTAGGCTTGTTAAGTTTAACCCGAGTGTTCTACATGTGCAACACTGGCTTGCAACCATTGTATGTGAACGTAGAGTCTATCACACCTGATCATCACGTGGTGTCTCGACACGACAAACTTTCGCAATGGTGCACACTCGGGGAGAACACAAATCATCTTGATATTTAAGTGAGGGATCACCTTATAATGCTATCGTCGTCCTAAGCAAAACAAGGATCATAAAAGGATTAACATCACAAGCAAATCATAAGTGACATGATATGGCCATGAACTTGAGCTTTTGATCTCCATCTTGAAAGCACTGGCATGATCTCCATCGTCATCGGCACGACAC
This sequence comes from Hordeum marinum, assembly GCA_022496015.1. Taxonomy (NCBI): domain Eukaryota; kingdom Viridiplantae; phylum Streptophyta; class Magnoliopsida; order Poales; family Poaceae; genus Hordeum; species Hordeum marinum. The sequence continues at coordinate 39,369,227 of CM039678.1, forward strand.
CATGATCTCCATCATCCTGATCTCCATCAACACTTCGCCATTGGAGTTGTCGCGCCCGTCATGCTTATACTACTATTGCTATCGTTTAGCGGTAAAGTAAAGCATTACATAGCGCTTAATGATTGACACGCAGGTCATACAATAATTAAGGACAACCCTATGTCTCCTGCCGGTTGCCGTACTCAACGACATGCAAGTCGTGATATTCTATACAACACATGATCATCTCATACATCACATATATCACATCATGTAATTGGCCATATCACATCACAACATACCCTGCAAAAACAAGTTAGACGTCCTCTAATTGTTGTTGCATGTTTTACGTGGCTGCTACGGGTATCTAGCAAGAACAATTCTCACCTACGCATAAACAACAAAGGTGATACATTAGTTGCTTTTCAACCTTCTCAACGACCGCCTTTGTCGAATCTGATCCAACTAAAGTAGGGGAAACTGGCACCCGCCAGCCATCTATGCAACCAGTTGCAGTTCAGGGAACCGGTCTCTCGTAAGCGTACGAGTAATGTTGGTTCGGGCCGCTTCATCCCACAATACCGCTGAACCAAAACACGACCAAGGGAGGATGCAATCTAAGCATCAACGCCCACAAACTCATTGTGTTCTACTCGAGATCTCATCTACACATATACCTAGCTCATGATGCCACTGTTGGGGAACGTTGCATGGAAAACAAAAAATTTCCTACGCACACGCAAGATCTATCCATGGTGATGAGCATCTACGAGAGGGGGAGTGGATCTACATACCCATGTAGATCGCTAAGCAGGAAGCATTCACAAATGCGGTTGGTGCAGTCGAACGTCTTCGCAATCCAAATCGCCAAGCATCCCGCGATCCAATCACGATCCATCCCGATCAAGCACCGAACAGACGACACCTCCGCGTTCAGCACACGTACAGCTTGATGACGATCTCTGCCTTCTTGATCCAGCAATAGGGAGCAGAGAGGTAGAAGAGTTCTCCGGCAGCGTGACGGCGCCGCAGCGATGGTGGTGGAGTAATTCCGGCAGGGCTTCGCCTAAGCACTACAGAAATCTGATCTAGAGGACAAACTATGCACTAGAGAATAGGATAGCATGTGGCTGAAAATCAAGTGCCAAAAACCCTAAAACCTCTAGTATATATAAGAGGAAGAGAGGAGGAGGCTTGGACCTCAAGGGGCTAGCCCACGGCTTCGGCCGAAGCAAGGAGGAGAGGAGGACTCCTCCTCCAATCCTACCAGGACTAGGATTCCTCCCTATTTTGCCTTTTTGCCTTTTTCCCCACCTTTTCTCTTTGGGTTTTCTCTCCCAACCGCATGTCCCTTGTGTGAGACTCCCACAAGCCCACTAAGGGCTGGTATTCACACTCCTACAAACCATGTAGCCTCTTGGGTCGAAGTACCCCTCCCGGTGGTCTCCTAGTACACTACTGGCACTCCCGGTACATTACCGATGAGGCCGAAACTTTTCCGGTGACCAAAATAGAACTTACTATATATCAATCTTTACCTACAGACCATTCCAGAGCTCCTCGTGATGTCCAGGATCTCATCCAAGACTCCAAACAACCTTCGGTCACCACCATACATAACTCTATATTACCGAAACGTCATCAAACCTTAAGTGTGCAGACCCTGCGGGTTCGAGAACTATGTAGACATGATCAAGACACCTCTATGGTCAATAACCAATAGCGGGACCTGGATGCCCATATTGGTTCCTACATATTCTACGAAGATTTTATCGGTCGAACCTCTATGTAAAGGATTTAGTTAATCCCGTATGATGTTCCCTTTGTTCTTCGGTATGTTACTTGCCTAAGATTCGATCGTAGGTATCTCCATACCTAGTTCGACCTTGTTACCGGCAAGTCTCTTTACTCGTTCCGTAATACAAGATCCCGTGACTAACACTTAGTCACATTGCTTGCAAGGCTTATTGTGATGTTATATTACTAAGTGGGCCCTGAGATACCTCTCCATCACACGGAGTAACAAATTCCAGTCTTGATCCATGCCAACACAACAGACACCCTCGTAGATAACTGTAGAGCACCTTTATAGTCACCCAGTTACGTTGCGACGTTTGATACACACAAGGCACTCCTCCGGTGTCCGTGAGTTGCATGATCTCATGGTCATAGGAACATATACTTGGCTTGCAGAAAACAATAGCAATAAACTGACACGATCATATGCTATGTTTGTAGGTTGGGTCTTGTCCATCACATCATTCTCCTAATGATGTGATCCCGTTATCAAATGACAACACATGTCAATGGCTAGGAAACCTTGACTATCTTTGATCAACAAGCTAGTTCACTAGAGGCATAGTAGGGACAAAGTGTCGTCTATTTATCCACACATGTAATGTGTTTCCAATCAATACAATTATAGCATGGATAATAAACGATTATCATGAACAAGGAAATATAATAATAAACACTTTATTTATTACGTCTAGGGCATATTTCCAACAACACCATCACACACCGATCACTGATCTCCGTGAAAGTGAACAACTCACATACTGGATGTCACTCATAAGTGTTACCAGGACTCAACATGACCGCTCTTTCTTTGATCGCCTGTATGAAACCCGAAGGAATTTCACTATTGCTTGTCGTCATCCCGAGTCAAATTCGCAGTTTGTCTCACCACATGTATGACCACCAGAGCCCTGCCCCGTCTCCATGTCCCGTGCGTACCACACGCCTCGTCGCTATTACTGCGTCGAGCTTCCGCTGTCCCGATCGAGTCTCAAGGGTCACGAACCCACACCACTCAACCCCACTGCAGAGTACCACCGATCATCACGGACCAGTGATGAGTTTCACGCTTCCATCAGACCACTGGGCTCTAGTCCGAACTACGCGTCGCTCGCTTTTCCTCCCGCTGAATAGGCTGCAATCTACGGATCCTTACATCGTAGACCCTCAATACAGCTCCACCATTAACATGACTCCATGGTAGATGACCAGTCCACCCCTGCGTCCCGTCGACTTCAACCTCCGTGTGTACACCACCTTGAATCAACCCCGCGCCATAGTCTTGTCGAAGCCACTCAAGCACTCGAGCCCGTGCCGCGTGTTTCCATGCCCAGAAGTCCGGTCACCATCAGCATCACACTCCTATCTCGTCGTCGCCAATCCCAGCATCATCTTCTGTACCAACCGACTCGCGTCGATCCGTCAGACTGTCCAGTCCTACTCAGCCGAACTTCTCCAACTGCATGCCACGCTCCAGGCTCGCAAATCATCGTCCATGAATTTCCATCCATCACATGATAACTCCATCTTAGCTAGCATGACTTCCCGCAACGCATTCAAGCATCTCTATTGTGCAAACAATCTTTCACCCGTGTCGGTCGTAACCCAAGGTTTTCAGTCCCTCGAACTCCTCCACCTCAAACTTGATACCCGTTGGCGCCATGGTTCTTTATACGACTGACCTATGAAAAATAACCGAGCTATCCCGTGACACCAAAATACACCAACAAAACCCAACGTGGTCTTGCCTCCGTGCACTAGTAGTAAAAATCTATATCTATCTATATATATATATATACCTAATATTAAAGAGAGGATTGTTTTTCTACTTTTTTTGGTTTACAGCTGATTTTTCGTCCGTCACGAGTCCCTGACGTTTTATTGTTCGTCCGGTAAAAAGGTAGGCTTCCTACTACATCGCCCTGGGCCAAATCAACATCCTGATGGGCCTGCTCACGAGGCCCCATCGACCAGCTAAAAAATGAATGCTACGCTGAGATTCGAACACAAAACCTGCCTTTCACTATATAATGTTCCAACCAACTAAGCTAGCGTTTGCTTGTCTTACTAATAGGTTGCCTTAATTTTATCCGACCACTAACCCAAGGCAGGCAACATACTTGCTGACTTATGAAATTGAACTCGCAACCTCTGGATTCAAGCTTGGCGTCAAGCGGTGGCCGCAGCTGGGCGGCAATTATCCCTCCGGCGAGCGTGTTGTGTACCACACGGAGGCGGAAAAGCATGTCCTGAATCGAATTGCAGCATCTATGTCAGGTAAACAGACAAAGCTTCAGGCCAGAGCGGGGTCATGATACCTGCTTGAGTTTTGAAACGCTAGATCAATTCATGCACGTACGTCCAAGCTAACAAGACATGGAAGCTAACACACAGATAGGTGGATTGATGAACAGTGCTAGCACATGCACATGCACACATACGTGAACCTGGGCTTTGCACTAGCGCTAGGATCGGATCAATCAATCTCGACGTAACGTGAGAACTCTCACCGGAACTCGCGAACAGAACAAAACAGACGGGAGAAAAGATTTTGCAGTGCGGGACCTTAGCTAATACTACAACTAGGTTAACTCTTATAGACGTCAAATAAACCATGAAGTAAACAAATTTGCGCCAGTCTTATACTATTTTTTCCCCAACCGGCTTATACTGTTTTTCTATGACAATATGAACTATCTATATCTATATCTATACCTAATCTCTATTCTCTATTCTAATCTAATATTAAAGGACGGATCGTTTCTTCATTTTTTTCGTCATCTGGCTTTTTTTGGGTTTCGTACGTCAAAATCGTCCGTCCCCCACCCATCCTATTTACTGTTTGGTCCAGCCGCGTAACTAAAAAATAAATTGCCTAAGTTAATGACTCAAACCTGGGCCACAGCCTTAACAAAGGTTATGCACAACCAACTAACCTATGAAGTATTGTTGAACAAAAAGAAGCTAGGCACACCCTTTATAGCAAGTTGGACTCGTGGTCATGTTTTTTTCGTCCGTCACCATTCTCTCGATCGATCCCACCTGCGGGTGGGCACAAGTCGCCCGCGTGGGCCCGAGCCCGCTGCTCTATGGCCCAAATAAATTCATGCAAACTAGATGAGAAAAAATGTGTTGCAGATGGGGAATCAAACCGCGCACCCGTGGGTGTTTACAAAAGCTACAACATAGTTACATGTAAAATAAAAGATTCATTCCTATATTAAATAGTCCCACCTCGCCCCGTTGCATGTTGTCCCATCAATTTATATATGTTTTATGATCTCAAATTAATAAGCTGTCGTAACAATCATAGCAGAAGCCCCTAAAAAGGAAAGAACTAAAAGAAGGAAATATGTCCTTCCCTCACGAATGAAATAAAATAAAAGAAGAAAATCCGGCCTTGCCTAATAAAGGAAGGAGGACTTTTGAAAGGTTCTACATATTTTTTTAAACCGTTCATGCATCTTAAATATTTGTGTAGTATTAAGAAAAAAATACATGTATTAAAAATAATGTTTATAGATTTTTTTAAAATATTTAAAATTTTCTAACAGATCCTGTAATTCTAAAAAGTGTTCACGTGCTTAAAAAAATATTTGCAATTTAAAAAATATTCATGCATTTCAAAAGTTCCATGTGATTTAAAAGGTGTTTAAGTTTTAGAAATAATATTGATGCATTTTAAAAACAAACATGCAATTTTAAAGTGAGTCAACGTGAGAGGGATGGTGTATGGACTAGGAGTAGGCAGTAGTTCAATGGTAGGTGTGTGCGGTGGTCGAGATCATCACCTTGGGATTGACTACGCTTGAAGGTATTGTGATCAGGCGGACACTGTAACCATGGTCGGTAAAGATGGGGAGGAGGATAAACCACAACACCGATGAGACGCTATGTTTGTATACATAACTACGCTATGTTCAAATAGATAACGTGAACATGTGAAGGTTTCTTGATTCATGTTTGTTTGGCTTGAAGTATGCGATTTTTTCTTCCGTTGCAACGCACGGGCATATTTGCTAGTATCGATCAAAAAATCCCGATTGCACCTTTAACCAAGTCATGGCTATGTCATGCTTGACACGAGACAGTAGCACGTCCTGCCTCCAGCAGCCACTCTTTTCTTTCATCTATTTTTTCTTCACTTTTATTGTTTTTTACTTTTGTTTATATTTTCAAATATTCTAAATATACCAAAATAAAAATTACTTAAAATATTTTTTTGAAAATGTCAATCACACATTTGAAAAATGTGAAACGTGTATAGAAAAATGTTTCTAGTGTGTATGATCATTATACAATGTGTTTGAAAAAATAGACATCAAAATATATGTATGAAAAATAATAATAATCATGTATTTGAAAAGTGTTAAACGCGCATATAAAAGATGTCCTGTTGTATACAAAACCATTATAATGTCTATGAAGAAAGTAGACATAAAAAAGAAATGTTTAAAAAAAGTGTAGATAGGAAATTGTGCGATTTACACACGGGAAAAGGAGACTGGTAGGATATCATCAAACTAGATTCTACTAGCTAGTGTTCTCTCATATCTAAGATCAATTTTCTCTATACATTGCCTAAGTCTTAGATCTGAACAATTGCACCATGAGAAAAGAGCAATTTACACATTACTAGCAAATTTTCCCATACATTACAACGGGAGAAATAAATCCTCACACGCATTAGCGATCCATCTGTATTGCCACTTCTCCTCTTCGTCACAGTCGTTGATTGTGTTCACTTTATCCACCAATTCACAACAAACAAAATCAATCCCAATTACGCCTCTTTCCGATCACCTCCCTGCACCGTCTTGTAATTCCATGGGCATGCCACTCCTCACATTCGTGGCCCTAGTACAAGACCCGCTCGCGTTGCAGCTCCACATTAGTGATACGGATCCAAGAACGTAAAATGGTGAAGAAACAAACCTCCATTTAGCGTTAGATATAGATATTGATTAATTGGACCATATATTGAACCTGAACAAAGATTTACTATGTTTGGATCAAAGAAAGTAAACTAGGAGGAGATTGGGAGGAAATGGGGTTTATGATCCACGGAGAGGACTGTTGGGAGAGGCACGCAAGAAGACCCGGCCGCACTACCTAGAGGCCAAGTCGGTCTCCGATGGCAAGACTCCCGTCACTCCCGTGTCATCTAACCAAAGGTGTTGTCTGATCAATTTTATTTTCACGATGGGTGATGCTAATTGATTTGATCATATGATAATTATTTGTTTTGGTGCAACACACGGACATATTTCCTAATACAGTTAAAATAATTACATATGCATATACGGACGCGCATCGGTAGACTGATCCTTTATTCCAGTTTTTTTGTATCACATGACTCTTTATTCCAGCTAGGAGCCGTGCATAGTTGCATGCAAATGATATCCCCATCCACTTACATATACATATATGGACGCGCATCGGTCGACTGACTCTTTATTCCAGCTAGCAACCGTGCATAGTTGCATGGAGATGATATCCCCATCCATGCAGCACTCACATGCTTCATTAGTGTCCATCCATGCTCATAGCTAGATGTTCAAGTGCTTCCATCTGCATGCACGAACTTAATTATCAGCTCAAATTTTATTCACTAAAGGACCTACGTTATAAACAAGCTAGCTAGCTATTAGTTGATGCACGGCCGGAAAAGAAGAGGATGCGTGGCGTCTTCGTTCACCAGTATCCATATCGGCTAGGGCGGATACACACGCTCGCGTGCTCTCCGCAGGTCCGGGGTTCGAGTCTGCCGGTGTGCACCCTCTTTCGGTGGGCCTGAGAACTTTTGTGAACAAAAAATGTTGAGGGGGGTTTCCACAAAAAAAAACAGGTCACACGCCTCGTCCACACCTTCTAGCCGCTGACGATGGGTCCCACACCACGCCTGGCACATACCGTTTTTTTATCCAAACAACGCGATTTGCACCGTACTTGCATGCCCGAGTAAAGTTACGGCACCCGTTCGATGCATGCCAACTAGTTTTAATACTAAAGTGATTTTTCTCACCAAAATTAAGTACTAACGGTGTAATTGACTTACATATCTACTATCCCTATAAAAGAAAGAAAGGGCTAATCCAACTTAAAATCTGGAACATCTAATTAACTAATCAAGGGTCTAAATTCGTCGTTAACGAAATCCTTCGTTAACACATCCTTCGTCCCATCGCTACTAATCCCATCGCTAACGAAACCTCCCCGCTCCGCTATCGTTGGGAACCGCTCGCGCACGCCCCCGCCTCTAGCGCTCGCCTCTCGCCCTCGCCGGTGCCGCCGCTCGCCTCTCGCCCCCGCCCTCGCCACCGCCGCTCGCGCTCGCCCCCGCCGGTGCCGTCGCCCGCGCTTGTCCTCGCCGATGCCGCCACACCCGCGCTCCCCTCTTGCCCCAGCCCTGCCGATTCCGCGCTCCGCGCCCGGACACTGGCGGTTCTCCACCCGACTCGCCGCCACCTGATCCGCACAAGCCCACATGCACCCTGCCGTGTCCGGTCCCTTCCTGATCCGACGACGATGGAGGGCAGCGCCGACGCCTTCGGGTCCTCGACGCTGGCTGGCACGACTTCCACGAGCGCATACGCCAGCCTTCGGCCGCCGAATTCGTCAAGTCCATCAATGGGTCGCCGCCCCTCCCCTCCGCTCTCGCTCCCCCAAATTTCGTGTTGGCTCATATGCTCGATTCAGTTGGTGGTGTAGAGATCCACGATGTTTGTTTAGTGCAATATGTTTCTCCCTGCCAGATGTGCTTAGGTTCAATCACTTAGATGAGTCATTTTTCAGTCGTTTAGTGCGAATTTGGTACACCTTGAGTACGAATCCAAAGGTAGTTTGCTGTTGTGCCAGTTTGTTTGGAAACCTTGCTCCTACGGTTGCTAACCATCGTTTATGCAGGGTTCGTTTTACCCTGTTTTGGCTACTGTACATGAATGCATGCCTTGCAGCCTAAGGAGAATATATTGGGAACTGTAAGTGTATAACAAAGGTTTTCAGAAACTTACATGATCTGCATGTTCTCCTACCTAACTGTGTACTTGAGCTCAGCTAGATGGTTACTAGGTTTAAGTGAAATATACTTTGGCTGCAGTGCGTGGACTTGTGGGATCCATGCTTCTTCTATATGCACAAATATACCGTGGGATCTATGCTTCTTCTACATCCACAAATATACTGTGGTGCCTCAACAGCCCTAACTAGATTCATGTTTTATGTTAGCATTTTCAGGTTTTATCTGAGTTTATCTTGTTTATCATTACCCTAATTACTCATTGAAACTGGAGATGTTCATGTTTGGAAATCTTTTTGCTTTATGCATGGCTACTCTATAAGCTTTATGTAGGCAGTATATTTATTTGATTGACTCGATGTGGTCTAGGCGTGTGCTCGTATTACAAATGGTATGTTCCTTAAATTGATATTTGAAGTAGTATATCAATTCCAGTGACCTGGAGATTCTTATTATGTGCTCCAGTTTCTTGATGTCTTAGATGACTCTCGCCACCAACCTGGCGTACTTTGATCAGGTTTTTCTTTACTTTGACTATCAACGGCTGGGTGTAGGAAGCTAGCTCACAGCCCAAAAAGCAAATGATTCTCACATCCTCTGTATCAATCAAATGAAACTGGGTTTACAAAGCATGAACATGAAATAGGAATCATGAACCATCAGTTGGATGGACTGATGAAGCACGAGGGAAAAACAGGTGGTTGTGTCCAGACTCCGAAGAGGCAAAATAGTTTTAACAAATTCCGAAATTGATTGTATTGCATGAGATATGATGCTTGCACACACAAGAGAATTTAGGTAAGCAAAATCGATGTATAAAGATCTTGTCCTGGCTTCATGAATTGGCTGGTATTTTTCTAAAGTCTCACTTGGGCAGGACAACTATGCCTTAATTATATGTATGTTGACTTTCCCACTTCTCTTTTGAGCAGGCTACTTCAATTTTAGGTGAGCTGGCAGGGCTCACAAGCATTGGTGTTGGATTCCTGAATCTCACATGCATGAGTACGTAATATTCTCCCTCACATAAAGTCCTTTTAGTGCATGTATGGAGTTTTGCTCACTTTCTTTTGATCTAGCTGCTGCATTCATTTCTTTATGTGGCGCTGTATAGTTTATATGATGTTCTGGTGTAGCTACCATTAGCTTTACTGGAGCAGAGCAACATTTTATGGGAATTCCACCATAAATATCGTACCCAGACACACAAATTCTTCTCTGCAATTTGAAGTTTTTTCAGTAGGTTCAGGATCTAAGGATGACCTATCAGTGCTACTGATTATACAACGACTTTGTACAAAATGTTCACTGGTGTTGGGTGTTTTGAGCAGATTAGGATCACTACAGATTCTATAACAACCTTTACCTTTTATCACTTCTATATCCCCTTATTGTGTTTCTCAGTTTCTAGAAAGTTCACCACTCCCACCCTTCTATACTATGTTACATATATATGTATCCATCTGTTCCAAGCTTGGACAACAAAAATAATTGGTGTCGTTAAGTATCATTGTTGTGTCAATCTAGGCATGGAACTAGCTGGCAGCCAAGGCGATGGGCTAGACACTTCATCCCCAGCACCACGTAGTAGGAACACTGCCACTCGATTCCACCATCATGATCTGCAACATCACATCATGCTTCACTGAGCAGCCGAGGAGCTCCTCCATGGTGATGGTGTGGAAGGTGATGATGCCCTGACCGTTGCGCTAGGTTTTGGCCTCATTGACCTATAAGTAAACCGTCCTCTGGACCATTTTGTTTTGATACCCTTCAAGTGCTTGAGGAATCGCCTCTCGGGGAGGCGGTTATTTGTGTTGCAGGGATGAGATGGGGAAACGTAGAAGGGAAGGCGAGTACTGCCGGAGGAGCAAGAGACGTTCCAGCTAACAGGTCGTATATTTGGTGTAGTGTGGGGGGATCTTCAGGATAAGAGTCGTTTCACATATGGCTATTCTTAACACCGCCATCTCTCGCTTGAATGTCCTTGCCGTTCCCATACCGGTGCATGCATCAATTTTGTAACCTGATGTTATCAGGTATTGCGCATTGATTGGTTATGAACTATTACAACTGTTATTAAATAGATGGATTGTTAGATAGTGTGCAATCTAAATTTGGCTCATGACAAACAAAAGAGCATTCAGATTGTTTTCTTGAGAACAAAGAGTATTCAAATTTGTTAGGTAAAAATGTATCATCATTTTCCATGAAAATAATAATTTCGTAATTACATAACTTTGTAACTTCTGTATTAACATATAATGCAAAAAATGATGGACAAGATTATGTGTTGGAATTTTATTAACTCCGGGGTCCTCTTTGTGTATTTGATTCGTCTCTGGTTACACTTTGGGAGGCGGAAATTTGGTCTCTGGTACCTAGAAAATTTGTACATGCAATCATTGGAATGTGCAGATTTGGTGGCACCCATCTGCAAGAACAACTAGAAATGCTTTTCATGCTCATGTGATCTATATTTTTTGCCTTATAATTACCCAGTTTCCATTTTATAGAAATTATTGTTTTTCAGTTTAAGCTCCTACCATGGTTAATCATAAAGCATCAATCTTCAGCTACAAGATCTGTTGATGTTTGCAGCCAAACCAAGATTAAATTATGAACACCTGATATTTATAGCGAAAGTATAGTCAAAGATTGCATTTTTTACCTGAGGAATTTAGGCCGGACGGCTGAAAAATCTGGATTGGATCCATGTTATGTTTACTGCAGTTTTAATTGTAGGGTAACGCAGCAGAAAACAAAAAAATTCCGACCTACGCACCAGCCCAGGACCACTATGAAGACTGCATACAAGGTTTATCTTTTCGTTACCGACTCGTAGCGCAGCGGAAGTAGAGTCGATGACGATCGGCGGTGTAGATCCCCGCAGCTAGGATTTACAACCTCCCAACCGCGAGGATGTATACCCTCATCTGCCCCGCGAACAGCCCTCCGGGAGGTGGTCGGACAGTCCCCCGGACGGTGTCGCGGACAGCCCTTCGGGAGGACCTCCGAAACTCCAACTGTCACTCGGACAGCCCTTCGGGAGGACCTCCAAAACTCGGACGGTCACACGGACAGCCCTCCGGGAGGCACTCTCGAACTAAGACCGAAACTACGATCTCTCTACAGAGTTGCACACATACGGTGTCATCTATCCGGTAGGGCTTCGCCGTCCAGAACTAGTTCTTGCCGGAACCCAGACAGCCTTTCGGCTCTACGAAACTATTTCGCTGGGAGGGAGAGAGAGAGCTTGCAAAGAAAAGCATGTGTATGAGAGCACAAGCATGAAGAAATGGCAGCCCACATCTCCTCTATTTATAGGAAAACCAAGGGGTAGGGTGGTTTTACAATAAAACCCAAAATGCACATGAATGAAGTCCTTCCACAAGGGCATAAAAGTAAAACCAAGGAACAAGAGGGACTCCATGAAGGAGTCCACCATGTGGCCGGCCACACCCTCATGTGGGGCCCCAAAAATGGCTCCAATCCATCCATTTTATCCCCAAGATCTTTTGGAGCAAAGCCCCAAAAGGTGGCTTTCCATAAAGTAGTCCAAAAAGCACTTTCACTATTCACGACGACATTTTTCAGCGTCCGCTCGAACTGAAAATATTTATGTGGGCTTAGAACAATTCTAGTACCCCACTAAAATAATTTTTAATGCGATCCAGAACAATTCCGGAATAGTGATTTCATCTGCGAAAAGCATCTGAAGCGGTTCCGGCAGCTCCGGAACATTTCCGGTTATTCTTCCGGAAAATTCCCAGAAGTTTCCAGAATGATTCTGGCACCCTCCAAGAATTATCAGGCATGTGCCGAAACCAATTTGACTTAATGGTATCCCCTAAAACTACTTTTCAGTTTTACCGAAGCTGTTCCGGTGTTCGCTCTGCGGAACTTTTCTGCTGTCCGAAACTTTTCCGGTGTTCGAAACTTTTTGGTGATTTTCTCTCAGACTCCCTGTCTAGTATTCAACAGATAGATAACCCTGAAGCGTGTGACCCTATAGGTTCGGTGAAGCATAGACATGACCCGGAACCCCTTCCGATCAATGATCAACATCGGAGCCGTGGACACCCATATTGATCCCTATACCCACACGAATAAATATTCGAGTGAGCCTCCAGTTGCCGTGTGCTATTCCTGTTGCTTCGCGATATGTTCCAAATACCCGAGGTGAGACATGTTAGCATCCCCGTGGATCAACCCACTATGCCAATTACCTCGTTGCCGGTATTATTCTCTTTTTTCGTTCCCGTGTTTCGTCATCCCCGTGATCAATCTGGCCAGATGATGATGGATACCGTAACACCGAGAGGGCCCAGAGATATCTCTCCATCGTCGGAGGAACAAATCCCAATCTTGAGCTATCAAGTTACTTCACATACTTTTCCACGAACCCGTAAGCCGCCGTAATAGCCACCCATTTACGGATGACGTTTAACAAACCCCAAAGTTCATGAAGCAAGCATGAAGAAACTCGATACTCTCAAGGTCTAAGGAATTATGCAAACATTAACTTCTCTGTGTTATTAACCATTAACTTATGACGAATGTATCTCATAGCATAACATTAATTCGGGTCGATTCAACACAAATGTTCTTCTAACATTTTGCCCTCAAAATTGCCGGCATAGTCATGCCCATGATCAGGAAAACAGGATCATCATGCAATACTTGAGCCAGTCTTAGAGGCCAGACTAGGAATACATTTTACCGTTTATTATCCCACACGTGCACATGAGTTTCCCTCGAGGCCTCGTTTTATTTGTAGACTCGAGAATCATTGCAGTTATAGCATGGAACATAAACATAATTATGAACAGGGAGATAATCAATAACATTTATTATTGCCTCTAGGGCATATCTCCTACAGACTCCCACTTGCACTAGAGTCAATAATCTAGTCAATGCTAATGCACTTTACATCTATGGCATACTGGTGTAAAATATGCTTCGCTTGTGGTATAGCCTGATGTCCAACGGATCTGACAACTTCAGCTCCGTTTGTAACTATGCATATCCTCGCGTTTTCACGCTATCACAAAATTCGTATTTTGTGTGAACTTGGCTTTTCATATGTGTGAATCATTGGTCGAAACCTGATTCCTCAGACTGAGCTATGGAGCAACTATCTGCAATAGTGTCTCATAGACCAAAGCCATCTTGGAACCATACTAAGTTCATGAATGAACTATATGATTCAACAACTTCTTGTCGCTTCCAAAGCGTCAACATACTTAGCCTTTGTTATATAATTCGCCATAGTATCTTGTTTGGAACAATTTCCAACTACCGTGCCACCATATTGTGTATTACACAAAACCCTTAACTTAAATCGAAAATTGCATGGAGCATTGATTGAGACTGTATCGATGTAATTACTTACAACGAGCACTTCATAATCTCTGCTTGCGAGAAACATGTCATCAGCACTACTCTAGTACTTAATGACATCTTTCACTGTTGTCCCATGATGAGTACTTTGATCACTTTGCTATCTATACTCGCAACAACTTGGGAGTATCGGACATATCTGGTTGATTTTACATACCATGGAATACATGATTAATCCAAACACAAGAGTGTGTGGAATCTCCATCATGTATTTTACTTGTCAGTGTTTTGGGACACTAAGTCTTGCAAAAACTCTTTCCATGTGACTTCGGCAAGAATCACTCCTTGGCGTTTTAAATGCTAAAAGGTTTTAGCACCTTGTCAATATGTATTCATTGCTTAGCCCCATTAGGTAAATCTATCTCCATAGATCATCATGCCTAATATTGAGGCTATTTAGCCTAAACACTTCATCGAAAAACTATTTCAAATGAAGTCCTAATTCGTGTCAAGAAATTTATTTCCAATTAACAATGTGTCAAGTACACAAGGTTTTTAGAAATAGTATTATGCTCCCACTTACTTTCTTGAATCACAAGCATCTTCGATACCCATTTGATGAAGTCAAACCCCTTTGACCATTCCATCAAAAACGAAGATTCCAACTCCACTTTGCTCTCTTCTGTCCATCGCTGGAACTCTGAAGTTTGCATACCTACTAGCATCCTCTAGATCGACAAATTACTTTGGACTGTATCACATACAAGTCCTACGTTTCATTTCCATCAGATGGAAATCCTTTTGTCATCCATGTTTCATATCTCATGATTGATATATGTATTAATTGCTAGTTCAATCCGAACCGACCTTAAGCATCGCTACGATGAAACAACCTCATCGTAGTCAACTCCTTGAACTTGTTATTTCAACAAGTCGAGCTTTATGGATAAAACATTTTTATCCATATCGGTTTTTAGTTCCATAAATATTCGTTAGACTCTAAGTCCTCTGAAAGGTGTATCAAGGTTTTAATCTTGAATCACTTATATGGAAACTATCTCACATTGTATTGGCATTTAGCCAATCTCAGAGTCAGGGCCCATCAACGCTTCCTTGTGTATTGTAGGTATACTGTTGTCCAACAACAATATATCTTTTGCGCACCTGATAGGTTTGCACGAGCTTTGCCTACGTGGTTCAGCTGCACGTTCAACCGAAGTCCATACATTTTATTGTAGAGACTTACGTATCAGTCATAGTAGGAAACAACAGAATCACTTCCAGGGTTTCTTTCCTTTGAACTGGTGACGAAGATACTGGTTATCTCATCGAGTTGCACTGTCCTCTCACTCACCTGTTTTAAGAACTATTCTCTTTAAAAGCATACCGTTTTATGGCAAAACCCTTTGCCTCGGTATAGTGGTGGGGGAATACCCAATGACTTGGGTAACCATACAAAATAGCACTTGTCTGATTTGGAATAGGTTTGTAACCTTTTGCACAAGCCCCATATTCCAAATGTTAAGAAAAGATATAACATGGTTGGGCGTACCATACCATGGCGTCATTTCAACAGGCTTGATGGATCTCCTTTTAGTGTAAAAGCCGCAGTCTCTAAAGCATCACTCTATAAAAGGGATAATGGCAAATCTATTTATGTCATCTTTGATCTTACCATGTCATAAATGGTTCAATTACATCTTCACGGACTTTCCACTTGCAGTGGTGTTCCAGGAGGTGCAAGTTATGAAACTCTTTTCACAACTCATCAGACATTCGCTAAACTTGTAACTCAAAAATACCTTTCCGCAATCAAATCGCAGAAACATAATTTTCTTGTTACAATAACTTCTACTTCATTTTTGAAAACCTTTTGAATGATTTCAAAAGATCCAGACTTACGTCTCATCAAGTAAATATCCATATATCTACTTGAGTCATTTCTGAAGATAGATAAATCCACTACTTGCAACAACATTTATTGGACTATACACATCATAAAGTATGATTACCAATAAGTTCTTTGCTCGTTCCTTATGGCCTGTGAACGGTATTTTAGTTAGTTCACCTTTTGGAGGAAATTTGCAAGTGTCAGATGATTCAAAATCAAACGACTTCAAAATCCATCATAATGGAATTTTCCATGCGGGTTTCTCCAATGTGACCAAATGCAGTGCCACACATATATGGTATTCTTTTAGTCTCGCGACATTTAGCGTCAGTGTTATGGATGTATCATATTTCCATCAATATTCATAACATACATCCCATCTAGGATGGAATCATGGCCCTTCATGTTATTCATAATATAGAACAACAATTGTTGTTTTATGAATAAATCTTTTGCAACAAACATTGTGCAATGGGCTAGAGTGTATGAAACTCTAAAATGAATTATGAAAGTAAACCCAGAGGTAATGTATTATGATCAATATTCGTAACATACGTCTCATTCATAATGAAAGTATGGCCCTTATGTTATTCATAACACCGAACATCAAAAGTTCTCTTATGAACAACGTTCTTGCAAGATACCTTATGCAAAGGGTTAGAGTGTGAAACTCTAAAATGAATTATGAAAGTAAATACATAGGGAATACACTGATGGAAGGCATAGTAATATTTACTATGTTCCCTACGTGTATCTAAACCTCATTCCTGGCTAGTCTTTCAGGCCATAGTAGTTCTTAGATCGAGTTACAACAAAATGCAATCGAGCGGGTATCTTTGTGACCAACTCACAATACCCAAGAATTAGTGATTAACATGTTTAACCATAATTCCCAAGAATTATATCTTTGACCAGCCTTCTATAAAAAAAACTTGTATGACATTCATACATCCGCTGGATATTCCAGTCTTCTTTCCTTTTGCCATTATACTTCTAACAGTTTAACTTTTCAGTATTTCTCCTACTCTTAGAAGAAGCACCCAACTTAAGAGTGGCGTTAGCCCCGGACTTCCTAGCCTTGAATGTCTCACTAACACCCTTCGGACACTTCCTTTCTCTTTAAGTTGTTGTTTTATTCACCTTTCATCATATGACAGGCGTTCTCCTGGATCCCTCTCTTATCAGTCTAATGCATAGTAAACTTCTTTACTAGTAGTTTTCAAACAAACATTGCTTTGGATATCTCATATCTTTTAGCTTTTGTCTGTCTCTGAAAATGATTTTCAGATTCCATGAATATCACATAACTATCCAAACTTTTGAAGTTCGGGTCTCATGGAAGCAAACATATTTCACTTGACCGTAACGGAATTTTAGCTTTTGGAACGAAGGACGAGAGTCATATCATCCATAGCATTAGCGGGAGAATACCGAAAGCATGCGATAGGACAAGTCCTTCTCGGCACTCTTGAGGACAATCCTCACAATTACGTTACCAACCGTAAAGTTTTAACCATATATTTAACAGCTTATTCAATTTTAATAGGGAAGGTGGAAACGCGAGCCATTATTCTACAACTATTATGCAAATCACACTTAGACAGTGTCGATAATTAATTGCACTGAGAATTAAAACAAGTTAATTCTACAATGCGCTCCCACTCAAATCAATATCTCTCATAATTGATTGTGGGTGATTCAAGATCCAAATTACAATTCAACGCCAAGGATGTATCCATCTCAAGTGACGAGAATTGCAATCGGTAGGCCAACTTGCCAATCACATCTCTATGTGACTCTTGTTCATCTTTCGATGCGTGTGTTCCAAGCTCATGACTTTCATGCCTGAACATCAAGACAACCAAGTGATCTCGATGCGAGGTCTCAACTCACCCGCCTCACACTTCTCTAATCGTTCGTACCCATGTAACCATGTGATACCCCGAAGAGATAGGTGCAGTGACGGTGCTACACTTGGGAGAACACTAACTACTTGATATTCTAAGTCAGAGATCACCCTAATAAAAAGCGACTACCGCGCAATCAAGAAGGGTGCATCAAGAGGGATAAACATCTCAGGCAATTCATAATTAGCATGACATGGTATAGCCCCTTCTGACGGAGAAGTCAAGTATTTCTTCGTCTTCGGCATTCGCATCGGTGTTCACCTTTGCGAAGATTGCCACCACCTTGTTGATGCACCAAATAATATTGCTATCTCTATAGATAATAAAATAAGTGCATTACATAAGGTTGACACACAGGTCATTAAAGTGTAATCATATGGCTCCAGCCATCATGCCGAATCATGACACGCAGGTCATGTTAATCAATTTACATTATATAGTCATCTCATACATAATCAAATTATAATGAGCACTGCTATACCACATCACATGCACATGCAAACCATCCTGCAAAACCAAGTTAGCCGCCTCTAATCGGTCCATGCAAAAACTTGTTTTTGGTGGCTTCTAAGGTTTTGAAACAAACCGAATCTACCAACGTCCATCATCAAGTATGATAATTCAAGTTGCTAGATTAACAATCCAGGGTGTATGAAACACGAGATAATAAAATCTCGAGCCCCATACTAAACTTCGTCATACGCATGACCCCCGTGCAGATCACATCTGCATTGCCCTTTCGTCTGTGAAACATCCATCTTTCTCAACTATGGTGGAACACAAAGAACTGTTAACACTTCGTTGATCTGTCAATCAGCATACTCAGGAGCAGCATGAAAGGATCGCGGATTGCCAGAACTTTGTGAGATTCCACCATTCCGTCAAGATAAGGACTACGCAAATTCAGGGGAAGCAACAGGAACATCGGGTAACAGATTCCATCTGCTACCCGCACAAATAATTTTTAGTAATAGATCTCATCTACTACCTAATTATATTGTGCAACACCCATACATCTCTATGTATTCTAGATCGCAACCTGCATCTATGGATAGCACGGCTCTGATACCACTGTAGGCTAACGCAGAAGAAAACAAAAAATTTCTGACCTACGCACCAGCCCAAGACCACTATGAAGACTGCATATAAGGTTTGATCTTTTCGTTACCGACTCGTAGCGCAGCGGAAGTAGAGTCGATGACGATCGGCGGTGCAGATCCCCGCAGCTAGGATTTACAACCTCCCAACCATGAGGATGTATACCCTCATCTGCCCCGCGGACAGCCCTCCGGGAGGTGGTCGGACAGTCCCCCGGACGGTGTCGCGGACAGCCCTTCGGGAGGACCTCCGAAACTCCAACTGTCACTCTGCCAGCCCTTCGGGAGGACCTCCAAAACTCAGACGGTCACACGGACAGCCCTTCGGGAGGCACTCACGAACTAAGACTGAAACTACGATCTCTCTACAAAGTTGCACACATACGGTGTCATCTATCCGGCAGGGCTTTGCCGTCCAGAACTAGTTCCTGCCGGAACCCAGACAGCCTTTCGGCTCTACGAAACTATTTCGCTCGGAGGGAGAGAGAGATTGCAAAGCAAAGCATGTGTATGAGAGCACAAGCATGAAGAAATGGCAGCCCACATCTCCTCTATTTATAGGAAAACCAAGGGGTAGGGTGGTTTTACAATAAAACCCAAAATGCACATGAATGAAGTCCTTCCACACGGGCATAAAAGTGAAACCAAGGAACAAGAGGGACTCCATGAAGGAGTCCACCATGTGGCCGGCCACACCCTCATGTGGGGCCCCAAAAATGGCTCCAATCCATCCATTTCATCCCCAAGATCTTTTGGAGCAAAGCCCCAAAAGGTGGCTTTCCATAAAGTAGTCCAAAAAGCACTTTCACTATTCACGACGACATTTTTCAACGTCCGCTCGAACTGAAAATATTTATGTGGGCTTAGAACAATTCTAGTACCCCACTAAAATAATTTTTAATGCGATCCAGAACAATTCCGGAATAGTGATTTCATCTGCGAAAAGCATCTGAAGCGGTTCCGGCAGCTCCGGAACATTTCCGATTATTCTTCTGGAAAATTCTCAGAAGTTTCCAGAATGATTCTGGCACCCTCCAAGAATTATGAGGCATGTGCCGAAACCAATTTGACTTAATGGTATCCCCTGAAACTACTTTTCAGTTTTACCGAAACTGTTCCGGTGTTCGCTCTGCGGAACTTTTCCGCTGTCCGAAACTTTTCCGGTGTCCGAAACTTTTCGGTGATTTGCTCTCAGACTCCCTTTCTAGTATTCAATAGATAGATAACCCTTAAGCGTGTGACCCTATAGGTTCGGTGAAGCATAGACATGACCCGGAACCCCTTCCGATCAATGATCAACATCGGAGCCATGGACACGCATATTGATCCCTATACCCACACGAATAAATATTCGAGTGAACCTCCAGTTGCCGTGTGCTATTCCTGTTGCTTCGCGATATGTTACAAATACCCGAGGTGAGACATGTTGGCATCCCCGTGGATCAACAACTTGTTCACTATGCCAGTTACCTCGTTGCCGGTATTGTTCTCTTTTCTCGTTCCCGTGTTTCAGCATCCCTGTGATCAAATCACAAAGTGTCTGGCCAGACGATGATGGATACCGTAACACCGAGAGGGCCCAGAGATATCTCTCCATCGTCGGAGGAGCAAATCCCAATCTTGAGCTATCAAGTTACTTCACATACTTTTCCATGAACCCGTAAGCCGTCGTAATAGCCACCCATTTACGGATGACGTTTAACAAACCCCAAAGTTCATGAAGCAAGCATGAAGAAACTCGATACTCTCATGTTCTAAGGAATTATGCAAACATTAACTTCTCTGTGTTATTAACCATTAACTTATGATGAATGTATCTCATAGCATAACATTAATTCGGGTCGATTCAACACAAATGTTCTTCTAACATTGTGCCCTCAAAATTGCCGGCATAGTCATGCCCATGATGAGGAAAATAGGATCATCATGCAATACTTGAGCCAGTCTTAGAGGCCAGATTAGGAATACATTTTACCGTTTATTATCCCACACGTGCACATGAGTTTCCGTCCAAGCCTCGTTTTATTTGTAGACTCGAGAATCATTGCAGTTATAGCATGGAACATAATCATAATTATGAACAGGGAGATAATCAATAACATTTATTATTGCCTCTAGGGCATATCTCCTACATTAATCTAATAGCTAGATAAACTAAGTGCAAGCGTGTATCTGTATGCATTTTGTTGAAGGGTAATTTCATACTCCCTCCGTCCCAAAATAAGTGTCTGAACAGTTGAGACACCAATTTTGGGATGGAGGGAGTGTTTGTTTTCCAAACTAAGCCTGTAATTTTTTTAGAAACAGGGAAGTTCTTCATAATTGCAATAGATATTACTCAGTCCGCATGAAGTTTTGTTAATGGGTTGGCTGGTGAATTCTATAAATATGTTTGGACCAGTCTAGATGGACTGAGTAATTCCATATATTCAATATATATTATCTAGAATGGTTGGACTGAGTAATTCTATAAATGAAATACACCTGGACTAACCAACCATCTAAAATTGTTAATACTGTCAAATGGTAATTACTCAGTCCATGGTTAATTCTATAAGCATGTTTTGTTACTATGCCATGATGTTTTATAATCGTTAGTTTCATTTCTGTTGGTTTTTCAGGTGTGTTACAAACTTATCCCATCAATGGAGCACAAGATAGAAGTTCTTGCTACTGGAATCATTTTTCTGTGGATATGCTTAAAGTATGCTTAAAGTACACCTCACCCAGTAGCGCATATTTGACGAGGTTGCATTTTTTAGATGTTTAGAAATGTATCATGTTCATATTTGATGTGGTAACAGACTTAAGAGTGCATGTAACTTAAAATTTTATGAAGGGGCATATTTGGTGTGGTGAAATGTGCCAATATTTGTATGTCAAAAGGTTAATAGACTGTTATTATTAATAATAATATAATAACAATTTGTATTATTCAGAACGTGCATTGCACGTGCAAGCTTACTAGTATACTAGCAAATGTGTCTATGCGTTGCAAGGAAAGAAATAAATGTCCACACGTCCCTAACACACTTGCATGTTGTCGCTTTTCCTATTCGCCATCACCGTCGATGATGGTCATGTTGCCCACCTATTCACGTCAAATATGATCAATCCCAAGACGTGAGCTTTGTAATCACACTCTAGCGTGCTAGATTCGTGAACCCCTCTCTTCACCAACCTTGTAATGCCGATGGACATCCATAAATAAAATTATGAAACACTAATAGAGCATTGATATAAAATGATGCATTTATCATATTCTAAAATTTTATTTTGCTTTCATTAGGCCTCCAGCTATGATGGAGGGACAACACCTAGGTGCTCAAAGCACCAGTAGAATCATAAAATAAATTCTTATGACTACCATTCGACAATACCTAGCTAGTCAAACTACCGAAGAATGAGAAAAATGAAGTTCATTCGCAAAAAAAGAAGAAGAGAAAAATGAAGTTCAGTAAT
Source organism: Hordeum marinum (assembly GCA_022496015.1). NCBI lineage: Eukaryota > Viridiplantae > Streptophyta > Magnoliopsida > Poales > Poaceae > Hordeum > Hordeum marinum. The sequence goes on from CM039678.1 coordinate 39,391,721, forward strand.
GTTAGACATTGTATTCTCTGTAGAATACATGGTATATGTATAAACCGTGTACAACAAGTTAGTAGGGCGTGTGTGTGTGATCTGTATGGTTAGGACGTTAGGATTGATCTCTATCTCGTTGTGTTTAAGTTGTAGATAGGAGGAGATCAATCCCAACGTCCTCAATCTTCCCTGATGTAAATCCCTTCGGCCTTGTTCCTATATAACACGCATCGCGTCCCAGCTCATAGCATACGCTTCCAGCCTTCTCACATGGTATAAGAGCCTACCTCTTCCACATCTATGTCATATTCCTCCTCAAGCTCCACCATGGCTTCCTCGCTGCGCTAGGTCACACCATTACCGAAAAGCTAGCTAGGGACAATTTTTTGGTGTGGAAGGCCCAAGTCCTCCCACATGTGCGCGCTGCTGGTCTCATGTGCTACCTTGATGGCACCATGGCCGAGCCGCCCGCTGTTTTGATCTCCGAAACGGAGGTTTCAGGGAAGAAGGAGATCTCTTCTTCTCACAACCCTGCCCATGCTCTCTGGTACACGCAGGACCAGCAGGTCCTCACTTTTCTTCTTGCATCTTTGTCCCGAGATGTTCTTCTTCAGGTGCACTCCCTTGTTTCTGCCACCAGCGTACGGACTTCGATCCAGCTGATGTTTACGTCCCACTCCAGGGCGCGCCATATCCAGCTGCGTGGGCAACTCGGCAACACCAAGAAAGGAGACTCACCCGTTGCCCTCTACTTCACCAAGCTGAAGGGCTTTACGGATGAGATGGCGGCGGCCGGGAAACCCATCAATGGCGAGGAGCTGGTCTCCTACATCCTGCAAGGGCTAGACTCGGATTACAATCCGTATGTCGCGGCTCTCTCCACCCGCCCCGAAGCTGATCAGAAGATAGGCCTTACTGAATATTTTTCGCTGTTGAACACTGCGGAGGCGCGCATCGACGCGCAGAACAGCAGCAGCGGCGGCGGCTACTCCATCAACCTCGCCTCCAAGGGCGGCTCCCACAACAACAACTCTGGCCGCCCAACTTTTGGTGGCTACGTTGGGGGGGGGGGGCAACCCTCCTCTTGCCTATGGTGGGGGCGGCAATGGTGGATTCTTCAACAACAATGGTGGCGCCCCATCTTCAGGAGGGAGGGGGGATGAGAAGTGTCAGATCTGCAAATGTGAAGGGCATGCTACTTGGGGCTGCTTCAAACGTTTTGACAAGACCTTCAATCCCCCCCCCCCCCCCAAGTGGCAAGGCGATGGCGGTGGCAATGGCAGTGGCGGTGGCAAGAAATCTGCCAACACGGTTGCTGCATCCTATGGCGTCGATACCAACTGGTATCTCGACACCGGAGCCACCGATCATGTGACCGTCGAGTTGGACAAACTCGTCGTTCATGACCGCTACACTGGACCGGAACAAATCCACACAGCGAGTGGTCAAGGTATGTAAATTAAGCATGTTGGTCATTCTATTCTTCCTACTCAACACAAATCTTTAGAGTTGAACAACATCCTTCATGTTCCCCAGTCCAAAAATCTTCTTTCGGCTTACCAACTCACTACAGATAATAATGCATATATTGTTGTTTACCCAGAGTTCTTTTCTATTCACGATCAGGAAACGGGGGACACAATTCTTCACGGACCGAGTAAGGATGGGTTGTACCCCATTGCTGGTACACCAGTTGCTCATGGACGACGCATCCTTGGAGTAACCAAGCCATCTACCTCTAGGTGGCATAGACGTCTAGGCCATCCCTCGCTTCGGGTGGTGCAGCAAATTCTCCGCAAAAATAATCTTCCAGTATCAAATAAACTAGATCATCATCTTGTGTGTGATGCATGTCAAATGGCTAAAAGCCATCAATTACCATATTCTCGTTCAACTAGTGTGTCTCAAGCTCCTTTAGAGCTCATTTTTTCCTATGTATGGGGCCCCGGGACTCTTTCCGTTGGTAAACAAAAGTACTATGTCAGCTTCATAGATGATTTCAGCAAGTTTAGTTGGCTTTATCTTACCAAAAACAAATCTGATGTATTTCAAAATTTTCATCTTTTTCCAGCACTTGTTGAACGTTTGTTTGATCATAAAATCAATTCTACACAAACGGATTGGGGTGGATAATATCGAAAGTTGAATCAATTTTTTGAACGCCTTGGCATCATCCACCATGTCTCATGTCCCCATGCTCACCAACAGAATGGTTCTGTCGAACGTAAGCATCGTCACATTGTTGAAGTTGGTCCTTCTCTCCTAGATCATGCATCTATGCCTTTGAAATTCTGGGATGAGGCGTTTCTCACGACCGTCTACCTTATTAATCGTGTTCCTAGTTGTGTTATTCACAATCAAACTCCATTAGAACGACTATTTGGCACCACACCAAACTACAATTTTCTGCGCATTTTTGGGTGTGCTGTTTGGCCTAATTTGCGACCCTTCAACAAACATAAACTTGAGTATCGCTCTAAGCAATGTGTATTCATTGGCTATAGTGCTCTTCACATAGGATATAAATGCCTAGATGTCTCCACTGGACAAGTTTATGTTTCTCGTGATGTTATTTTTGATGAGCATATCTTTCCCTTTGCTTCATTGCATCGCAATGCGGGCGCCCAACTTGGTGCGGAGCTCGTACTACTTCCACCCACCCTTCTCAATTCCTCCATTCTTGATAACCGTGCAGGAGTTCAGAATGATCACATGGCAATTTCCTTTACTTTTGACCCTGACTCGCTGATAGTGTGCAGGAATCAGGAACAGACATCGCAGCTAATCATGGTTTTATGCAGAATAATTCTCATACAGATTCGATGGCCACAGAAGATCCGAGCGGCCCAAATTCCGTTGTTGCCTCTCTTGAGCCGCAGTCCTTGGGATCTGCTGCGCCACCGCATGAGTCGGGTCGCTTCGTCGCGGGATCCGCACGCCAATCAGACTCGGCTGCTGTTGCTCGCCACATGCGGTCCCCAAGCCCCGCCACGAGATCGGTGTGCTCCCTGAGACCGTCTGCAACCGCGGATCCCATCCGGTCTCCCGGCTGTGCCCTGGGCCCGGAGCGGCCATCTGGACGTGGTGCGCCCCTGTTGGTCGACGCGGTGGAATCATCCGCGGGGCCCACTCTATCTGCTTTGACTCCTTCACCCCACGGCGCGCCAGACTTTTCCGCACACGACATGCCTTCTGCGGCTGCTAGCGTGTCCCAGGACGAACACTTGGCATCATCCGATTCGCTGCATGTCTCTGATTTGCATGCAGGAGCTACTGGTATGACTCTTCGGACACCGCTGCTTTGTCCGACTCTTCGATGGTGCACCGCATCCGTCATCGCATACAACCACCTCCACCAGTCCCTCCTTCCACACGTGCTCACACACGGTCACAAATTGGTATTTTTCAACCCAAAGTTCATACCGATGGTTGCATTCGTTGGGGCTCTTTTTGTGCTACAGGTGAACCAGAAAATCTCAAGGAGGGGCTTGGTCATCCCAAGTGGAAAGCTGTCATGAATGAAGAATTTGGTGCACTCTTGGAGAATAAAACTTGGCATTTGGTACCGCCAAGTCGAGGACAAAATATCATTGACTGTAAATGGGTATACAAGGTAAAACGGAAATCTGACGGTACCATTGATAGATATAAGGCATGTCTAGTTGCAAAAGGATTTAAACAACGCTATGGCATTGATTACGAGGATACCTTTAGTCCAGTTGTCAAAGCTGCCACCATTCGCTTAATCTTGTCTATTGTTGTGTCTCGCAATTGGTCACTACGACAGTTAGATGTAAAGAACACGTTCTTACATGGTGTTCTGGAAGAGGATGTCTTTATGAGACAATCCCCTAGGTACAAAGATCCACGGTCACCAAATTTTATTTGCAAAGTTGACAAAGCATTGTATGGCCTGAAACAAGCACCTCGAGAATGGTATTCTCGTTTGTCATCCAAACATCGGTCTCTCGGCTTTCACCCTTCAAAGGCAGATACATTATTGTTCTTTTATTCTCGGCATGGGGTCATCATTTTTATGCTTATCTATGGTGATGATATAATTGTCACTAGTTCCTCAGCTCAAGCAGTTGACGCTCTTTGGAAAGGTCTCTGCATCGATTTTGCACTAAAGGATCTAGGTGCTTTACACTACTTCCTTGGCATTGAGGTAAACCCTACCCGAGATGGTATTCTTTTGTCTCAAGGCAAGTATCTGCTCGACTTGATTACACGTGTGAGTATGAAAGGCTGTAAACTTGTACCCACTCCACTGCCAACGTTAGAAAATTTGTCTCTTTATGATGGTGATCCCCTTGGTGATGATGACTACTAAATACAGAAGTATTGTTGGTGCTTTGCAGTACTTGACCTTAACCAGGCCTGATATTTCTTTTTCGACCAACAAACTCTGCCAGTTTTTGCATGCTCCTACAACTGTTCATTGGTCCCTAGTCAAGCACATTCTTCGCTATTTACAAGGCACACTGACTGCATGGTCTTCGAATCAATAAGTCTGACTCTATGTTGGTTAGTGCTTTCTCAAATGTCGATTGGGCTGGTTGTCCAGATGATCGGCGATCCACAGGTGGTTTTGCGGCATTTCTTGACAGTAATCTACTATCATGGATTGCTCGTAAGCAAGCTACTGTGTCTCGTTCTAGCACAGAGGCTGAGTATAAAGCGCTTGCCAATGCCACTGCAGAAGTTATTTGGGTTCAAACTCTTTTGACAAAATTGGGTGTGCATCATCCAGAGCAGCCTCTCTTTGGTGTGATAACCTTGGTGCTACCTACTTGTCTGTCAATCCCATATTTCATGCTCGCACCAAACATATTAAGATTGATTATCACTTTATTCGAGAAAGAGTAGCCAACAAATTGTTGAATATTAGGTTCATCCCTACTGGTGATCAAGTGGCAGATGGGTTCACCAAACCTTTGACGGCTAGGCAGTTGGAGGTTTTTCGTCGCAATCTCAACTTGACCAAGTTGTGATTGAGGGGGAGTGTTAGACATTGTATTCTCTGTACAATACATGGTATATGTATAAACCATGTACAACAAGTTAGTAGGGCATGTGTGCGTGATCTGTATGGTTAGGACGTTAGGATTGATCTCTATCTCGTTGTGTTTAAGTTGTAGATAGGAGAAGATCGATCCCAACGTCCTCAATCTTCCCTGATGTAAATCCCTTCGGCCTTGTGCCTATATAACACACAGCGCGTCCCTGCTTATAACATACGCTTCCAGCCTTCTAACAAGTAATATGGGTAAAGTAGCACATATATCACCTCTTGAACCGGCCCTAAGATGTTGAGGCAGCCTGAATACACACGCACACGCCTCGACCCAATATTTTGATGTGTGTTGTGGCACTTTGAGATGGTTCTCTCTCCATCCGTTCCATTCCTGTTCCAGAATTTGTCAGACAAGATCATGACAACATATCATCAAAAAGTCGCCCACGAACTTATTTTAATAGAGTGCAATTACTGTTCTATCTATGTAATGGGGTGTTCTAAAAAAGTATCTATGTAATAATGGGTATCATCTGCATTAGAAGTGCACAGTCCATGTCATGCAAAAAGAAGGTTAATTGCTATTAGACCTGCGAGTCCTGCGAAATAGTTACGTAGTACTTTTTTCGAGTATTAGCAGGAGAGCTACCAAATTCATTAATTAGAAAGAGGTATTAGGGCAGCTTCAAGGCGAATCCACAAACCTCCCCCAACGGTCTGGTCGGCACGGTCCGGACGTGATTTCTCCCGCAAATTGAAGACAAAAGTGGGGAAGGTTTGCAGGACCCCGGACATGAGAAATGTCGCTATAAGACACCCCGGTCCACCCAATCCCCCCTCCCGGTCACATTTTCTGGCACTCCGACCCTTCTACCCTTTGCTTTCCACCCTCCACCTCCGCGGCCGCTGCTCCTTGTATATCTCCGGCCGCCAAAGAGTCATTGTCGGACGTCCACAACCAACACCGATGTGCCCGCTCGCCGTCTACGGCGGAGCATTCCACCCTGGAGCCATTTGTACCCAGGTACACTCCAGCCCATGTCGATGACCTGCATGGCGGTCACCACACCCAACAGGTGTTCGACCAAATGCCACTGAGCTTATTTTCAAATGCTATGTCGGTTTTTACAGTTTGGAGGATGGTGAGATACTCGACCATGGAGAATGAGTTGTTGTGCGATGCATAGCTAGCCACATCTGTGGATTTTGTAGGCAGGACCAGAGGGGAGCCCTTCTGGCGGCAAGTGCGCGAAACGTTTCACACACGAAAGGACATTGCGCCTTACAACATGTATATCATCCAACCGAACAACGTGAAGTCATTGTCGTATCGCTGGCACATGATCCAGGTCAGCGTCACAAAGTTTTATAACATGGTTCATTGGCTCGAGAAAAGGTCGCCATTGCACGCGGCAGATGAGGGGCTCGTAAGTTTTTTGCTTCCTCTTGCTCAACTTTTTGATTGATTTATTCACTCAATGTTGGTCTACACATTATATATAGCCCGCATGCGCTGTCGTGGTGTATCACAGGAAAGAATGACGGCCATTTACGTGCACACATTGTTGGATGAAGCTGAAGGGATAGTTTGTGTGGCAGGACATGATCCTTTGATCAAAAATTTGTTAGACATCTGCTTAATTTGAGACCTTGTTGTACTAGACTTAATTTGCATGGTATGTATGGATGATTTGTGCTATTTAATATCCAAACTTTGATGAATATCATCCGGTTTGTTAAAATGCGGGTTAAAATGTATGCGGTTATGGTTGGATATCGCCCTTCCACATCCGTATTCGCGGACTGGTCCCCCTATATACGCGGACGGGTGCGAGAGAAAATTTACGGATTGCCGTTGAAAATGCCCTTACAACACATCCGGTCGGGCACTCGAGCGCCTTCGCTACTACCCGAGTGCACACCGGCAACCGGCATATTGTTCCGGGACGCCACGAGTGTATCCACAACCATCAAGGACACCGAAGAGGAATGATGAGTCCGATAGAGCAAAGCCTATGCCACTTCGACCCCACAAGGTTAGCTATCATAATTCGCATGGCGCTACTTGCATGTGAAGGGTGCTCCTGCTGCTCTCCCGTCGACCAACCAAACAGATGCACCACCAACGGCTCCAAGCTCACGAAAACGATGTCCGCTCCAGAACAACCACACCACCACTAACCAAGTGCTCCCGGCACCACGATTGACTCCAAGGCAATGCTTCCAACAAAGTAATGACACCAAAGGCTCGACCATTACATATAAGTTTCATCGGGAGACAAGAACTTGAAGTAGGGAGAGGAGTCGGATCCCTTTGATGGCGCCTCCAGCAAGGAAAAATCAGACCTGGAGGCATCATTCACCACCAGCCTAGACCAAAGTCAAGCATGACTTTCATCAGGGAGCCGAGCACATATGCCGCGGACGACGTGTTCAACACATCACCACCAACCCGGAGCAGCATACACCACTGACTACACCGCACAAGAACTACGTCCGGGCATCCAACCACCATAGCGCCAGATTCAGCCGCTCGAGGCCAAAGGCTGCCAGTCGGGGCGAGCCCGCCACCGCCCGCACCCCCAGCAGCAACCCCGGATGGCGACACATGCGTCCGCATTGGCTCTGAACCTCCACACCGCACTATCACGCCTAGCATCTCCACCTCGCAGCAAGGGCCCGCACGCACCCGCTGCTGAACGGGCGCACAACCAACTCCTCCATCTCGCGCCCAATGAGAATGCATCGGGTGGCTCTGGGGCACGCAGAATGCCGAGCTTGAAACCTCCTCGATGTGCCAAGCAGCCTACACGACGCGCCCCACCGGCAAGGGAAAGTGCCCCGCCATCGCCTTCCTTGGGGGCGGACCGGATTTCGCCAGCGGACGTCCTTTTGCGGAGGCGAGACTGGAGGGGGAGGGAGGAGAAACTGTGGTGACGCTAGGGTTTCTACCCCCGTGTCGTCAGAGCAAGATGACGCAGGGATCGGGGGGCTCCCAACTACACACCTTACGCAGCGGTTCTACAGTGTGCGATAACTGCATGTGCATATGGATTTAACACCGAATCAACAGCTGGCTCGGCTTCGGGGCCTCCTACGTTCCATCTTTAAGTTGTGACGACATGCATACGTTAACGACTTGGACTTATACTGGGAGATGACCGAAATCACTAATTAAGTAGTACTCTTTGCAAAGGTAACTATCACATTTCTAGGTTGTCACAAGTGACGCACTGCCACTTGTCGTAACCTTACAGTTTTTTATGTTTTCTATATTTATTTATTAAATATGTTTTATCTTTTAAACCGTGCGTTCAAATCTCGAATTACCGTTAGATTCCTCGCACTTACATATTCAACTAGATTTCATGTTGATAGGTTTTGATAAAAAATTTGACAAAAAACCCGAACCTAGAGCATTTTTTTTGTTTTCCAAAGAGGCACAAATATGTGTCTCGCGCGGAAGCAAATCGGTGCCTCTCATGAAAGCAAAAAAATCATGTTTGTTTTTTCTTTTTCTAAGAGGCGCAGTTGTGCCTCTCACAGAAGCAACTTTGTGCTTTTACAAAATAAAATCCATGCCTTCATGAAAAGTAAATTTGTGCCTCTCCAGACGGAAAACATGTGTTTTTTTCCTTTTTCCAAGAGGCGGAAGCAAACTCGTGCCTTCGCTCTAAGTAAATTAGTGCTTCTTGCGAAAGAAAAAACACGTTCGTTTTTACCTTTTTAAGAGTCATGGTTGTGCCTCTCGCCGAAGCAAATTCGTCTCTTCATGAGAAGTAAATCTATTTCTCTGGAAGAAGAAAGGAAAATTGTTTTTCACGTTTTTATGTTCCAAAACCTAAGGAAAACCAAAATTCAAAAAAAAAACCAAAATATTATCTAAAGGTCAAAAAAATGCAAACAGAAAAAAAATCAAGCGTAAGCATCCAACACACGAGTGAGAGCGCGCTAGGTGGCACGCTCTCAGCCCACCAAAAGTGTTTCTTGCAGGGGCTCCCTAACGAGGACTCGCCGATTAATGTTGTACAACCGAACAAGCTAGAAGGGCAAGCGATTCAGCCCGTGCGCTTTTCCTGCATGCTAAGGCCCAATGTCATGTGAATATTTACACTATTCGTCGTTCTAGGTGAGAAATAGTTACTCTTCATCCTTTTTAATACTTTATATGTAAAAAAAAGACCATAAGAAAATATATACAAGCCATAAAAAATATTTTAGCGATATAAAGTTATGAATGTAAAAATATAGTATACAATATACGATAATGGCGTTTTGGCACTCGGCCTTCATGGAGGCCGAAATTTTTGAAAAAATCAAAAATCAAAATTTTTAATTTCAAAAAATCTGAAAAAATTACAACTAAATAAGGGTGTGATCCGTGTGTGTGTAAAATTTCATCCCGAAATACTTTGAAACGCATCTTGTACAAAAAAGACAAATTCATGGTCTAAACAGATGAATAGTAGCATGTGTTAAAAAGTCCCAGATTTGTGTTTTTTTGCATAGCTCTCATTTAAACTTATTTAGTTCTGAAAATTTACACACTTGTGTGTTATACATACCTTCACCTATCTATGTATTTATTTTCAGAATTTTTTGAAATGTTAAAATATGAATTTACATGAAATTTGTAGTTTGCATTTGAAGGCCTCCATGGAGCTCGACCTCCAAAAGCAATTTCCGACAATATACACAAAATAATTTATTTTGGTCTTATGATCTATATTTTTGTTTCCTTGTGCCAAATTTTACGAATCAGTATGCAAGTAACTATTTGTATATTAAAAATATTTTTTATGAAATGATTGTAGGATTACATATATATGCACCGCCTGAAAAGAAGAGGATGCATGGTGTAGAAACGAAGGTAGGTATACCAACCCAGCGCCGGCCGCCGCATTGATGTTGGCGACTGCACGGGCAAGCTGCTCGTAGTAGCACCGGACGTCGTCGGCCGACTTGCCACCGCCGACAGCGAGGGCAATGTGGTGCCAGCGGTCGGGCGTAGTGTCGCTGCCGTGCACCCTCAGCGCCTCCGTGAACCGTTGGTTCTGCTCCTGCGTCCACCCCGACGCCATTGATCCGTCCATCGAGAGAGAGCTACGTATGTGACTACCTAGTCGATCGATGTGTTGGTTGCTAGTGAGATTGTTGAGGAATAATTAGGTAGAAGGTTGTGAGTAGAGGTGCTACTTATAGGCGGTTTAGGAGGAGTTGAGGCGGGAAAAAGGAATACTATGCGTCTGGAGCAAATGGGTGATGGGAGTGGACAATCATTACCCGGCCACTACGAGAGTAGTTAGGACGAAGAAACATTTCTGTCCCCGGGAAATGGTGAATCTAACTTTTTATCCTTGCAGCTTAGTGTTTTTCTTTCTTTTGCGTCGCATCGGTTCTTTTTTTTTTTGCGAATACGCAAAGCTTGCATATCATTCATTGATAGATTGATAGGTAGAAGAGAATATATTGACAATGGTTGGGCATACGGTTGTGCAGCCCAACGACCCGAGTTTAATTCCTAGAATTGACAGGTGATGCACAGGGGGATTTTCTCCCATTTATTGAAGATCAAGTTTGACGTGTGGTGTAACTACTCATCAAAAATATCTTGTTACTAATTTAAAATAAAATCCGGAGAACCATGTTTATCTTGGTACTCATACTAAAATGGCCATATGCATCCCTAGTTGGTGCAGAGAGGCCGGGAAGTGAAAAACTCTCCCATTTTAAAAGGAGAGGAAAGGTGAGGAAAAAAATCCCTGGCGATAGGCAGGCGACCCTGGCGGCGACCCTGGCGGCATCTCGCTACCCGGCCGACGGGCCTCATCGTCGGGTGGGCGGTGTTGGGGAACGTTGCATGGGAAACAAAAAAATTCCTACGCACACGCAGATCTATCCATGATGATGAGCATCTACGAGAGGGAAAGTGGATCTACGTATCCTTATAGATCGCTAAGGGGAAAGCGTTAAGTAACGCGGTTGGTGTAGTCGAACTTCTTCGCGATCCAAATCGCCGAGTGTCCCGCGATCCAATCACGAACCATCCCGCGATCCAATCACGAACCGTCCCGCGATCTCATCACGATCCGTCTCGCGAACTCATCACGATCCGTCCCGCGATCTCATCACGATCTGTCCCGCGAACTCATCACGATCCGTCCCGTGATCTCGTCACGGTACGTCCCGTGAACACATCACGATCCGTCCCGCGATCTCATCACGATCCATCTCGTGGCCTTGATCACGGTCCTTCCGATCTAGTACCGAATGGATGGCACCTCCGCGTTCAGCACATATGCAACTTGATGACGATCTCCGCCGTCTTGATCCAGCAAGAGGGAGCGGATAGGTAGAAGAGTTCACTGGCAGCGTGACGGCGCTCCGGCGATGGTGGTGGACAAATTCCGGCAGGGCTTCGTCTAAGCACTGCGAAAAACCGATCTAGAGTAGCACCGGTGAAACGGGTAGCACGTGGCCGTAAAATCTATGCAAAACCCCTCTATTCCACTAGTATATATAGGAGGAGAGGAGAGGCAGCCTTGGCGCAGGGCCAGCCCCTCTTGGAGTCAGCCGAAGAGAGGAGGTGGAGGAGGAGAGTCCTAGTAGGACTATGATTCCTCCTTTTTGCCTTTTTCACCTTTTTCCTTTAAGATTACTTCTCCCAGCCGCATGGGCCTGTTGTGGCTGTTCCACCAGCCCACTAAGGGCTGGTTATTACTCTCCCATAGCCCATGAAGCCTCTTGGGTCGAAATACCCCTCCCGGAGGTCTCCCAGTACACTACCGGCACTCCCGATACACTACCAATGAGCCCGAAACTTTTTCGGCGACCAAACTGGGACTTCCTATATATGAATCTTTACCTCCGGACCATTCCGAAGCTCCTCGTGACGTCCGGGATCTCATCTGAGACTCCGAACAAAGTTCGGTCACAACCATACATAACTCTATACTACCGAAACGTCACCAAACCTTAAGTGTGCAGACCCTACGGGTTTGAGAACTATGTAGACATGACCGAGACACCTCTACGGTCAATAACCAATGGCGGAACCTAGACGTCCAAATTGGTTCCTACATATTCTACGGAGATCTTTATCGGTCGAACCTCTATGTCAAGGATTCAGTTAATCCCGTATAACGTTCCCTTTGTTCTTCGGTATGTTACTTGCCCGAGATTCGATCGTCGGTATCTCCATACCTAGTTCAACCTCGTTACCGGAAAGTCTCTTTACTCGTTCCGTAATACAGGATCCCGTGGGTAACACTTAGTCACATTGCTTGCAAGGCTTAGTTGTGATATTGTATTACCGAGTGGGCCCTGAGATACCTCTCCATCACACGGAGTAACAAATCCCAGTCTTGATCCATGCCAACTCAATAGACACCCTCGGAGATACCTGTAGATTACCTTTATAATCACCCAGTTACGTTGCGACGTTTGATACACACAAAGCATTCCTCCGGTGTCAGTGAGTTGCATGATCTCATGGTCATAGGAACATATACTTGACATGCAGAAAACAGTAGCAATAAACTGACACGATCATATGCTACGTTTGTAGTTTGGGTCTTGTCCATCACATCATTCTCCTAATGATCTGATCCCGTTTATCAAATGACATCTCATGTCCATGGCTATGAAACCTCAACCATCTTTTGATCAACGAGCTAGTTCACTAGAGGCATACTAGGGACATAGTGTTGTCTATGTATCCACACATGTATCTTTGTTTCCGATCAATACAATTATAGCATGGATAATAAACGATTATCATGAACAAGGAAATATGATAATAACTAATTTATTATTGCCTCTAGGGCATATTTCCAACAGTCTCCCACTTGCACTAGAGTCAATAATCCAATTCACTTCACTATGTGATTCGCATTGTTATGAATCTAACACCCAATGAGTTCTGGGGCTCGATCATGCTTTGCATGTGAGAGAGGTCTTATAGTCAACGGGTCTGTAACATTCAGATCCGTGTGTACTTTGCAAATCTCTATGTCAATCTGTAAACACTGCTACCACACTCCACTTGGTACTATTCCAAATGGCTGCTCCACTATACGTATCCAGATTGCTACTACGAGTCATCTGGATTGGTGTTTAAAACTTTCCTCAACGTAACTCTTTACGACGAACTCTTTATCACCTCCATAATCGAGAAACATCTCCTTAGTCTTTTAACTACTAAGGATAATCTTGACCGCTGTCGAGCGATCCACTCCTGGATCACTCTTGTACCCCTTGATGGACACATGGCAAGGCACACACAAAGGTGCGGTACACAACATGGGATACTATACAGAGCCTATGGCTAAGGCATAGGGGATGATGTTCGTCCTTTCTCTTTCTTCTGCCATTGTCGAGCTTTGAGTCTTACTCAACTTCACACCTTACAAATCAGGCGAGAACTCTTTGTCTGACTGATCCATTTTGAACTCTTTCAAAATCTTGTTAAGGTATGTACTCATTGAAAGTCTCATCAAGTCATCTTTGATCTATTTCTATAGATCTTGATGCTCAATAATTAGGTAGTTCTATCCAGGTCTTACTTTGAAAATCACTTCTCAAACAACCGTTTATGCTTTCCAGAAATTCTACATTTTTTTCGATCAACAATATGTAAACCACACATGCTTATGAGAAACTCTATAGTGCTCCCACTCACTTTATTGTAAATACAAGTTTCTCATAAACTTTGTATAAACTCAAAAACTTTGATCACCTCATCAAAGCGTATATTCCAACTCCGAGATGCTTGCTTCAGTCCATAGAAGGATCACTGAAGCTTGCTCACCTTTTAGCATCCTTAGTACTGACAAAACCTTTTGGTTGTATCACATACAACCTTTCCTCAAGTAAACTATTAAGGTAACGATGTTTTGTCATCCATCTGCCCGATTTCATAATTGAAAAAATGCAGCAACTGCTAACATAATTCCAACAGACTTTAGCATCGCTACGAGTGAGAAAGTCTCATCGCAGTCAACTCCTTGAACTTGTCAAAAAACTTCTTTGCGACAAGTCGGGCTTTATAAATGGTGACATTCACCATCAGCGTTTGTCTTCATCTCAAAGATCCATTCGTACTCGACGACCTGCTGTCCAACGAGCAAGTTTACAAAAGTCTATACTTGGTTTTCATACATGGATCCTTTCTCGGATTTCATGGTCTCTAACCATTTGTCCGAATCCGGGCCCATCATCGCTTCTCTATAGCTCGTAGGTTCATCGTTTTCCAACAACATGACCTCTAAGACAAGGTTATCGTACCACTGAGGAGCAGTGCACGTCCTTGTCGACCTACGAGGTTTGATAGTAACTTGACCTGAAGCTTCATGATCATCATCATTAACTTCCTCTTCAACTAACGTAGGCTTCACAGAAACATCTTCCTGCATTGCGCTACTCTCTCATTGAAACAAAGGTTCAACAACCTCATCAAGTTCTATCTTCCTCCCACTCAATTCTTTCGAGAGAAACTTTTCCTCGGGAGAGGACACGTTTTAGCAACAAACACTTTGCACTTGGATCTGAGATAGAAGGTATACCCAAATGTTCTTAGGGTATTCTATGAAGATGCATTTGTCCGCTTTGGGTTCGAGCTCATAAGGTGAAAACATTTTCCACACAAGCGTCGCAGCCCCAAACATTAAGAAATGACAGCTTAGGTTTCTCCCAAACCATAATTCACACGGTGTCATCTCAACGGATTTAGATGGTGCCCTATTTTAAAGTGAATGTAGTTGTCTCTAATGCATAACCCCAAAACGATAGTGGCAAAACGATAAGAGATATCATAGTATGTGCTGTATCAAATAAGGCACGACTACGATGTTCGGACACACCATCACACTATGGTATTCCAAGTGGCGTCAGTTGTGAAACAACTTTCACTTTATCTAAAGTTGTATGCCAAACTCGCAACTCAGATATTCACCTCCACGATCATATCGCAGACATTTTTATCTTCTTATCACGATGATCTTTAAATTTCACTCTGAATTTTCTTGAACCTTTCAAACGATTCAGACTTGTGTTTCATTAAGTAAATATACACTATATCTACTCAATTCACCAGTGAAGGTATCCACCACAAGCTACAACACTCATTGGACCATATACATCAACATGTATTGTTTCCAATAAGTCACTTTCCCGTTCCATCAAGCCGGAAAATGGGGTTTAGTCATCTTGCCCAAAAGGCATGGTCTACATGTCTCAACCGATTCGAAATCGAATGAGTCCAAAGATCCATCAGCATGGAGTTTCTTCATGCGCTTTACACCAATATGACATTTAGCCGCAGTGCCACAAGTATGTGGTACTATCATTATTAACTTTGTATCTTTTGGCATCTATGTTACGAACATGTGTATTACTACACTCAAGATTCAACAAACCATTCTCACTAGGCGCATGACCATTGAAGGTATTATTCATTTAAACAGAATAACCATTATTCTCTAACTCAAATGAATAATCGTGTTGCAATAAACATGATCTAATCACGTTCATGCTCAACGCAAAACACCAGATAACATTTATTTAGGTTTGTCACTAATCTCGAAGGTAGAGAGAGGGTGCGATGTTGATCACATCAAACTTTGGAAACATTTCCAACACATATCGTCACCTCACCTTTAGCTAGTTCTCCGTTTATTCCGTAGCTTTTATTTCGAGTTACTAACATTTAGCAACCGAACCGGTATCCAATACCCAGGTGCTACAAGGAGTACTAGCAAGGTACACATCAATAACACGTATATCAAATATACTTTTGTTGACGTTTGCTAGCCTTCTTATCTATCAAGTATCTAGGGTTGTTCCGCTTCAGTGACCGCTCTGCTCATAATCGAAGCACTTAGTCTCGGGTTTGGGTTCAACTTTGGGTTGCTTCACTGGAGCAGCAACTGACTTGCCATCCATGAATTATCCCTCCTTGCCCTTGCCTTTCTCGAAACTAGTGGTTTTACTAACCATCAACACTTGACGCTCCTTCTTGATTTCTACCTTCACGGTGTCAAACATCGCGAACAACTCAGGAATCATTATTTCTATCCCTGGCAATTTATAGTTCATCACCAAGTTCGAGTAGCTCAGTGATAGTGACTTGGAGAACTATATCAATCACTATCTTATCTGGAAGATCAACTCCCACTCGATTCAAGCGATTGTAGCACCCAGACAATCTGAGCACATGCTCAACTATTGAGCTATTCTCTTTCATCTTGCTGGCAAAGAATCTTGTTGGAGATCTCATATCTCACAACATAGGCACGAGCCTGAGATCCCAATTTTAGCTCTTTAGAACATCTCATATGTTCCGTGACGTTCAAAATGTTCTGGAGCCTCAATTCTAAGCCGCAATGCATGACGCACTAAACTATCCAGTAGTCATCGGAACGTGCCTGTTAGATGTTCACAACATCTACAGACGATGCTAGAGGGGGTGGCGCACCGAACGGTGCATTAAGGACATAAGCCTTCTGTGCAGCAATGAGGACAATCCTCACATCACGGACCCAGTCCGCAATATTGCTACCATCATATTTCAACTCTATTTCTCTAGGAACATATAAAAATACAAGGGAGCTATAGCGCGAACTAGTAATCTACAACATAATTTGCAAAGACACTACTGACTATGTTCATGATAATGAATTCAATTAATCATATTACTTAAGAACTCCCACTCAAATTGAAATCCCATAGGTCATCTGAGTGTCACATGATCCAAATTCACCAACTCAAGTCCGATCATCACGTGAGTTGAGGTGGCTTCAATGGTGAACATCATTATGTTAATCATATCTACTATATGACTCATGCTCGACCTTTCGGTCTCTTGTGTTCCGAGGCCATGTATGTACATGCTAGGCTCGTCAAGTTTAACCCAAGTGTTTTGCGTGTGCAACACTAGCTTGCACCCGTTGTATGTGAACGTAGAGTCTATCACACCAGATCATCACGTGGTGTCTCAACACGACGAACTTTCGCAACGGTGCACACTCGGGGAGAACATAATTTATCTTGAAATTAAGTGAGGGATCACCTTATAATGCTATCGTCATCCTAAGAAAAACAAGGTGCATAAAAGGATTATCATCACATGCAAATCGTAAGTGACATGATATGGCCATTAACTAGTACTTTAGATCTCCATCTTGAAAGCACCGGCATGATCTCCATCGTCACCGGCACGACACCATGATCTCCATCAACGTGTCGCCATGGGGGTTGTCACGCCCTGCATGCTACTACTACTATTGCTACCGTTTAGCGATAAAGTAAATCATTAGATAGCGCTTAATGATTGACACGTAGGTCATACAATAATTAAAGACAACCCTATGGCTCCTGCCGGTTGCCGTACTCATCGACATGCAAGTCGTGATATTCTATACATTACATGATCATCTCATACATCACATATATCACATCATGTAATTTTCTATATCACATCACAACTGTTGGGGAACGTTGCATGGGAAACAAAAAATTTCCTACACGCACGCAAACCTATCCATGGTGAAGAGCATCTACGAGAGGGGGAGTTGATCTACGTACCCTTGTAGATCGCTAAGCGGGAAGCGTTAAGAAATGCGGTTGGTGTAGTCGTACGTCTTCGCGATTCAAATCGCCGAGCGTCCCGCAATCCAATCACGATCCGTCCCGCGATCTCTTCACGATCCGTTCAGCGATCCAATCACGATCCGTCCCGTGGCCTTGATCACGGTCCTTCCGATTTAGTACCGAACGGACGGCACCTCCGCGTTCAGCACACGTGCATCTTGATGATGATCTCCTCCGTCTTGATCAAGCAAGAAGAGGGGGAGAGGAGTAAGAGTTCACTGGCAGCGTAACGGCGCTGCAGCGATGGTGGTGGAGCAATTCCAGCAGGGCTTCGCCTAAGCACTGCGGAACTACGATCTAGAGGAGAAACTATTCACCGGTGGAACGGGTAGCACGTGGCCGGAATTTCTGTCAAAAAACCACCCAATCCACTAGTATATATGGGTGGGAGGGAGAGGCAGCCTTGGCGCAAGGCCAAGGCCTCTTGGAGTCGGCCGGCTAGGAGAGGGAGGAGTCCCACTCCTCCCTCCAATCCTAGTTGGACTAGGATTGCTTCCTATTGGCTGATTTTCCACTTTTTCCTTTAGGACTTCCTCCTCCTGCGCCATGGGCCTTTGTGTCTGTTTCCCCATCCCACTAAGGGCTGGTTATTATTCTCCCACATCCCATGGACCTCTTGGCGTCGAAATACCCCTCCCAGAGGTCTCCCGGTACACCACCGCCACTCCCGGTACATTACCGATGAGCCCGAAACTTTTTCGGTAACCAAAACGGGACTTCCTGTATATGAATCTTTACCTCCGGACCATTCCGGAGCTCCTCATGACATCCGAGATCTCATCCGGGACTCCGAACAAACTTCGGTCACCACCATACATAACTCTACACTACCGAAACGTCACCAAACCTTAAGTGTGCAGACCCTTCGGGTTCGAGAACTATGTACACATGACCGATACACCTCTATGGTCAATAACAAATGGCGGGACCTAGACATCCACATTGGCTCCTACATATTCTACGAAGATCTTTATCGGTCGAACCTCTATGTCAAGGATACAGTTAATCCCGTATAACGTTCCCTTTGTTCTTCGGTATGTTACTTGCCCAAGATTCGATCGTCGGTATCCAATACCTAGTTCAACCTCGTTTCCGGCAAGTCTCTTTACTCATTCCGTAATGCAAGATCCCGTGGCTAACATATTAGTCACATTGCTTGCAAGGCTCATTGTGATGTTGCATTACCGAGTGGGCCCTAAGATACCTCTCCGTCACACGGAGTAACAAATCCCAGTCTTGATCCATGCCAACCCAACAGACACCTTCGGAGATACCTGTAGAGTAACTTTATAGTCACCCAGTTACGTTGCGAAGTTTGATACACACAAAGCATTCCTCCGGTGTCAGTGAGTTGCATGATCTCATGGTCATAGGAACATATACTTGACATGCGGAAAACAGTAGCAATAAACTGACACGATCATACGCTACATTTGTAATTTGGGTCTTGTCCATCACATCATTCTCCTAATGATGTAATCCCATTATCAAATGACATCTCATGTCCATGGCTAGGAAACCTTAACCATCCTTTGATCAACGAGTTAGTTCACTACAGGTATACTAGGGACATAGTGTTTTGTCTATGTATCCACACATGTATCCATGTTTCCAATTAATACAATTCTAGAATGGATAATAAACAATTATCATGAAAAAGGAAATGCAATAATAAACACTTTATTTACTGCCTCTAGGGCATATTTCCAACAGTCTCCCACTTGCACTACAGTCAATAATCTAGCTCACATCACTATGTGATTTACATTGTAATGAATCGAACACCCATGCAGTTCTGGTGTTGATCATGTTTAGCTCTTGGAAGAGGTTTAGTCAACGGGTCTGTAACATTCAGATCCGTGTGCACTTTGCAAATATTTATGTCCTTCTCCTCGATGTAATACCGGATGGAGTTGAAGCGTCGCTTTATATGTCTGGTCCTCTTGTGAAATCTTGGTTCCTTGGCTAGAGCAATGGCACCAGTGTTGTCACAGAACAGGCTCATCGGATTCAGTGCACTAGACACTACTTCGAGATCTGTCATGAATTGCTTCATCCAGACACCTTCCTTCGCCGCCTCCGAGGCTGCGATGTACTCCGCTTCGCACGTAGAATCGGCTACCATGCTTTGCTTGGAACTGCACCAGCTTACTGCTCCCCCGTTAAGAATAAATACGTATCCGGTTTACGACTTAGAGTTGTCCGGATCTGTGTCAAAGCTTGCATCGACGTAACCCTTTACGACGAGCTCTTCATCACCTCCATAAACGAGAAACATGTCCTTAGTCCTATTAAGGTACTTAAGGATATTCTTGACCATTTGCCAGTGCTCCATTCCAGGATCACTTTGAAACCTTCCAGCCATACTTATGGCAAGGCTGACATCGGGTCTTGTGCACAGCATTGCATACATGATAGAGCCTATGGATGAAGCATAGGGGATGGTACTCATCTTTTCTTTATCTTCTGCAGTCACTGGGCATTGAGTCTTACTCAATTTCACACCTTGTAACACAGGCAAGAACCCCTTCTTGGACTGTTCCATTTTGAACTTCTTCAAAACTTTATCAAGGTATGTGCTCTATGAAAGTGCTATTAAGCGTCTCGATCTATCTCTATAGATCTTAATGCCTAAATATGAAAGCATCTTCTCCTTGGTCCTTCATTGAAAAACTCTTGTTCAAATATTCCTTCACGCTTTCTAGCATTTCTATACTGTTTCCAATCAGCAATATGTCATCCACATATAATATTAGAAATGCTATAGAGCTCCCACTCACTTTCTTGTAAATACAAGCTTCTCCATAAACTTGTATAAACCAAACGCTTTGATCACCTCATCGAAGCGCTTATTCCAACTCCGAGATGCTTGCACCAGCCCATAAATGGATCGCTGGAGTTTGCAAACTTTGTCAGCATTTTCTGGATCGACAAAACCTTCTGGTTGTATCATATACAACTCTTCCTCAAGGAAACCGTTGAGGAACGCTGTTTTGACATCCATCTGCCAAATTTCATAGTCGAAATAAGCAGCTATTGCCAACATGATTCTGACAAACTTAAGCATCGCTACGGGTGAGAAGGTCTCATTGTAGTCAACTCCTTGAAGTTGTGAAAAACCCTTTGCCACAAGTCGAGCTTTATAGACTGTGACATTACCGTCCGCGTCTGTCTTCTTCTTAAAGACCCATTTGTTCTGAATGGCCTTCCACCCTTCAGGTAATACTTACAAAGTCCATACTTTGATTTCATACATGGATCCCATCTCGGATTTCATGGCCTCTAACCATTTCTCAGAATCCGGGCCCATCACCGCTCCTTCATAGTTCATAGGTTCATTGTTGTCTAACAACATGACCTCTAAGACAGGATTTCCTTACCACTCAGGAGTAGTACGCGTCCTTGTCAACCTACGAGGTTCATTACTAAGTTGATCCGAAGCTTCATGATCATTATCATCAACTTCTTCTTCAAACGTCGTAGGCTCTACAGAAACATCTTTCTGCGCTGCGCTACTTTCCGGTAGAAGCAAAGGTTCAACAACCTCATCAAGCTCTACTTTCCTCCCACTCAATTCTTTCGAGAGAAACTCTTTCTCAAGAAATGTTCCATCCTTAGGGACAAACACTTTGCCTTTGGATCTGAGATAGAAGGTACACCCGACTGTCTCTTTCGGGTATCCTATGAAGACGCATTTTTCCGCTTTGGGTTCCAGCTTTTCAGGCTGAATCTTTTCGACATAAGCATCACATCCCCAAACTTTAAGAAACGACAACTTTGGCCTCTTGCCAAACCACAGTTCATATGGCGTCATCTCAACGGATTTCGATGGTGCCCTACTTAAAGTGAATGCAGCTGTCTCTAATGCAAAACCCCAAAACGATAGTGGCAAATCAGCAAGAGACATCATAGAACGCACCATATCTAATAAGGTCCGATTACGACGTTCGGACACGCCGTTACGTTGTGGTGTTCCGGGCGGTGTTAACTGTGAAACAATTCCACATTGTCTTAAGTGACTACCAAACTCGTAACTCTGATATTCACCTCCTCGATCGGATCGCAGGAATTTAATCTTCTTGTGACGATGATTTTCAACTTCACTCTGAAATTGCTTGAACTTTTCAAACGTTTCAGGCTTGTGTTTCATTAAGTAAATATACCCATATCTACTTAAGTCATCAGTGAAGGTGAGACAATAACGATATCCACCACGCGCTACAACATTCATTGGACCGCACACATCGGTATGTATGATTTCCAATAAGTCGCTTGCCCGTTCCATTATTCCAGAGAACGGCGTTTTAGTCATCTTGCCCATGAGGCATGGTTCACATGTGTCAAGTGATTCAAAATCAAGTGACTCCAAAAGTCCATCAGGATGGAGCTTCCTCATGCGATTTACACCAATATGACCTAAACGGCAGTGCCACAAGAAAGTGGTACTATCATTATCAACTCTACATCGTTTGGCATCAATGTTATGAACATGTGTGTCACTACTATCGAGATTTGAGATGAATAATCCCCTCACATTGGGTGCATGACCATAAAAGATATTACTCAT
Source organism: Hordeum marinum (assembly GCA_022496015.1). Lineage (NCBI taxonomy): Eukaryota > Viridiplantae > Streptophyta > Magnoliopsida > Poales > Poaceae > Hordeum > Hordeum marinum. Next base: position 39,413,935 of record CM039678.1, read on the forward strand.
ATAAATAGAACAACCTTTAATCTATGATTTAAATGAGTAACCGTCTCGCAATAAACAAGATCCAGATATAATGTTCATGCTTAACGCAGGCACTAAATAACAATTATTCAGGTTCATCACTAATCCCTATGGTAATCGAAGAGAGAGCGTGCCGACGGCGATCACATCAACCTTGGAACCATTTACCACGCGCATCGTCACTTCGTCCTTTGCCAGCCTCCATTTATTCCTTAGTTCCTGCTTTGAGTTGCAAATATGAGCAACCAAACCGGTATCAAATACCCAGGCACTACTACGAGATCTAGTAAGGAACACATCAATAACATGTATATCAAATATATCTTGTTTGTCTTTGGCCGCCTTCTTGTCAGCTAGGTACTTGGGGCAGTTCTGCTTCCAGTGACCAATTCCCTTGCAATGAAAGCACTCAGTCTCCGGCTTAGGTCCATACTTAGGGTTCTTTAGAGGAGCAGCAACTACTTTGCCATCCTTCTTGGTTTTACCCTTCTTGCCTTTGCCTTTGCCTTTGCCGTTTTTCTTGAAACTAGTGGTTTTATTGACCATCAACACTTGATGTTCTTTCTGGATTTCAGACTCAGCGACTTTCAGCATCGCAAACAGCTCAGGGACTGACTTGTTCATCCCGTGCATGTTATAGTTCATCACAAAGCTCTTTTAACTAGGTGGCAGTGATTGAAGAAATCTGTCAGGGATCGCCTCTGGCGGGAGGGCAATTTCTAACTCCGCCAAACGAGTCAAGTACCCAGACATTTTGAGTACATGTTCACTGATAGATCCGTTCTCCTCCATCTTGCAAGCATAGAACTTATCGGAGGTCTCATACCTCTCGATCCGGGCGTTCTTCTCAAAGATAAACCTCAACTCCAAGAACATCTCATATGCTTCATGACGTTCAAAACGTCTTTGAAGTCCCGGTTCTAAGCCATACAATATTGCGCATTGAACTATTGAGTAATCTCCAGCACGTGTCTCCCAAACGTTCTTAACGTCTTCGGATGCCACGGGAGCGGGTGGGTCACCAAGCGGTGCATCAAGGATGTATCATTTCTGGGAAGCCGTGAGGATAATCCTCAGATTACGGCCCAGTCAACAAAGTTACTTCCATCATCTTTCAGCTTAGCTTTCTCTAGGAACGCATTAAAATTCAGGGGTGCTACTACGCGAGCCATTGATCTACAACATAAATATGCAAAGGTTACTTAGACTATTGTTCAAGATAATGAGTTCAGTTAATCAAATTTCTAAAGCTCCCACTCAAATTGACATCCCTCAGGTCATCTGAGTGGCACATGATCCAAATTCACCAACTCAAGTCCGATCATCACGTGAGTTAAGGTGGCTTCATTGGTGAACATCATTATGTTGATCATATCTACTATATGACTCATGTTCGACCTTTCGGTCTCTTGTGTTCCGAGGCCATGTCTGTACATGCTAGGCTCGTCAAGTTAACCCCGAGTGTTCTGCGTGTGCAAATCTGTCTTGCACCCGTTGTATGTGAACGTAGAGTCTATCACACCCGATCATCACGTGGTGTCTCAACACGACGAACTTTCGCAACGGTGCACACTCGGGGAGAACACAATTTTATCTTGAAATTTAAGTGAGGGATCACCTTATAATGCTACCGTCGTACTAAGCAAAACAAGGTGCATAAAAGGATTAACATCACATGCAATTCATAAGTGACATGATATGGCCATGAACTTGTGCTTAAGATCTACATCTTCAAAGCACCGACATGATCTCCATCGTCACCGGCACGACACCATGATCTCCATCAATGTGTCGCCATCGGGGTTGTGGTGCCAGCCCTGCTTCTACTTCTATTGCTACTGTTTAGCAATAAAGTAAAGCATAACATAGCACTTAATGATTGACACGCAGGTCATACAATAATTAAATACAACCCTATGGCTCCTGCCGGTGGCCGTACTCATCGACATGCAAGTCATGAAAATCTATACATCACATGATCATCTCACACATCACATATATCACATCATGCAATTGGCCATATCACATCACAACATACCCTGCAAAACAAGTTAGACGTGCTCTAATTGTTGTTGCAAGTTTTACGTGGCTGCTACGGGTATCTAGCAAGATCGAATCTCACCTACGCAAAACCACAACGGTGATACATAAGTTGCTTTTCAACCTTCTCAAGGACCGCCTTTGTCGGATCCGATCCAACTAAAGTGAGAGAAACTGTCACCCGCAAGCCATCTAAGCAACAAGTTGCATCGAGGGAACCGGTCTCTCGTAAGCGTACGAGTAATGTTGGTCCGGGCCGCTTCATCTCACAATACCGCTGAATCAAAATACGACCAAGGGAGGAAGAAATCTAAGCATCAAAGCCCACAAACCTTTTGTGTTCTACTCGAGATCTCATCGAACCATCAACCTAGCTCATGTTTTGGGGAACGTTGCATGGGAAACAAAAAATTTCCTACGTGCTGGCAAACCTACCCATGGTGATGAGCATCTACGAGAGGAGCATCTTCCTCTCGTACCCTTATAGATCGCTAAGCGGGAAGCGTTAAGCAACGTAGTTGGTGTAGTCGTACGTCTTCGCGATTCAAATCGCCGAGCGTCCCGTGATCCAATCACGATCCGTCCCGCGATCTCGTCACGATCCGTCCCGCGATCCAATCACGATCCGTCCCGTGGCCTTGATCACGGTCCTTCCGATTTAGTACCGAACGGACGGCACGTCCGCGTTCAACACACGTGCAGCTTGATGACGATCTCCTCCGTCTTGATCCAGCAAGAAGTGGGGGAGAGGAGTAAGAGTTCACCAGCAGCATAACGGCGCTCCGGCGATGGTGGTGGAGCAATTCCGGCAGGGCTTCGCCTAAGCACTACGGAAAACCGATCTCGAGGAGCACCGGTGAAACGGGTAGCACGTGGCCGTAAAATCTGTGCAAAACCCCTCTATTCCACTAGTATATATAGGAGGAGAGGAGAGGCAGCCTTGGCGCAGGGCCAGACACTCTTGGAGTCGGGCGAAGAGAGGAGGTGGAGGAGGACTCTCCTCCTCCAATCCTAGTAGGACTAGGATTCCTCCTTTTTGCCTTTTTCCACCTTTTTCCTTTAGGATTTCTTCTCCCAGCCACATGGGCCTGTTGTGGCTGTTCCACCAGCCCACTAAGGGATGGTTATTACTCTCCCACAGCCCATGAAGCCTCTTGGGTGGAAATACCCCTCCCGGAGGTTTCCTAGTACACTACCGGCACTCCCGGTACACTACCGATGAGCCCGCTACTTTTCCGGCGAACAAACTAGGACTTCCTATATATGAATCTTTACCTGCGGACCATTCCAGAGCTCCTCGTGACGTCCCACATCTCATCCGGGACTCCGAAGAAACTTCGTTCACCACCATACATAACTCTATACTACCAAAACGTCACCAAACCTAAAGTGTGCAGACCCTGCGGGTTCGAGAACTATGTAGACATGACCGAGACATCTCTACCGTCAATAACCAATGGCGGGACCTCGACGTCCACATTGGCTCCTATGTATTCTACGAAGATCTTTATCGGTCGAACCTCTATGTCAAGGATTCAGTTAATCCCGTATAATGTTCCCTTTGTTCTTCGGTATGTTACTTGCCTGAGATTCGATCATCGGTATCCAATACCTAGTTCAACCTCGTTAACGGCAAGTGTCTTTACTCATTTCGTAATGCAAGATCCCATGGCTAACATATTAGTCACATTGCTTGCAAGGCTCATTGTGATGTTGCATTACCGAGTGGGCCTTGAGATACCTCTCCGTCACAGGGAGTAACAAATCCCAGTCTTGATCCATGCCAACCCAACAGACACCTTCGGAGATACCTGTAGAGTACCTTTATAGTCACCCAGTTACGTTGCAACGTTTGATACACACAAAGCATTCCTCCGGTGTCAGTGAGTTGCTTGATCTCATGGTCACAGGAACATATACTTGACATGCGGGAAACAGTAGCAATACACTGACACGATCATACGCTATGTTTGTAATTTGGGTCTTGTCCATCACATCATTCTCCTAATGATATGATCCCGTTTATCAAATGACATCTCATGTCCATGGCTAGGAAACCTCAACCATCTTTTGATCAACGAGCTTGTTCACTAGAGCTATACTAGGGACATAGTGTTGTCTATGTATCCACACATGTATCTGTGTTTCCGATCAATACAATTATAGCATGTATAATAAACGATTATCATGAACAAGGAAATATGATAATAACTAATTTATTATTGCCTCTAGGGCATATTTCCAACAGGCGGTCGGTTTTGGGCGCTCCTGGAGGATTCCGATGGGAAAGAGGTGGAGGCAGAGCCCGGCGATGGCGATCCACAGGGCATGGCGTCGCCGACACCGTCGGACAAGATCTACGAGGCCTTCACAAATGGGGACAGAGAAGACAAGATAACCCGCCTGGTGGACATGCTTGTTGCCCAGGACGATCCGGCTAGGGAGGGGCTCTCGGCGTCGGATAAACAGGAGGTGGTACAGTGGCTCGTCCATCGGCGGACTTCCACGACGGCGGTTTGGCCATGGCATGGTCCACTACCTAAGGTGTGTTTGCCTAAACCCACTCTACCAGATTGTTTTGTACATTCTTCCTGGAAAACGGTGCATAAGAAGGATCAGAGACGTTGTCCGGCGGTGTCAGTGCCGGCGGCGTCCGTGCCGCCGAGCGAAGGTGTCTCGATCCATAGGCTCAGGAACAATCATTTGAATGCATTGTTGGGCTCTAATGGGCCAGTGGAGACAAATCCGCTCTTGGGCTGCTCAATAAACCGGTATGTGGCCCAGTCGGCAGCCTAGCTTACATACGATGAGGCAACGGATGGTTCGCTTTGATCGTCTATAGCACGAGAAACCCTGGGACCAGACATCGCTAGGGTATCTAGTGTCACGCAGCCAGGCTTCCCTCGATTGGGAGCGGGCAGCGCGACGAGAATACGGCCCCCATTGGCGACGACAAACACTGCGCCGCCGGTGACTGCCACGACGATGGCGGGTCATGGGAACCAGCAGGGGCGGCCTCTGGTGCCGCCCGCAAGGATGGAGCAACTGCCGCAGGCCCAACAACAGCAGGCACAGTCACAGGCGGATCACGAGCAGCACCAGCCGCCGCGGGGGCCGAGACCTGTAGGTGCGGGAAGCCACGACGGCAACTGGGCCAGTCGGGGACGGGGACCCAACACCGCTGGGCGCGGGACAACCGCGTATTCTGATAACCGGAACAGTACCGGGTATTGGGGGGACGATAGCTATGATGCCTATGGTGAAGGAGTTCATCGGGGCTCGTCGTCGACTGGCGGCAGTCGGGTCCATGGCGGAGGCAGAGGCTTTGACGGCCATACCGGTCCCTTTGTACGCGGTGCGACAGGACCACCCAACCGGAACTGGAACTGGTTTCGTCAATATAGGGGGGTCGAGGACGAGGAAGGTGGCCTCCTCCACCTCCCCCGCCATTAGAGGCTGCTTCTCAGAACAATGAGACGGGGCACAGGGAGGTGCCCACATCATCAAACACAGCAACAGATGCTATGGGGCTGACACTCGCGGGGGTGGCAATGGAGGTGGCCGGCTAAATATGCGACTTCTGACAAGTCTAAAAGATCTGAAGGTGAAATTTTTTCCAAATGGGCGCGAAAGAAAGAAAAGATGTCGTGCTACCGGTGTGGACAACCGGGACACTTCGCAGTTGAGTGTAAAGAAGAGCTATGTGACTTGTGCCTAAAACCAAAGCATGATACGGGAGAGTGCCCGTTTCTCTTGGGACCAAAGCTCACGGTCACTATATATGGGGTCTGCTGCTCGGAGTTGATGTTTTTTGAGTCTCCCCGCTCGTCTTCTGTCACACCTAGTTCAGAAAGCTCAGGAGTGGGGTGGTGCGGGTGACTCGTGGGAGGATGACCACGGAGCACGTACTGTTGCGACTCCGTGAGCTAGTTCCGGGGTCGTATAACTGGGATCTTGTAACTCTGGAGGATCAGGTGTTTAGAGTGGATTTTCCAACTAGGGAGGATCTAGACAGACTCTTGACTTTCGGGATGAGCAAGGTTCCGAATACTACGTGTGTGCTTGAATTTGAACCTTGGGCACGGCAAGAACCCGAAGGCATGCCTCTACCTCAGCTTTGGATATAGGTTACTGGTGCCCCTCGGCCAGCCCTTGATGATGTCAGGGTGACCTGGAGTCTCGGGTCGCTCATTGGCAAGACGGAGAAGGTTGATATGCCCTTCACCCGTGCTAATGGAGTGGTACGTCTGTCTATCAGTGTTATTAGCAGTGAGCACATACCTGACTCGGTACACTGGATATATGATGGCAAAAGTTATCTGTTGGAAATCGAGAGAGAGGAGAATGCCGACTTCCAAGAGTTGGCAAAAGTGGCTGATATGGACACGGACGGGGGAAAGGATAGAGATGGTCAACCCGAACCAGGTGTACCTGAGCGCCCATCGACTGAGAATGGGGCGGGGCCTACAGCCAAGTCTAATGCATCAAATTCTGCTAGCGACAGGGTTGTGCATTCTTTACCATCACAGCAGCTGAAGTTTGGATCGTTCGGTTCCTCTTCAGCATCGAGCAAGCTTTGGGTGTTAGAGTGGAAGGTCAGGACCCGGAGGAGTTTCAATACCTCCATTGTCTCCGCCGGTGTCACCCAAACACACTCAAACACCTACACGGATGGTGGGGGTGGACGGTGACTATATGTTCGGTGCTTCCGTTGCGGTGGCTGGTGCAAAACAGCCCGATGAGGGGGCAAAGGTGGCGGTAGGAGGTTCTCCGGTTGGTGCTCAACTGGGCGTCAAGGGTACGCCGGGTAAGGCTGGTGGCTTAGGTCTCACACAGCCTGGTCCTGCATCAGACAGGTCGGGTCAGTGGGTCACATCGCCCGCTCATGTGATGCCCCAGGAGTGCCTGAGCCACTCCGCCAGGACCACGGCACCTAGAGGCGTGCCGTGCAGTCCAGGGAGGAGAGGGCGTACACCGTGCAGCCCGCCGTTGCCGGCGCCAGGGCGTCGTACAGACAGCTTGGGAGGTACCACGTCTTCGAGTAAGGTATGGATGGAGCTTCAGGCCGTGATCGCGAATACACAAGATGGATGCATGGCCATACCAGAGACTGGAGGTCCCCGGTCTACCTCCAGTTCGCCACGTCGGGTGGCCAACTGGACTGTCGGCAACAGTACGACATCACCAGCTGTGCAGGAGGACTCGATGTGTTGAGGGGCAGGTGGGCCTTCCATGATGCTGCCATCCACGGAGGACGTGGTTGTGTTCGGTGGTATTCCTGGCCCGGCAACCGTGGAGAGACGGACGAGCCGTAGGCTTCAGGAGCAGCCAGACGTAGACGACTTGATGATGGGCCGTGCGATGAGGGCGGCCAAGCTACGGGACATTCAGAATTCCACAGCTATGGCCATAAACATGGAATGTTCTATTTTGCATTTTTCAGAGGAGGAAATAATTTCCAATGCAAACATGTTGGGTGTGTCTATGGGTAGCAATGCTAGGGAGGTTTCCACGTCCGTCAATGATATTCTTGACTTAGAGGCCGAGAGAGCTATGAATATGTTGCGTAGTATTGGTGCAACTAAACCTATGAATGATGATGAGATAACGAACTGGAGGACCTCGTACCGTCATCCCTTTTTAATGAGGAAGAGGAGGCGCGTGGTGATATGGGCCATGCGAACCCGACGCAACCGATAGAAAGTTCGAATCTCAGAACCGGTTATGTGGACCGTGTTGTCAAGGAGGAGATACCAAAGCGACCCTGGAAAAGGAAGGTATATCCGGTGTCGGCGATACGTCGGAGTGCCCGTTTTAATACTGCAAAAAAAATATGATGACCGATGAGAGGAATCTTCAGGAATAGCAGAGGTCTTGGTGACTTGGCTAAAAGGAGATTTCTAGCTGACGCGACTATCGAGCACGGGCTCGATTTTATTGCTTTAATGGAAACTGGCAGAGGCAACTTTACCTCTCAGTTCCTAAACACCATATCTGGGGGCACCGACTTTGACTGGCACTGTTTACCTCCGAGAGGAAGATCTGGTGGGATCTTACTTGGGGTGAGGTGCGAGACACTAGAGGTCAGAAGTGTTGGAAATATGCCCTAGAGGCAATAAATAAAGTGTTTATTATTACATTTCCTTGTTCATGATAATCGTTTATTATCCATCCTATAATTGTATTGATTGGAAACACATTACATGTGTGGGTAAATAGATAACACTCTGTCCCTAGTATGCCTCTAGTGAACTAGCTCGTTGACCAAAGATGGTCAAGGTCTCCTAGCCATGGACATGTGATGTCATTTGATAACGGTATCACATCATTAGGAGAATTATGTGATGGACAAGACCCAAACTACAAACGTAGCATATGATCGTGTCAGTTTATTGCTACTGTTTTCTGCATATCAAGTATATGTTCCTATGACCATGAGATCATGCAACTCACGGACACCGGAGGAGTGCCTTGTGTGTATCAAACGTCGCAACGTAAATGGGTGACTATAAAGGTGCTCTACAGGTATCTCCGAGGGTGTCTGTTGAGTTGGCATGGATCAAGACTGGGATTTGTTACTCCGCGTGACGGAGAGGTATCTCAGGGCCCACTCGGTAATCCAGCATCACAATGAGCCTTGCAAGCAATGTGACTAAGTGTTAGTCACAGGATCTTGTATTACGGAATGAGTAAAGAGACTTGCCAGTAACGAGGTTGAACTAGGTATGGAGATACCGACGATCGAATCTCGGGCAAGTAACATACCGAAGAACAAAGGGAACATCATACGGGATTAACTGAATCCTTGACATAGAGGTTCGACCGATAAAGATCTTCGTAGAATATGTAGGAACCAATATGGGCATCCAGGTCCCGCTATTGGTTATTGACCGTAGAGGTGTCTCGGTCATGTCTACATAGTTCTCGAACCCGCAGGGTCTGCACACTTATGGTTTGGTGACATTTCGGTCGTATAGAGTTATGTATGGTGGTGACCGAAGGTTGTTCAGAGTCCCGGATGAGATCCTGGACGTCACGAGGAGCTACGGAATGGCCAGAGGTAAAGATTCATATATAAGAAGTCCTATTTTGGTCGCCGGAAAATTTTCGGGCTTATCGGTAGTGTACCGGGAGACCTCCGGAGGGGTATTTTGACCCAAGAGGCTCCATGGGCTGTGGGAGAGTGAATGCCAGCCCTTAGTGGGCTGGCGGAACTCCCACACAAGGCCCATGCAGCATGGGAGAAAAAGGCCAAAGGAGAAAGGTGGAAAAAGGCAAAAATAGGGTGAATACTAGTCCTACTAGGATTGGAGGTGGATTCCACCTCTCCACCTGGTTCGGCCGACGGCCAAGCCTCCTCCTCTCCCTCCCTCTTATATATATACTAGAGGTTTTAGGGTTTATGCACTAGATTTTCAGCCACATGCGACCCGTTCCTCCAGTGCACAGTTTCTCCTCTAGATCGGATTTCTGCAGTGCTTAGGCAAAGCCCTGCCGGAATAGCTCCACCACCATTGCTGGAGCACCGATACGCTGCCGGAGAACGTCATCAAGCTGTACGTGTGCTGAACGTGGAGGTGCTATCCGTTTGGTGCTTAATCGGATGGAAAACCCAATAGGAAAAGGTGGAAAAAAGGCCAAAAAGGAGGAATCCTAGTCCTACTAGGATTGGAGGAGGAGAGTCCTCCTCTCCTATCCACTTCGGCTGAAGCACGGGGCCTTGGACCTTGTGCCAAGGCCTCTCTCCTCTCCTCCTATATATATTGGTGGACTTGAGGGTTTTGCACTTGATTTTACGGCCACATGCTACCCGTTCCACCGGTGCCCCTCTAGATCGGTTTTTCGTAGTGCTTCGGCAAAGCTCTGCCGGAATTGCTCCACCACCATCGCTGGAGCGCCGTCACGCTACTGGTGAACTCTTCCTCCTCTCCACTTCCTCTTGCTGGATCGAGACGGTAGATATCGTCATCAAGCTGCACGTGTGCTGAACGTGGAGGTGTCATCCGTTCGGCGCTAGATTGGAAGGATAGTGATCAAGGCCACGAGACGATTCATGATTGGATCACGGGACGGTTCATGACGAGATCGCGGTACGAATCATTTTTGGATCGCGGGACGGTCGTGACAAGATCACGGGACGGATCGTGATTGGATCGCGGGACGGTTCGTGATTGGATCGTGGGACGGTTCGTGATTCGATCGTGGGACGGTTCGTGATTGGATCGCGGGACACTCGGCGATTTGAATCGCAAAGAAGTTCTACTACGCCAACCGCGTTACTTAACGCTTCCCACTTAGCGATCTACAATGGTATGTAGATCCACTCCCCCTCTCGTAGATGCTCATCACCATGGATAGATCTGCGTGTGCGTAGGAAATTTTTTGTTTCCCATGCAACGTTCCCCAACAGTGGCATCATGAGCTAGGTCTATGTGTCGATGAGATCTCGAGTAGAACACAAAAGGTTTGTGGGCATTGATGCTTAGATTGCTTCCTCCCTTGGTCGGATTTTGGTTTAGCGGTATTGTGGGATGAAGCGGCCCGGACCAACATTACTCGTACGCTTACGAGAGACCGGTTCCCTCGACGCAACTTGTTGCCTAGATGGCTTGCGGGTGGCAGTTTCTCTCACTTTAGTTGGATCGGATCCGACAAAGATGGTCCTTGAGAAGGTTGAAAAGAAAACTAGTGTATCACCGTTTTGGTTTATGCGTAGGTGAGAATTGTTCTTGCTAGATACCCGTAGCAGCCACATAAAACTTGCAACAACAATTAGAGGACGTCTAACTTGTTTTTGCAGGGTATGTTGTGATGTGATATGGCCAATTTCATGATGTGATATATGTGATGTATGAGATGATCATGTGATGTATAGAATTTCACGACTTGCATGTTGATGAGTATGGCAACGGCAGGAGCCATAGGGTTGTCTTTAATTATTGTATGACCTGTGTGTCAATCATTAAGCGCTATGTAATGTTTTACTTTATCGCTAAGCGGTAGCAATAGTAGTAGAAGCATGCAGGGCGTGACAACCCCGATGGCGACACGTTGATGGAGATCATGGTGTCGTGCTGGTCACAATGGAGATCATGCCGGTGCTTACTAGATGGAGATCTAAAGCACAAGTTCATGGCCATATCATGTCACTTATGGATTGCATGTGATGTTAATCCTTTTATGCACCTTGTTTTGCTTAGTACGGCGGTAGCATTATAAGGTGATCCCTCACTTAAATTTCAAGATGAATTGTGTTCTCCCCGAGTGTGCACCGTTGCGAAAGTTCGTTGTGTCGAGACACCACGTGATGATCGGGTGTGATAGACTCTACGTTCACATACAACGGGTGCAAGCCAGTGTTGCACACGCAGAACACTGGGGTTAAACTTGACGAGCCTAGCATGTACAAACATGGCCTCGGAACACAAGAGACCGAAAGGTCGAGCATGAGTCATATAGTAGATATGATCAACATAATGATGTTCACCATTGAAGCCACCTCAACTCACGTGATGATCGGACTTGAGTTGGTGAATTTGGATCATCTGACACTCAGATGACCTGAGGGATGTCAATTTGAGTGGGAGCTATAGTGATTTGATTAACAAAACTCAGTATCCTGAACAATAGTCTTAGTAACCTTTCCATATTTATGTTGTAGATCAACGGCTCACGCAGTAGCACCCCTGAATTTTAATGCGTTCCTAGAGAAAGCTAAGCTGAAAGATTATGGAAGTAACTTTGTTGACTAGGCCCGTAATCTGGGGATTATCCTCACGGCTTCCCAGAAATTATATGTCCTTGATGCACCGCTCGGTAAGCAACCCGAAGACATGTCGTCCGAAGACGTTAAGAACGCTTGGGAGGCACATTCTGGAGATTACTCAATAGTTCAATGTGAAATATTGTATGGCCTAGAACCGGAACTTCAAAGATGTTTTGAACGTCATGGAGCATATGAGATGTTCCGGGAGTTAAAGTTTAATCTTTTAGAAGAATGCCCGGATCGAAAGGTACGAGACCTCCGATAAGTTCTATGCTTGCAAAATGGAGGAGAACGGGTCTGTCAGTGAGCATATACTCAGAATGTCTGGGTATGCAACTCGTCTAGCGGAGTTGGGAATTGCCCTTCCGCCAGAGGCGATCACTGACAGAGTTCTTCAATCACTGCCACCTAGTTACAAGAGCTTTGTGATGAACTATAACATGCACGAGATGAACAAGTCAGTCGCCGAGCTGTTTGCGATGCAAAAAGTCGCTGAGTCTGAAATCCAGAAAGAACATCAAGTGTTGATGGTCAATAAAACAACTAGTTTCAAGAAGAATGGCAAGGGAAAAGGAAAGGGCAAGAAGGGTAAAACCAAGATGGATAGCAAAGCAGTTGCTACTCCTACAAAGAAGCCTAAGCATGGACCTAAGCCAGAAACTGAGTGCTTTCATTGCAAGGGAATTGGTCATTGGAAGCGGAACTGCCCCAAGTACCTAGCTGACAAGAAGGCGGCCAACGAGAAACAAGGTATATATGATATACATGTTATTGATGTGTACCTTACTAGCTCTCGTAGTAGTGCCTGGGTATTTGATACCGGTTCGATTGCTCACATTTGCAACTCAAAACAGGAACTACGGAATAAACGGAGGCTGGCAAAGGACGAAGTGACGATGCGCGTGGGAAATGGTTCCAAGGTTGATGTGATCGCCGTCCGCACGCTCTCTCTTCAATTACCATCGGGATTAGTGATGAACCTGAATAATTGTTATTTAGTGCCTACGTTAAGCATGAACATTATATCTGGATCTTGTTTATTGCAAGACGGTTACTCATTTAAATTAGAGAATAAAGGCTGTTCTATTTATATCAGTAATATATTTTATGGTCATGCACCCAATGTGAGGGGTTTATTCGTATTGAATCTTGATAGTAATGACACACATGTTCATAACATTGATGCCAAAAGATGTAGAGTTGATAATGATAGTACCACTTTCTTGTGGCACTATCGTTTAGGTCGTATTGGTGTAAAACGCATGAGGAAGCTCCATGCTGATGGACTTTTAGAGTCACTTGATTTTGAATCACTTGAAACATGTGAACCATGCCTTATGGGAAAGATGACTAAAACGCCGTGCTCTGGTACAATGGAACGGGCAAGTGACTTATTGGAAATCATACATACTGATGTGTGCGGTCCAATGAATGTTACAGTGCGTGGTGGATATCATTATTTTCTCACCTTCACTGATGACTTAATCGTACCTTATTAGATATGGTGCGTTCTATGATGTCTCTTGCTGATTTGCCACTATCGTTTTGGGGTTATGCATTAGAGACAGCTACATTCACTTTAAATAAGGCATCATCAAAATCCGTTGAGACGACGCCATATGAATTGTAGTTTGGCAAGAGGCCAAAGTTGTCGTTTCTTAAAGATTGGGGATGTGATGCTTATGTCAAAATGCTTCAACCTGAAAAGCTGGAACCCAAAGCGGAGAAATGCGTCTTCATAGGATACCCGAAAGAGACAGTCGGGTATACCTTCTATCTCAGATCCGAGGGCAAAGTGTTTGTCGCTAAGAACGGAACATTTCTTTAGAAAGAGTTTCTCTCGAAAGAATTGAGTGGGAGGAAAATAGAGCTTGATGAGGTTGTTGAACCTTTACTTCAACCAGAGAGTAGCGCAGCGCGGAAAGTTGTTTCCGTGGAGCCTACGACGGTTGAAGAGGAAGTTAAGTATGATGATCATGAAGCTTCCGATCAAGCTTCTGCTGAACCTCGTAGGTCGACAAGGATGCGTACTACTCCTAAGTGGTATGGAAATCCTGTCTTGGAGGTCATGTTGTTAGACAAGAATGAACCTACGAGCTATGAAGGAGCGGTGATTGGCCCGGATTCTGAGAAATGGTTAGAGGCCATGAAATCCGAGATGGGATCCATGTATGAAAACAAAGTGTGGACTTTGGAAGTATTACCTGAAGGGTGAAAGGACATTCAGAATAAATGGATCTTTAAGAAGAAGACAGACGCGGACGGTAATGTCACCGTCCATAAAGCTCGACTTGTGGCAAAGGGTTTTTCACAAGTTCAAGGAGTTGACTACGATGAGACCTTCTCACCCGTAGCGATGCCTAAGTCTGTCAGAATCATATTAGCAAAAGCTGCTTATTTCGACTATGAAATTTGGCAGATGGATGTCAAAACAGCGTTCGTCAATGGTTTCCTCGAGGAAGAGTTGTATATGATGCAACCAGAAGGTTTTGTCGATCTAGAGAATGCGGACAAAGTTTGCAAACTCCAGCGATCCATTTATGGGCTGGTGTAAGCATCTCAGAGTTGGAATAAGCGCTTTGATGAGGTGATAAAAGCGTTTGGGTTTATACAAGTTTATTGAGAAGCTTGTATTTACAAGAAAGTGAGTGGGAGCTCTATAGCGTTTCTAATATTATATGTAGATGACATATTGCTGATTGGAAACAATATAGAAATGCTGGAAAGCATGAAGGAATATTTGAACAAGAGATTTTCAATGAAGGACCTAGGAGAAGCTGCTTTCATATTTGGCATTAAGATCTATAGAGATAGACCAAGACTCTTAATAGCACTTTCACAAAGCACATACCTTGATAATGTTTTGAAGAAGTTGAAAATGGAACAGTTAAAGAAGGGGTTCTTGCCTGTGTTACAAGGTGTGAAGTTAAGTAAGACTCAATGCCCAGTGACTGCAGAAGATACAGAAAAGTTGAGTGTCATCCCCTATGCTTCAGCCATAGGCTCTATCATGTATACAATGCTGTGCACAAGACCCGATGTCAGCCTTGCCATAAGTATGGCTGGAAGGTTTCAAAGTGATCCTGGAATGGAGCACTGGCAAGCGGTCAAGAATATCCTTAAGTACCTGAATAGGACTAAGGAAATGTTTCTCGTTTATGGAGGTGATGAAGAGCTCATCGTAAAGGGTTACGTCGATGCAAGCTTTGACACTAATCTGGACGACTCTAAGTCGCGAACCGGATACGTATTTATTCTTAACGGGGGAGTTGTAAGCTGGTGCAGTTCCAAGCAAAGCATGGTAGCTGATTCTACGTGCGAAGCGGAATACATCGCAGCCTCGGAGGCGGCGAAGGAAGGTGTATGGATGAAGCAGTTCATGACAGATCTTGGAGTAGTGCCCAGTGGTAGCTGATCCAATGAGGCTATTCTGTGACAACACTGGTGCCATTGCTCTAGCCAAGGAACCAAGGTTTCACAACAGGACCAGACATATAAACCGACGCTTCAACTCCATCCGATATTACATCGAGGAGAAGGACATAAATATTTGCAAAGTGCACACAGATCTGAATGTTGTAGACCCGTTGACTAAACCTCTTCCAAGGGCTAAACATAATCAACACCAGAACTGCATGGGTGTTCGATTCATTACAATGTAAATCACATAGTGATGTGAGCTAGATTATTGACTCTAGTGCAAGTGGGAGACTGTTGGAAATATGCCCTAGAGGAAATAAATAAAGTGTTTATTATTATATTTCCTTGTTCATGATAATCGTTTATTATCCATGCTGTATTGACTGGAAACATGGATACATGTGTGGATACATAGGCAACCAAGTGTCCCTAGTATGCCTCTAGTGAACTAGCTTGTTTGTCAAAGATGGTTATGGTTTCCTGACCATGGACATAAGATGTCATTTGATAAACAGGATCACATCATTGGGAGAATGATTTGATGGACAAGACCCAAAGTACAAACGTAGCATGTGATCGTGTAATTTTATTGCTACTGTTTTCTGCATGTCAAGTATATGTTCCTATAACCATGAGATCATGCAACTCAGTGACACCGGAGGAAAACCTTATGTGTATCAAACGTCGCAACGTAAGTGGGTGACTATAAAGATGCTCTACAGGTATCTCCGAGGGTGTCTATTGGGTTGGCATGGATCAACACTGGGATTGGTTACTCCGTGTGACGGAGAGGTATCTCAGGGACCACTCAATAATACAACATCACAACAAGCCTTGCAAGCAATGTGACTAAGTTTTAGCCACAGGATCTTGTATTATGGAACGAGTAAAGAGACCTGCCGGTAACGAGGTTGAAGTACGTATAGAGATACCGACGATCAAATCTCGGGCAAGTAACATACCGAAGAACAAAGGGAACGTTATACGGGATTAACTGAATCCTTGACATAGAGGTTCAACCGATAAAGATCTTCATAGAATATGTAGGAATCAATGTGGACATCTAGGTCCCGCCATTAGTTATTGACCATAGAGGTGTCTCGGTCATGTATACATAGTTCTCGAACCCGCAGGGTCTGCACACTTAAGGTTTATTGACATTTCGGTAGTATCGAGTTATGTATGGTGGTGACCGAAGGTTTTTTGGAGCCCCGTATGAGATCCCGGACATCACGAGGAGCTCCGGAATAGTCTGGAGGTAAGGATTCATATATAGGAAGTCCCTCTTTGGTCACCGGAAAAGTTTCGGGCTCATCGGTAGTGTACCGGGAGTGTCGGTAGTGTACCGAGAGACCTTCGGGAGGGGTATTTCGACCCAAGAGGCTTCATGGGCTGTGGGAGAGTGAATACCAGCCCTTAGTGGCTCGTGAAACTTCCACACAAGGCCCAATGCGACTGGAAAAGAAAACCCAATAGGAAAAGATGGAAAAAAGGCGAAAAAGGAGGAATCCTAGTCCTACTAGGACTGGAGGAGGAGAGTCCTCCTCTCCTATCCACTTCGGCCAAAGCAAGGGGCCTTGGCCCTTGTGCCAAGGCCTCTCCTCCTCTCCTCCTATATATATTGGTGGACTTGAGGGTTTTGCACTTGATTTTACGGCCACGTGCTACCCGTTCCACCGGTGCTCCTCTAGATCGGTTTTCCGCAGTGCTTAGGCGAAGCCCTGCCGGAATTGCTCCACCACCATCGCCAGAGCGACGTCACGCTGCCGGTGAACTCTTCCTCCTCTCCACTTCCTCTTGCTGGATCGAGATGGTAGAGATCGTCATCAAGCTGCACGTGTGTTGAACGTGGAGGTGTTGTCCGTTCGGCGCTAGATCGGAAGGATCGTAATCAGGCCCACGAGACAATTCGTGATTGGATCACGGGACGGTTCGTGACGAGATCGCGGGACGGATCGTGATTGGATCGCGGGATGGTTCATGACGAGATTGTGGGACGGATCGTGATTGGATCGCGGGACGGTTTGTGATTGGATCGCGGGATGGTTCGTGATTGGATCGCGAGACACTCGGCGATTTGAATCACAAAGAAGTTCGACTACACCAACCGCGTTACTTAACGCTTCCCGCTTAGCGATCTACAAGGGTATGTAGATCCACTCCCCGTCTCGTAGATGCTCATCACCATGGATAGATCTGCGTGTGCGTAGGAAATTTTTTGTTTCCCATGCAACGTTTCGCAACAAGAATATCCTTAAGTACCTGAAAAGGACTAAGGAAATGTTTCTTGTTTATAGCGGTGATGAAGAGCTCGTCGTAAAGGGTTACGTCTGTGCATGCATTGACACTGATCCGGATGACTCTAAGTCGCAAACCAGATACGTATTTATTCTCAACGGGGGAGCGGTAAGCTGGTGCAGTTCCAAGCAAAGCATGGTAGCTGATTCTACATGCGAAGCGGAGTACATCGCAGCCTCGAAGGCGGCGAAGGAAGGTGTCTGGATGAAGCACTTCATGACAGATCTTGGAGTAGTGCCCAGTGCACTGAATCCAATGAACCTGTTCTGTGACAACACTGGTGCCATATCTATAGCCAAGGAACCAAGGTTTCACAACAGGACCAGAGACATAAAGCGACGCATCAACTCCATCTGCGATTAAATCGAGGAGAAGTACATAAATATTTGAAAAGTGCACACGGATCTGAATGTTGCAGACCCGTTGACTAAACCTCTTCCACAGGCTAAACATGATCAACACCAGAACTGCATGGGTGTTCGATTCATTACAATGTAAATCACATAGTGATGTGAACGAGATTATTAACTCTAGTGCAAGTGGGAGACTATTGGAAATATGCCCTAGAGGCAATAAATAAAGTGTTTATTATTATATTTCCTTGTTCATGATAATCGTTTATTATCCATGCTATAATTTTATTGATTGGAAACACATTACATGTGTGGGTAAATATACAACACTCTGTCCCTAGTATGCCTCTAGTGAACTAGCTCGTTGATCAAAGATGGTCAAAGTTTCCTAGCCATTGACATGTGATATCATTTGATAACGGGATCACATCATTAGGAGAATGATGTGATGGACAGGACCCAAACTACAAACCTAGCATATGATCGTGTCAGTGTTGGGGAACGTTGCATGGGAAACAAAAAATTTCCTACGAACACGCGGATCTACGAGAGGGGGAGTGGATCCATGTACCCTTGTAGATCGCTAAGCGGGAAGCGTTAAGTAACGCGGTTGGTGTAGTCGAACGTCTTCGCGATCCAAATCGCCGAGCGTCCCGCGATCCAATCACGAATCGTCCCGCGATCCCATCACGATACGTCCTGCGATCTCGTCACGATCCGTCCCGCGATCTCGTCATGATCCGTCCCGCGATCTCGTCACGATCCGTCCCGCAATCCAATCACGATCGTCTTGTGGCCTTGATCACGGTCCTTCCGATCTAGTACCAAACGGACCGCACCTCCGCGTTCAGCACACGTGCATCTCGATGACGATCTCCACCGTCTTGATCCAGCAAGAGGAAGTGGAGAGGAGGAAGAGTTCACCGGCAGCATGACGGTGCTCCAGCGATGGTTGTGGAGCAATTCCGGCAGGGCTTCGCCTAAGCACTGCGGAAAACCGATCTAGAGGAGCACCGGTGGAACGGGTAGCACGTGGCCGTAAAAACTGATGCAAAACCCTCAAGTCCACCAATATATATAGGAGTAGAGGATGAGAGGCCTTGGCACAAGGGCCAAGGCCCCTTGCTTCGGCCGAAGTGGATAGGAGAGGAGGACTCTCCTCCTCCAATCCTAGTAGGACTAGGATTCCTCCTTTTTGGCCTTTTTTCCACCTTTTCCTATTGGGCTTTCTTTTCTAGCCGCATTGGGACTTGTGTGGAAGTTCCACCAGCCCACTAAGGGCTGGTTTTCACTCTCCCACAGCCCATGAAGCCTTTTGGGTCGAAATACCCCTCCCGGAGGTCTCCCGGTACATTACCGGCACTCCCGGTACAGTACCGATGAGCCCGAATCTTTTTCGGCGACCAAAATGGGACTTCCTATAAATGAATCTTTACCTCCGGACCATTCCGGAGCTTCTCTTGACGTCCGGGAGATCATCTGGGACTCCGAACAACCTTCGGTCACCACCATACATAACTCTATACTACCGAAACGTCACCAAACCTTAAGTGTGCAGACCCTGCGGGTTCGAGAACTATGTAGACATGACCGAGACACCTATACGGTCCGTAACCAATGGCGAGACCTTGATGTCCACATTGGTTCCTACATATTCTACGAAGATCTTTATCGGTTGAACCTCTATGTCAAGGATTCAGTTAATCCCGTATAACGTTCCCTTTGTTCTTCGGTATGTTACTTTCCCGAGAATCGATTGTCGGTATCTCCATACCTTGTTCAACCTCATTACTGGCAAGTCTCTTTACTTGTTCCGTAATACAAGATCCCGTGGCTAACACTTAGTCACATTGCTTGCAAGGCTTGTTGTGATGTTGTATTACCGAGTGGGCCCTGAGATACCTCTCCGTCACACGGAGTAACAAATCCCAGTCTTGATCCATGCCAACTCAACAGACACCCTCGGAGATACCTGTAGAGGACCTTTATAGTCACCCAGTTATGTTGCGACGTTTGATACACACAAGGTATTCCTTCGGTGTCAGTGAGTTGCATGATCTCATGGTCATAGGAACATATACTTGACATGCAGAAAACAGTAGCAATAAACTGACATGATCACATGCTTTTGTAGTTCTGGTCTCGTCCATCACATCATTCTCCCAATGATGTGATCCTGTTTGTCAAATGACATCTTATGTCCATGGTTAGGAAACCATAACTATCTTTGATAAATAAGCTAGTTCACTAGAGGCATACTAGGGACACTGGGTTGTGTATGTATCTACACATGTATCCAATATTCCATTCAATACAATTCTAGCATGGATAATAAACGATTATCATGAAGAAGGAAATATAATAATAAACACTTTATTTATTCCCTCTAGGGCATATTTCCAACAGTCTTGCACTTGCACTAGAGTCAATAATCTAGGTCACATCACTATGTGATTTACATTGTAATGAATCGAACACCCATGCAGTTCTAGTGTTGATCATGTTTAGCCCTTGGAAGAGGTTTAGTCAACGGGTCTGCAACATTCAGATCCGTGTCCACTTTGCAAATATTTATGTCGTTCTCCTCGATGTAATATCGGATGGAGTTGAAGCGTCGCTTTATATGCCTGGTCCTCTTGTGAAACCTTGGTTCCTTGGCTAGAGCAATGGCACTAGTGTTGTCACAGAACAACCTCATTGGATCTAGTGCACTGGGCACTACTCCAAGATCTGTCATGAACTGCTTCATCCAGACACCTTCCTTCGCCGCCTCTGAGGCTGCGATGTATTCCACTTCGCACGTAGACTCAGCTACCACGCTTTGCTTGGAACTATTGGAAATATGCCCTAGAGGCAATAAATAAAGTGTTTATTATTATATTTCCTTGTTCATGATAATCTTTTATTATCCATGCTATAATTGTATTGAATGGAAACATAGATACATGTGTGGATACATAGACAACACCGTGTCCCTAGTATGCCTCTAGTGAACTAGCTCGTTGATCAAAGATGGTTAAGGTTTCCTAGCCATAGACATGAGATATCATTTGATAACGAGATCACATCATTAGGAGAATGATGTGATGGACAAGACCCAAACTACAAATGTAGCGTATGATCGTGTCAGTTTATTGCTACTATTTTCCGCATGTCAAGTATATGTTCCTATGACCATGAGGTCATACAACTCACTAACACTGGAGGAATGTTTTCTGTGTATCAAACGTCACAAAGTAACTGGGTGACTATAAAGGTACTCTACAGGTATCTCTGAAGGTGTCTGTTGGGTTGGCATGGATCGAGACTGGGATTTGTTACTCCGTGTGACGGAGAGGTATCTCAGAGCCCACTCAGTAATACAACATCACAACAAGCCTTGCAAGCAATGTGACTAAATGTTAGTTGCGGGATCTTGTATTACGGAATGAGTAAAGAGGCTTGCCGGTAACGAGGTTGATCTGGGTACTGAGATAACGACGATCGAATCTCGGGCAAGTAACATACCGAAGAACAAAGGGAACGTTATACGGGATTAACTGAATCCTTGACATAGAGGTTCGACCGATAAAGATCTTCGTAGAGTATGTAGGAACCAATGTGGATGTCCAGGTCCCGCCATTGGTTATTGGCCGTAGAGATGTCTCAGTCATGTCTACATAGTTCTCGAACCCGAAGGGTCTGCACACTTAAGGTTTGGTGACGTTTCGGTAGTGTAGAGTTATGTATGGTGGTGACCGAAGGTTGTTTGGAGTCCCAGATGAGATCCCAGACGTCACGAGGAGCTCCGGAATGGTCCAGAGGTAAAGATTCATATATAGGATGTCCCAGTTTGGTCGCCGGAAAAGTTTCGGGCTCATCGGTAGTGTACCGGGAGTGCCGGTAGTGTACCGGGAGACCTCCGGGAGGGGTATTTCGACCCTAGAGGGACCATGGGCTGTGGGAGAGTAATAACCAGCCCTTAGTGGGCTGGTGGAACAGCCACAAAAGACCCATGGCGCCAGGAGTAAAAGGCCTAAAGGAAAAAGGTGGTAAAGGGGCCAATAGGGAGCAATCCTAGTTGGACTAGGATTGGAGGAGGAGTGCGACTCCTCCCTCTTGGCCGGCCGACTCCTAGGAGGCCTTGGCCTTGCGCCAAGGCTGCCTCTTCCTCCCTCCTTTATATACTGGTGGATTGGGGGCTGTTTGGACAGAAATTACGGCAACGTGCTACCCGTTCCACCGGTGCTCCTCTAGATCGTATTTCCGCAGTGCTTAGGCGAAGCCCTGCCGGAATTGCTCCACCACCATCGCCAGAGCGACCTTACGCTGCCGGTGAACTCTTCCTCCTCTCCACCTCTTCTTGCTGGATCAAGACGGAGGAGATCGTCATCAAGCTACACGTGTGCTGAACGTGGAGGTGCCGTCCGTTCGGTACTAGATCGGAAGGACCGTGATCAAGGCCACGGGACGGATCGTGATTGGATCGCGGGACGGATGGTGACGAGATCGCGGGACGGATCATGACGAGATCGCAGGACGGATTGTGATTGGATCGCGGGACGCTCGGCGATTTGAATCGCGAAGACGTACGACTACACCAACCGCGTTTCTTAATGCTTCCCACTTAGCGATCTACAAGGGTACGTAGATCAACTCCCCCTCTCGTAGATGCTCATCACCATGGATAGGTTTGCATGCACGTAGGAAATTTTTTGTTTCCCATGCAACGTTCCCCAACAGTGGTATCAGAGCTAGGTTGATGGTTCGATAAGATCTCGAGTAGAACACAAAAGTTTTGTGGGCATTGATGCTTAGATTGCTTCCTCCCTTGGTCGTATTTTGGTTCAGCGGTATTGTGAGATGAAGCGGCCCGGACCAACATTACTCGTACGCTTACGAGAGACCGGTTCCCTCGACGCAACTTGTTGCTTAGATGGCTTGCGTGTGACAGTTTCTCTCACTTTAGTTGGATCGGATCCGACAAAGGCGGTCCTTGAGAAGGTTGAAAAGCAAACTATGTATCACTGTTGTGGTTTTGCGTAGGTGAGATTCGATCTTGCTAGATACCCGTAGCAGCCACGTAAAACATGCAACAACAATTAGAGGACGTCTAACTTGTTTTTGCAGGGTATGTTGTGATGTGATATGGCCAATTGCATGATGTGATATATGTGATGTATGAGATGATCATGTGATGTATAGATTTTCATGACTTGCATGTCGATGAGTACGGCAACCGGCAGGAGCCATAGGGTTGTCTTTAATTATTGTATGACCTGCGTGTCAATCATTAAGCGCTATGTAATGCTTTACTTTATCGCTAAACGGTAGCAATAGAAGTAGAAGCAGGGCTGGCGCCATAACCCCGATGGAGACACGTTGATGGAGATCATGGTGTCGTGGCGGTGACGATGGAGATCATGTCGGTGCTTTCAAGATGGAGATCTTAAGCACAAGTTCATGGCCATATCATGTCACTTATGAATTGCATGTGATGTTAATCCTTTTATGCACCTTGTTTTGCTTAGTACGACGGTAGCATTATAAGGTGATCCCTCACTTAATTTTCAAGATAAATTGTGTTCTCCCTGAGTGTGCACCGTTGCGACAGTTCGTCGTGTTGAGACACCACGTGATGATCGGGTGTGATAGACTCTATGTTCACATACAACGGGTGCAAGACAGATTTGCACACGCAGAACACTCGGGTTAAACTTGATGAGGCTAGTATGTACAGACATGGCCTCAGAACACAAGAGAGCAAAAGGTCGAACATGGGTCATATAGTAGACATGATCAACATAATGATGTTCACCAATGAAACCACCTTAACTCACATTATGATCGGACTTGAGTTGGTGAATTTGGATCATGTGACACTCACATGACCTGAGGGATGTCAATTTGAGTGGGAGCTTTAGAAATTTGATTAACTAAACTCATTATCTTGAACAATAGTATAAGTAACCTTTGCATATTTATGTTGTAGATCAATGGCTCGTGCAGTAGCACCCCTGAATTTTAATGCGTTCCTAGAGAAAGCTAAGCTGAAAGATCATGGAAGTAACTTTGTTGACTGGGCCTGTAATCTGAGGATTATCCTCACGGCTTCCCACAAATTATATGTCCTTGATGCACCACTTGGTGACCCACCCACTCCCGTGTCATCGGAAGATGTTAAGAACGTTTGGGAGACACGTGCTGGAGATTAGTCAATAGTTCAGTGCGCAATATTGTATGGCTTAGAAACGGGACCTCAAATACGTTTTGAACGTCATGGAGCATATGAGATGTTCCATGAGTGGAAGTTTATCTTTGAGAAGAACGCCCGGCTCGAGAGGTATGAGACCTCCGATAAGTTCTATGCTTGCAAGATGGAGGAGAATGGATCTATCAGTGAACATGTACTCAGAACGTCTGGGTACTCGACTCGTTTGGCGGAGTTAGGAATTGCCCTTCCGCCAAAGGCGATCACTAACAGAGTTCTTCAATCACTGCCACCTAGTTACAAGAGCTTTGTGATGAACTATAACATGCACGGGATGAACAAGTCAGTCCCCGAGCTGTTTGCGATGCTGAAAGTCGCTAAGCCTGAAATCCAGAAAGAACATCAAGTGTTGATGGTCAATAAAACCACAAGTTTCAAGAAAAACAGCAAAGGCAAACGCAAGAAGGGTAAAACCAAGAAGGATGGCAAAGCAGTTGCTACTCCTGTAAAGAAGCCTAAGCATGGACCTAAGTCGGAGACTGAGTGCTTTCATTGCAAGGGAACTGGTCACTGGAAGCGGAACTGCCCCAAGTACCTGTCTGAAAAGAAGGCGGCCAAAGACAAACAAGGTATATTTGATATACATGTTATTGATGTGTTCCTTATTAGCTGTCGTAGTACTGCCTGGGTATTTGATACTGGTTCGGTTGCTCATATTTGCAACTCAAAGCAGGAACTACGGAATAAACGGAGGCTGGCAAAGAGACAAAGTGATGATGCACGTGGGAAATGGTTTCTAGGTTGATGTGATCACCGTCGGCATGCTCTCTCTTCTATTACCATCGGGATTACTGATGAACCTGAATAATTGTTATTTAGTGCCTACGTTAAGCATGAACATTATATCTTGATCTTGTTATAGCGTGACGGTTACTCATTTAAATGAGAGAATAAAGGTTGTTCTATTTATGTGAGTAATATCTTTTATGGTCATGCACCCAATGTGAGGGGTTTATTCATATTGAATCTCGATAGTAGTGACACACATGTTCATAACATTGATGCCAAAAGATGTAGAGTTGATAATGATAGTACCACTTTCTTGTGGCACTGCCGTTTAGGTCATATTGGTGTAGAACGCATGAGGAAGCTCCATGCTGATGGACTTTTGGAGTCACTTGATTTTGAATCACTTGACACATGTGAACCATGCCTCATGGGCAAGGTGACTAAAACGCCGTTCTCTGGAACAATGGAACAGGCAAGCGACTTATTGGAAATCATACATACCGATGTGTGCGGTCCAATGAATGTTGTAGCGCGTGGTGGATATTGTTATTTTCTCACATTCACTGATGACTTCAGTAGATATGGGTATATTTAATTAATGAAACACAAGTCTGAAACGTTTGAAAGTTCAAGCAATTTCAGAGTGAAGTTGAAAATCATCGTAACAAGAAGATTAAATTCCTGCGATCCGATCGAGGAGGTGAATATCTGAGTTACGAGTTTGGTAGTCACTTAAGACAGTGTGGAATTGTTTCACAGTTAACACCGCCTGGAACAACACAGCGTAATGGTGTGTCTGAACGCCGTAATCGTACCTTATTAGATATGGTGCATTCTATGATGTCTCTTGCTGATTTGCCACTATCGTGTTGGGGTTTTGCATTAGAGATAGCTGCATTCGCTTTAAATAGGGCACCATCGAAATCCGTTGAGACGACGCCATATGAACTATGGTTTAGTAAGCAGCCAAAGTTGTCGTTTCTTAAAGTTTGCGAATGTGATGCTTATGTCAAATAGCTTCAGCCTGAAAAGCTGGAACCCAAAGCGGAGAAATGCGTCTTCATAGGATACCCACAAGAGACAGTCGGGTACACCTTCTATCTCAGATCCGAAGGCAAAGTGTGTGTCGCTAAGAATGGAACATTTCTTGAGAAAGAGTTTCTCTCGAAAGAATTGAGTGGGAGGAAAATAGAGCTTGATGAGGTTGTTGAACCTTGGCTTCTACCGGAAAGTAGCGCAGCGCAGAAAGATGTTTCTGTAGAGCCTACGACGGTTGAAGAAGAAGTTAATGATAATGATCATGAAGCTTCGGATCAAGTTACTAATGAATCTCGTAGGTCGACAAGGACGCGTACTACTCCTGAGTGGTACGGAAATCCTGTCTTAGAGGTTATGTTGTTAGACAACAATGAACCTACGAGCTATGAAGGAGTGGTGATGGGCCCGGATTCCGAGAAATGGTTAGAGGCCATGAAATCCGAGATGGGATCCATGTATGAAAACAAAGTATGGACTTTGGAAGTATTACCTGAAGGGCGGAAGGCCATTCAGAACAAATGGATCTTTAAGAAGAAGACAGACGCGGACGGTAATGTCACCGTCTATAAAGGTCGACTTGTGGCAAAGGGTTTTTCACAAGTTCAAGGAGTTGACTACGATGAAACCTTCTCACTAGTAGTGATGCTTAAGTCTGTCAGAATCATGTTGGCAATAGCTGCTTATTTCGACTATGAAATTTGGCAGATGGATGTCAAAACAGCCTTCCTCAACTGTTTCCTTGAGGAAGAGTTGTATATGATACAACCAAAAGGTTTTGTCGATCCAGAAAATGCTGAAAGAGTTTGCAAACTCCAGCGATCCATTTATGGGCTGGTGCAAGCATCTCAGAGTTGGAATAAGCGCTTCGATGAGGTGATCAAAGCGTTTGGGTTTATACAAGTTTATGGAGAAGCTTGTATTTACAACAAAGTGAGTGGGAGCTCTATGGCGTTTCTAATATTATATGTGGATGACATATTGCTGATTGGAAACAATATAGAAATGCTGGAAAGCATGAAGGAATATTTAAACAAGAGTTTTTTAATGAAGGACCTAGGAGAAGCTGCTTTCATATTAGGCATTAAGATCTATAGAGGTAGATCGAGACTCTTAATAGCACTTTCACAGAGAACATACCTTGATAAAGTTTTGAAGAAGTTCAAAATGGAACAGTCGAAGAAGGGGTTCTTGCTTGTGTTGCAAGGTGTGAAGTTGAGTAAGACTCAATGCCCAGTGACTGCCGAAGATAAAGAAAAGATGGGTACCATCCCGTATGCTTCGGCCATAGGCTCTATCATGTATGCAATGTTGTGCACAAGACCCAATGTCAGCCTTGCCATAAGTATGGCTGGAAGGTTTCAAAGTGATCCTGGAATGGAGCACTGGCAAGCGGTCAAGAATATCCTTAAGTACCTTAACAGGACTAAGGATATGTTTCTCGTTTATGGAGATGATGAAGAGCTCATCGTAAAGGGTTACATCGATGCAAGCTTTGACACTAATCCGGACGACTCTATGTCGCAAACTGGATACGTATTTATTCTTAACGGGGGAGCGGTAAGCTGGTGCAGTTCCAAGCAAAGCGTGGTAGCTGATTCTACGTGCGAAGCGGAGTACATCGCAGCCACGGAGGCGGCGAAGGAAGTTGTCTGGATGAAGCAGTTCATGACAGATCTCGGAGTAGTGCCCAGTGCACTGAATCAATGAGCCTGTTCTGTGACAACACTAGTGCCATTGCTCTAGCCAAGGAACCAAGGTTTCACAAGAGGACCATGCATATAAAGCGACGCTTCAACTCCATCCGATATTACATCAAGGAGAAGGACATAAATATTTTCAAAGTACACACGGATCTGAATGTTGCAGACCCGTTGACTAAACCTCTTCCAAGGGCTAAACATGAACAACACCAGAACTGCATGAGTGTTCGATTCATTATAATGGAAATCACATAGAGATGTGAACTAGATTATTGACTCTAGTGCAAGTGGGAGACTGTTGGAAATATTCCCTAGAGGCAATAAATAAAGTGTTTATTATTATATTTCCTTGTTCATGATAATCGTTTATTATCCATTCTATAATTGTATTGAATGGAAACATAGATACATGTGTGGATACATAGACAACACCGTGTCCCTAGTATGCCTCTAGTGAACTAGCTCGTTGATCAAAGATGGTTAAGGTTTCCTAGCCATAGACATGAGATATCAAATATCACAACATAACTGGGTGACTATAAAGGTACTCTACAGGTATCTCCGAAGGTGTCTGTTGGGTTGGCATGGATCGAGACTGGGATTTGTTACTCCGTGTGACAGAGAGGTATCTCAGGGCCCACTCTGTAATACAACATCACAACAAGCATTGCAAGCAATGTGACTAAAAGTTAGTTGCGGGATCTTGTATTACGGAACGAGTAAAGAGACTTGCCGGTAACAAGGTTGTACTAGGTATTGAGATACCGACGATCGAATCTTGGGCAAGTAACATACCGAAGAACAAAGGGAACGTTATACGGGATTAACTGAATCCTTGACATAGAGGTTCGACCAATAAAGATCTTCGTAGAATATGTAGGAACCAATGTGGACGTCCAGTTCCCGCCATTGGTTATTGTCCGTAGAGATGTCTCGGTCATGTCTACATAGTTCTCCAACCCGCAGGGTCTGCACACTTAAGGTTTGGTGATGTTTCAGTAGTGTAGAGTTATGTATGGTGGTGATCGAAGGTTGTTTGGAGTCCCAGATGAGATCCCGGACATCACGAGGAGCTCCGGAATGGTCCGGAGGTAAAGATTCATATATAGGATGTCCCAGTTTGGTCGCCGGAAAAGTTTCGGGCTCATCGATAGTGTACCGGGAGTGCCGGTAGTGTACCGGGAGACCTCCAGGAGGGGTATTTCGACCCTAGAGGGACCATGGGCTGTGGGAGAGTAATAACCAGCCCTTAGTGGGCTGGTGGAACAGACACAAAAGTCCCATGGTGCCAGGAGTAAAAGGCCTAAAGGAAAAAGGTGGAAAAAGGGCCAATAAGGAGAAATCCTAGTCTAACTAGGATTGTTGGAGGAGTGGGACTCCTCCCCCTTGGCCGGCCGACTCCTAGGAGGCCTTGGGCTTGCGCCAAGGCTGCCTCTCCCTCCCTCCTTTATATACTGGTGGATTGGGGGCTGTTTGGACAGAAATTACGGCCACGTGCTACCCGTTCCACCGGTGCTCCTCTAGATCGTATTTCCACAGTGCTTAGGCGAAGCCCTGCCGGAATTGCTCCACCACTATCGACGGAGCGCCGTTAAGCTGCCGGTGAAATGTTCCTCCTATCCACCTCTTCTTGCTGGATCAAGACGGAGGAGATCGTCATCAAGCTGCACGTGTGCTGAACGTGGAGGTGTCGTCCGTTCGCTGCTAGATCGGAAGGACCGTGATCAAGGCCATGGGACGGATCGTGATTGGATCGCGGGACAGATCATGACGAGATCGTGGGATGGATCGTGACAAGATCGAGGGACGGATCGTGATTGGATCGCAGGACGCTCGGCCATTTGAATCGCGAAGATGTACGACTACACCAACCGCGTTTCTTAACGCTTCCCGCTTAGCGATCTACAAGGGTACGTTGATCAACTCCCCCTCTCGTAGATGCTTATCACCATGGATAGGTTTGTGTGCGCGTAGGAAATTTTTTGTTTCCCATGCAACGTTCCCCAATAGGAACTGCACCAGCTTACAGCTCCCCCGTTAAGAATAAATACGTATCCGGTTTGCGACTTAGAGTCGTCCGGATAAGGGTCAACGCTTGCATCGACGTAACCCTTTACGACGAGCTCCTATTCAGTTACTTCAGGATATTCTTGACCGCTTGCAAGTGCTCCATTCCAGGATCACTTTGAAACCTTCCGGCCAACCTTATGGCAAGGCTAACATCGGGTCTTTTGCACACCATTGCATACATGATAGAGCCTATGGCTAAAGCATAGGGGATGACACTCATCTTCTCTCTATCTTCTGCAGTCACTGGGCATTGAGTCTTATTCAACTTCACACCTTGTAACACAGGCAAGATCCCCTCTTTGACTATTCCATTTTGAACTTCTTCAAAACTTTATCAAGGTATGTGCTTTGTGAAAGTGCTATTAAGCGTCTTGATCTATCTCTATAGATCTTAATGCCTAATATGAAAGAAGCTTCTCCTAGGTCCTTCATTGAAAAACTCTTGTTCAAATACACCTTCATGCTTTCCAGCATTTCTATATTGTTTCCAATCAGCAATATGTCATCCACATATAATATTAGAAACGCTATAGAGCTCCCACTCACTTTCTTGTAAATACAAGCTTCTCCATAAACTTGTATAAACCCAAACGCTTTGATCACCTCATCAAAACGCGTATTCCAACTCCGAGATGCTTGCACCAGCCCATAAATGGATCGCTAGAGTTTGCAAACTTTGACAGCATTCTCTAGATCGACAAAACCTTCTGGTTGCATCATATACAACTCTTCCTCAAGGAAACCATTCAGGAAAGCTGTTTTGACATCCATCTGCCAAATTTCATAGTCAAAATAAGCATCTATTGCCAATATGATTCTGACAGACTTAAGCATCGCTACGGGTGGGAATGTCTCATCGTAGTCAACTCCTTGAACTTGTGAGAAACCCTTTGCCACAAGTCGAGCTTTTTAGACGGTAACATTACCGTCCGCGTCTGTTTTCTTCTTAATTATCCATTTATTCTGAATGGCCGTTCGCCCTTCAGGTAATACTTCCAAAGTCCACACTTTGTTTTCATACATGGATCCCATGTCGGATTTCATGGCCTCTAACCATTTCTCGGAAACCGGGCCAATCATCGCTCCTTCATAGCTCGTAGGTTCATTGTTGTCCAACAACATGACCTCCAAGACAGGGATGTCGTACCACTCAGGAGCACTACGCGCCCTTGTCGACCTACGAGGTTCAGTAGCAACTTGATCCGAAGCTTCATGATCATTATCATTAACTTCCTCTTCAACTGTTGTAGGTTCCACAGAAACATCTTTCTGCACTGCGCTACTCTCTG
Organism: Hordeum marinum; assembly: GCA_022496015.1. Lineage (NCBI taxonomy): Eukaryota > Viridiplantae > Streptophyta > Magnoliopsida > Poales > Poaceae > Hordeum > Hordeum marinum. Next base: position 39,444,906 of record CM039678.1, read on the forward strand.
GTTGAAGTAAAGGTCCAACAACCTCATCAAGCTCTATTTTGCTCCCACTCAATTCATTCGAGAGAAACTATTTCTCTAGAAATGTTCCATTCTTCGCGACAAACACTTTGCCCTCGGATATGAGATAGAAGGTATACCCGACTGTCTCTTTCGGGTATCCTATGAAGACGCATTTCTCCGCTTTGGGTTCCAGCTTTTCAGGCTGAAGCTTTTTGACATAAGCATCACATCCCCAAACTTTAAGAAATGACAACTTTGGCCTCTTGCCAAACCACAGTTCGTATGGCGTCATCTCAACGGATTTTGATGGTGCCCTATTTAAAGTGAATGCAGCAGTCTCTAATGCATAACCCCAAAACGATAGTGGCAAATCAGCAAGAGACATCAAAGAACGCACCATATCTAATAAGGTTCGATTACGACGTTTGGATACACCATTACGTTATGGTGTTCCGGGCGGTGTCAACTATGAAACAATTCCACACTGTCTTAAGTGACTGCCAAACTCATAACTCAGATATTCACCTCCTCGATCAGATCACAGGAATTTAATGCTCTTGTTACGATGATTCTCAACTTCACTCTGAAATTGCTTGAACTTTTCAAACGTTTCAGACTTGTGTTTCATTAAGTAAATATACCCATATCTACTTAAGTCATCAGTGAAGGTGAGAAAATAACGATATCCACCACACGCTGTAACATTCATTGGAACGCACACATCAGTATGTATGATTTGCAATAAGTCACTCGCCTGTTCCATTGTACCAGAGAACGACGTTTTAGTCATCTTGCCCATGAGACATGGTTCACATGTGTCAAGTGATTCAAAATCAAGTGACTCTAAAAGTCCATCAGCATGGAGCTTCCTCATGCGTTTTCACCAATATGACCTAAACAGCAGTGCCACAAGAAAGTGGTACTATCATTATCAACTCTACATCTTTTGGCATCAATGTTATGAACATGTGTGTCATTACTATCAAGATTCAATATGAATGAACCCCTCACATTGGGTGCATGACCATAAATGATATTACTCATATAAATAGAACAACCTTTATTCCCTAATTTAAATGAGTAACCGTCTCGCAATAAACAAGATCCAGATATAATGTTCATGCTTAACGCAGGGACTAAATAACAATTATTCAGGTTCATCACAAAGCCCGATGGTAATCGAAGAGAGAGCGTGCCGACGGCGATCACATCAACCTTGGAACCATTTCCCACGCACATCTTCACTTTGTCCTTTGCCAGCCTTTGTTTATTCTGTAGTTCCTGTTTTGAGTTGCAAATGTGAGCAACCGAACCGGTATCAAATACCCAGGCACTACTACGAGAGCTAGTAACGTACACATCAATAACATGTATATCATATATACCTTGTTTGTCGTTGGCCGCCTTCTTGTCAGCCAGGTACTTGGGGCAGTTCCGCTTCCAATGACCAATTCACTTGCAATGAAAGCACTTAGTTTCTGGCTTAGGTCCATGCTTAAGCTTCTTTACAGGAGTAGCAACTGCTTTGCTATCCTTCTTTGTTTTACCCTTCTTGCCCTTGCCCTTGCCCTTGCCATTCTTCTTGAAACTACTGCTTTTATTGACCATAAACACTTGATGTTCTTTCTGGATTTCAGACTTAGTGACTTTTAGCATCGCAAACAGCTCACGACTGACTTGTTCATCCCGTGCATGTTATAGTTCATCACAAAGCTCTTGTAACTAGGTGGCAGTGATTGAAGAACTCTGTCAGTGATCACCTCCGGTGGAAGGGCAATTCCCAACTCTGCTAGACGAGTTGAATACCCAGACATTCTGAGTATATGCTCACTAACAGGCCCATTCTCCTCCATTTTGCAAGCATAGAACTTATCGGAGGTCTGATACCTCTCGATCCGGGCATTCTTTTGAAAGATAAACTTCAATTCATGGAACATCTCATATGCTCCATGACGTTCAAAACGTCTTTGAATATCCAGTTCTAAGCCATACAATATTGCACACTAGACTATTGAGTAATCTCCAGAACGTGCCTCACAAGCGTTCTTAACGTCTTCGGATGACATGTCTTCGGGTTGGTTACCAAGCAGTGCATCAAGGACATATAATTTCTAGGAAGCCGTGAGGATAATCCTCAGATTACGGGCCCAGTCAACAAAGTTACTTCCATCATCTTTTAGCTTAGCTTTCTCTAGGAACGCATTAAAATTAAGGGGTGCTACTACGTGAGCCATTGATCTACAACATAAATATGCAAATGTTACTAAGACTATTGTTAAGGATAATGAGTTTAGTTAATCAAATTACTAAAGCTCCCTCTCAAATTGACATCCCTCAGGTCATCTAAGTGTCACATGATCCAAATTCACCAACTCAAGTCCGATCATCACATGAGTTGAGGTGGCCTCAATGGTGAACATCATTATGTTGATCATATCTACTATATGACTCATGCTCGACCTTTCGGTCTCTTGTATTCCGAGGCCATGTCTGCACATGCTAGGCTCATCAAGTTTAACCCGAGGGTTCTGCGTGTGCAACACTGGCTTCCACCCATTGTATGTGAATGTAGAGTCTATCACACCCGATCATCACGTGGTGTCTCAACACGATGAACTTTCGCAACGGTGCACACTTGGGGAGAACACAATTCATCTTGAAATTTAAGTGAGAGATCACCTTATAATGCTACCGCTGTACTAAGCAAAACAAGGTGCATAAAAGGAGTAACATCACATGCAATTCATAAGTGACATGATATGCCCATGAACTTGCGCTTTAGATCTCTATCTAGTAAGCACCGGAATGATCTCCATCATCACCAGCATGACACCATGATATCCATCATCTTGATCTCCATCAACGTGTCACCATTGGGGTTGTCACGCCCTGCATGCTTCTACTAATGTTGCTACCATTTAGTGATAAAGTAAAGCATTACATAGCGCTTAATGATTGACACGCAGGTCATACAATAATTAAAGACAACCCTATGGCTCCTGCCGGTTGTCGTACTCATCGACATGCAAGTCGTGAAATTCTATACATCACATGATCATCTCATACATCACATATATCACATCATGTAATTGGCCATATCACATCACAACATACCCTGCAAAAACAAGTTAGACGTCCTCTAATTGTTGTTGCAAGTTTTACGTGGCTGCTATGGGTATCTAGCAAGAACAATTCTCACCTATGCATAAACCACAACGGTGATACACTAGTTTGCTTTTCAACCTTCTCAAGGACCGCCTTTGTCGGATCCGATCCAACTAAAGTGAGAGAAACTGCCACCCGCAAGCCATCTAGGCAACAAGTTGCGTCGAGGGAACCGGTCTCTCTTAAGCGTACGAGTAATGTTGGTCCAAGCTGCTTCATCCCACAATACCGCTGAACCAAAATCCAACCAAGAGAGGAAGCAATCTAAGCATCAACGCCCACAAACCTTTTTTGTTCTACTCGAGATCTCATTGACACATAGACCTAGCTCATGATGCCACTGTTGGGGAACGTTGCATGGGGAAAAAAATTCCTACGCACACGCAGATCTATCCATGGTGATGAGGATCTACAAGAGGGGGAGTGGATATATGTACCCTTGTAGATCGCTAAGCGAGAAGCGTTAAGTAACGCGGTTGGTGTAGTCGAACGTCTTCGCGATCCAAATCGTCGAGCGTCCCGCAATCCAATCACGAACCGTCTCGCGATCCAATCACGATCCGTTCCACAATATCGTCATGATACGTCCCGCGATCTTGTCACGATCTGTCCCGCGATCCAATCATGATCGTCTCGTGGCCTTGATCACGGTCCTTCCGATCTAGTTCCGAACGTACGACACCTCCGCGTTCAGCACACATGCAGCTTGATGACGATATCCACCGTCTTGATCCAACAAGAGTAAGTGGAGAGGAGGAAGAGTTCACCGGCAGCGTGACAGCGCGCCGGCGATTGTGGTGGAGCAATTCCGACAGGGCTTCGCCTAAGCACTGCAGAAAACCGATCTAGAGGAGCACCGGTGGAATGGGTAGCACGTGGCCGTAAAAACTAGTGCAAAACCCTCAAGTCCACCAATATATATAGGAGGAGAGGAGCAGAGGCCTTGGCACAAGGGCCAAGGCCCCTTGCTTTGGCCAAAGTGGATAGGAGAGGAGGACTCTCCTCCTCCAATCCTAGTAGGACTAGGATTCCTCCTTTTTGGCCTTTTTTCCACCTTTTCCTATTGGGTTTTCTTTTCCAGCCGCATTGGGCCTTGTGTGGAAGTTCCACCAGCCCACTAAGGTCTGGTTTTTACTCTCCCACAGACCATGAAGCGTCTTGGGTCGAAATAGCCCTCCCGGAGGTCTCCCGGTACACTACCGGCACTCCCGGTACACTACCGATGAGCCCGAAACTTTTCCGGCGACCAAAACGGGACTTCCTATATATGAATCTTTACCTATGGACCATTCCGGAGCTCCCCGTGTCCTCCGGGATCGCATCCGGCACTCCGAACAACCTTCAGTCACTACCATACATAACTCTATACTACCGAAACGCCACCAAACCTTAAGTGTGCAGACCCTGCGGGTTCGAGAACTATGTACACATGACCGAAACACCTCTATGATCAATAACCAATGACGGGACCTGGATGTCCACATTGGTTCCTACATATTCTATGAAGATCTTTATCGGTCGAACCTCTATGTAAAGGATTCAGTTAATCCAGTATGATGTTCCCTTTGTTCTTCAGTATGTTACTTGCCCGAGATTCGATCGTCGGTATCTCCATACCTAGTTCAACCTTGTTACTGGAAAGTCTCTTTACTCGTTCCGTAATACAAGATCCCGTGGCTAACATATTAGTCACATTGCTTGCAAGGCTCATTGTGATGTTGTATTACCGACTGGGCCCTGAGATACCTCTCCGTCACGCGGAGTTACAAATCCCAGTTTTGATCCATGCCAACTCAATACACACCCTTGGAGACACTTGTAGAGCACCTTTATAGTCACCCAGTTACGTTGCGAGGTTTGATACACACAAGGTATTCCTCCGGTGTCAGTGAGTTGCATGATCTCATGGTCATAGGAACATATACTTGACATGCAGAAAACAGTAGCAATAAACTGACACGATCACATGCTATGTTTGTAGTTCGGGTCTTATCCATCACACGATTCTCCCAATGATGTGATCCTGTCTATCAAATGACATCTTATGTCCATGGTTAGGAAACCATAACCATGTTTGATAAACAAGCTAGTTCACTAGAGGCATACTAGGGACACCGGGTTGTCTATGTATCCACACATGTATCCATGTTTCCATTCAATACAATTCTAGCATGGATAATAAACCATTATCATGAACAAGGAAATATAATAATAAACACTTTATTTATTGCCTCTAGGTCATATTTCCAACAGTCAGTTTATTGCGACTGTTTGGTGCATGTCAAGTATATGTTCCTATGACCATGAGATCATGCAACTCACGGACACTGGAGGAGTGCCTTGTGTGTATCAAACGTCGCAACGTAACTGGGTGACTATAAAGGTGCTCTATAGGTATCTTCGAGGGTGTCTGTTGAGTTGGCATGGATCAAAACTGGGATTTGTTACTCCACGTGACGGAGATGTATCTCAGGGCCCAGTCGGTAATACAACATCGCAATGAGCCTTGCAAGCAATGTGACTAAGTGTTAGTCATGGGATCTTGTATTACAGAACGAGTAAAGAGACTTGCCAGTAATGAGGTTGAACTAGGTATCGAGATACCGACGATCGAATCTCGGGCAAGTACCATACGGAAGAACAAAGGGAACATCATACGGGATTAACTGAATCCTTGACATAGAGGTTCGACCGATAAAGATCTTCGTAGAATATGTAGGAACCAATATGGGCATCCAGGTCCCGCTATTGGTTATTGACTGTAGAGGTGTCTCGTTCATGTCTACATAGTTCTCGAACCCGCAGGGTGTGCACACTTAGGGTTTGGTGACATTTCGGTAGTATAGAGTTATGTATGGTGGTGACCGAAGGTTGTTTGGAGTCCCGAATGAGATCCTGGACATCACGACGATCTCTGAATGGTCCGGAGGTAAAGATTCATATATAAGAAGTAGTGTACCGGGAGTGTCGGTAGTGTACCGGGAGACCTCCGGGAGGAGTATTTCGACCAAAGAGGCCCCATGGGCTGTGGGAGAGTGAATTCCGGCCCTTAGTGGGATGGTGGAACTCCCACACGAGGCCCATGCGGCTAGGGAGAAAAAGCCCAAAGGAAAAAGGTGGAAAAAGGCAAAAATAGGGTGAATCCTAGTCCTACTAGGATTGGAGGTGGATTCCACCTCTCCACCTGGTTTAGCCGACGGCCAAGCCTCCTCTTCTCCCTCCCTCTTATATATACTGGAGGTTTTAGGGTTTTTGCACTAGATTTTCAGCCACGTGCTACCCGTTCTGCAGTGCTTAGGCGAAGTCCTGCAGGAATAGCTCAACCACCATCGTCGGAGCGTTGTCACGTTGCCGGAGAACTCTTCTACGTCTGCGCTCCCTCTTGCTGGATCGAGAAGGCAGAGATCGTCATCAAGCTGTACGTGTACTGAACATGGAGGTGCCGTCCGTTAGGTGCTTGATCGGGACGGATCGTGAGGACGGTTCGGGATTGGATCGCGGGACGCTCAGCGATTTGGATCGCCAAGACGTCTGACTACACCAACCGCGTTTCTTAACGCTTCCCGCTTAGCGATATACAAGGGTATGTAGATCCACTCCCCCTCTCGTAGATGCTCATCACCATGGATAGATCTGTGTGTGTGTAGGATTTTTTCCCATGCAACGTTCCCCAACAAGAAATTTGGTGTTGGGAGATTTCGCCGTCAAATTTAGAGTACGCTCAAAGCAAGATGGATTCGAATGGACACTTGTCGCGGTCTATGGGGCAGCCCAGCCAGAATTAAAGATGGATTTTCTGGCAGACCTTGTCAGGGTATGCGGCAATGAGAGGTTACCCATCTTAGTGGGAGGGGACTTCAACATAAGTAGGCGTAGAGATGAAAAAAATAACGACAAACTTTGATGGAAGATTGTTATTTATGTTTAATACAACAATCGAAAGCCTAATTTACGAGAGCTTGAGTTCGGTGGGAGAAAGTTTACTTGGGCCAATACGCTACCAAACCCAACGTATGACAAGTTGGATAGGGTACTGACAACCATGGAATGGGAGTAGAAATTTCCACGGGTGACGATAAGAGCGATGCCGAGGATTATATTAGACCATACTCCATTATTTGTGGACTCGGGGGAGGCAACCCATATGGGCAATAAGAATGCCTTCTCCTTTGAGGTGGCCTAGTTTGAGAGAGAGGGATTTACTGACCTTGTAGCTAGAGAATGGAATAGAGCTTCAGGGGGTCGAACCAATGTGGATACATGGCAAAATAAGAGTAGGCACTTGAGACAGTTTCTTCAGGGCTGGGCGAAGCATGAGAGCGGTGCCTACAAGCTTAAAAAACAAACTCTTATTGCCTTCATCAACGAACTCGATATTAAGGTCGAATCCGTATTGTTGGATGTGCATGAGAGGGCATCTAGAGCGGAGGCAGAACATAGTCTCAAACAGATCCTTAGAGAGGAGGAACTGAACTGGGCACTTAGAGCAAAAGTGCGCCAGGTAATTGAAGGAGATGATAATACGCAATTCTTTCACTTGATTGCTAATGGTAAACATAGAAAGAAGAAAATTTACCAACTTGAGCAAGATGAGGGTACGATCGTTGGGCATGAGAACCTGAAGTTGTACATCTCAGAGTATTATAAGAAGCTTTTTGGGTCTCCTGATGATACGTATGTGAATCTGCATGAGCACTTGGTCAGTGATATTCCTCAACTCTGAAGGGACGAGAATGAGATATTAACTAAATCATTTACGGAGAAAGATGTGTTTGATGCAATATCGCAAATGAAAAACAATAAGACACCAAGGCCGGATGGGTTCCCGGCTGAATTTTACAAGCGATGTTGGCATATCATCAAGGAAGACTTAATACCCATGTTTCAAGACTTCTTCGACGGGCATCTGCAGTTGTACCAACTGAACTTCGGGACAATAACGTTGTTCCCAAAGAAGGAAGGGGCAGTGCGCATCGAACAGTTCAGATCGATATGTCTGCTCAATGTGTCATTTAATTTTTTTACCAAGGTGGGGACTAGTAGATTGACGCAGATTGCACATGCAGTGGTGCAACCTAGTCAATCAGCCTTTATGTCTGGGAGAAACATTTTAGAGGGTGTGGTAGTACTCCATGTGACCCTACACGAAATTCATTCGAAGAAACTAGATGGGGTTATCTTCAAAGTGGATTTCAAGAAAGCATATGACAAAGTTAAATGGACATTCTTACAACAAGCTCTGCGCATGAAAGGTTTTGATGTGCTATGGAGGAAGCAAGTTGAATCCTTTGTACAACAGGGGAGTGTTGGAATAAAAGTGAATGATGACATTGGTCATTTTTTCCAGACTCATAAGGGTCTTAGGCAGGGAGACCCAATGTCCCCAATCTTATTCAATGTCGTGGCGGACATGCTTGCCATATTCATAGGAAGGGCAAAAAAAGAAGGCCTGGTGGGTGGGCTAGTGTCGTATCTAGTCGATGACAGTGTGTCCATCCTGCAATATGCCGATGACACTATCCTTTTCATGGAGCACGACATGGCGAAAGCGAGAAATATGAAACTTATCCTATGCCTGTTTGAACGACTATCAGGGTTGAAAATAAACTTCCACAAAAGCGAATTGTTCCGCTTTGGGAGAGCCAAAGAAGCACAGGAGGAGTATAAATAGCTGTTCCGTTGTGAGTTGGGCAGCTTGCCATTTAGTTATTTGGGCATACCATTTCACCATTGGAAGCTTACGAACCAAGAGTGGAAGCGGATTGAGGATCGATTTGAGAAGAAGCTAAGCTGGTGGAAAGGGAAGCTTCTGTCTTATGGAGGAAGGCTCATTCTAATTAACTCGGTGCTAACGAGTATGCCAATGTTTCTCCTGTCTTTCTTTGAGATACCGGTAGGTGTACGCCAAAGACTAGACATTTATCGATCGAGGTTCTTCTGGCAGAGTGATGAGGTTAAGAAAAAGTATAGACTTACTAAATGGGACATAATTTGCAGACCCAGAGACCAGGGAGGTTTGGGGATAGAAAACCTAGAGGTTAAGAACAAATGTCTCCTTAGTAAATGGCTACATAGGTTATCAATGGAGACTGAAGGATTGTGTGTACATATTTTACGTAATAAATATCTCCAATCCAAAACGTTAGCCCAAGTTACTGCTGGACCGACGGACTCTTCATTCTGGAAGGGCTTGATGAAGTTCGAAACTGCTTTCTTTCAGAGGACGCGGTTCATAATTGGGAATGGAGACCCTACGAGATTTTGGGAGGATAGGTGGCTGGGGGAGACGCCTCTAGCTGTACAATATCCTACCCTGTATAATATTGTGAAACGCAAGGATGTGTACGTTCCCATAGTATTTCAATCCATCCCATTAAACATTCAGTTCCGACGATCACTGATAGGACATCGTTGGACCGAGTGGGTACACTTAATAAGACGCCTTATGGAGATACATTTGTCGGATGAGCCCGATACGATTACGCGGAAACTCACAGAGACAGGGGTCTTTACAGTCAAATCCATGTACCTAGATCTAATAGACACAACGGAGATATCAAAGTCCAAACATGTTTGGAAGGTTAAGGTTCCTTTGAGAATCAAAGTTTTTATGTGGTTTGTCCACAAGAAGGTGATCCTTACCAAGGAAAATTTAGCTAAGCGCAACTGGCCAGGTAATACTAGATGTTGCTTTTGTAGTAGTCAGGAAACAATCAAACACCTTTTTCTCCAATGCCCGCTAGCGAAACTATTATGGCAAACTGTTCGAGTTACATTGCATATTGACCCTCCGGATAGTATTGATGTACTGTTTGGTACATGGCTAAACGGAGTGGATACTAACATTGCTAGACACATTCGCATAGGAGTCTGTGCATTATTATGGGCTATATGGAATTGCAGAAATGATTTGGTTTTTAACAGGACAACACATATACATTTTTTGCAGGTACTACACAGGGCGTCGGCATTGATCCGTACGTGATCGTTACTCACTCTACGGAGACCAGGGAGCCTTTGGTTACTAGGTGTGTCCGATGAGAGATGGTAGCACAGGATATATTCAACCGGTTTGAATGGCGGTCCACTAATAGATTAGATGGTTAGACATCTAGGTCTATTTTAGCCGGTTGTGGCATATCTACTTTTATTGTAACTTTGCATCTTTGCTCCTTTGGAGCGTGTTTGGACCTACAGACTTTCTGGTTTTATTGCGTTTAATAAAATGGTTGTATGCATCATGCTGATGCAGAGGCCGGAGGTAACACTCCTTTTAAAGAAAGAGAATATAGTACAGGAGAGAGGTTGCGGTTGGGTACGCTAGGAAACTACGTACACAAATGATGGCGCAGGACCTCGTGTGAGCATGACACAGAAATGGGTTTGCTCAGCCCAAATCTGGCCTACATAAATACGGCATGATGGCGATGAGACCCTTCGCTCACTAGTAGAAAACAGGGCTTTGGTTCAGGCCTGGCCAGCCCATTAGTCCCGGTTCAGTCACGAACCGGGACTCATGGGGGCATACGTCCCGGTTCGTGCGCCCAGGGGGGCGGCCGGGCCTCGTGGGGCATTGGTCCCGGTTCGTCTGGACCCATTAGTCCCGGTTCTAGACACGAACCGGGACCAATGCGCCTCGCTCATGGCCCACAACCATTGGTCCCGATTCGTAGCTGGAGCCGGGACTGAAGGATGGCCTTTAGTCTCGGTTCCAGAAACGAACCGGGACCAATGAATTGGCTATATATACCCCTCGCCCGCGAGACACTGCTCTGTTTTTTCCTGGCCGGCGAGGAGAGGGCTTTGTGGTGCTCTAGCTCACCTCTTATGCACATGAGGTGTTCGATGAAATGCCTGAGCCACAATACTTAAGCTTTCTCCTCTCCAAACTCGACCTCCAAGCTCCATTTTCCTCAAGATTTGTCCAGATTTAGCGGTCCGTCACGTCCCATCCCTGTCTTCACCGCCGTCGATCGTCCATGCCGATCTCGTCGCCGGCACCACCGTGGTGAGCCTCTTGTTCTTATCTTCTTTATAAAAGAATTTCTTTTACTTGTATGATTAGATAGATAATTGTCTAATTTTCTTACTTGTATTATTGCTTGTTATTATATAGTGTGATGGTTTTGGTATCCGCCCCCGTCGGCCCTCGTCCTGTCTATGATTCGGATGTGGTATATATTCTCTTTTATAACTACTTGTTTCATTTAGTGTTTATGGTAATTATGCCGACACCAACTTGACATAGATGTCTTTATCTAGGAGGTATGTGAACCGGATATTACATACGACCCTCTTGTCGAGAGGTTAAATTTTGTTGAAGAAGAAAACAAGTATTTAAAAGAAAAATGAAAAAGAGTTGAAGAAGAGAAGATGATATTGGAGTTGCATGTTGCGGATGTCGTAGATGGTCACAAGATCAAGATGGATGCAATGCGCTTGAAGATTAGAAAGATTAGAAAATATGCCATTCGTAGCGAGGCTTGGTATCATTATGCCGTTGGATCAATTGTTACCTTGGTTGCGATTATGATCGTATTTGTTGTTGCGTTGAAATGTTTTACATAGTTTCAATGTATGGTTTAATTAGATGCCCTAGAGAGCTAATGTTGTTCAATGAGAACTATGTATGTACTTTGGTTTTAATGTGATGATGAACTTCTATTAATTTGGTCACTTATCTATTCATGATGTTCTGTAATGGTTTTTGACACACTTAATGCACGTAGATGAACCGGCAATGGATGTACGGTGACACACACACCTCCGAGTACATTGAGGGCGTGCATGATTTTCTCGAAGTGGCTGCGGCAAACAAGCAGAATGGTTTTATGTGTTGTCCATGCTCTATATGTGGGAATACGAAGTCTTACTCTGACCGCAAAACCATTCACACCCACCTACTTTATAAGGGATTCATGCCACACTATAATGTTTGGACCAAGCACGGAGAAATGGGGTTACGATGGAAGACGGCAAAGAAGAAGAGTACGATGATAGCTATGTGCCCCCTGAATACGGTGATGCTGCAACGGGGGAAGCTGAAGATCAAGAGGAACCGGACGATGTGCCCGATGATGATATCCGTCGGGTCATTGTTGATGCAAGGAGACAGTGTGAAAGTGAAAAGGAGAAGCTGAAGTTCGATCGGATGTTAGAGGATCACAAAAAAGGGTTGTACCCCAATTGCGAAGATGGCAATACAAAGCTCGATACCGTATTGGAATTGCTGCAGTGGAAGGCAAAGTATGGTATACTTGACAAGGGTTTTGAGGATGTACTGAAAATATTTAAGAAGAGGCTTCCAAAGGAGGTACAGAAGAAGGTCGTATGCCCGACAGTACGTACGCAACAAAGAAGGTCGTATGCCCTCTAGGATTGGAGGTGTAGAAGATACATGCATGCCCTAATGACTGCATCCTCTACCGCGGTGCGTACGAGGATTTGAACGCATGCCCGGTATGCGGTGCATTGCGGTATAAGATCAGACGAGATGACCCTCGTGATGTTGACGGCGAGCCCCCCAGGAAGAGGGTTCCTGCCAAAGTGAAGTGGTATGCTCTTATAATACCACGGTTGAAACGTCTGTTCAGGAACAAAGAGCATGCCAAGTTGATGCGATGGCACAATGAAGACTGTAAGAAAGACGGGAATTTGAGACACACCACTGATGGGTCGCAGTGGAGAAAAATAAACAGAAAGTACCGGGCTGAGTTTGGAGATGACCCAAGGAACGTATGGTTTGGTTTAAGCATGGATGGCATTAATCCTTTCGGGGAGAAGAGGAGCAATCACAGCACCTGGCCCGTGACTCTATGTATGTATAACCTTCCTCCTTGGGTGTGCATGAAGCGGAAGTTCATTATGATGCCAGTTCTCATCGAAGGCCCTAAGCAACCCGGTAACGACGTTGATGTGTACCTAAGGCCATTAGTTGAAGAACTTTTACAGCTGTGGAATGGAAATGGTGTACGTGTGTGGGATGAGCACAAACAGGAGGAATTTGACATGCATGCGTTGCTCTTCGTAACCATCAATGATTGGCCTGCTCTCAGTAACCTTTCAGGACAGACAAACAAGGGATACCACGCATGCACGCACTGTTTAGCTGACACCGAAAGTATATACCTGGACAAATGCAGGAAGAATGTGTACCTGGGGCATCGTCCATTTCTTCCGACCAACCATCAATGTCGTAAGAAAGGCAAGCATTTCAAAGGCAAGGCAGATCATCGGAAGAAGCCCGCCATGCGTACCGGTGATCACGTACTTGCTATGGTCAATGATTTACACTTAATATTTGGAAAGGGTCCCGGCGGACTATCTGTTCCGAATGACGACGAGGGACGCGCACCCATGTGGAAGAAGAAATCTATATTTTTGGACCTACCCTACTGGAAACACCTAGATGTCCGCTCTTCAATCGACGTGATGCACGTGATGAAGAACCTTTGCGTGAACCTTCTAGGCTTCTTGGGCATGTATGGGAAGACAAAAGATACACCGGAGGCAAGGGAGGACCTGCAACGTTTGCACGAAAAAGACGGCATGCCTCCAAAGCAGTATGAAGGTCCTGCCAGCTACGCTCTTACCAAAGAAGAGAAGGAAATCTTCTTTGAATGCCTGCTCAGTATGAAGGTCCCGTCTGGCTTCTCGTCGAATATAAAGGGAATAATAAATATGGCCGAGAAAAAGTTTCAGAACCTAAAGTCTCATGACTGCCACGTGATTATGACGCAACTGCTTCCGGTTGCATTGAGGGAGCTTCTACCGGAAAACGTTCGATTTGCCATTGTTAAGCTATGTGCATTCCTCAATGCAATCTCTCAGAAGGTGATCGATCCAGAAATCCTACCAAGGCTAAGGAGTGATGTGGCGCAATGTCTTGTCAGTTTTGAGCTGGTGTTCCCACCATCCTTCTTCAATATCATGACTCACGTCCTAGTTCATCTAGTCGACGAGATTTTCATTCTGGCCCCCGTATTTCTACACAATATGTTCCCCTTTGAGAGGTTCATGGGAGTTCTAAAGAAATATGTCCGTAACCGCGCTAGTCCAGAAGGAAGCATTTCCATGGGCCATCAAACAGAGGATGTCATTGGGTTTTGTGTCGACGTCATTCCTGGCCTTAAAAAGATTGGTCTACCTGAATCGCGGTATGAGGGGAGACTGACTGGAAAAGGCACGATTGGAAGGGCCTCAATAATATGCAGGGACGAACATTCTTGGTCTCAAGCACACTACACAGTTCTACAGAACTCTATCTTGGTGGCCTCGTATGTCGATGAACACAAGAACAGTCTGCGCTCCAAACACCCGGAGGAGTGTGACGACTGGACTACACATGAACACATTAGGACTTTCGGCGATTGGTTGGAAACACGTGTCAGAGGTGACAACACTGTTTCTGATGAGCTGTTCTCGTTGTCCAGGGGACCATCTTCAACTGTATTGACTTACAAAGGATACGAGATAAATGGGAATACATTTTACACGATCGCCCAAGATCAAAAGAGCACCAACCAAAACAGCGGTGTCCGCTTTGATGCAGCAACCAAGAGGGGAAAGGACACATATTATGGTTACATAGTGGACATATGGGAACTTGACTACGGACATGATTTTAAGGTCCCTTTGTTTAAGTGCAAATGGGTCAATCTGTCAGGAGGCGAGGTACAGGTAGACCCACAGTACGGAATGACAACAGTGGATCTGAACAATCGTGGGTACATAGACGAACCATTCGTCCTAGCCAATGATGTGGCGCAAGTTTTCTATGTGAAGGACATGTCTACCAAACCGAGAAAAAGAAAAGATATGGAAGCGAATACATCATGCAATGAGCCAAAGAGCCACATAGTTCTTTCAGGAAAAGAGACATCGTGGGATTAGAGGGCAAGACAGACATGTCTGGAGATTATGAAAAGTTTCATGAAATTCCTCCCTTCAAAGTCAAGGCTGATCCAAGCACCATGTTAAGCGATGAAGAATATCCATGGTTACGGAACAATAAGCAAAGGACACAAGCGAAGAAAAAGTGAAGACTGATGAAGTCAATAAGTTTAGAAAAATGAAATGCCTTTGTAACACACGAGTTTTCGTCCGAAACCTACTTCGAAAGAGATGGTCCAGTTTGTACACGAAGTGCATCCAGTTTTTGCTGTAATACTCTCAACTTTTACACACATGTTATGTGGGTCAAATTATGATACCATGCCAAGTTTCAACCTATTCTGAGTTCATTTGTAGTGCTTTCCAATTTCAGGGTCATTTAGCTCAAAATAAATCATTAAATGCATGAAAAATAGCAAATTAAGTCAGAAAGGGTTGAAATTTTAGTATGTGGCTTTGAATGGTGCATATTGAATGCACAAAAAGTATGGAGTTCAAATAAGTTCAAAAAATGAAATCCCTTTGTAACAGATGAGTTTTCGTCCGAAACCGTGATACTTTGAAAGAGATTGTCCATTTTGTGCACGAAATGCATCCAATTTTTGTCGTAACCCTCTCAACTTTTTAGCACATGCTATGTGGGTGAAAGGATGATACCATGCCAAGTTTCAACCTTTTCTGAGTTCATTTGAAGTGCTTTTTAATTTCTTTCAAAACATCGTGGGAGTGGAGTTCAAAAAAGAATCAACTAAAAAGCTTTTATAAACCTCTAGTATTTCTGAAACTATAATTATATAAAAATTATGGAACTAAAATTATCAAAGTATTTTTTGTTCAAAACATTAATAGCAAAAGGAATATAACGATAAAACACACTGGAAATAAATAAAGCAAAAAACAAAACAAAAATATTGGAAATTATGCAACTAAAATTATCAAAGTATTGTTTGTTCAAAAAATTAATAGCGAAAAGAATATAATGATAAAACACACTAAGCCACCATAAAGTATTTTTTGTTAAGAACTTTTAATATGCAAAAAAATAACATAAAAATATTCCCACCTACTAAGCCACCATGGCCTGCATACGACTAGTAACCCAATATACTTGTGCCAGGACGCAGGCCCACGGGGAAAGTAGGCCCAACAGGCAAAGACAATTAGGCATGCACTGCCTACGGTAGAGAGGAGCTCGAGACAGTCAGTTCAGCCACGCTTATAAACCAGTACGAGCGCACCTCGCTCGACGAGGTGGGACTAAACTCCCACCGCACCAGGAACAGGGCTTTGGTCCCGGTTGGTGGCACCAACCGGGACCAATACCAACCTTTAGTCCCGGTTGGTGCCACCAACCGGGACCAAAGGTATGCTTCCCGCCCTTTGGGCTGACGAAAAGGGACCATTGGTCCTGGTTGGTGGCACCAACCGGGACCAATACCCACCTTTAGTCCCGGTTGGTGCCACCAACCGGGACCAAAGGTCTCTGCTTCCCGCCCTTTGGGCTGACGAAAAGAGACCTTTGGTCCCGGTTGGTTCCACCAACCGGGACTAAAGGTGGCATTGGTCCCGGTTGGTGTCACCAGCCGGGACCAATGCTGTGTGTATATAAGCGACAGTTCAGATTTTTTCAGATTTCATCTAGCACTTGCCCCCGACGATGCCAAGCACATCGACGCCGCCAGGCTGCCTGAGCTCGCCGTCCTCATCGCCTCCCCATCGCCAGCCCCGTCCTCCTCGTCGGCCCCATCGCCTCCCCGAGCCGTCGGCCCCGTCGCCGCCGTCCTCGTCGCCTCCCTGTCGCTGCCGTCCTCGTCCACGTCGCCGTCTTTCCCGTCGCTGCCGTTCCCGTCGCCGTCGTCCCCGTCTTCCTCGTCGCCGCCGTTCCCATCGACGCCTCCCCGTCGCCGTCGTCCCCGTCTTCCCCGTTGCTGCCGTCCCCGTCTTCCTCGTCACCGGCCTGGAGCCTGCCGTCCTCGTCGCCGGCCTCGACCTCGTCGCTCCCTTGCCCCCCCGAGCCCGTCATCCTCGTCGCCGGCCTCGTCACCGATCAAGCCATCGCCGCACCCCCCCCCCACACAGTGAGCCCCCCTTCCAATGTCCCCTGCACCCCGTCGCCACTGCTCCATGGTCTCCGGCCGGCAGCACCGTGCGTGCTCTGTTTTTTTCATGTATATGTGTATTTTTTTGCGGGCATGTATATGTGTATATGTTTTTTTCATGTATATATATATGTTCATGTATATGTGTGTATATGTTCATGTTGGCGAAGCAAGTCTTTTTTTGAAGTTGTTTTTTTTGTTAAATGAAAATGTTGGCATCGGCTCTATCTATCAACAAGGCCACGGAAGCACCCCGGCCCCCTATCATCACGTTGGCATCGGCTCCCCGAGAGATTTCCAACGGATCTAGAACGCATGTCATTGTTGATATACCCCCTCCCTGATAACTTCGACATGAGGGGGGGGGTGATATACCCCCTCTCCGTATGTCATTGTCGATATCCGGTATTCGAATCCGCATCCGTTCCGCTTCCGAATCCGAAAATAAATATGGAATATGATACGGTATAGAGATTATCCGTCCGAATCCGATCCGGTTTCACCCCTAGTCACGTTTTCCATCATACATCGGTTGCACGTGTGTCTGGCTCCGGGCGCCATCTTATATAGGTTTATTGTCATGCCAAAAACTGGTGTCAACACATGCCCCCATGTTTTTCGGCAAAACTTGTATGTTTGGCACACTAATATATCCATGCTATATCATGTGTGTATATTAAGTGTCATGTTGTAATTAATAGTTTGCAGAAACTATGGACGATCGTCAAAGAAAACTTAGAAGAAGAAGAGATGTTGGGCGAAATCATCCGCGAAGGACCGTTGTTGGTGGGCGACATTGTCCGTGAAGGAGGTAATGTCTTTGAGTTTATGAACGACACCGATGGTCTGCAAGAAGAGGGTGAAGCAGGCTCCGGTGATCGGACAGAGGTGGAAGGACATGCTTATGATGGCTCCTGTGAGCGAACGGAGGAAGGAGACCGTGATGACGGCTCCGGTGAGCGAACGGAGGAAGGAGTTGTTGGAAAGTCCGGCGAGGTATATATAATAATTAAGCCTGTGCTGACTAGCTAATTGATGCATTAATTGTTTTGGTATGTGTACACATATTAACTCTCTTCTTTCTTCTTTTCTAGCCCTCCGTATCCGTATCGAGCCAAACTTCGGTAACGAGACGAGGCCCAAAGAAAAATTTGCGCCTGGATGAAAGGTTCACGATCACCAGCATCAGTAGAGATGGCCAACCGATTGAACCCAGCCGGACCAAGGATGCATTTTCTGCTCAGTGCGGGGTTCTTGTTAGGGACATGATCCCGATCACCATCCACCAATGGAATAAGCCGAAGGCCGGAGACCCTGAAGTGTCTTTTGTCACCGATAGACAGAAAGATGATCTTTGGACCGCGCTGAAGGCAAATTTCACCCTACGGGAAGAGGAGCATCCGGAAAAGCTAGTTATAGAGCAAAAGGTCAAGACTCATGCTCTTAAGAAGATGGCAGAGCTATTCAGAAGGTGGAAGAATGAGTTAAAAACAAAGTTTGTCGACAAAAAGACGAGTCCAATATTCGAGGGCCGATTTGAGAAGATAAGAGAACAGTGGCCCGCATTTGTGGCCCACAAGACATCGGAGAAGAGTAAGAAGATGTCAGCGATAAACAAACTAAATGCTGCAAAGAAGAAGCATCACCATCGCACGGGGTCAGGTGGCTACCACAAAGCCCAACCGTTGTGGGACAAGGCTGAAAAGGACCTTCTTGACAAAGGGATCGTACCTGCAACATTGAACTGGCCAGAGCGTGGAAGGAATTGGTTCTTCGGGGTTGGGGGAACCTTGGACCCTGAAACAGGGAAGTGCTGTTCAACGAACGAACAACTGACAGTATCGATCACCAAGCTTCAGGAGTTAATCGCCGAAATGGAGAAAGGGACGTTCGTTCCCGACAGAGAGAACGACGAGCTCACAATGGCCCTCGGGAATCCTGAGCACCCAGGACGAACACGAGGCACGGCAGGCTCCGTTCCGTGGAAGCATGGGTTTCTCGATGCAGGCGGTTACAAAAGTAGGGAGAGGAAGAGGAAACAGGAGCAAAGAGAAATACAGAACCTGAATGCAAGAGTAGAAGCGCTAGAGGAGAGGCATCGAGCTGACAAAGCTACCCTAGAAGCTACCCCGCCATCTCAGCGGAGAAGCAACGTGGCTTCCATCGAGCTCATTGCGCAGCTTGATTTGACGGCTCCCAGGTACCCCGTGGATGAAATCACAGAGTCTCAAGATTGCCACCTTAAGAAGCAATTGATGATGAACCTCAAACCCACGGTGGTTATCGGCCATGTTGCACCTCCTCGACCCAACGGAACTTTTCACGGTCGTCCGACTCCAGAAGGCTATGTTGTTGTGATGGTCAAAGAAATATTGGAGGGATATGAGGAGCTCGAACTTGACTACCCTACCGGCGGAGGGGAAACTCTCCTGGAGAATGCTCTGAGGACTTCATGTCTATGGCCGAAGGAATTCATCAAGCTTCCGAACTGGACGGCGCCTCCGCCTCCTCCTCTTCCGGCGAGTAAGGGCCCGCCTTCTCCTCCGCCTCCTCCTCCGGCGAGTAAGGGCCCGCCTCCTCCTCCGCCTCCTCCTCCGGCGAGTGATCAGGGCACGCCTCCTTCTCCGACTCCTCCTCCGGCGAGTGATTAGTGCACGCCTCCTCCTCCGCCTCCTTCTCCGCCTGTGTCGGTGCATGCGAGCAGCCCGTCTCCTCCTCCGCCTCGTCAGCAAGAGCAGATGAGAGCCGCCGCTGCCACTCCGGCTTCTCCGGCGCCTCTTAAGCAACAAAGGAAAATAGCAGCCGTCGCTTCGCCGTCAGTACTACAACCAGTGGCGGGAGGTGATACCAATACGGTCCATCATCTCTCAAGCCTCTTGAGCCGTTACCATACGAGAGGAGCGATGAGGAAAACGCGAAGATCTCTAAAGGCGAAGTGGATGCCCATTTTAAAAAGAAAAATCCACCTCCGGAGGAGAAGATAGATGAGGTGAAATTGAAGCGCACTTTGGATGCCCTCAGGCGACCAGCACCGGCTCCGCTGGATGACTACCATGTCCGCGCTCTTAAAAAGAAAGTGCAAGAAGCGCGCCGGTCCGGAACCACTGCAACTGACAAAAGGAGAGAACAACAAATTGCAATAGGGGAAAAAATCCCCAGCTCGGCGAACAGGCGAAACAATCGTGCCCCCCGCTGCAGGTGTCTAGCGATATCGTCGTCGCAAATCTGCCGGCCGGGATGGTGCCCGGTACCAATGCTGCTGATACCTGCCCGACGATATACATTTTGATGCACTGGAGGTGGACGAACACAAATTCCGGCACGGGTATCCTCTCGTCAGACCTAATCAACAGCTACCAACGATGATGCAAAAATTCCATCAGTGGTACATGGACACCTGCAAGAACTCTGGGTTGGATAATGTGATGATTATGGTTAAAGACAAGCACGACCTCGTTGGAATTGACATGTTGTGTGTTCCATTTGAGGAGTTATTCCAGCTTTTCAATCAAAAGGTCATCGATAAAGTAATCGTCACTTGCTACTGTCTGTAAGTACTACTTCTTTAATTAAGTCTCTATATATAGCTCAGCTCTTTCATTGCATGTACATATAATTCACTATATCATGCAGATTGAAGATCGTCGAATGCAAGCAAACAGAAATCTATAATATTGGGTTCATTAACCTAAATCTCTTTGATGAATGGGATATGAAAAAGAATCCCAAACAAGCCGAGTCCAGCTTGCTACAATCGTTGCTTCAACATCAAAACAAACAAAAAATAATCTTTCCTTACAACTTCGAGTGAGTGTTATACTGTGCATATTCGGTTTTCCTTTATTTACTCCAGGTTATAGTAATGTAATTGATGAGTTATGCATGCGTGCATAGCTTCCACTATATTCTCCTAGAGATTATGCTTGAGGAGGGACTAGTAACCGTCTTAGACTCAAGACGAAAAGATCCCAAGATGTATGCGATCATCACTGAAATGCTTAAGAAGTAAGTTCAATCGATCATTATCGCACCATTTCGGCAACTTTGTTCATTTCCTGATATCAGGTAATAATTATTTTCTATGTCTGGCAAGGTTTGGATACCGTTCACCACAAAATCTCGGGGACTGCCGAAGGAGCTGAAATTTACACACCCGAAAGTAAGTACTACTAGCTAGTTCCGCGCATCTCCCATTATATTGATTCTAGCTAGTTTCATCAATACCATTTATATAATGCTTGATTATCAGTTTGATTGACCTCTATTTCTCGTAAAGTGGTTGTGGCAGGAACCAGGGACTAATCTTTGTGGATACTACGTATGCGAGTGCATCTACAACACGACGATCTCTAAGCAGGGCGACTACTCTAAAAAAGATTTTGATGTGCGTAAGCAATAATATTCACAATTTTATTTTATTACCATCATTTGTGTTGAGTTTCATTCATATATATGTATTGACCCCCTTCTTCGAATTAGCTTTGGGAGTTGCAGGAACAACTCCTACCACAAGATCGCATAATAGTTATTCAAGAGGAATTGGCGGGATTCTTTCTTGAACACATCATCAGGAAAGAGGGAGAATACCATATGGAACTTGATTTCAGATGTTAGGGTATTGTAAGAGATCTTATATAGTATATACGTAGCCAGTAGCGTCGGGTAGATATACGAAAACTTGTTGTTCGAACAATCTCACTTCTCTGTGTATATGTTCATGACGATCTTCTGTACTTAATGGTTTAATTCCTTCATTTGCTTACTAGCTAGCATGTCGAGTCCTCTCTATACGTATAGTACGTAGCGTCGACCAAGCACGGAGATAAGAGAGGACACCTCTCTCTATTAGCTACCTAACACAATATATTAAACCCCAAAATTAATCCTACAAAATCCCTATCCCCCTCTCAAAAAAACCCAGCCCCGGAACTGCTGACGCGTGGATGCATTTTGGTCCCGGTTGGTGCTACCAACCGGGACAAAAGGCCCTCCTGCCCGGGCAAGCCGTAAAGGCCACATGGAGGCCCATCTGTCTCGGTTCGTGAGCAAACCGCGACTAAAGGTTTTGGGCATTAGTAACGACCCTTTAGTCCCGGTTCCGGAACCGGGACAAATGGTCCTCTAGAACCGGGACAAATGGGCTTTTTTCTACCAGTGGCTCCTGCCTTGGCCCAGGAACGCGCCTTTTGTTGGATCTCATGTAGGAGCTGGCTCGTAGAGGACGAGGCGCCGTCGAAGACGTAAGAGTTGTGGTGCTTCTAAATAGACCAAGCGATCAACATGATGAGAGAGGAAATGTCCTTCCCGTATGCCGTGGGCGCAGTCGTGGTGGTGGCGTGCCACCAGTCCAGGAACTGGTCATGTGGCGAGGGGGCGCGCGCCTGCGGGTATCACCAGCGGAAGCAGTCGTGCCAAATCTGCCTCGAGAAAGGGCAATCAACCAGTAGATGCTGCATAGACTCGTCAGTCTGGTCGCAGAGGAGACAGAGTGCGTGGTATGGTAGACCGTGCCTGGCGAGGCGAGCCGCAGTCCAGCACCTGTCTTGTAGCCAGGTGCGCCATGTAAGCTCCCAGTGCGGTGCGCGAATGGACCCTGCGCAGAGGGCACTGTAGCAGGATTTCGCAGAGTAGGACCCATTCTCCGTCCAGCGCGAGTGAAGGCGATCAAGCGTGTCCGTAAGGCCGATGTGCTGGAGACGTCGCCAAAGCTCGATGTACTCAGCCATGGCAGTAGGAGTTAAGGCCCCCTGGATGTCCTGGATCCAGGCACGCTGGTCGAGCCCCTGGGCCACAGAACAATCCTTGCGACGCCGGCGGGGGACCATGGAGGTGATGGTGGGCACGAGGTCGGAGATGGATTGGCCGTCCAGCCAATGATCAGTCAAAAAATGGCACAAACGGCCGTTCCCAATAGCCCAAGAGGTGGATGCCCGGAAGATGGCGCGAGCGTCTGGGTCATCCGGCAGCTGGAGGTGTGACCAAGGGCGGGAGGGGTCCGTGCACTGGAGCCAAAGCCATCCCGTGCGCAGCGCAATGCCGAAGCGACGCATGTCAAGGATGCCGAGCCCGCCCAGCTCGAGCGGGCGACACACGCGCAGCCTGTTGACCAAACAGTGGCCGCCATTGGCGTCCTGAGGGCCGTGCCAGAGTAATTCTCGGATGATGCGGTTGACGCGCTTGAGGATGGGTTGGCAGATTACCATGGCCATGAGTAGATGGACCGGCATCGCGGAAAGCACATGCCTGACGAGGGCTAGCCGCTCACCCCTAGAGAGCATGGAGGCACGCCAGGTGGAGAGTTTCTTCACCATGCGATCCACAAGGGCTGCAAGGCAGAAGCCGGCACCTTCCGCACCGAAAGCGGGAGCCCGAGGTATGGGATGGGGAACTGCGACATGGGGCAGGCAGGGCACTCGATGATGCCGGTGATGGCCGCAACCTCGTTTTTGGAGCAGTGGATGGGTGTGGTTGAGAATTTGGCGAAGTTGGTGTGGAGACCGGACGCGTGGCCAAAGACATGGAGCATCGACCTCACCGCCGTCAATTTAGCCGTGCTTGGATGACAGAAGATGGCGACGTCGACTGCGTATAGAGAGACGCTGGGCGCGGTGTGGTGTGGGGTGAGCCGCCGGAGGATGCCCTTAGCAGTAGCGTGTTGCATGAGCGAGTTAAGGGCGTCTATAACCATGGTGAAGAGCATAAGGGACACCGGATCACCCTGGTGAAGCCCCTTGGCATGGGTGATAGGGGGCCCGGATTGTCGTTGAGAGGTGGGCTCAGCTAGTGGCTGGCCTACATGGCAGAGACCCAAAGGCAGGTAACGTTATGGCACTAAAGCAGCCTCCGTCCTCCAGGGTGGCAGCGTCGGCATGCTTCAGAAGGAGGGTGAGAAACGCCTTGTTCAGGCACTGGAAGCCCCTCCCATTGAGGTGGTAAAGGTTGGTGAAGGCGTCCATCACATCACCCTTCACCACATCCCAACATGAGCGAAGGAATTCAGCTTAGAAGCCGTCGGGGCCCGGTGACTTGCCGGTGGGGAGTTGCTTGACTGCGCTCCACACCTCCTCCTCGGAGAAAGGTTGCTCGAGGGAGGAGAGGTCGAAGGATCGGGGGTCGTTCGTGTCCAAGTCCAGCTAGAAATCGCGCTCGTCCACGGAGCCAATGATCGCAGAAAAGTGCTGGAAAGCGGCCTCAGCCATAGCCTCGTCAGAAGAGACAGTGGCGTCGCCATGCCACAAGGATAGGATGCGGGTGCGCTGCTTGCGGTGGGAGGCTTGAATGCGCAGGAAAGCAGAGGAGGCCTCCCCGTCCTGGAGCCAGGCTAATCGGACTCGCTGTCTGAGGATGGTGCGCTCAAGCGAAGCAAGACCAAGGTAGGCCTTCTTGAGGCGACGACGCAGCCAAAACTCAGTGTCAAAGAGGGGCCTAGAGTCCTGGGCCGCGTCAAGGCAGGCGATGAGCTCACGTGCGATGAGAAGCTGTAGGGAGATGTTGCCGATGGATTTGGCACTCCATCACTGGAGACGGCGAGTGGTGAAGCATGGGCGCTCTAAGATGCGACGAAATGGGTCAGGATCCGGTCCACAGCGGCCCAAGCATCAGAGACCACCTGATAGAAGCGGGGCATCTTCGTCCAGAATCGCTCAAAGTGGAATCGGTGCGCACCTGGAGAGTGCGTGGTGCAGTCCACCATGAGAGGACAGTGGTCCGAGGCCGTGGAGGAGAGGCAGTGGAGGAGGCAGCTAGGGTGGGCGGATTCCCACGAGGAGGTACATAACACCCTGTCGGTGCGGACCAAGGTAGGGTTCTCCTGCTCGTCGGACCAAGTATAGCGCCTGTCGTGCATGTACATGTCGCGCAGCTCAAGATCAGCCATGAGGTGGCAGAAGCGTCGAATGAGGCGCAAGTTGAGCCGGGAGTTGTTCTTGTCCGCTGTGGCCGCGATCATGTTGAAGTCGCCGCCAATGATCCATGTGACAGCGCAAAGGGGGCGGACATCCTGAAGGTCCTGCATGAATATCAACTTTTCCGCATCGGCCTGAGCTCAGTGGACTCCAGTAAGCCAGCAGGCCCTATCACCGGAGAGCGAGGAGACCGCGACAGTGATGTGGTGCGCGCCAACGATCGGGCTGGAAACCAGCAGCTCAGCGGAACACCACGCGAGCAAGATCCCACCGTGGGAAGGAAGAAGAAAGCGTCGAAGGATGGGCCAAGGGCCTTTGCGACCAAGGGCAAAGTGGTGAGCTCGAGCTTGGTCTCTTGCAGGCATACAACAGCTGATAGATCCGGGGAGATAATGCACCGGAGTTGAGGCCGCGAACATTTCAGAATAAATTTTGAGGTTGTGATCCATAGACAATGGTATGATCCGGGGAGAGCGAGGACGACTAAGACGGCTAGGTGATCGACTGGCTACCAATTGGCACCTCCCAACCATAGTACTCGGCGAAGGCCCGGACCACATCTGGTGCAAGCGGCTGCTGGAAGAGTTTGGCGTATTTGTCGAGTGCCAGGGCATCCACGGGGCTCGTCGTCCTTCAAAAGGCCAAGGCACAGCAGGAGCACGCGTTTCGCCTTCATCTCCGAGTCCAAGCCACGGTCGCACTTGGCAATGCGGTCGCTCCTGCGTGGGGTGAAGTTGGTGGGAACCTCGCGCCGACGTCAGCGCGTCGGCGGCTGCAGCAGGGGGGCCACTCCCCGTTGGACATATTGAACAAAGTTCAGCAAAGTGTCGTGCGCAGTAGCCGGAATGTCCAAGGCGCTGCACGGGACGTGGTCATGGCGTTGCATGATCTGCATGGGCAGAGTGGCCACCAACTCGCTACTTGTCGACGAATGGCTGGGCGCAGCGGTGTGGGTGGCGGGGTCCTCCACGGCAGCAGGGGCAGGGGAACCCGAGGAGGGGGTAGTGGCGGGACCGGGGAAGTGGGCTAGACGGGCGCAGCGATGGGCCCCAGTGGCGATGCGGGTGGGGACGACGTCGTGGGGTCCTCAGCGCGCATGCCTTTTGGATCAGCCGCAGCAGGTGCGATGCAGCCTTGTGTGCGGGCCTGAGGGGCAGGGCCCGCTGGCTGCAAAACCGCAGGTGACAGGGGGGGGGGGGGGGCTCCGCAGAATCTGGCGCAGCGGATTGGCCAGGGGCGATTTTCCCGTTGCCCACGCCCAGGACGAGGGGCAGAAGGGGAGGATCCGAGGCAGGGGAATCTTTGTCGCCATGCATGAGGGAAGCTTCCGGAGTGGCCACCAGATCGCTGGTCGTGGGGGGCAGCCCGGTCGTGATCCACGACGGGCCCACAAGAGGGGAAACTTCAAAATACGCTACAGGAGTATTGTCCAAAAGCAGCCCAGCGCCAGCAGAGGCCAGGGGCGGGAAGGACAGGCGACAAGATATGGGGGTCCAGTTTGACCGAACAACGCGGAAGGATGGGGCCCAAGCACACCATCCCAGATACGAGCCGCCGGCGGCAGGTGGCGGCGGCGCGAGCGACGCGCGCCCGCATCAGCTGAGCGGCGCGGCATGGAAGCATCCTCTCGGCGTGGAGGGAAGTCGTGTCGGCGCGGGTACAGGGGCGGGACCGGCGGGGACGGAGGGGTTGCATGTCATCGTCACCGGGGCTGGGCGCGACAGGCAGACGGTAATCCTCGGAGCAGGAGACGTGGATGGAGATCGGGAAGCGCAGGAGGGGATGGCCGAGCGAGTGACCATGTTGGGGTTGGCGTCCTCCAGGGCCGCGTCCAGCACCGGGAGCAGCAGCTCAGAGGAGCGGGGGATGACGTCGGGGTTGAGGGTCCAGGCGGAGAGGCGAAAGGTGGACATGTTCGACATGTCCTCCGTCTCCGGCGCGAGCTCGACGATGTCGCGGAACGAGGATAGCAGCATTGCGGCCGAGGCGCGGTGCCAAGCATGGTCAGGGATACCAGTCATCTCGATGCGGACGTGGAAGCGCGCGGTGACCGGCTCGCCTCTGGCAAGCCTGGTCCAGGGATCGAGACTCAGTCTGAATCAGCGGCACCTTACGTTCCCGACGGTGACGCGCACGCGGTCGTCCGTGTCACGGAAACGAAGAAGGAACTCGCCATCACGGCGCAGGTGCACAAACAGGGCGCCATCCTCGAGGTGGAATGTGTCGCGGAGGAGACCAAGGACCTCCGAGCTGGGGATGTCGGAGCTCGCACCAGCCACAGACGCCACAAGCGCGCGCTTCTCGAGGGCCCGCTCGGCGTCCACTACTGTCGGAGAACGCGACAGGTAGCAGACGGCAGCGGCCGGCCGGAGGGAGGGGTGCCCAGACATCAAGGAGGCCTAGGATGCAGAGGACGCTGGAGGGGAGAGTGTCGGTGTGGGCTGTTCCTCAGAGGCAGAGAAGATAGGCATGTCCGATGAGGAGCCGGGCGACGCGGAGCTGGGCGGAGCAGAGCCGGACTGAGCGGCGGAGCCAGACCCGGAGGACGCAGGTCTGGAGCCACTACCCGCGGTCGCGGAAGAGCGGGCGAGCGACATCTCGGCGTGGAGGCACTTGGCAGGTCCGAGGATGAGGCAGGGGAGCGGGGGCGCATGCACTGCCGTGCGATGTGCCCGAAGAAACGACAGCGGCGACACCGCACATCCTGGCGACACTCGGAGTGCAGATGGTCAGGGGTAGGGTCGAGGAGCCGAGGGCACTCCCGGGAGGGGGATGGGGCGGAGACCGGGGATGGGGCGGAGGCCACAATTTGCAAGTGAACGTTTAGTGATCTATAAATTTAGGGGAAATTTTTGTTTTTGCCGCTCTAGATTTTGCCAATTTTCCCTATGCCATTCTAGATTTTGACATTTCACTTTTGCCACTCTTAGTTTTTAACAATTAATGCAATTGTCATTTTCATGGCAAAAACAAAAATTTCAGAGTGGCAAATTTGATAATTGTCAAAAGTTAAGAGTGGCAAAAGTGAAATAAATGTATTTTGGTTTTGCCACTAAATGGTAATAGTGATAATTGTCAGAAGCTAAGAGTGGCAAAAGTGAAATGTCAAATTCTATAGTGGCATAAGGAAAATTGGGAAAATCTAGAGTGGCAAAACCAAAATTTTCCCTAAATTTAGACCATGGCATTGTGTTCTATGCTTGGCAAATCCACCTTTGTGGGTATGTTTGGTAGCTCATTCTAAAGTGACTTACAATCTCTGCTTACTCAAGCATTGAATCAATCAAGCATTAGCTTTACTAAGAATAAATTTGCTTACTGGGCCAGTGCAGTTTGAGAAAACTTGCAACTAGAGTTAAAAATAAATTACCTACAAAGAAGAAGAGTTAAATAAGGATGAACCTGCAGAATTTATCTTTTTTTTTACATTGAAAATACTATGTATATGTTGCTGATACTCTGAGACTTTCGTTTTCATTACTTTATGAAGGTTCAAGTATTTGGGTTCTAGCTCCAGGTTGGACATGGTAGATGCTTATTGATTTGCCTATTAACCTGGTAGGATTAAAGCATTGTTTTTACTTCCCTACCAATATTAAGCTGGCAGTTCCTTATTTTCGAACATAAACTTTTTTTGTTGGTTGCTAGCTCGCTCTCCTTTTCCTTTGGGCAAAAGGAAGATCGACATGCTACTTGATTGAATTTAGAAGACTCAGATGCTCTTTAACTTTGTATTGTTTTATTCCATATGCAATTGCAGAAGTCGCCGGGAGGGCCGCATCCTCCTCTTGCGCCTCTGCTCTCCCGACGAGGCTGTCGCCTCAATCCGGTGCCCAGCTCAGATGAGGATTGCAGTACTCTCTTTTTTCTAACATGCTCAGATGATGCCATTGTAAGTTTCATAAGTGAGCTCAAGTTTGCTTAGTGGTATGCATATTAATCTCTGTCAGTGAGGATCAGTCCCAAAAATAAAAGAGTGAACATCAGTTTCAGTCAGTCACAAATAATGTGAAATCATACATGGCAAATTAACAAATGATACATCGTGTCCCAGTCCTACTGTTCATTCCAGATTACACTGTTTTGCCGACAATCAAAGCTCATATTTTACTTGAAAAATGGTTAGATATCCCTGTCAGTTCTGCCAGGTGCCCTTCTCTTCTGATAAATAGGCCATCCACTTTAAAAGTAAGATTTCCTTGGTAGCTTCAGTTCCCTCGTATCTCCAGTTCTGTACATGTATGAGTGTCTATTCCTTCCATTTACATGAGAGCAAAAGTATGTGCTGGTATATTTCAGTCCCATGTGATCGTTCATGTGTATAGCCTCTAGGATGTCTTTCGATTGAATATAAATTGTATCCGGTACGTTTTAGTCTGTGATCTATAATAAATTAATTTATCTTAATTGGCTACTTTGCCTCTGCTGATGGATGTATGAGTCACATGTGCACCTCAATTAAGGCTTTAAAAGTAATCACATTTGGTGTCTTTTTGTTTCTGCACTTAGTGCTCGTCGGCGGGGTGCAAGGTGCAACTCCGACGCCGCGGCGTGGTGGACGGATGTGCTGTGTAGGAAGGGGCCTCTCCGGTTGGATGGCGTTCAGGCGCAACCCCGATGCCCGCTGAGTAGTGCCTCGGCTACAATCTCCCTCGGTGAGCTCCATCTTCCTCCTGCTCCTCTCCTTCGGCTACTGTCTAGGACATGGCCGTGGCTATATTGATGTGGTGCTCGTGGTTGATGCTCTATGCCCTACTCATGCATCAGTTCTTGCTTGAGCCCTGTAGTTGTGGATCCATGCTATTATGGGGTTTGCAGGCTGATGTTCATGTTTCGTTGCTATCATAGGAACTCATGTGATGCTCTGGTTTACATGTGAATGCCCTGGTCCTATAGCCATGCTCCTGGATTTGCTAAATTGATTGATTAGTGGGGTTCGTGCTAAGGCGATGATGATTAACTGTGGCTGAAATAAGTGTGCCTTTGAGCAATCGAGGCACCTGTGGGTATCAAGTTGGATCCTCCCTTTTGTCTCTATAATCCTTTTTGATCATGTGATACTTATTGTTCTGTCCTTGGATGGTCATTCTTCTTGAGTGATAACCAGGGCAGCTCACTGTATAAACAAATTGATCTGGTGATAAGAGATGACGGAGGCAGGTTATATGATCGAGGAAAGACGAATCTGAGCCCACTATGCAATCCATCCTAAATAAGAACCGCGGTGAGTATGGAGCTCTCTTAGCGATTTGGGCGATCTGGGTCATTCCTGGCCATTGGATCTCGTTTGAAACTGATTCTGGCCGTCGGAAATCGACCCCGTTGTCGCGCAGGTACATTCCTTTGCCAAATTTGTTCGGGACATTGCATGCCGCTATAGAACCAGCTAGCTCGGCTGTACTGGTCTTTTTAAAAGTGGTTTATGTTGATTTTGCAAAATATCACGAGTTAAAGGCTTTTAGTCATACTTTAAATTTTATTTTAAGGCGTGTTATGTATTGTTCATGTCTTCTGCCTTTCAAGTGTGTTGGTAGCGCACCTTTAGTTATTTGGCGAGGGATTTTCATCTACCTCTTATTTTCATGTATGGGGGCAAGCACAAGCTGCTGGTGGATCAGGGTTTCTCACCGAAGGATCGAGCGCCTTGGCGCGAGGGTGCCGGTCCCAACTTTTTGGTCAAACAAATAATGCTTAGGTATAATGTGAAGTATTTGCTTCATTTGCTGGACAGAGGTACTGCTTGCTGGATCCTTAATTTTGCCATCTATTTTAGGAATGTATCCATGAACTGGGACACCTACGAACTCTTTGATACACCTTTTATCTGTTTCTTTTGGTCTTGACATGGGTACTTGTGCATCTGACATCCTCTCGTGTGCAATTTTTAATTTCTGAAATAGTACATTTAATTGAAGGTTAGAAAAGATTTAGTGCTTATATCAGTAGTCACTGCAAGCGCCTATTTATTGAAACACTTTCCGAGTTGTTTCACTTAAGAATTATGAATAGATTTAGATTTATTTTCTTCAAACTTGCACCAATCAATATTCCTAGCTCTTCGTGTTGTTTAATCAACATTTTTGTTTTGAATGCTTCGGTGAAAGTTGTAGTTTGGATGATTAATCTGGAACAACTATATCATGGAGATGTTGTTTAAGGTAAATCAAAGCTTGAGATGAAAAACATGAAAAACATGAGAGGATATAAAACTGGCATGTTGACAGTGGTTTGTTTGCAGGTTCCCTTGCTAATTTTATCTTAAGCTGCAGTTCTGGATCTTTGGGTAAGATAATTTGTCCAGTGCTTTTTGCCATACCATACCAAGCAAATTCATTAGCATTTGCAACTATGTACGAAACCTTCTTTTTATTCTCATGTTAGTGTTAGAGTAGTTGCATTTCCCTGTGTTGGGTGCCTTATTTATTTACTGAGTGCCTTTTGGGAAGAGGTGGATGCAGCAGGACATGTGCCTTTTGGATTGGTGTGGTGCATTTGGATTGGTCCACTTGGCTCGTGTCTGTTTGGTCTTTGTGTTTTTACTTCACACCTTCAGGTCTCACTGGTAGAAAAGGCCCATTTGTCCCGGTTCTAGAGGGCCATTTGTCCCGGTTCCGGAACCGGGACTAAAGGGTCGTTACTAATGCCCAAACCCTTTAGTCCCGGTTTGCCCACGAACCGGGACAGATGGGCCTCCGCGTGGCCTCTGCGGCTTGCCCAGGCAAGAGGGCCTTTTGTCCCGGTTGGTAGCACCAACCGAGATTAAAAGGCATCCACGCGTCAGCAGTTCCTGGGCTGGGTTTTTGTTTTTTTTGAGAGGGGGGGATAGGGGTTTTGTAGGATTAATTTTGGGGTTTAATATATTGTGTTAGCTAGCTAATAGAGAGAGGTGTCCTCTCTTGTCTCCGTGCTTGGTCGACGCTACGTACTATACGTATAGAGAGGACTCCACATATATGCTAGCTAGTAAGCAAATGAAGGAATTAAACCATTAAGTACAGAAGATCGTCATGAACATATACAGAGAGAAGTGAGATTGTTCGAACAACAAGTTTTCGTATATCTATCCGACGCTACTGGCTACATATATACAATATCAGATCTCTTACAATACCCTAATTAACATCTGAAATCAAGTTCCATATGGTATTCTCCCTCTTTCCTGATGACGTGTTCAAGAAAGAATCCCGCCAATTCCTCTTGAATAGCTATTATGCGATCTTGTGGTAGGAGTTGTTCCTGCAGCTCCCAAAGCTAATTCAAAGAAGGGGGTCAATACATATATATGAATGAAACTCAACACAAATGATGGTAATAAAAATAAAATTGTGAATATTATTGCTTACGCACATCAAAATCTTTTTTAGAGTAGCCGCCCTGCTTAGAGATCGTCGCGTTGTAGATGCACTCGCATACGTCGTATCCACAAAGATTAGTCCCTGGTTCCTGCCACAACCACTTTACGAGAAATAGAGGTCAATCAAACTGATAATCAAGCATTATATAAATGGTATTGATGAAACTAGCTAGAATCAATATAATGGGAGATGCGCGGAACTAGCCAGTAGTACTTACTTTCGGGTGTGTAAATTTCAGCTCCTTCGGCAGTCCCAGAGATTGTTGTTGGGGAACGTAGAATGGGAAACAAAAAAATTCCTACGCACACGCAAATCCATCCATGGTGATGAGCATCTACGAGAGGAAGAGTGAATCTACATACCCTTGTAGATCGCTAAGCGGGAAGCGTTAAGAAACACGGTTGGTGTAGTCGAACATCTTCGCGATCCAAATCGCCGAGCGTCCCACGATCTCATCACGAATCGTCCCGCGATCTCATCACGATCCGTCCCGCGATCTCATCACGATCCATCCCGTGAACACATCACGATCCGTCTCGCGAACTCATCACGATCCGTCTCGTGATCATGTCACGATCCGTCCCACGAACTCATCACGATCGTCTCGTGGCCTTGATCACGATCCTTCCGATCTAGTACCGAACGGACGACACCTCCGCGTTCAGCACACGTGCAGCTTGATGACGATCTCCACCGTCTTGATCCAGCAAGAGGGGGTGGAGAGGTGAGAGAGTTCACCGGCAGCGTGACGACGCTCCGGTGATGGTGGTGGAGCAAATTTCTGGCAGGGCTTCGCCTAAGCACTGCGGAAAACCGATATAGAGGAGCACCGGTGAAACGGGTAGCACGTGGCCGTAAGTTGTGTGCAAAAACCCTCTATTCCACTAGTATACATAGGAGGAGGGAGGAGGAGGGCTGGCGCAAGGGCTGGTCCTCTCTTTGGATTCGGCCAAGGAAAGGTGGGAGAGGAGGACTCTCCTCCTCCAATCCTAGTAGGACTAGGATTGCTCCTTTTTGGCCTTTTCCACCTTTTTCCTTTAGGAAACTTCCTCCCTGCGCCATGGGCCTTATGTGGCTGTCTCACCAGCCCACTAAGGGCTGGTTATTACTTTCCCACAGCCCATGGACCCATTAGGGTCGAAATACCCCTCCCAGAGGCCTCCCGGTACACTACCGGCACTCCCGGTACCCTATCGATGAGCCCGAAACTTTTCGGGCGGCCAAACTGGGATTTCCTATATATGAATCTTTACCTCCGGACCATTCTGGAGCTCCTCGTGACGTCCGGGATCTCATCCGGGACTCCGAACAACCTTCGGTCACCACCATACATAACATTACACTACCGAAACGTCACCAAACCTTAAGTGTGCAGACCCTGCGGGTTCGAGAACTATGTAGACAGGACCGAGACACCTCTACGGTCAATAACCAATGGAGGGACCTGGACGTCCACATTGGTTCCTAAATATTCTACGAATATCTTTATCGGTCGAACCTCTATGTCAAGGATTCAGTTAATCCCGTATAACGTTCCCTTTGTTCTTCGGTATGTTACTTGCCCGAGATTCGATCGTCGGTATCTCCATACCTAGTTCAACCTTGTTACCGGCAAGTCTCTTTACTCGTTCCGTAATACAAGATCCCGTGACTAACACTTTGTCACATTGCTTGCAAGGCTTGTTTGTGATCTTGCATTACCGAGTGGGCCCTGAGATACCTCTCCGTCACACGAAGTAACAAATCCCAGTCTCGATCCATGCCAACCCAACAGACACCCTCGGAGATACCTGTAGTGCACCTTTATAGTCACCCAGTTACGTTGCGACATTTGATACACACAAAGCATTCCTCCGGTGTCAGTGAGTTGCATGATCTCATGGTCATAGGAACATATACTTGACATGCGGAAAACAGCAGCAATAAACTGACACGATCATATGCTACATTTGTAATTTGGGTCTTGTCCATCACATCATTCTCCTAATGATGTGATACCGTTATCAAATGACATCTCATGTCCATGGCTAGGAAACCTTAACCATCTTTTGATCAACGAGCTAGTTCACTAGAGGCATAATAGGGACATAGTGTTTTGTCTATGTATCCACACATGTATCCATGTTTCCAATTAATACAATTCTAGCATGGATAATAAACGATTATCATGAACAAGGAAATATGATAATAACTAATTTATTATTGCCTCTAGGGCATATTTCCAACAATTGTGTGGTGAACGGTATCCAAACCCTGCCAGACATAGAAAATAATTATTACCTGATATCAGGAAATGAACAAAGTTGTCGCAATGGTGCGATAATGATCGATTGAACTTACTTCTTAAGCATTTCAGTGATGATCGCATACGTCTTGGGATCTTTTCGTCTTGAGTCTAAGACGGTTACTACTCCCTCCTCAAGCATAATCTCTAGGAGAATATAGTGGAAGCTGCGCACGCATGCATAACTCATCAATTACATTACTATAACCTGGAGTAAATAAAGGAAAACCGAATATGCACAGTATAACACTCACTCGAAGTTGTAAGGAAAGATTATTTTTTGTTTGTTTTGATGTTGAAGCAACGATTGTAGCAACTTGGCCTCGGCTTGTTTGGGATTCTTTTTCATATCCCATTCATCAAAGAGATTTAGGTTAATGAACCCAATATTATAGATTTCTCTTTGCTTGCATTCGACGATCTTCAATCTGCATGATATAGTGAATTATATGTACATGCAATGAAAGAGCTGAGCTATATATAGAGACTTAATTAAAGAAGTAGTGCTTACAGACAGTAGCAAGTGACGATTACTTTATCGATGGCCTTTTGATTGAAAAGCTGGAATAACTCCTCAAATGGAACACACAACACGTCAATTCCAACGAGGTCGTGCTTGTCTTTAACCATAATCATCAAATTATCCAACCCAGAGTTCTTGCAGGTGTCCATGTACCACTGATGGAATTTACGCATCATCGTTGGTAGCTGTTGCTCACGTCTGACAAGAGGATACCCGTGCCGGAATTTGTGTTCCTCCACCTCCATTGCATCAAAACGTATATCGTCGGGCAGGTAATCAGCAGCATTGGTACCGGTCACCATCCCGGCCGGTAGATTTGCGACGACGATATCGCTAGACACCTGCAGCGAGGGGCACGATTGTTTCGCCTGTTCGCTGAGCTGGGGAATTTTTTTCCCTCTCCTTTTGTCAGTTGCAGTGGTTCC
Organism: Hordeum marinum; assembly: GCA_022496015.1. Lineage (NCBI taxonomy): Eukaryota > Viridiplantae > Streptophyta > Magnoliopsida > Poales > Poaceae > Hordeum > Hordeum marinum. Next base: position 39,480,553 of record CM039678.1, read on the forward strand.
GGACCGGCGCGCTTCTTGCACTTTCTTTTTAAGAGCGCGGACATGGTAGTCATCCAGCGGAGCCGGTGCTGGTCGCTTCAGGGCATCCAAAGTGCGCTTCAATTTCACCTCATCTATCTTATCCTCCGGAGGTGGATTTTTCTTTTTAAAATGGGCATCCACTTCGCCTTTAGAGATCTTCGCGTTTTCCTCATCGCTCCTCTCGTATGGTAACGGCTCAAGAGGCTTGAGAGATGATGGACCATATTGGTATCGCCTCCCGCCACTGGTTGTAGTGCTAGACACCGAAGCGACGGCTGGTATTTTCCTTTGTTGCTTAAGAGGCGCCGGAGCAGCCGGAGCGGCAGCGGAGGCTCTCTTCTGCCAATGGGCGGGAAGCAGAGACCTTTGTTCCCGGTTGGTGGCACCAACCGGGACCAATGGTCCCTTTTCGTCTGCCCAAAGGGCGGGAAGCATACCCTTTGGTCCCGGGTGGTGGTAGCAACCGGGACTAAAGGGAACCTTTAGTCCCGGTTGCTGCCACTGACCGGGACCAAAGGGTGGTGCTGCCCGGAGCCAAATTTTTAGTCCCACCTCGCTAGCCGAGAGAGCCCGAGAGTGGTTTATAAGTGCTGATGCGCACACCTTCTCGAGCTCCTCTCAACTGTAGGCTTCTGGGCCTAATGCTACTGTAGGCTTCTAGGCCTAATGTGTCACTGCCTGTGGGCCTATTGGGCTATCTACGGGCCTGAATCCTGGCCCAACAAGCTGGTTGGGTTTCTAGTCGTATTCAGGCCGTGGTGGCCCAGTAGGTGGCATATTTTTTTTAAAAAAATCAGTTTTTTGTTTTGTTTTTTTGCTTTATGTTTAGTCCCACTTCGCTAGTCGAGGGGAGACCGCACCTGTTTATAAGCCCCGCAACCGGCTGCTATGGTGAGTGAAAATATATGCCTTTATACTGGAATTTCAAGCTAAAATTGGAAGTTCAACCAGTTCAAAGTGGTTTCAACCAGTTCAAAGTGGTTGACTTTCAATTTTAGCTTGAATTTCAGCGTAAATGCCTCTATTTTCACCTTTTTCTATTAATTTTTGTAACAAAAATAACTTTCAACCCTTCGTGATTTCATTTTAACGAGCTTGTATGAATGGTGAAAAAAAACTGTTGGTCTTGCTCTTTTCCATCTTCCTCCCCGCGGGTTTTCAGCCCTTTTTGACTTGATCAATTGGTATTTTTTATGCACTTGCTGATTTTTTTGAGCTAAATGACCCTGAAATTGATAAACACTTTGAATGAACTCTGAAAAGGTTCAAAGTTGGCATGGTATCATCATTTAATGATTTATTTTGAGCTAAATGACCCTGAAATTGGAAAGCACTACAAATGAACTTAGAATAGGTTGAAACTTGGCATGGTATCATTACTTCACCCACATAACATGTGCTAAAAAGTTGAGAGGGTTACGATAAAAACTAGATGCACTTCATGTACAAAGTGGACAATCCGTTTCGAAGTAGGTTTCGAACGAAAACTCGTCTGTTACAAAGGCATTTCATTTTTCTAAACTTATTTGAACTCAAGAATTTTTGTGCATTCAATATGCACCATTCAAAGCCACATCCTAAAATTTCAACCCTTTCTGACTTAATTTGCTATTTTTCATGCATTTAATGATTTATTTTGAGCTAAATGACCCTGAAATTGGAAAGCACTACAAATGAACTCAGAATAGGTTGAAACTTGGCATGGTATCATGATTTGACCCACATAACATGTGTGCAAAAGTTTAGAGGATTACACCAAAAACTGGATGCACTTCGTGTACAAACTAGACCATCTCTTTCGAAGTAGGTTTCGGACGAAAACTCGTCTGTTACAAAGGTATTTCGTTTTTCTAAACTTATTTGAACTCAAGAATTTTTGTGCATTCAATATGCACCATTCAAAGCCACATACTAAAATTTCAACCCTTTCTGACTTAATTTGCTATTTTTCATGCATTTAATGATTTATTTTGAGCTAAATGACCCTGAAATTGGAAAGCACTACAAATGAACTCAGAATAGGTTGAAACTTGGCATGGTATCATCATTTGACCCACATAACATGTGTGCCAAAGTTTAGAGGATTACAACAAAAACTGGTTGCACTTCGTGTACAAACTAGACCATCTCTTTCGAAGTAGGTTTCGGACGAAAACTCGTGTGTTACAAAAGTATTTCATTTTTCTAAACTTATTTGAACTCAAGAATTTTTGTGCATTCAATATGCACCATTTAAAGCCACATACTAAAATTTCAACCCTTTCTGACTTAATTTGCTATTTTTCATGCATTTAATGATTTATTTTGAGCTAAATGACCCTGAAATTGGAAAGCACTACAAATGAACTCAGAATAGGTTGAAACTTGGCATGATATCATCATTTGACCCACATAACATGTGTGCAAAATTTGAGAGGATTACAGCAAAAACTGGATGCACTTCGTGTACAAACTAGACCATCTCTTTCGAAGTAGGTTTCGGACAAAAACTCGTCTGTTACAAAGGCATTTCATTTTTCTGAAGTTATTGACTTCATCGGTCTTCACTTTTTCTTCATCTGTGTCCTTTGCTTATTGCTCCGTAACCATGGATATTCTTCATCATTTAACATGGTGCTTGGATCAGCCTTGACTTTGAAGGGAGGAATTTCATGAAACTTTTCATAATCTCCAGACATGTCTGTCTTGCCCTCCAATCCCACGATGTCTCTTTTTCATGAAAGAACTATGTGGCGCTTTGGCTCATTGCATGATGTATTCGCTTCCATATCTTTTCTTTTTCTCGGTTTGGTAGACATGTCCTTCACATAGAAAACCTGCGCCACATCATTGGCTAGGACGAATGGTTCGTCTATGTACCCAAGATTGTTCAGATCCACTGTTGTCATTCCGTACTGTGGGTCTACCTGTACCCCGCCTCCTGACAGATTGACCCATTTGCACTTAAACAAAGGGACCTTAAAATCATGTCCGTAGTCAAGTTCCCATATGTCCACTATGTAACCATAATATGTGTCCTTACCCCTCTTGGTTGCTGCATCAAAGCGGACACCGCAGTTTTGGTTGGTGCTCTTTTGATCTTGGGCGAGCGTGTAAAATGTATTCCCATTTATCTTGTATCCTTTGTAAGTCAATACAGTTGAAGATGGTCCCCTGGACAATGAGAAAAGCTCATCAAAAACAGTGTTGTCACCTCTGACACGTGTTTCCAACCAATCGCCAAAAGTCCTGATGTGTTCATGTGTAATCCGGTCGTCACACTCCTCCGGGTGTTTGGAGCGCAGACCGTTCTTGTGTTCATCGACATACGGGGCCACCAAGATAGAATTCTGTAGAACTGTGTAGTGTGCTTGAGACCAAGAATGTCCGTCCCTGCATATTATTGAGCCCCTTCCAATCGTGCCTTTTCCAGTCAGTCTCCCCTCATACCGCGATTCAGGTAGACCAATCTTCTTAAGGCCAGGAATGAAGTCGACACAAAACCCAATGACATCCTCTGTTTGATGGCCCATGGAAATGCTTCCTTCTGGCCTAGCACGGTTACGGACATATTTCTTTAGAACTCCCATGAACCTCTCAAAGGGGAACATATTGTGTAGAAATATGGGGCCCAGAATGAAAATCTCGTCGACTAGATGAACTAGGACGTGCGTCATGATATTGAAGAAGGATGGTGGGAACATCAGCTCGAAACTGACAAGACATTGTGCCACATCACTGCTTAGCCTTGGTAGGATTTCTGGATCGATCACCTTCTGAGAGATTGCATTGAGGAATGCACATAGCTTAACAATGGCTAATCGAACGTTTTCCGGTAGAAGCCCCCTCAATGCAATCGGAAGCAGTTGCGTCATAATCACGTGGCAGTCATGAGACTTTAGGTTCTGAAACTTTTTCTCGGTCATATTTATTATTCCCTTTATATTCGACGAGAAGCCAAACGGGACCTTCATACTGAGCAGGCATTCAAAGAAGATTTCCTTCTCTTCTTTGGTAAGAGCGTAGCTGGCAGGACCTTCATACTGCTTTGGAGGCATGCCGTCTTTTTCGTGCAAACGTTGCAGGTCCTCCCGTGCCTCCGGTGTATCTTTTGTCTTCCCATACACGCCCAAGAAGCCTAGCAGGTTCACGCAAAGGTTCTTCGTCACGTGCATCACATCGATTGAAGAGCGGACATCTAGGTCTTTCCAGTAGGGTAGGTCCCAAAATATAGATTTCTTCTTCCACATGGGTGCGCGTCCCTCGTCATCAATCGGAACAGATAGTCCGCCTGGAGCCTTTTTAAATATTAAGTGTAAATCATTGACCATAGCAAGTACTTGATCACCGGTACGCATGGCGGGCTTCTTCCGGTGATCTGCCTCGCCTTTGAAATGCTTGCCTTTCTTACGACATTGATGGTTGGTCGGAAGAAATCGACGATGCCCCAGGTACACATTCTTCCTGCATTTGTCCAGGTATATACTTTCGGTGTCAGCTAAACAGTGCGTGCATGCGTGGTATCCCTTATTTGTCTGTCCTGAAAGGTTACTGAGAGCCGGCCAATCATTGATGGTTACAAACAGCAACGCATGGAGGTCAAATTCCTCCTGTTTGTGCTCATCCCACACACGTACACCGTTTCCATTCCATAGCTGTAAAAGTTCTTCAACTAATGGCCTTAGGTACACATCAATGTCATTGCCGGGTTGCTTAGGGCCTTCGATGAGAACTGGCATCATAATGAACTTCCGCTTCATGCACACCCAAGGAGGAAGGTTATACATACATAGAGTCACGGGCCAGGTGCTGTGATTGATCCTCTGCTCCCCGAAAGGATTAATGCCATCCGCGCTTAAACCAAACCATACGTTCCTTGGGTCATCTCCAAACTCAGCCCGGTACTTTCTCTCGATTTTTCTCCACTGCGACCCATCAGCGGTGTGTCTCAAATTCCCGTCTTTCTTACGGTCTTCATTGTGCCATCGCATCAACTTGTAATGCTCTTTGTTCCTGAACAAACGTTTCAACCGTGGTATTATAGGAGCATACCACATCACTTTGGCAGGAACCCTCTTCCTGGGGGCTCGCCGTCAACATCACGAGGGTCATATCGTCTGATCTTATATCGCAATGCACCGCATACCGGGCATGCGTTCAAATCCTCGTACGCACCGTGGTAGAGGATGCAGTCATTAGGGCATGCATGTATCTTCTGCACCTCCAATCCTCGAGGGCATACGACCTTCTTTGCTGCGTACATACTGTCGGGCAATTCGTTATCCTTTGCAAGCCTCTTCTTAAATATTTTCAGTACATCCTCAAATCCCAGTACGCACTAGTAGGAAAAGGCATGCTAGTGGCGCACCAGTTTTTCCTACTAATGGCGCACTAGTGGTGCTCCACTAGCACCACGCCATTAGAATTAAATACTAATGACGCATCCCTGGTGCGCCATTAGAATCTGGCGTACTAATGGCGCACCACGCCGTGCGCCATTAGTATAACCCACAGTGCGCCATTAGTATGCCTCCCAGGGGCCATATGTACCCATGTGCTTTGCCATACTAATGGCGCACTAGTGGGTGATGCGCCATTACTGTCATTTTTACAGTGCGTCATTAGTGTCTTGAGTGGTGCGCCACTAGTATGAATATTAGGAATTTTTTTTTCTTTTCTGATATTTTCACAGGTTACAAAATATATTATTGGACAAAATTTAGACAACACCACACAGCAACAGCAGATTCATCAAATACGATAGAAGATTAGTCTCCGAATACAAATCATCATATTAGTCTCCGAATTCAAAAGACCGAACAAAGATAGAACATTACAAGTCTCGAGACCGCGAGTAGCGAGTTTGTCTTCACATTACAAGTCGATATCTATCATCTAAACTACCATCACATAGAAGAGAGGTGCGGTCATCACGATGAGCATAATCCCGATGAAACTGGTCTTCATCCGGTTCCTCCAACGCTCCCTCCTCTCTCCCGCTAGATAGCGCGCGTATCTAGATTCCGCCTCCGCCCTAGTGGTATACCCTTTGTAACTGTTACCGTTGAAACGGTGAACCTATCTCCGACACTCATCCCAGTCGTCGTAGACTCCGGGAACCTTACCCTTGTACATGACATAAGACGGCATCTCTATGCACTAGCCAAACAAAACATTAGTAGCAATTCACGGACAATACATAAGAAATATATAAGTATGCAACAAAAGGATCGGAAGAGAAAAGCAAGACATCAATAGCATCGATTACATCTAGGTTGAACGACTGTCCAAACCAAAGAGACATACAAGTTCATTAAAGTTTAATTACAACATGAGCCAATCGATGTTTCAGAACTACACATAGCATCACTACTTTGGACTCGACTCAAGGGACCGGAGCGTGGATGAAGCCGCCGTCTCTCGTGATGGTCATGAAATCGCGGGCGTTGTTAGCCTGCATTTGTAGCGTTGTGTCTATCTCACTGTTGGACAGTTGATTTCTGAGGTTGAACTGCCCCGAGGTACGAAGGACATCTTGATGGATGATTTCTGCAAACTCTGACTGGATGCGAAAGAATTCTTGTCTGATGTCCGCGTCCTGGATTGCCGACAAGTTCTCCGCCCAATCTTTGAGATTATTTGGTAGCAGAAGGTGATTATGGTCCCGTACAATCGCCCGCATGTGATGGAGGGCGTAGTAGGCATCCTTCTGACCGCCAGGCGGCTGCTTGACGCAGTAGAACGTCGTATTGTGGGAGAACACGTGCTTGCCGTACTTACGAACTGCCCTGGTGAAGGTGCCTCCAGATTTGGCGTAGCCAGGGAGAACATCATCAAGAACTTTCTTGACATTTGTGTAGTCTCTCTTCGACTGACGGTCCGAGTCGAAATACGTGGCCATGGTATATTTCGGGCTTAAGAGGATGAGTGTGCAATGTGTGTCACTGCACAAAACACGAAATGTTAAAAAAACGATCAAAATCTAAGAAATCATATGTTACGAGGCGGTTGAGGGGATGACTTACTCGGGAAAGTAAGGCACGAGTAAGTTATCCTTATCTGGGTTTGCCAGAATGACGCCTTCGAGGTAAGAACTCGCGACTTGCCGGTCCCCAGCGCTGCCCAAGATCTTGGCATGCATGTAGAAGGGGTCGACTATCACGATGTCCAGGGTCTTGTCTCTAATGATCCGCATCTTCATACTCAGCAAAAATAGCCGAACGAAGGTGTAGTGCAGCGGATGAAGGTTAAACATAGCGAAGATGTCATCAAACCGCAGGACGAATGTACCCCGGACGGAGTTATCCACAAAGCCCTTGCCCTCTAGCACCTTGGCCACGAAAACCGGGTATGCCACGTCATTCTCTCTGAGACGCCGCTTCTCCAAAGAAAGAACACTGTCATGGAGACTCCGCATAGCACCGGTTGCAGCATTGAGCATATTAGGTGGTAGCATCGGCCTACCCGCCACATGCACCCTCCTCGAGATACCTTAGGTGAAGGTGGCCCGTCCTGAGCACGGATCATACTCGGTGCCGGCTGGCTCGCACCCTTGTTGCTCTTTCTTTTCCGTCCCTTCTTCTTCTGCTGTAATGGGACCGAGTTCTGCTCACAGACCGCCTTCTTGAGTGTGTTGGGGCTGATAATATTTCGCACCTCCGCTATCTGAGGCTCGGTGAAATCGGCAGCTGGAGGCGTCTCCTGAGAACTGAACGCCAGACGACGCCTGTTGCAATTGGGTTTCTCCGCGCTACCAGCTAGATCGCGATCGTCTTTTGTAGGGTTGGGTTCTTGAGAAGGAGGCCCCAAGAATTCTTCATCGTACCCATGTTTGGCAAAGTACTTATCGACGTTGGTAAATGTACCATCATCGTTGTCGTCGTCGTCCGGATCCTGTGCCATATGCATGTTCGGATCCTGTGCCATAGGGATGTCCGGCATGTCTGGTTGCGTTGCGACGGTCTTGCCATGGCTTGGCGCCGGCACGACTGGCGGTGTTGTATTTGGGGTGGTGTCCCCCGCCCCCTAACGAATATGGCTCTTCGGCCAAAGCAGGGGCTAGCTTAGGCAGGCGCTGAGGGTCATCAGATCATCTTCGTTGGCCCCGGCGGGTCGAATCGGAGGTAACAACTCGTCGCAGCCTGGCAGCACCCGAACCAGTTGAACCCTATACACGGTGGGTGGCATAGGATTACCATGGAACACGGGGTTGCCCGGTTGAACGATTTTTCCCTTGGCGACAACGACCAACTCGTCGTTCACGAAGTGCAGGAGAGTGCACGGAACATCGGCGGCGCCCTGCGAAAACATGTAGGGCGTCAGGGATGCCCAGTCAAAGGCAAGGAGATGAAGTCCTCGGCCGAGAGGATTAATTAGTTACCGTGATGATGGCGTCGATCTCGGATAATGTCGAGGCACCGCCAAGGGCGGGTGTGCAATTGACGGCGGGGCTGCTTGTTACCGAGGTGCCGGCCGGCGTACACCCGGGTGCATTAAGCTCCAATGCCCGTGCCGGCATCGGAGACACCAATACCGCCGCCGCTGGAGACACCAATGGCGCCACCGCCGGAGACACCAATGGCGCCGCCTGCGCGTTGTGCGAGTTGCTGGCCGTGAAGCTGGGAATCGGGGGCGGCCCCTGTTGGCCGCCCGCAAGCCACGTTGTCAGCCCATGAATCAAGGTAGGCATAATGCCGGTGAGCGTCGATCCTAGTTGTTGTTTCACTTGCTCTTGGACAATCTCCAGAATCTGCGCCACTTGTGCCTTGAGTTCTTGAACCTCGCGCGACTGGCTTTCCGAGCTGGTCTTTCTCTCCTTTCGCCCACCAGCATTATAGTATGACAACCATTTTGTGGACAAGCCTTTGCCGGTCACACGACCAGCTGACGACAGCTTAGTGAGCTTATCCTTGTTTTTCATTACGTTCAACGCCCTATTTAGAGTGCTGTCCCAAGGGGTGCTCTTAGACGACCCCGCGCTACTGCTTTCAGTCTCCTTCGCCAGAACAAGCTCAAGCGCCCTGGTCTTCGGATCCGTGGTAAGCTCATTTGTTACCGGGTCCTCCTTGTACCGGGCCCTGACATAGTTCCTGGTCTGCTTGTCACGGTATTTCTCGAAGCGGGGCGGTAGGCCTTGCTCGGCACGCTCCGCGTCCTCCTTGTCCCATATAGGCTCCGCCACTCTGTAACCGTCGGGACCGAGTTTGTGTTCCCCTAAGTTCAACTCCCGCATTTCTTTCCCCCACTGACTTGATTCGGAGGTTGCGCTGCTCTCGCACTTGATCTTGAACTCCTTGTAGCCATCTTCGTTGATCGAAGGATTTTTCGCCTTGATCTTCTCATAACTATCACCTTTGTCAATCATTCTCTTCAACGCGCTTCTCCAATAGACAGGGCCTTGCTCATCCTCGTGAGGGCGGCACTGTTCACTTTATTCCCTGAGAGCCGTGTGTTTTCAAATTCAGCGGGGAACTTGTATCGTTCGTGCAGCTTCGTGAAGAGGAGGTTGCACAAATTCCCTCGGTCCTTATGCCTTAGGTTCTCGGTGTTGATCGAGACGATGCTCCGGAGAATGCACCCAAGCTGAACCGAGTACCCCTTGACTATATGTTTGGGCTCCGTTGGATGCCCGTCGGACTCCACTTGAGTAAATTCCTCCTTGACGGTGTGAAGCGCATTCAGGCGCCGGTCCTTCCTTTGCCTCTTCGGTTGGCTGCCATCTGTGCGTGCGCTGCCATCATCAGTGGTGGCATCCTCAGCGGCACCATCAGTGGTGGCATCCTCGGCGGCACAAATCAGTGGTGTCATCCCCGACGCCACTATGGGTTGTGTAGTCAGGATCGGTGTCTTTCGCGGCATCCTCATAGTGGTGAGGTTGTTCCTCAATCTCCTGGGACAGCTCCCAGAATTGCTTGCCGCCCGAACCGCCGGCCTCATCGTTGTGGGCCATGTTTCGCTCTAAATAGGAAAAAAGTTTGGTCAAAAAGTTGGTTATTGTCAAGGAACAAGATCATGGTCTCATCATTTAGGGTTTGTCGACACCGAGGCATCCTAAAAGCTAAGCTTTTATCATTTAGGGTTTGTCGACGCCGAGGCACCCTAAAAGCCTAAGCTTTCATCATTTAGGTTCTTATCGACACCGAGGCACCCTAAAAGCCAAGGTTTTATCATTTAGGGTTTGTGGATGCTAAGGCCCATGCATAACACAAGAGGCAGTTGATCCTACTTAATTAAGTACTAAGATACCCCGGCCCATGCATTAGTAGCAAGTACCCCATATGTCCAATTTTTAGCAAAGTCATGCTAAAATTCACGGAAAATTTTAGCATGACCTTTGCTGAAAATAGGACATATGGAGTATCCAAATGTGTCGGAACGGAAGTTAATCGACATTCCGGCAAACTCAAGGGCCTCTCGGGGTACCTGTAAAATCATCACGACACGATGGTTGGAGACAAAACCCAGCAAACTAGCACCACAATATGCCTCTACTTTCATATGGATGAAAAGGCCACAGACCATATGGTCCTCTGCTTTCATATGGACAAAAATCAGCTACAGAGTGAACATGGATGTTCCTTCTTAATCATATTTACCTTCCCTAGAAAAATTATGAAATATGATGTTCCTTCTCAATCATATTTACCAACTCCCTTTTGTTGTCTAAAATACAAAGTAGAGTATTCTCACATGTGTAAGCTCTATGTATTAGCTTCTGAACCATGCAGAATAGAGTATACTGAATCAAAAAGAGGCTAATAATCAGTTAGGCAGTGTAAATAATATTCCGATTTCTACTAACAGTTTCGGTTTTAAGAATGTGTGAATTGTGCCATCTCATCATACGCTAGTTTACACCTGATCTCATGTGATTAGTATATATATCATGGCCTTTTCTTTTCAGAAAATTTAACTCATTCAATCATTATCTTCTCGCACAGTATTTTTGCCTTTGCTAATCCCTAATTCTAGCCTTATAGGGACTGTTGTCAACAGAGAAAAAAATGTTTGTAAAGCGCATAAAAATAAAACACAGTCAGACTTCGGTGTTTGCTGTAGACAGTCTGGCGCAAATTGCTTCACAGCTGGGTTCTTTGAATTGCATGTAATTCTTGTCCAACTTCCATGCCATTTGTAGAGTGAAACAAGCTGAATGTAGGAGTAATCTGTTAGGGGTTATGAGCAATGGCTTACTTGTTCTCTTTTGTCTCTCATTTTATACTGAGCACCGAGATTGTTTCTTGTAACAGCAAAAGGCATCTGAAGAGGCAAAACCAGCAATTGCTGCTCTAAAGGAGAAGGGAGTGTCGACCATTGGGGCTGCAGGTTATTGCTGGGGAGGTAAATACAAATATTTGAATTGTTTTATTTATTAATATACTTGAAAATTTGTTTGTTGCAAATTAACTTTGTGCTAGTCCCTTCCTCTCTTTCTCCACACCAAGCCTTAGACATTTGATTGCACTACTTTCAACAAAGGTCGTTGTCGAGATGGCAAAAGTTCACGAGATCCAGGCAGCTGTATTGTTACACCCTTCTTAATTTACTTATTGTTGCATTAAAGGTCAAATATATCGTGATAGTTTTTCCTCTTACATGCTAAAACTGTGCTAATGCAAGAGCTGGAAATGCTTACTCTTTGATGTGCTATGTAATATTCAGAGATCAAATGCCCCATTTCTATACTTGGAGCTGAAATTGACAAAGCACCACCCCCAGAATTGTTAAAGAAGTTTGAGCAGAACCTGTCAGCAAACCCTGGTAGAATGGGGAGGAAGGGTGGAGAGGGAGAAAGGGTGGAGAGGGAGGAAGGAGGAAGGAGGAAAGGTACCTGGGCGGGCGCGGCCGGTCGCCGGAGGGGTCGGGGTCGGGGTTGGGGTCGGGGTCGGCGGCGGCCGCGGCGTCGAAGGGATGCCTCGGTTGGTCGTGGGGAGGCCGGCGGCCGCGGTCGTCGTGGGGAGGCCGGCGGCGGCGCAGGGCAGGGGCTGACGCAGGGAGGCTGTCGGCGACGGCGAGGTCGCGGAGGCATCGGCGATGGCGGAGCTGCAGTGGTGGGGCCGCGGGGGTGGCGGCGTCGTGGGTCTAGCGAGAGGGAGGGACGAAGGGGTCGGGGGAGTTAGAGCTATTAGGGGGGAGATTACTAATGGCGCACCCCCGAGCGGTGCGCCATTAGAATGTTTTTTTTACATAGGGTCGGGGGAGTTAGAGTTATTAGGGGAAGATTACTAATGGCGCACCCCCGAACGGTGCGCCATTAGAATGTTTTTTGTTGCTATTTTTTAATATTTTTTTTATAAGAACGGTAATATTTTTTTTATAAAAACAGTAATAATTTTTTTATAAAAACAGTAATAATTTTGTTGCTATTAGGGTGGAGCTAGCGGGGGAGGGTGCGGGGGGGATCGAGATGGAGGGGGATAGAGATCAAATTTGAAAAAATATTCATGAATTCAAAAAGTGCCCATGAAATTTAAAAATATTCATGATCGAGTTCAAAAAGTGCCCATGTAATACAATCGAGAAATGAAGACTACGATTTAAATACAATCGATCTTAGCTAGCTATCTGGTCACAATCTTCTTGCCCTTCTTTTTCGAATACGGAGTTCTGCCGTGGAACGGACGTCCTTTAGGTAGGGTGGTCCTGCTTCTTCTTGTGGTGTATGCTGCTACTTCATCGTCGTCGTCATGTTCCATCTTCGGGTCGCCGTACTTGTTGAAGTCTTGCTCATTGGCGACTCCATCCATTCCGATGATCTTCCTTTTGCCTTTCCTCACGACAACACGACTGGGCTTTGACGGGTCGGTAATGAAGAAGCATTAGTCCACTTGGGAAGCCAGTACCCATGGCTCATTTTTCGCGGTGACGTTTGTGCCCGCGGTTTTGGATTTGGCTTCGGGTATAACCATGGTGGTGAAATACCGGTCTTCTTTTAGGACGCTCTTGGCCCATCTGACACAGAACATCGGGACCTTCTCTCCAGCGTAGCTCAGCTCCCAGATCTCCTCGAACCTTCCGTAGTATCTATCCTTGTCGTTACCGGTGTAGGATTCCATCGTTACCCCGGAGTTCTGATAACCATCGCTCTTCATGTCCTTGTCCTTGGTATAGAATGTGTAGCCGTTGATATCGTACGCCTCATAGGTCATCAGGTTGTGCTCTGCGCCCTATGACAAGGCGAATATGAGTTGTTCTTCCACGGAAGAATCCTCATGTAAAGGGTATGAAAGAAGCTTCTTCTTGAACCAACGCGTGAAACATGAGTTGTGCTCTTTGATTATATCTCCGTCCGTCCTCTGTTGGCCTCGGTCATTGTACGTCCTCTCAATAAAGGTTTTGTGCTCTACCACCCAAGGATCGACCACGTCTATGTGTTGTAGCGCGACTAGGTTTGCTCTTTCAAAGTCGGCGAGTCGACCCTCGAAGTCGACATGCATTTCGCGGCACCCCTCACGGTGAGCCCATCCAGCGAGCCTGCCGAGGTGCCTGTTGATGGGCAGACGAACGGGGTTCTCGATGCCTAGATAATTCGTGCAATAGGAGATGCACTCTTCGGTTAGAAAGCCCCTGGCTATGCTTCCCTCTGGACGTGACATGTTGCGAACGTATCCTTTGATGACACCATTCATCCTTTCGAACGGCATCATGCTGTGCAGGAACATCGGCCCGAGTTGGATGATATCCTCCATGATATGGACCAGCAGATGCACCATAACGTCAAAGAATGCGGGCAGGAAGTACATCTCAAGCTCGCATAGTATCACCATGATCTCTTCCTGTAGCCTTCTGAGTTAGCTCACGCCAACCGACTTCCGAGAGATGTCGTCGAAAAAGTTGCATAGGCCAAATAGCGTTTCACGGACGTGCGCGTCCATGATCCCACGGATTGCAACTGGAAGTATCTGCGTCATCAGCACGTGACAGTCATGAGACTTCATCCCACTGAACTTCTGCTTCGCTGGGTCTAGGTATCTGCTTATCTTCGCCGCGTAACCGTAAGGAAGTTTTACTCCTACGAGGCAGGTGAAAAACTACTCGATCTCCTCCTGACTTAGAGTGAAGCACGCGGGAGGGTAGTCATTTCCGGTCTTCTTGGCCTTTTTGCCTTTGCGACGACTTTCTGTGTCCTGCTTCGCCTCATCATCATCATCATTAGCATGAAGCTCCTCCCTGATGCCCATTGATTTCAAGTCTGCCCTTGCTTTCGGCCCATCTTTGGTCCTCTCTGGCATGTTGAGCAGGGTACCAAGCAGACTCTCGCACATGTTCTTCGTGATATGCATGACATCTAGGCTATGAGGCACACGGTGGATCTTCCAGTACGGCAAGTCCCAGAAAACAGACCTCGTTTTCCATACCTTCAGCAGCAGCTCTGGCGCCTTTCGCTTCTTTCCCGGCTCTGGCGCCTTTTGCTTCTTTCCCGGCAGTGGGCAATCTTTCCAATTTTTCAACAGCTCGTCTATTTCCTCGCCGCTCCTCGGACGCGGGCGTCTTCGGAGTTTGGTTTCACCATCGAACAGATCCTTGTGTTTTCTCCATGGGTCATCGTCGCGAAGCCACCTTCGATGTCCCATGAACACGGTTTTCGAAGACCCGGGATCTCTATCTAGCTGGCGATACGTTGTGTCATCCATGCACTTGACGCATCCAGAAAATCCGTGGACCACCTGCCCCGCGAGATATCCGTAACCGAGATAGTCATGCACCATCGTGAGCAGTGCGGCTCTCATAGGGAAATATTCTTTCTCTGTGGCGTCCCACGTATTGGCTGGCGTTTTCCACAGCGTGTCTAGCTCCTCTTTCAGCAGCCCCAGATACAGATTGATGTTGTTCCCTGGTTGTTTCGGCCCTTCAATTAGCATACTCATGTGAATGTACTTCCTCTTCATGCACAACCAGGGGGGAAGGTTGTACAACCACACAAACACAGGCCAGGTGCTATGTGTGTTTCTCTGGCTGCCAAACGGATTGACTCCATCGATGCTCGTGCCCAACACGATGTTCCTTGGATCGTTTCCAAATTCTGGGTCTTCGAAGTTCAATGCTTGCCACTGGCTCGCATCCTTAGGGTGACTCAGCATCTTGTCTTTTTTATTTATCTCCAGATCATTTCCGTCATCTTCCTGCTTCTTCTCCTCCCTATCCGCGTGCCAACGCAGGAGCTTTGCTACCTTAGGGTCCGCGAAATACCGCTGCAGACGAGGAGTGATCGGAAAGTACCACACCATTTTTCGAGGAGCTTTCTTCCTCTTCTTGTATCGAGTGACGCCGCACACTGGACATATGGTAGACTCCGCGTGCTCGTCCCGATAAATGATGCAATTGTTCATGCACACATGGTATTTCACGTGTGGTAAATCCAGAGGACACACGATTTTCTTCTTCTCCTCGAAACTGGTCGGGCACTTGTTCCCCTTGGGAAGACGTTCGTGCCAGAATGACATGTTCTCGTCGAAGCATGCGTCAGTCATTTTGTGTTTTACCTTCATCTCCAGAGCCATGAGCGTTACTTTCAGGCGGGTATCCTCGGGCCTGCATCCTTCATACAATAGAGTAACCGCGTCTATCTCTAGTTGATCCAGCTGGGCTTTCTCTCGGGCGGCAGCTCTTGCATTATCCGTCTGCTTGAGAAGTAGCTCTCGAATATGAGGGTCCCACACCCAGCCTTCATCGTCGTCTGCTCCGGCATCTTCATCTTCATGATCATGCCCTTCATCTTGATCTTCCTCATCATCATGTCCGGCATCTTCTACATGATGACTGCGTATAGCATCACCGTCGTGATCATGTCCTGGAGATTCTTCGTCTTCTCGCCCGCCCTCGCCGCGGTGGTTGTCTTGCTGCCCTTCCTCATTTCTTGCCCGGCCCCATGGACGACTTCATAGTCATCTTCATCACCTTGCCACCGATAGCCATCCATGAAACCACGCAAGAGCAGGTGGTCCCGCACCTCCTCGGAATCCGGGTCCGCAATAAGGCTCTTCAGCTTGCATCTTCGACATGGACATCTTATCTCCGTCTCATTCTTTTGAAGCATCTCGGCCTTCGCGGAGCTCAAAAACCTATTCACGATGCCTTCGGTCATCGTGCGGACCATGGTCGCCTGCGGGGTAGAGAAAAACGATATTTTAGAACCAAGAAAAAATTTGGCATGACTTTCCCTAAAAATAGGACCAAAAATAATGCATAGTGCCAAAATTCTCGCCGAAACGGAAATGAATCAACATTCCGGCAAAATATTGGCAACTATCGCATTTCAAATACCGGTACCTGCAAACACAAACATATATGCAACACCACAAACATATGCAACACCACAAACATACATAGATCTAGCAAGGCCATAAAAAGTGCATGTGCACGTTGTTGGAGCGAGCTAGGGAGAAAAAAAAATAGATCTACAACATAAAGATAGCTTTCCCCTTACTTACGTATCAAAAAAAGGTAACTTAACCACTTAATTTTGATGAATCTATGGTGCAAATGAGGTGAGGAGGAGGAGGCAGCCGACACAAGCTTGGAGGAGGAGGTGGAGAGAATGAAGTGGGGAAAGTGAGTGTGTAGGTGTGGCTGTCCAAAATATCTAGCTGGTCCCAGGTTACTAATGGCGCACCACAGACAGATGCGCCATTAGTAACCATTGTTACTAATGGCGCGCCATTAGTAGTTTTGCAAAAAAAATAGTAGTGGCGCACTGGGCTGGCGGTGCACCATTACTAGTTAAACTAGTAATGGCGCACTCTTCCTTGGTGCGCCATTAGAATTTTTGGAAAAAAAAATTGTTACTAATGGCGAACCGTGGGTCTGGTGCGCCATTAGTGTCTACCACACTAATGATGCACCGACTCATGATGCGCCATTACTATATAGTAGTGGCGCACCACATGTCTGGTGCGCCATTAGTGGCCATATCATCTATAGCCCTTTTCCTAGTAGTGGCGGTATCGAGCTTTGTGTTGCCATCTTCACAATTGGGGTACAACCCTTTTTTGTGATCCTCTAACATCCGATCGAACTTCAGCTTCTCCTTTTTACTTTCACACTGTCTCCTTGCATCAACAATGACCCGGCGAAGATCATCATCGGGCACATCGTCCGGTTCCTCTTGATCTTCAGCTTCCCCCGTTGCAGCATCACCATATTCAGGGGGCACATAGTTGTCATCGTGCTCTTCTTTTTCGCCGTCTTCCATCGTAACCCCTATTTCTCCGTGCTTGGTCCAAACATTATAGTGTGGCATGAATCCCTTATAAAGTAGGTGGGCGTGAATGGTATTCCGTCAGAGTAAGACTTCATATTCCCACATATAGAGCATGGACAACACATAAAATCATTCTTCTTGTTTGCCTCAGCCACTTCGAGAAAATCATGCACGCCCTCAATGTACTCGGAGGTGTGTCTGTCACCGTACATCCATTGCCGGTTAATCTGCGTGCATTAAGTGTGTCAAAAACCATTACAGAACATCATGAATAGATAAGTGACGAAATTAATAGAAGTTCATCATCACATTAAAACTAAAGTACATACATAGTTTTCATTGAACAACATATAGCTCTCCAGAGCATCTAATTAAACCATACATTAAAACTATGTAAAAACATTTCAATGCAACAACAAATACGATCATAATCGCAACCAAGGTAACAATTGATCCAACGGCATAATGATACCAAGCCTCGCTATGAATGGCATATTTTCTAATCTTTCTAATGTTCAAGCGCATTGCATCCATCTTGATCTTGTGACCATCTACGACATCTGCAACATGCAACTCCAATATCATCTTCTCTTCTTCAACTCTTTTCTTCTCTTCTTCAACTCTTTTTAATTTTTCTTTTAAATACTCGTTATCTTCTTCAACTAAATTTAACCTCTCGACAAGAGGGTCGTATGTAATATCCGGTTCACATACCTCCTAGATAAAGACATCTATGTCAAGTTGGTGTTGGCATAATTACCATAAACACGAAATGAAACAAATAGTTATAAAAGATAATATATACCACATCGGAATCATAGACAGGACGAGGGCCGACGGGGGCGGATGCCAAAACCATCGCACTATATAATAACAAGCAATAATACAAGTAAGAAAATTAGACAATTATCTATCTAATCATATAAGTAAGAATTTTTTTTCTTTTATAAAGAAGATAAGAACAAGAGGCTCACCACGGTGGTGCCGGCAACGAGATCGGCGCGGGCGATCGACGGCGGTGAAGACGGGGATGGGACGTGACGGACCGCTAAATCTGGACAAATCTTGAGGAAAATGGAGCTTGGAGGTCGAGTTTGGAAAGGAGAAAGGTTAAGTAGTGTGGCTCGGGCATTTCATCAAACACTTCATGTGCATAGGAGGTGAGCTAGAGCACCACAAAGGTCTCCCCTCGCCGGCCTGAAAAACAGAGCAATGTGGACTGCTCTGCTCGCCGGCTAGGGGTATATATAGGCATTTCATTGGTCCCGGTTCGTGGCTGGAACCGGGACTAAAGGACCCCCTTTGGTCCCGGTTCCAGCCACGAACCGGGACCAATGGTTGTGGGCCAGGAGCGAGGCACATTGGTCCCGGTTCGTGTCTGGAACCGGGACCCAAGGGGTCCTACAAACCGGGACCAATGCCCCACGTGGCCCGCCCGTCCCCCTGGCCTCACGAACCGGGACCGTTGCCCCCATTGGTCCCGGTTCGTGACTGAACCGGGACTAATGGGCTGGCCAGGCCTGAACCAAAGCCCTGTTTTCTACTATTGTCTGCTTGCTGGAAAATGATGTTCTTTTTTGAGTGACGTGTGAAAAACAAAGGGTTCGGTTTGTTTGTGTTGGATTGATGCTTCTGAAAGAAAATGTCATGTTCATTGGCCTCTGGTGTTTTGATTGGTCTGCCTAGGTTATGCCCATATGGTGTTTCTGCTGCTAGCTTTTTGCTAGAAGATTCAGTGGTTCTGGTGTTCATGCTTTAGGGCTTCATTATGTGGTTCTTCATGTTGGCCAGGTGCTCCTCACTCCATGCTTGTTATCCCCATATGGTCTACTTGTTTTAGCTTGGCACCTTCAAATATGTTTGTTGTATTAGTTCTGTACTTTAGTGATTATCTGCACTTCTGAATTGCAGACTTGATTGCTTCAGCATATCGCTTGCTGCCTTGCTTTCTTTCCTGATTTTTTACTTTCTGTTTGACAGCTTGTTTCAGTTTACAAGCGAGGTTTCCGAGTGCGCTGTGTTGTTGGATATTGTTGACTACTGATGGTGGTCATCGGTTCATTGGGTAAGTCGTGCCCTGCTTTGTTACCTGTTGGCTTCCTTGTTTGTCTTACGGTTTGTGTTTATGGGTGCTCATCCAGGTTTTTTTTGTTTTTAGGGGATATGTTTAGGGTTTGCTGGTTGATCCATCCTGGTTTTGGTCTGGAGGGTGCTCTTGGCTGTCGGGCTGGTGGGTTGTGCCGTTGCTCTTCCTCACGGTTTCTCGCTGGTTTTGGTCTCGGTGGACAGTGCAGGTGATTATGTAACCTCCTCTCAAAATTACGTGTCTACTAGTGGTGTCAAGATCTTGCTCCAAATTCCCATGATCTAATTAGTATTCTGCAACACTTTTGGGTTTCGGATGACCTACTGTTGTCGGCCTGCCGCAACCACCTCAGTCATCAAAGAACATATGCTTGCATCAGGTGCCGTTGGGCCTTTTGGTTTCTCTCTAAGCACTTAACAATGACTCAGGGGTCTGTAGTAAAACTGACCCATATGTGGTTAATGAGGCCCTATCGATTTTAGTTTGGTAGCTTGATTGTTCCTTCGACTGTCCTTTTTTTGGTAGCTTGATTATTCCTTAGTAAATGTTGGTTTAAAGGATTTTGTTATTTTTTTCTTATTCTGAAGACAACTGCCAATTTATCCAACTTATATAGTTTACTCTCTTTTAACAGGGTCATATGAAACTTTTAAAGAGACATGTGAGTGAATTGGACACAACCTCCACAAGCAGCAGCATGCCTAAGGTGTTTCCCTGAGACCTACATGGATAGGTTGATTAAGGCAAAAGTTATGGCATCTGAAAGTTCATGGCGTTTCCTTGATACTATGTCTTTAGGGCTGTGGAAGGTCACTCAGTGATCATTGTGTAGAGAGTCAGTCGTAGAGCCTTTGTGTCTTTGTTATTTTGTTTGTATAAATATTCGAACGACGGGTTTCTACTATTGGAGTTGTCGCTTTAGTGGTGTATCGGACTGTAATGTTGTGTTACTATACCTTTGTGCCCTTTCTATGTCACCGAAATAACCTATAATCTACCTGTATTCCCGGTCTATGGTCCCTTCGTTGTTCTTCCATGAATATGTTAAACGATAATATCACTGTGCCATCCAGTCTATCCTTAACAGAGAAACATGTTTTCTCTATGCATCAGGATACACTTTATGTACACGCTCTATTTCGTGTTGAGCAACTACCAACATGTTACAAGTGAATGTTTCTTGTTTCTTTTGAACCAGATAATTCATTGAAGTCAATGATATTTTTTCCTGGTACAAATAAAACAAAATCTTTCTTTTGAACCAGATAATTTTTGAACCTTGAATATGCTTCTTATTAATTTGATATTTATCTGTTTGATCACATAGTTGGCACCGGCACCCCGCGCAAAGGCACGGTACCGACCTAGTACATATGGACATGCATCGGTCGACTCTTTCTTCCAGCTAGCAGCCTTGCATATACACTTGCATGCGCGCCATGACTTGCATGCATATCATATCATACACTACCAGAATAAACGTTTATGCCGACGGCCCTGAGGCCGTTGGCATAGGCCTGATTCCCGTCGGGATAGACCTATGCCGACAGCTGTCGTCAGCATAGGGCCTTCGACAACATAGACGTCGACGTAGTTCGGGTAGTCGTCGGCATAGATGAGCCGTCGACATAGCTCAATTTCATTAACTATTTTTTTTTCAAAAATAATCAATTTTTTTGATTTTCACAATTTAATCTCTAATCACCTCTTCTCACTGCTTCAGAATTTAGTCTCTATTTTCTAATCAGCACTCATTCCAAATCGTTACTTCCTGGCCGGTCACCCATCCTCTCACTACTCCAGCCCCAGCACGCTTAACTTTCAGGTTCTATCTCCCTTACTTTCCAAGTCTGCACTTGTTGTTTTCCTAATAATCTCAAGCTATCTACCCTGTTAACCCTTAGGTCTTGATGTCACATAATTTAATTTTTTGAATTTAAACAATTATTAAAATAAACAAAATAAGTACTAATAATATTGAATTTCAATGAAAATAAATAAGTAATAATATTATTTTATTAATTTTTTTGCCATTTATTCATTTAATATGACATAATTAATATCTTTCAATATGTAAATCGAAATTCGACAAATAATATATCCATTATTATCAGAAAAATGTGAGGAATCCAAATATGACATCATTTATTTATTTTTAAATAATTTTTTTTTGAAATATTATTTTTTGATTTGAAATGAGCGGGTATTACCGCTCTGGGCACGGTAATACCGCTCCAGCGGTAGTATCGCTCTGGGCATGGCTAAGTGCCGCGCTACTTCCGCTCAGGGGTTCAGAAGTAATTTCTAAGCGGTAGTAGAGAGGTAGTGGAAGCCCGGTAGTACCGCTCAAGCGGTACTTCCGCTTATGGGAGCGGTACTACAGCTCTGGAGGGACAGGGCCGCACTCAGATGACTCTATTTTTTGCATATGACCTCGGATTACAGCAAAAACTGGACCATCGGATTACGGCATTCAATATACACCATTCAAATCCACATCCTCAAACTGGACCATCGGATTACGGCAAAAACTTTATTTGCTATTTTTTATGCATTTAATGATTTTTTTGAGTTAAATGACCCTATAATTGAAAAACACTACAAATGAACTCTGAAAAGGTTAAAACTTGGCATGGTATCATCATTTCACCCACATAGCTTATGCTAAAAAGTTGAGAGGGTTACGACAAAAACTGGATATGCTTCGTGTACAAACTGGACCATCTGATTCGAAGTATCAAGATTTCGGACGAAAACTCGTCTGTTACAAAGGCATTTTATTTATTTTTAACTTATTTCAATTCCATACTTTTTGTGCATTCAATATGCACCACTCAAATCCACATCCTCAAATTTCAACCCTTTCTAACTTCATTTGCTATTTTTCATGCATTTAATGATTTTTTAGCTAAATGATCCTAAAATTAAAAAACACTACAAATGAACTCTGAAAAAGTTGAAACTTGGCATGGTATCATCATTTTACCCACATAGCTTATGCTAAAAAGTTAAGAGGGTTACGGCAAAAACTGGATGCACTTCGTGTATAAAATGAACCATCTGATTCGAAGTATCAAGCTTTCAGACGAAAACTCGTCCGTTACAAAGTCATTTCATTTTTTAACTTATTTCAATTCCAGACTTTTTGTGCATTCAATATGCACCATTCAAAGTCACATCCTCAAATTTCAACCCTTTCTAACTTCATTTGCTATTTTTCATGCATTTAATGATTTTTTGAGCTAAATGACTCTGAAATTAAAATCCTAATTTAAATTATTCTAAAAATAACCAAATAAATCTTACTGTGACAACAATCTAACACGTTACTAGGAGCAAAAACAATTAAATGAAAAACTATTTGTAAACTCAAGTTATTCACAATCTAGGGTTTGAAGCTAATTTGAACAAATTCAAATTTAAACCATTCATTGAAAAGTAATGGCACAAACAGAAACTAGACAAAATTTTAAATCTAATGCAAAAAGAATCACTCAAAAACATCAAATATATTAAAAGATATAAGCAATTTAAAACAGAAACTAAAAACAGAAAACAAATGTAGCCGTCGGCATAGCTCTATTTAATTATTTTTTTAAACAAAAAATTATTAAAAAAAGGAAAAAATGAACATAGATTTGCCGACGGCATAGCCATCGGCATAGCTCCTTGCCACGTTAGCGATCCGCGGCACCGTGGGCTCAGAGCTATGCCGACGGTTGCCGTCGGCATAGCTCCGAGCCCACGATGCCTCGGATACCTGACGTGGCAGGAGATAGGTGTGCCGACGGCCGACGTTAGGGCTGTCGGGAGATAGGTATGCCGACGGCCGACGTTAGGGCTGTCGACATACGTATGACGGCATCAACCGGCTGTTAAAACAGGGGCGGTCGGGCCCACACATATGTTGATGGTCGGGCTACGCCGACGGCCACTGTCGGCATAGTCAAAGATATGCCGACGGCCACCGTCGGCATAGACGGAGGTATGCTGAAGGCAGGGTACGCCGACGGCTGGCTCTAGGCCGTCGGCATACCGCCGTCTATGCCAACGATAGCCGTCGGCATAGATAAGGTCGTCGGCGTCCGCGTCAATTCTGGTAGTGATAGGATATCCCCATCCACGCTGGCCAGCACGCACATGCTTCATATCCATGTATATACCATATATTTCGCTAGATCTTCAAGTGCTTCAGCCTGCATACAAGATGAATTAGTTAACAACCCAGGTTTCATTCACCGAAGAATCAATGTTATGAGCAAGCTAGCTATTAATTCCATAAACTCGCCCGAAGAGGATGCACGGCGAAGGAGGGTGTGCAAACCTGTCGGCCTCGTAGCCAACGTTGGGGCCGGGGCAGGGGGGACGGTAGGCGGGGAAGGGCACGTTGCCGGCCCCGATGTTGGCGACGTCGCGGACGAGCAGCTCGTAGTAGCGCCTCGCATCATCCGCCGACTTGCCGCCGCCAACAGCACGGGCAACGTTGTTCCAGCGGTCGGGCGTGTCCCTGTCGTGCACTGCCAGCGCTTGCTCGAACAGCTTGTTCTGTTTCGGTGTCCCCCCCGCCCCCCCGGCCACCGGGAGAGCGCTAGCTACTCACTACCTAGCCGACCGGTGTGAGCTGAGGTAGTGTGAGTAGCGGTGCTACTTATAGGCGGTCCGGCCGACGAGGATTGCATGATTGGTCTGGGGGCGGGAGAAGGGAATAATATGCATATATGGAGCATATAAGGGTGATGGGGGTGGATCGAGTTCAAAACTGAGGGATCTGGAGTGGAAAAAACAAGAGGAACAAGGGGGAGAATCATCAGCCGGCCACTACGAGAGGTGTCAGGAGGAACAAACATTTCTGTCCCCTGGAAGTGGAGGATCTAACTTTTTTATCTCTTTAGCACATTTGCATCGCATCTGTGCTCGATCTTCTCCTGCTCAAAGATTCAAAGCATGCGAAATTATAAATACTAGTCGCCAACCCGTGCATTTGCACGGGCTAGTACATTAAATACATATACATTATTCCTATGATTTTGGGTTCATTGTTGTTATTTGGTTGTTGCACACATCACAATTGTGTGCTTTTTTCCTTGGTGGGTTTGGTACAACACCTTCTTACTATGACTATCACAATTGTGCCGAAGAATATTTGTATAATCAATTTGGTTAAGTTGTACTAAACATGTGCTCTCTTGTTCAAGATGATAGGTGTAGGAGCATTTCTCTGCTGCTACCATGGAAGCACACCAGGTAGAAGAACAATCGTACTAAGAAAGCTAGTTTATGGAATTACATGTTATAAAGAAAATCATTAGTAATTTTCTCGATATTGTAGCTCCATGCTAAATTTCTCTTTGCTTAGTAAAAAGGAATTAAACTATTTCTTTCATATTTGTTTTCCTAGACTACTGTTCTTAGTTCATCAGAGTAAACTATATCTCCACGAAGGTACTTTGATACAACTCCCAAGACTTCTCTAAACTCACTGATCATAGATTATCATCTGAACTTTCTGACCGGCCACAACTGCTCCTTATAAGGCATATCCGATAAAATCACCTTTACTTGCTATCTGCTCTCATAACCATCATTTTTTTTCCTGAAATTGAGAACATCCACCAACTTAATTCCGAGGTTATATTTTCTATGCTATTATCAAATTCTACAGGGCTAGATATTAAGATGTATGAAATACTATTAGTTTTCTTATTGTCGCTTTCTTACTGACAACATGACAAAGTTGACGATTTTGTTGACTATATAGCATAAATTGAGATATATTATATGTTTCGCATATAAATAAGTGACCATGATCAGGTCATAGAGAAGCCTCCACAATGACATAAACACGAAAATATTAATCGACCATGTCTCATTCCTTCCTAATATCTGATGCCAATAAGTTTGTATATGCATGTTTATGTCCCCAGATCAATGCAATTTTAAACTGTCATATGGACTGTAATTTTTTCTGTGAGTATTATTTCTGCTTACAATAATAACTAAGTGTTCAAAACTCTAGTTTCGGAATATATGCAAGTTCTTTTAATATTTGTTTGAAAATTATATATAGTCTATGACCCAAATAATGTTGTTTTAATAACCACTGCACTTAAAATCTTCTATGTGTGCTTACTATAGCATTCCGGGTATCACATCCTCTTTATGTGTTAAATGTCTTGTGTAAATAAAACATATTATACATCTGAGTTTTACATTACATGCTTTTTGTACCGTGAGACTGTATCAGATTATTTGTGTCTGATCCAAGAACCATCTATGTAGAGCATCCTGCTAGTTGCCGTTGGTACTCCTGTAATTAGTACAAAAATGAAACAAACAATAATCAGAATACTTTCTTGCATGCACCTGACACCAACTTACCAGGTTTTAGAAACTTATTATTTCACCTCAAATAGAGTCAAAAGCCTTGGAAAGAAAAATATTAGTCTACACCCGAGCAATGTCTGAGTTTTATCTAGAGCAATGTCTCAGTTTTATCTAAGCAACACATATTGTACATCTGAATTTTACATGACATGCTTTTTGTTCCCTGAGACCATGTATTAAATTATGTGTATCCCTTCCAGCGAACAGTATACGTAGATCATCCTGCTGGTTGTCGTTCGTACTCCTGAAATTAATACAAAAATGAAACAAACAATAATCATGATACGTTTGGTAGGACGAGGGTTCCTACCGGCTCTACTGCGAAGGTTGTAGGGGCAAGGAGGGAGAGACGCGGCGAGGAGCGGGCGCGCCGGCGGCAGGGCGCCGTCGCGGCTAGGGTTGGAGGCGGCGGCGGCTTGGCTGTGGTCGGTTAAGCCGGGCAACAAAAGATAATAATAGTCTTTATTGCCTAATCTCAAAAGGTGTCTTACATCTAGTATTTATAACTTCAGAACGAATAGCCTAAGATAACTTGTGGGCCAAGCCCCTAACTACTGCCCGGTGGGCCTCCTCCGATTATAAGCTAAACCGGTCATATAATCTCTCCCCGCCTGCACAAACAGCTCGTCCTCGAGCTGAAAGTCTGGATAGTGTTGGCGGAAGTCAGAACGCGGCTCCCATGTAGCCTCCTCCGCCGGAAGGCCCGCCCACTGGACCAAGACGAACCACACCCCGCGACGGAGCTGCGCCTGCAACACCTTCTCCGGCTCCGGAAGAATACGGCCATCGGCGGTCGGAGGAAGCATGGGTGTAGCTGCCGGTGGCTCGCCATGGAAAGGCTTGAGCAGCCCCACATGGAAGACGTCGTGGATGCGAGCGCCGGCTGGAAGCTGAAGGCGATAGGCCACTTGCCCGATGCGCTCCAGGATGGCGAAGGGCCCGGCGTAGCGAGGGCCGAGCTTGCGCTTCGCGCGCGGGTCTAGTGACTGCGTTTAACGATGGAGAAGACGCAGCCACATCCAGTCACCCATCACGAACTCCGCCTCACGATGGTGGTCGTCGTAGTAATGCTTGGCCAGCTGCTGGGCCTGAAGGAGACGCCGACTGACCTCAGCAAGCATCTCGTCATGGGTGCGGATAAGGTCGCCCGCAACATCCGTCCGAGCCGTCGCCGGGTCCACCGGGACGATAGGCGGGGGCGTCCGGCCATAGACCACCTCAAACGGCGTAGCACGTAGGGCGGAGTGATATGAGGTGTTGTAGCAGTACTTCGCCCAAGAGAGCCAATGCACCCAAGCTCGAGGTCGATCACCTGTAACACAACGCAAATACATGGCAATGACCTTGTTAACCACTTCGTACTGGCCGTCCGTCTGGGGGTGGAATGCCGTGCTCAAGCGGAGCTTGACGCCTGCCATCCTGAAGAGGTCGCGCCAGATATGGCCCGTGAACACCGGGTCCCGATCACCGACGATCGAAGAGGGGAACCCGTGCAGACGGACGATGCCGTCGAAGAAGGCCCGGGCCACGGCCGCCGCCGTTTATGGATGGCCTAATGCGATGAAGTGGGCGTACTTGGAGAAGAGGTCGACCACCGTGAGGATAACCGACTTGCCGCCCACCTTGGGGAGGCCCTCGATGAAGTCCAGGGAGATATCCGCCCAAACCTGAGACGAGACCTCCAAGGGCTAAAGCAACCCAGCCGGCCGAAGGGTCTCCGTCTTGTTACGCTGGCACGTCTGACAAGACCGAACCCAGTCACGGACCAGGGCTCGATCGCCAGGAATGTAGAAGTCGGCGCGGAGGCGATGGAGAGTTTTCCGCACACCTTCATGACCAGCCAAGTGGGCTAGCAGTAACACCTGGTGACGGAGATCATCATGCGCCGGGACGAAGATCCGGTGCCCATGAAGGAGCAGGCCATCGGAGAAGCGCCAAGGCTCCTCCAGGTCGCCAGCTGCCAGTTGCTGCTAAACAAGGACGGCGTCGGTGGCAGTCGCTGTCGCCCAGCGAATGTCGGCGAAGAGGCCGAAAGTCGGCCCAGAACGTATGCACAGTGCCGCCCCCCTCAGAATCGCCAGCGGAGGGAACGAGGTCGGTGTCGCAATGGGAGAGCGCATCGGCCACGGTGTTAAGGCGACCCGGTCGATACTCGACGGAGAAGTCGAAGCCGAAGAGCTTGCTGATCCACTGGTGCTGCGGCACGGTCGACAGTCGTTGGTCCAGCAAGAACTTGAGGTTGCAGTGGTCCGTGCGAATGTGGAAAGAC
Source organism: Hordeum marinum (assembly GCA_022496015.1). Classification (NCBI taxonomy): domain Eukaryota; kingdom Viridiplantae; phylum Streptophyta; class Magnoliopsida; order Poales; family Poaceae; genus Hordeum; species Hordeum marinum. Next base: position 39,508,492 of record CM039678.1, read on the forward strand.
CGCCCCCATAATTAAGGCCGCCAATGGCGAATGGCCTACACCAAGCCAATGAGCTCCTGCTCGTACGCCGCCAGCTTAAGATGGCACGGAGCGAAAGGCCGGTTGAAGAAAGCGAGGGGGCCATCGCCCTGATGAAGCACGACGCCGAAGCCCGCGCCCGAGGCATCACAGTCCACCAAAAATGGGCGGTCAAATTTGGGCATTTGGAGGACGGGGCCCGTCGTGAGGGCCCCCTTGAGGGCCTCGAATGCCACCGTCTCCGCGTCATCCCATGCGAAGGCATCGCGGCATAGTAACCGCGTGAGGGGCGATGCGTTGATCCCGAACTCCCGAATAAACTTCCGGTAGTAGCCCGCGAGGCCGAGGAACCCGCGAAGAGCCCGCGGGGAGTGAGGCGTCGGCCAAGCTGCGACGTCCGCCACCTTGACGGCGTCCATAGCCACCCCGTCGGCCGAGATGACGTGGCCGAGGTAGGCGACGGAAGGCGTCCCGAACGAGCATTTCGAGCGCTTAAGATGAAGTTGGTGTGCCCGAAGCTCGTTGAAGACGATGGTGACGTGCTGGAGGTGCTCTGCCCATGTGGCGCTGTAGATAAGAATGTCATCAAAGAAGACAAGCACAAACCGCCGTAAGTAGGGCCGGAGGACGTCGTTCATTAGGGTCTGAAAGCTCACCGGAGCGTTGGCGAGGCCGAAGGGCATCACCAAAACTCGAAGTGGCCATGGTGAGTGCGAGACGCCGTCTTGGCGATGTCGTCCGGATGCATGCGCACCTGATGGTAGCCCGACCGGAGATCGAGCTTGGTGAAGAAGTGCACCCCATGGAGCTCATCCAGGAGCTCGTTAACCACCGGAATAGGAAACTTGTCCTTGAGTGTAAGCGCATTCAAGGCGCAGTAGTCGATGCAGAAATGCCACGTGCCGTCCGACTTGCGGACGAGGAGGACCGGCGCGGAGAAGGGTGATGTGGAGATCCGAATGATGCCCGCGGCTAGCATGAGGGCACACTGTCGCTCCAACTCGTCCTTCTGCAGCTGGGGGTAGCGGTAAGGCCGAACGGCCACAAGGGTGGAACCCGGCAGGAGATGGATCCGGTGATCGTACACCCAGGCGGGCGGAAGGCCCTGTGGCTTGTTGAAGAGGTCGTTGTGCTGCTGCAGAAGGTGATCCAAGAGTGGGTGGTCGGCCTCAGAGGACGCCGATGCCAGCTGTAGCTGCGGTGTGGCCGGCGCGGCGCCCCCAATGCCGCCCCACCGGATATGGCGGCCCATCCACCAGCAGGTCATTGTCAGAGCGTTGAAATCCCAAAGGATGGGACCCAGGGTTCGGAGAAAGTCGACGCCGAGGATGAAGTCGAAGCAGCCCAGATCAATCCCCGCACAGGTGATGGAGAAGTGTTCCTCGCCGATGGAGATGGGGACGTCGCGTGCGAGCCCATGACACCAGAGGCGGTCGCCTTTAGCCACCGTGACCCAAAGTCGCTCCCCGCCCGTCGGCTAAAGCGCTAGCCGACGCATGGTCGCCTTGGGCAGGAAGTTATAGGTGGAGCCTGTGTCCACCAAGGCCACCAACCGCTCGCCATGGATCATCACTGGTAACAACATGGTTCGCTCGTCGCAGATGCCCGCGAGGGCGTGGAGGGAGACGACGAGTGCCATCGCCATGGGGACCGTGGGGGCGGCCTCAACAGCCGTTGGGGGCGGCGGTGCATCGGTCGGGGCGTCCTCCTCGATGTAGTCGACCGTTTCCAAGTAGAATAGGCGCGGGCAGAGATGGGTCGGCGTATAGGGCTCATCACAGTTGAAGCAGAGGCCCTGGCGACGCCGCTCCATCTGCTCCGTCGGAGAGAGACGCCGGAAAGGCCGCGTCGCCACTGGGGAAGCCGGCGCGGCCTGTGGTGGTCGACCCGGCGCTGGGCCTGGACGGGTGGTCTGCGGCCTCCCCGAGCCGGCGCAGCAGGCTGCATGGCCTGCGCCCGACTCTCGAAGGCGCGAGCGTAGTACATGGCCTGCTAGAGATCCTGAGGTCCGCGGAGCTCCACGTCCACGCGAATGTGATCTGGAAGGCCACCGACGAAGAGGTCGGCCCGCTGCTGGGCGGTCACGCCTGCCACGTGCCAGGCCAGGGCCTGGAAGCGGTCAGCGAAGTCCTGCACCGTGGAGGTGAAGGGAAAGCGACCGAGCTCCGCCAGGTGGCTCCCGCGAACTGGAGACCCGAAACGCAGAAGGCAGAGCTCGCGGAAACGCTCCCAAGGTGGCATGGTGCCCTCGTCCTGCTCGAGGGCGTAATACCAGGTCTGAGCCGCGCCGCAGAGGTGGTAAGAAGCAAGCCAAGTCCGCTCCGATGCGAGGGTTCGCTACCCACGAAAGAACTGGTCACACTGGTTGAGCCAGTTAAGGGGATCCTCCGTGCCATCATATGTGGCGAAGTCCAGTTTGGCAAACCGAGGCGGGGTCTGCGTCGGGCCGCCATGGCGAACTAGCTCGGAGGCACGGAATGGCGAGGCGGGGGGCGTCTGGTCGGAGTAGTCCGGGTAGTGGCTGGCGGGCCCGGACGGCCCGCGGAACTGCGGAAACGGAGTCGGCTCGACCGGGGCCGTGGTGTAGACCGGTGATGGTGAAGACCCCGCCGCCCGAACTACTGTGATGGGGAGACGGGGATGGTGGAAACCAGACCTGATGGATCGGTAAACCGGTAGTCGCGGTCACGCCCGAACTACTCCCGGACGATGTTGGCGCGGAGACCCACGGTTGCAGAAGTCCTTGGGGCGCCGTCTACTGCGGCTGCTGGGCCGGCCACGCTATTGCTGGCGGCTGCTGCACCCAGGGGGCTGCTGAAGGCGCCGGCGGTAGAGACCAGAAGGGCGCCGCGGCCGGCGGGGAACCGTGCGAAGGGGCCGCCTGGGGTGGCCACGGTGGTGGCGCATAGGACCCGGCCCCGCCCCCGTACTGCGGCTGCTGCTGGAGTGGGAGGCCCTGGGCGGCGATCGGGGTCGACGGCGGTTACGCGTAGGGCCCGACCCCGTACTGTTGCTGCTAGAGCTGTAGACCCTGGACGACAGTGACGAGGTGCTGCAGGGTGGCGGCGATCTGCTCGGGAGACAGGGCAATGGCCGCCGGTGGTGCTGAAGACCCCGGGGATGGCGGCGCGAGCGGGGCTGTGGTAGAGACGGGCCCGCCAGCGAGGTCCCGGCAGCCGTCGTCGGTGCAGTGAGGAGCGGCGCTGTCGTCATCGGCGCGGTGGCGCCGCTGGACAGCGGCAGCGATGGTGGCGGCAACGACATGATCGCAACGTGGTCTCTAGATACCAAATTGGTAGGACTAGGGTTCCTACCGGCTCTACTGTGGAGGTTGTAGGGGCAAGGAGGGAGAGGACGCGGCGAGGAGCGGGCGCGCCGGTGGCAGGGCGCCGTCGCGGCTAGGGTTGGAGGCGGCGGCGGCTTGGCTGTGGTCGGTTAGGGTTCCGGCTCCTCGGGGAGCCGGGCAACAAAAGATAATAATAGTCTTTATTGCCTAATCTCAAAAGGTGTCTTACATCTAGTATTTATAACTTGGGAACGAATAGCCTAAGATAACTTGTGGGCCAAGCCCCTAACTACTGCCCGGTGGGCCTCCTCCGGTGACAAGCTAAACCGGTCATAACAACGTTCTTGCACTTAACGTGGTGTAGTTTATTTTTCCCCCATACTGAATGCATGTGCTTGGGTATAGCCTACGAAGATCGCTTGTGTTTTCACATGCTTGATGTAGGTCTCGGGCGCATCCATATCCACTATTCTGAAATCATCTACCAGCAGTCGTAAAACAAACCAATTCATGATTCAAACATATGCCGTGAGAAGGAAATATGAAACCAGTTAGCTATCTATATGATCTAGCGATAGCTATTGGCGATGGTTGCATGCACTTAACGTGGTGTAGTTTATTTCTCCCCCATACTGAATGTCTGTGCTTGGGTATAGCCTACGAAGATCGCTTGTGATTTCACATGCTTGATGTAGGTCTCAGGCGCATCCATATCCACCATTCTGAAATCATCTACCAGCAGTCGTAAAACAAACCAATTCATGATTCAAACATATCCCGTGAGAAGGAAATATCAAACCAGTTAGCTATCTATATGATCTAGTGGCCTTGACGTCAGCCGCCTGGCTTTGCGCACCGATACAACTGCCTCTGGTCATAAGATAGACGATGAAGTAGAAAACTTAAAAAAAGATTGGTGTTGTATCTTTTATATGAAAAAGTGATTGGTGGTGTTAGTCCTAGAGAAAAAGTAAGTAAAGTACACATCAGATTCTGTGTTTTTACCTTGAGCTTCATTTACCTTTTTGAGATGCACATCACTGAAGAGATTGCTGATTCTTAAGATTCACATAACTTGTTCAACGTAGATTCACATAACTTGTTCAACCAATGTACGTTAAGTTGGGGTACAAAATCTTTTTGACAAATAGTTTTAGTTTGGCACGCAAATATACAATGTGAAATCAGAGATGTGTAGACACAACTCTATAATTGGACATATGAAGCAATCACAGAAAACGAACAATTCAGAACTAATGGTGTGTCCGCGTGTGATTGTGCTTGGGGCTTCAGCATGCACATCCTCTGTCTACAGAATCACTCTTAGTTCCTCCACACCGCAGCCTCGGTGATCGGCTTCAATCCGATCATAACTAAGTATGTAGTTCCCGCTGTATCCATTCTTTCTTGCGGTGTTGCTTGAAGGGTTGGATGCAACGACGCTGGATGTCGCTTGAGCCTAAGCCAACACTCTTGGATCTGTTAGTAGCATGTTTGGAAGCAGCAATTATATAGAATCAAAAAAATAACAACAGATTAAATTGTAAACCGGCAAGAAAACGAACGTGATCTAGATGAGGAATTTATCTGATCTAATAAACTCCTTAAGCACACTAAATCCATATACCCTAGCTTACTTTGTTTTCCATTGGATCTAAAGAGAGATAAATAATGGAGATGAGGAACAGGTTGTGGATGGATTTGATGGATTGCACATGTGGGAGAGATATCGATTATGTAGAATAGGAAGAATCCGTGAAGGGAGAGAAAGATGGCGTGCGTAGATGAAGAGGCCGTGGAGTATAAATGTAAATATATATTGTTTTTTTTTCTGTCAAGGAGATATAGATTGTTTTTTTTTTGTTAAACAGAGATAGAGGTTGGTTTAACGTGGATTTTAAAAGCACATAGAGATTGCCTTTTCTGTTTTTGTATTAAAGGTGTAGAGATTTTTTTCCAATTTTTCTGTCTCAAAGATACAGAGATTGTTCTTTTCCTGTAAAATAGATAGAGGTTGGTTGCTTTTATTAGGGGAGTACATGGGCAGATCTACACCGTAATAATTCGGTCCCAGATTAATAGCTCCTAATAATATATTAACTTGGGAATTTTTATGGAGTGCCTAACTAGTATAAGTATAGTATAGATTTATACGTGCATGTATATACACTCTCATGATTAAGAATATTTACACCACAAATGTGTCGATTGATGTTTCCTAACAAAAACTACTCCCTCCGATCCAAAGTTGTACTAAATCGGTGACAATTAATATATTCGAGGGAGTAACTCTTGTAGGTGTTTTGGTTCAACCTAACTCTCCTCGCATGATGATCCTAGGTAAACTGCGGATATATTTGTTTGGCTTGTTATTGCTTTGAGTGTGCCATAAAACTCGTTCCCAAAAGAACTTCTTCGTATTTGTGTCAAATATTCAGAGAGGATAACATCGAGCAATTCATAAATTAGCTAATTATTGCTTGTAAATGAGCTAGTTATAAATTTATTTTAAGATCATCATGTTGCTATCTCCAAATAGCTAGTTGCAGAGATTGGATTCTATCATCAGAAAACGGGTGTGTGTTGACCATACGATATATGAGTTAGAATATATATATGTTGCTTTTTGGATGAGAGAATATTATCAAGAAATCTAGCTCCACCCTGTTTGTGTGACTCTGCCTATGGCAAAAAGAAATGTCTTTTTATATTCTGATGGGAAGAAAGAAAAGCTGTTTTCCAGTAATGAGTGAAAGGAATTTCCTTGTGTGTGTCGCGCTTGGTTGATTCTAAATTATCCCACCTTGTAAGTAACTGATGAACGCTAAATGACAACATTTCCTTTTAAATATTCCAGTAGTTTGGGAAATAGTTTGTTCCAAAATAGTTTTAGCTTGACCCCGCGATAGAAATACTAGAACACAAATGTGATTATATGTGCACTAAACTATACATGTGAGTTCTATTTTTCTAAGTGGAATTGTATACACAAATTAAAAAACAACAACAACATGCTACTTCTTGTTATAGATGATTGTACATTTAAGAAATGTATGTAAATGGAGAAAAACATTATAATGTGACACTACATGCTTTTTTTCTTATGTGGTTCTTCCTCATTCCCAAAATGCACGATAGACTTAAGTGCTGACATTTTCAGTCTAAGATTTTCTTTTATCGTATGTTTAAAAAATTAGTATAAAGACATGACATAAAAGTATTTTGTAAGATAAATATGATCATACCATTCATATATGCCTAATTCATATACTTTATTATATATTTACGGTCAAAGTTAGGCATCGTAGTCTGAGGAAGTCAAATGCGCCTTACATTTCAGAAATGAGGGAGTAGTTCTATTTCATAGGGGTTACTTGTACTTTTGCTTCCAGACGGGATTCTTTTGTACTTCTTTAAACCCATATGGTCAGATGGATTCAGTTCTTATAGCTAGATCAGTAAATACAACATATATTTGGGGATGTGAAATGAAAATTTCAGCCCATTTAGTGATTGCCACTACTTGTTGTGGGTCAAAGGCCTTTATACGTTGAGATCAATATGATTCGGTTTTCCTCCCGCTTCCCCTCTTTAATAAGAGATTCTCTTCCAAGTTGCTATATACATATGAATCTTCACACCCTATGATAAACATGAATATTTTTCACCATATTCCACACATTCAACTATAAATAATGAGGACAAATAATTCGACAGTCAACGAGTCAAATAACTCAACCATTCAAACATGACCCTCGGCAAATTTAGCCAATAAATCGACTGAATCACACTTTTTTAGTTCGTGCACTTCGGCATATGTATCGATGAGGCCAATGTCGACCAACACGATACTCGACTCCTCGATGATCCTCGCGAGCACAACTTGCTCCGTCTCGGTTATCGCTTTCTTTGGTCAATGCCCATCCCCTCTCAGTCTCAGTGTGCTCCTTTGACTTGTTCTTCTCAAGCTCCATTTACTCGCACACCTTCATATTCTCGATCTCCATGCTCTCCCTCTCAAGTACCAACCTCTCCCTTAGCATATCCTTTCTCCAAGTCCATCTCGTCCCAAAGGACATCAAGTAGAGCTTGTATCTTCCTTTCTTCTACTCCCCCTTGTTTTCATTTTTTTTCATTCCACGTCTTTGTTGGAGAGGATCCCTCCCCACAAGGCCGACAATTTGCTCACCACCCCGTTATGCGCGGCCCTACCTTTCTCCCAATTAGCCCTCCTCATCATCCTACTTCTTTTCGGCTAGGACGCCGATGTGGTTCCATCCCCACTTTGTCTCATCCTCTTCATCCAAACCAATAGATTCTTGGGGATCTTGAGCCATGAGTTTTTTCTTTTCCTTTTTGGGGTTGGGCCGGGGTGGAGGTGAGATCTTCAAATGCATATCGAACCATGAAGTCAATAGAACAGGACCTAGCCTAGTTGGTTGTAGCCTTAGCAAGGCAAAAGCAGGTCGTGGGTTGGATTTTAGTACCACGTCAGAGGTTAAAAAATCATAATAATAATAATATGGATTAATGGACTAAAAAATCAAAGAAACCCACCTTGCTTTAGTTACTCTTTTTTCATTCATATAATATAGTATAAAATAATATAACATAATAATTATTATTATGTATAGTATGATTTATTACACACGGGAGACAAAACCATGGATGTACAGTACATGATGTACTATAGTCTATCCACATTACTAGCTAGCACTTCGGCTAAATAATTACTCTTTCGTAAACTAATATAAGTTCTTTTGAATCGCTACTTTATTACGGAGGAGTACATGTACATATACGTCGGTGGACTCTTTCTTCCGGCTAACAGCCTTGCATAGCTGCATGCGCGCCTTGACTCGTATACAGCACACATGCTTTCAGAGCTGGCTAAATGGGTCGGGCCAACCAGGCCGGCCCACGAGCACGCCCGGCACGACTCGCCATGGGCCAGGCACGTCACGAGCTAAACGGGCCGGGCCTGGCCCACGGCATGCTCTGGGTCGTGCTTGGGCTGAGGGGCTGAGCATGCGGGCCGGCACGGCACGACCCGATTTTTTTTATACGGCCCAACAGATAAAAATGGACTAAAAAAATGTCCAGTGCGTCAAATAGCAGGCATTTTAGCGGGCCCGACGTGTTGACGGGCCGACCCGATTAACAAACGGGTCGTGTCTGGGCCATAAGGCTGCACACACGGGTCGACATGGCACAACCCGTATACTAATCGTGCCGAGACGGACCGTGTCGTGCCAGACACGTTTTACGGCAAGCCGGGCCATGTCGGCCGTTTGCCCAGGTCTGCATGCTTCATTCTTGATCCATCCATCTATCTTTGTAGCCAAATCTTCAAGCGCTTCAGCCTGCACAGAGAAATTTGATTTTCAGCTAGAATTCATTCACTCAAGAATCAATGTTATCAACAAGCTAGCTATTAGATTTGATAAACAAGTATGCATGGCCCAGAGAAGGACAGAGGGGGCAGCGACGGAGGGTGCATAGCCTAAGATGGTAGGTGACGAACCTGCCGGCCTCGTAACCGGCCTTAGGGCAGGGTAACTTGCTGGCTGGATGCGGGTGATGTCATGGACGAGCAGCTTGTAGTAGCGCTTGACGTCGTCGGCCGACTTGCCGCCCCCGACAGCGCGCGCGATGTTGTGCCAGCGGTCGGGCGTGTCCCTGTCGTACACCACCAGTGTCTGCTCGAACAGCTTGGTCTGCTCCGGCGTCCGCCCCGCCCTCATCGACCGTGACGCCATTAATGGAATGGACCCAGAGAGAGCTAGCTACTAAGCCAAAGGACCAAGGTAGGTTAGGGATAGAGAATTTAGAGGTAAAAAATAGATGCTTGCTTAGCAATGGCTTTATAGGCTATCTGTTCATATCGAGGGTACTGGGTATAAATTTTACAAAATAAATACTTACATTCTAAGACTTTAACCTAGGTTACCGCGAGGCCTATCACTAGTAGAAAACGGCCCATTAGTTTCGGTTTCAGAGGCCTATTAGTTCCGGTTCTGGAACCGGGACTAAAAGATCGAGACTAAAGCCCTAAACCTTTAAACCCGGTTCGCTTACAAACCGGGACAGAAGGGGCTCCACGTGGCCGCTGCGGGGAGCCCAGGCAGGAGGACCTGTAGTCCGGGTTGGTAACACCAACCGGGACCAAAAGGCATGCACGCGTCAGCATTTGGCAGTTGCTGAGGTTTTTTTTAAAGGAGGGGGGGAGGTTAGGGGGTTTTGGAGAGTTAATTTAGGGGTTTCATATTGTGTTGGCTAGCTAATTAATAGAGAGAAGTGTCCTCTCTTTCTCCGTGCTTGGTCAACGCTAGCTACTGTAAAAAGAACTCGACACGCTATCTAGTAAAAAAATGAAGGAACCATTAAGTACACAAGATCGTCATGAACATATATACAGAGAAGTGATCGACCTCTCGTTCTCTCAGAGATTGGTCGAACAACAAGTTTTCGTATATCTATCCGACGCTACTAGCTACATATATACAATATAAGATCTCTTACAATTCCTAAGATCCAATCACAAATTCACGTAGTATTCTCCATCTTCAGGTATGACGTGGTCAAGAAAGAATCCCGCCAATTCCTCTTGAATTGCTCATATGCAATCATGTGGTAGGAGTTCATCCCGCATCTTCCAGATCTAATTTAAAGAAGGGGTCAATACATGCATATATATGAATAAAACTCAACACAATTGATGATAATATAAAAAATTAAATTGTGAATATTATTTACGTACTTCAAATTGTTTGTCAGAGAAGCCCCGCTCAGAGGTCGAGTGACGAATGAACTCGCATACATAATATCCACATAAAACAGTCCTTTCTTTCTGGTACAAGCATTTTACGAGAATAGAGTTCAATCAAACTGGTAAGCAAGCATGGTAATGATGTATTGATGAAATTTTGAATCAATTAGAGATGCGCGGAACTAGCTAGTACTACTTACTTTGGGGTGCGTAAATCGCAACTCTTTGTTTAGACTGGGAACTTTTTGGGTGAACTTCTTCCAAACCCTGCCAGGTAAAGAAAATGATTACTTGATATCAGAAAATAAACAAAAGCTGCATGTCGATACGGTCCCGGTATTGACTGAACTTACTTCTTGAGCATTGCAGTCATGTCCGCATAATTCTCAGGATCTTTACATCTCGAGTCTAAGACACTTACTAATGCCCCGTCAAGCTTAATGGATAGCAGAATAAAATGCGCACGCATATATAACTCATCAATTACATTAATTAACCTCGAGTAAGCGAAACCGAGTATACGGAGAAGACATCAACACTCACATGAAGTTGTAAGGAAAAAGTATTTCCCATTTGTTTTGATGTGCAAGCAACAACTTTAGCAAGTTCTCCTCGGTCGCAGCGGGTTCTTTTTGTATCGACCATTCATTTACGACATCTGGGCTAATGAACCCAACGTCGAAGATTCCTTCTTTTTTGCATTCGACGATCTTCAATCTGCATAATATAGTGATGATAATTATATATATATATATATACATGCAATGAACGAGCTGCGCTACAGACTTAACTATAGAAGTAATACTTACAGACAGTAGGCAGTCATGAGTTGTTTGTCGAGGGCTCGTTGATTGTATAACTGAAATAACTCCTCAAATTAAATAGGCATCACGGGAAGTCCAATGAATTCATGCGATGGTTTCACTGCCACATACATAGTGTCTCTCCTAGACTCCCTGCAGGTTTTCATGTACCACTCATGCAATTTGTACATCATCGTTGTTAGAGGAGGATGATAAGGTTTAACGAGAGGCTTCCCGTGCATGTATTCGTGTTCTTCTTTGGTTACCTCGTCCGTTTCAAAAAGTACATCACCCCCAAGTAATCACCAAGTTTGGTACCGGACAGTATCACCGGATGATTAACAATGTGGCTAGACACCTTGAGCAGAGGGCACGATTGCTTCCCCTGTTCGCCTAGCTGGGGAATTGTTTTCCCACTTCTTCGTTCTTTGACTCGGGCAACACTAGAGGTAATTCCCGACCGCTGCGCTTCATTATATGTCTTTATAATACAGCAATCATAGTTTGATGGCAGCGGAGGTGGTGATGGTCGCTTCAGGGCATCCAGAGTGCGCTTCGCTTTCACCGGATCTACCGTTTCCTTCGGAGGTGGTTGTTTCCGCGCAAAATGGACCTCCACTTCGGCTTTACTAATCTCAGCGCTTTCTCCGTCAGCCCTCTTGTATGGTAACTACTAATCTCAGCGCTTTCTTCGTCAGTCCTCTTGTATGGTAACTTTGTAACACGCTTGAGGCTTGGACCAAACTTGTATTTTTTCCCGTCTATTGTACTGCTAGCCGTCGGAGTGGCAGCGCCGTCTCTCTTCCATGGATGACGTGCCCGAGGAGGCGTAGTTATTGGGGAATGTTGCATGGGAAACCAAAAATTTCCTAAGCACACGTAGATCTATCCATGGTGATGAGCATCTACGAGAGGGGGAGTGGATCTACATACCCTTGTAGATCGCTAAGCGGGAAGCGTTAAGAAACACGGTTGGTGTAGTCGAATGTCTTCGCGATCCAAATCGCCGAGCGTCCCGTGATCCAATCACGAACCGTCCTCGCGATCCGTCCCAATCAAGCACCGAACGGACGGCACCTCTGCGTTCAGCACACGTACAGCTTGATGATGATCTCCGCCTTATTTATCCAGCAAGAGAGAGTGGAGAGGTAGAAGAGTTCTCCGGCAGCGTGACGGCGCTCCGGCGATGGTTGTGGAGCTATTCCGGTAGGGATTCACCTAAGCACTGCGGAAAACCAATCTAGAGGAGAAACTATGCACCGGTGGAACGGGTAGCATGTGGCCGTAAAATCAAGTGAAAAACCCTCAATACTACCAGTATATATAGGGGGAGAGGAGGAGAGGCTTGGCGCAGGGGCCAAGCCTCCTTTACTTTGGCCGGACAGGGGAGGAGAGGAGGACTCCTCCTCCAATCCTAGTAGGACTAGGATTCCTCCTTTTTTGGCTTTTTTCCACCTTTTTTCCTTTGTTTTTTTTCCAGCCGCATGGGCCTATTGTGGTTGTTCCATAAGCCCACTAAGGGCTGGTTTCCACTCTCCCATAGCCCATGTAGCCTCCTGGGTCGAAATACCCCTCCCGGAGGTCTCCCGGTACACTACCGGCACTCCCGATACACTACCGATGAGCCCGAAACTTTTTCGGCGACCAAAACGGGACTTCCTATATATGAATATTTACCTCCGGACCATTCCGGAGCTCCTCATGAAGTCCAGGATCTCATCCGGGACTCCGAACAACCTTTGGTCACCACCATACACAACTCTAGACTGCCGAAACGTCACCAAACCTTAAGTGTGCAGACCCTGCGGGTTCGAGAACTATGTAGACATGACCGAGACACCTCTACGACCAATAACCAATAGCGGGACCTGGATGTCCATATTGGTTACTACATATTCTATGAAGATCTTTATCGGTTGAACCTCTTATGTCAAGGATTCAGTTAATCCCATATAACATTCCCTTTGTTCTTCGGTATGTTACTTGCCCGAGATTCAATCGTCGGTATCTCCATACCTATTTCAACCTCGTTACTGGCAAGTCTCTTTACTCGTTCCGTAATACAAGATCCCGTGACCAACACTTAGTCACATTGCTTGCAAGGCTTGTTGTGATGTTGTATTACCGAGTGGGCCCTGAGATACCTCTCTATCACACGGAGTAACAAATCCCAGTATTGATCCGTGCCAACCCAAGAGACACCCTCGGAGATACCTGTAGAGCACCTTTATAGTCACCCAGTTACGTTGCGACGTTTGATACACACAAAGCATTCCTCCAGTGTCAGTGAGTTGCATGATCTCATGGTCATAGGAACATATACTTGAGATGCAAAATACAGTAGCAATAAACTGACATGATCATATGCTACATTTGTAGTTTGGGTCTTGTCCATCACATCATTCTCCTAATGATGTGATCTTGTTAGCAAATGACATCTTATGTCCATGGTCAGGAAACCATAACCATCTTTGTTAAACAAGCTAGTTCACTAGAGGCATACTAGGGACACTGTGTTGTCTATGTATCCACACATGTATCCATGTTTCCAATCAATACAATTCTAGCATGGATAATAAATAATTACCGTGAACAAGGAAATATAATAATAAACACTTTATATATTGCCTCTAGGGCATTTTTCCAATAGTCCCCCACTTGCACTAGAGTCAATAATCTAGTTCACATCACTATGTGATTTACATTGTAATGAATCAAACACTTATGCAGTTCTGGTGTTGATCATGTTTAGCCCTTGGAAGTGCTTTACTCAATGGGTCTACAACATTCAGATCCGTGTGCACTTTGCAAATATTTATGTCCTTTTCCTCGATGTAATATCAGATGGAATTGAAGCGTCGCTTTATGTGTCTGGTCCTCTTGTGAAACCTTGGTTCCTTGGCCAGAGAAATGGCACTAGTGTTGTCACAGAACGGGCTCATTGGAATCAGTGCACTAGGCACTACTCCAAGATCTGTCAAGAACTGCTTCATCCAGACACCTTCCTTCGCCGCCTCCGAGGCTGCGATGTACTCCGCTTCGCACGTAAAATCGGCTACCACGCTTTGCTTGCAACTGCACCAGCTTACCGCTCCCCCGTTGATAATAAATACGTATCCGGTTTGCGACTTAGAGTCATCAGGATCAATGTCAAAACTTGCATCGACGTAACCCTTTACGACGAGCTCTTCATCACCTCCATAAACGAGAAATATTTCCTTAGTCCTTTTCAGGTACTTAAGGATATTCTTGACCGCTTGCCAGTGCTCCATTCCAGGATCACTTTGAATCCTTCCGGCCATACTTATGGCTAGGCTGACATCGGGTTTTGTGCATAGCATTGCATACATGATAGAACCTATGGCTGAAGCATAGGGGATGACGCTCATCTTTTCTCTATCTTCTGCAGTCACTGGGCATTGAGTCTTACTCAACTTCACACCTTGTAACACAGGCAAGAACCCCTTCTTTGACTGTTCCATTTTGAATTTCTCCAAAACTTTATCAAGGTATGTGCTTTGTGAAAGTGCTATTAAGCGTCTCGATCTATCTCTATAGATCTTAATGCCTAATATGAAAGCAGCTTCTCCTAGGTCCTTAATTGAAAAACTCTTGTTCAAATACTCCTTCACGCTTTCCAGCATTTCTATATTGTTTCCAATCAGCAATATGTCATCCACGTATAATATTGGAAACGCTATAGAGCTCCCACTCACTTTCTTGTAAATACAAGCTTCTCCATAAACTTGTATAAACCCAAACGCTTTGATCACCTCATCAAAGCGCTTATTCCAACTCCGAGATGCTTGCACCAGCCCATAAATGGATCGCTGGAGTTTGCAAACTTTGTCAGCATTCTCTAGATCGATAAAACCTTCTGGTTGCATCATATACAACTCTTCCTCAAGGAAACCGTCGAGGAACCCTGTTTTGACATCCATCTACCAAATTTCATAGTCGAAATAAGCAGCTATTGCTAACATGATTCTGACAGACTTACGGGTGAGAAGGTCTCATCGTAGTCAACTCCTTGAACTTGTGAAAAACCCCTTGCCACAAGTGGAGCTTTATAGACCACACTTTGTTTAGTCTAAATGGCCTTTTGCCCTTCAGGTAATACTTCCAAAGTCTGAATGGCCTTTTGCCCTTCAGGTAATACTTCCAAAGTCCACACTTTGTTTTCATACATGGATCCCATCTCGGATTTCATGGCCTCTAACCATTTCTCGGAATCCAGGCCCATCACCGCTCCTTCATAGCTTGTAGGTTCATTGTTGTCCAACAACGTGAACTCCAAGACAGGGTTGCCGTACCACACAGGAGCAGTACGCATCCTTGTCGACCTACGAGGTTCAGTAGTAACTTGATCCGAAGCTTCATGACCATCATCATTAACTTCTTCTTCAACCGTCGTAGGCTCCATAGAAACATCTTTTGCGCTGCGCTGCTCTCTGGTTGAAGTAAAGGTTCAACAACCTCATCAAGCTCTATCTTCCTCCCACTCAATTCTTTCGAGAGAAACTCTTTCTCAAGAAATGTTCCGTTCTTAGCGACAAACACTTTGCCTTCGGATCTGAGATAGAAGGTATACCCGACTGTCTCTTTTTGGTATCCTATGAAGACGAATTTCTCCGCTTTAGGTTCTAGCTTTTCAGGCTGAAGCTTTTTGACATAAGCATCACATCCCCAAACTTTAAGAAACGACAACTTTGGCCTCTTGCCAAACCACAGTTCATATGGCATCATCTCAACGGATTTCGATGGTGCCCTATTTAAAGTGAATACAGCTGTCTCTAATGCATAACCCCAAAACATGTTGGAAATATGCCCTAGTGGCAATAATAAATTAGTTATTGTCATATTTCCTTGTTCATGATAATCGTTTATTATCCATGCTATAATTGTATTGATCGGAGACTTAAATGCATGTGTGGATACATAGACAAAACCATGTCCCGAGTATGCCTCTAATGGACTAGCTCGTTGATCAAAGGATGGTTAAGGTTTCCTAGCCATGGACATGAGATGTCATTTGATAACGGGATCACATCATTAGGAGAATGATGTGATGGATAAGACCCAAACTACAAACATAGCATATGATCGTGTCAGTTTATTGCTACTGTTTTCTGCATGTCAAGTATATGTTCCTATGACCATGAGATCATGCAACTCACGGATATCGGAGGAGTGCCTTGTGTGTATCAAACGTCGCAACGTAAATGGGTGACTATAAAGGTGCTCTACAGGTATCTCCGATGGTGTCTGTTGAGTTGGCATGGATCGAGACTGGGATTTGTTACTCCGTGTGACGGAGAGGTATCTCAGGGCCCACTCGATAATACAACATCACAATAAGCCTTGCAAGCAATGTGACTAATTGTTAGTTGCGGGATCTTGTATTACGGAACGAGTAAATAGACTTGCCGGTAACGAGGTTGAACTAGGTATGGAGATACCGACGATCGAATCTCGGGCAAGTAACATGTCGAAGAACAAAGGGAACGTTATACGGGATTAACTGAATCCTTGACATAGAGGTTCGACCGATAAAGATCTTCGTAGAATATGTAGGAACCAATGTGGACGTCCAAGTCCCGCCATTGGTTATTGACCGTAGAGGTGTCTCGGTCATGTCTACATAGTTCTCGAACCAGCAGGGTCTGCACACTTAAGGTTCGGTGACGTTTCGGTAGTGTAGAGTTATGTATGGTGGTGACCGAAGTTTGTTCGGAGTCCCGGATGAGATCCCGAATGTCATGAGGAGCTCCGTAATGGTCCGGAGGTAAAGATTCATATATAGGAAGTCCCAGTTTGGTTTCCGGAAAAGTTTCGGGCTCATCGGTAGTGTACCGGGAGTGCCGGTAGTGTACCGGGAGTGCCGGTAGTGTACCGGGAGGCCTCCGGGAGGGGTATTTCGACCCCAAGAGGTCCATGGGCTGTGGGAGAATAATAACCATACCTTGGTGGGCTGGGAAAACAGCCACAAAGGCCCATGGCGCAGGAGAGAAAGTCCTAAAGCAAAAAGTGGAAAATCAGCCAATAGGAGGCAATCCTACTCCAACTAGGATTGGAGGTGAAGTAGGATTGCTTCCCACCTCCTATTTCGGCCGACCCAAAGGCCTTGGCTGCCTCTCCTCTTCTCTCCTCCTATATATACTAGTGGATTGGGTGGTTTTTGGACAGAATTTCCGGCCACGTGCTACCCGTTACACCGGTGCATAGTTTCTCCTCTAGATCGGTTTTCTGTAGCGCTTAGGCGAAGCCCTGCCGGAATTGCTCTACCACCATCACCGGAGCGCCGTCACGCTTATGGTGAACTCTCTCTCCTCGCCACCTCCTATCGCTGGATCGATACGGTGGAGATCGTCATCAAGCTGCACGTGTGCTGAATGCGGAGGTGCCGTCCGTTCGGCGCTAGATCGGAAGGACCGTGATCGAGATCGCGAGACGGTTCGTGATGAGATCGCGGAACGGATCGTGATGTGTTCGCAGGATAGATCGTGATCAAGATCGTGAGACGGATCGTGATGAGATCGCGGGACGGATCATGATGAGTTCACGGGACGGATCGTGATTGGATCGCGGGACGGATCGTGATGAGATCGCGGGACGCTCGGCGATTTGGATCGCGAAGATGTTCGACTACACCAACCGCGTTTCTTAAAGCTTCCCGCTTAGCAATCTACAAGGGTATGTATATCCACTCTCCCTCTCGTAGATGCTCATCACCATGGATAGGTTTTCGTGTGCGTAGGAAATTTTTTGTTTCCCATGCGACGTTGCCCAACAGTGGCATCATGAGCTAGGTTGATGGTTCGATGAGATCTTGAGTAGAACACAAAAGGTTTGTGGGCGTTGATGCTTAGATTGCTTCCTCCCTTGGTCGTATTTTGGTTCAGCGGGATTGTGAGATGAAGCAGCCCGGACCAACATTACTCGTACGCTTACGAGAGACCGGTTCCCTCAACGCAACTTGTTGCCTAGATGGCTTGCGGGTGACAGTTTCTCTCACTTTAGTTGGATCGGATTCGACAAAGGCGGTCCTTGAGAAGGTTGAAAAGCAAACTAGTGTATCAACGTTGTGGTTCATGCGTAGGTGAGAATTGTTCTTTCTAGATACCCATAGCAGCCACGTAAAACATGCAACAACAATTAGAGGACGTCTAACTTGTTTTTGCAGGGTATGTTGTGATATGATATGGCCAATTACATGATGTGATATATGTGATGTATGAGATGATCATGTGATGTATAGATTATCACGACTTGCATGTCGATGAATACGGCAACCGGCAGGAGCCATAGGGTTGTCTTTAATTATTGTATGACCTGCGTGTCAATCATTAAGCGCTATGTAATGCTTTACTTTATCGCTAAACGGTAGCAATAGTAGTAGAAGCATGCAGGGCGTGACAACCCCGATGGCGACACGTTGATGGAGATCAAGATGATGGAGATCATGGTGTTGTGCCGGTGACGATGGAGATCATGCCGGTGTTTCGAAGATGGAGATCTTAAACACAAGTTCATGGCCATATCATGTCACTTATGAATTGCATGAGATGTTAATCCTTTTATGCACCTTGTTTTGCTTAGTACGACGGTAGCATTATAAGGTGATCCCTCACTTGAATTTCAAGATGAACTGTGTTCTCCCCGAGTGTGCACCGTTGCGAAAGTTCGTCGTGTTGAGACACCACGTGCTGATCAGGTGTGATAGACTCTACGTTCACATACAATGGGTGCAAGCCAGATTTGCACGGGCAGAACACGCGGGTTAAACTTGACGAGCCTAGCATGTAAAGACATGGCCTCGGAACACAAGAGACCGAAAGGTCGAGCATGAGTCATATAGTGGATATGATCAACATAATGATGTTCACCATTGAAGCCACCTTAACTCACGTGATGATCGGACTTGAGTTGGTGAATTTGGATCATGTATCACTCGAATGACCCGAGGGATGTCAATTTGAGTGGGAGTTCTTACGTAATATGATTAATTGAACTCATTATCATGAACATAGTCAAAGTGTCTTTGCAAATTATGTTGTAGATTACTAGCTCGCGCTGTAGCTCCCTTGTATTTTTATATGTTCCTAGAGAAATTGAATTGAAAGATGTTAGTAGCAAAATTGCGGACGGGGTCCGTGATCTGAGGATTGTCCTCATTGCTGCCCAGAAGGCTTATGTCCTTAATGCATCGCTCGGTGCGCCACCCCATCTAGCGTCGTCTGTAGATGTTGTGAACATCTGACAGGCACGTTTCGATGACTACTTGATAGTTTAGTGCGTCATGCATTACGGCTTAGAATTGAGGCTCCGAAACGTTTTGAACGTCACGGAACATATGAGATGTTCTAAGAGCTGAGATTGTGATCTCAGGCTCGTGCCCGAGTTGCGAGATATATGATCTCCAACGAGATTCTTTGCCTGCAAGATGAAAGAGAATAGCTCAATCGTTGAGCATGTGCTCAGACTGTCTAGGTACTACAATCGCTTGAATCGAGTGGGAGTTGATCTTCCAGATAACATAGTGATTGATGTAGTTCTCCAAGTCACTGTCACTGAGATACTAGAACTTGGTGATGAACTATAAAATGCCAGGGAAAGAAATGTTGATCCCTGAGCTGTTCGCGATGTTTGACACCGCGAAGGTAGAAATCAAGAAGGAGCGTCAAGTGTTGATGGTTAATCGAACCACTAGTTTCGAGAAGGGCAAGAGCAAGGAGGGAAACTTCATGGATAGCAAGTCAGTTGCTGCTCCAGTGAAGCAACCCAAAGTTGAACTCAAACCCGAGACTAAGTGCTTCTGTTATGAGGTGAGCGGTCGCTGAAGCGGAACAACCTTAGGTACTTGGTAGATAAGAAGGCTGGCAACATTGATAGAAGTATATTTGATATACGAGTTACTAATGTGTACCTTGCTAGTACTCTTAGTAGCACCTGGGTTTGGATACCGGTTCGGTTGCTAAATGTTAGTAACTCGAAATAAAAGCTACGAAATAAATGGAGAACTAGCTAAGGGTGAGGTGACGATATGTGTTGGAAGTGTTTCCAAGGTTGATGTGATCAACATCGCACACTCTCTCTACCTTCAGGATTAGTGACGAACCTAAATAAATGTTATTTGGTGTTTTGCGTTGAGCATGAACATGATTAGATCATGTTTATTGCAATACGGTTATTCATTTAAGTTAGAGAATAATGGTTATTCTGTTTACATGAATAATACCTTCAATGGTCATGCACCCAGTGAGAATGGTTTGTTGAAATCTTGATCGTAGTATTACACATGTTCATAAGATTGATGTCAACAGATACAAAGTTAATAATGATAGTACCACATACTTGTGGCACTGCCGCTAAATGTCATATTGGTATAAAGCACATGTAGAAACTCCATGCTGATGGATATTTGGACTCATTCGATTTCGCATCGGTTGAGACATGCGAACCATGCCTCTTGGGCAAGATGACTAAAGGACCCCGTTGGATGGAGCGGGCAATTGATTCATTGGAAATGATACATGTTGATGTATGCAATCTAGTGAGTCTTGTAGCGTGCAGTGGATATTATTATTTTCTTACCTTCACTGATGATTTGAGTAGATATAGTGTATATTTATTTAATGAAACACAAGTCTGAATCGTTTGAAAGGTTTAAGCAAATTCAGAGTGAAGTTTAGAGATCATCGTGACAAGAAGATAAAAATGACTGCGATATGATCGTGGAAGTGAATATCTGAGTCACGAGTTTGGCATACAACTTAAGACAATGTGAAAGTTGTTTCACAACTAAACGCCACCTGGAACACCATAGTGTGATGGTGTGTCCGAACATCATAGTTATGCTCTATTGGACATGGTGCGTGCTATGATGTCACTTGTCGTTTTACTACTATAATTTTGGGGTTATGCATTAGCGACAACTACATTCACTTTAAATAGGGCACCATCTAAATCCGTTGAGATGACACCATGTGAATTATGGTTTGATAGAAACCTAAGCTGTCATTTCTTAATATTTGGGGATGTGACACTTGTGTGGAAAATGTTTTCACCTAATGAGGTCGAACCCAAGGCGGACAAATTGCATCTTCATAGAATACCCTAAGATCAGTTGGGTGAACCTTCTATCTTAGATCCAAGTGCAAAGTGTTTGTTACTAAAACGGATCCTTTCTCGAGGAAAGGTTTCTCTCGAAAGAATTGAGTGGGAGGAAGATAGAACTTGATGAGATTGTTAAACCTTTGTTCAACTAGAGAGTAGCGCATCGCAGAAAGATGTTTCTATGAAGCCTACGTTAGTTGAAGAGGAGGTTAATGATGATGATCATGAAGCTTCAGGATCAAGTTACTATCGAACTTCGTAGGTCGACAAGGATGTGTATTGCTCCTAAGTGGTACGACAACTCTGTCTTGGAGATCATGTTGTTGGACAACGATGAACCTACGAGCTATGGAGAAGCGATGATGGGCCCGGATTCCGACAAATGGTTAGAGGCCATGAAATCCGAGATAGGATCCATGTATGAAAACCAAGTGTAGACTTTGGTAGACTTGCTCGTTGGACGGCAGGTCGTTGAGTACAAATGGATCTTTAAAATGAAGACATACACTGATGGTGAATGTCACTATTTGTAAAGCTCAACTTGTTGCAAAGATGTTTGTGACAAGTTCAAGGAGTTGACTGCGATGAGGCTTCCTCACTCGTAGCGATGCTAAAAGTCTGTTGGAATTATGTTAGCAGTTGCTGCATTTTCAATTATGAAATCTGGCAGATGGATGTCAAAACATCGTTTCCTTAACGGTTTACTTGAGGAAAGGTTGTATGTGATACAACCATAAGGTTTTGTCAGTCCTAAGGATGCTAAAAGGTGTGCAAGCTTTGGTGATCCTTCCATGGACTGAAGCAAGCATCTCGGAGTTGGAATATACGCTTTGATGAGTTGATCAAAGTTTTTGATGTTTATACAAAGTTTACGAGAAACTTGTATTTGCAATAAAGTGAGTGGGAGCACTATAGAATTTCCGATAAGTATATGTGGATGACATATTGTTGATCAGAAATAATGTAGAGTTTCTGGAAAGCATAAAACGGTCATTTGGAAAGTGATTTGCAAAGGAAGACCTGGATGAAGCTACCTAATTGTTGAGCATCAAAATCTATGGAGATAGATCAAGATGCTCGATGAGACTTTCAATGAGTGCATACCTTGACAAGATTTTGAAAGAGTTCAAAATGGATCAGTCAAAGAAAGAGTTCTCGCCTGATTTGTAAGGTGTGAAAGTTGAGTGAGACTCAAAGCTCGACAACGGCAGAAGAAAGAGAAAGGACGAACGTCGTCCCCTATGCCTTAGCCATAGGCTCTATATTATGCCATGTTGTGTACCGCACCTGTGTGTGCCTTGCCATGAGTCCGTCAGGGGGTACAAGAGTGAACCAGGAGTAGATCACTGGACAGCGGTCAAGATTATCCTCAGTAACTAAGAGACTGAGGAGATGGTTCTCGATTATGGAGGTGATAAAGAGTTCGTCGTAAGGAGTTACGTCGATACAAGCTTTAACACTAATCCGGATGACTCGTAGTAGCAATCTGGATACGTGTAGTGGAGCAGCCATTTGGAAATAGTACCAAGTGGAGTGTGGTAGCAGTGTTTACGGTTTGACATAGAGATTTGCAAAGTACACACGGATCTGAATATCGCACACCCGTTGACTATAAGACCTCTCTCACATGCAAAGCATAAACGAGACCGAGAACTCATTGGGTGCTAGATTCATAACAATGCGAATCACATGGTGATGTGAACTAGATTATTGACTCTGGTGCAAGTGGGAGACTGTTGGAAATATGCCCTAGAGGCAATAATAAATTAGTTATTGTCATATTTCCTTGTTCATGATAATCGTTTATTATCCATGCTATAATTGTATTGATCGGAGACTTAAATGCATGTGTGGATACATAGACAAAACCATGTCCCTAGTATGCCTCTAATGGACTAGCTCGTTGATCAAAGGATGGTTAAGGTTTCCTAGCCATGGACATGAGATGTCATTTGATAACGGGATCACATCATTAGGAGTATGATGTGATGGATAAGACCCAAACTAATAACATAGCATATGATCGTGTCAGTTTATTGCTACTGTTTTCTGCATGTCCAGTATATGTTCCTATAACCATGAGATCATGCAACTCACGGATATCGAAGGAGTGCCTTGTGTGTATCAACCGTCGCAACGTAACTGGGTGACTATAAAGGTGCTCTACAGGTATCTCCGATGGTGTCTGTTGAGTTGGCATGGATCGAGACTGGGATTTGTTACTCCGTGTGACGGAGAGGTATCTCAGGGCCCACTCGATAATACAACATCACAATAAGCCTTGCAAGCAATGTAACTAATTGTTATTTGCGGGATCTTGTATTACGGAACGAGTAAAGAGACTTGCCGGTAACGAGGTTGAACTAGGTATGGAGATACCGACGATCGAATCTCGGGGAAGTAACATGCCGAAGAACAAAGGGAACGTTATACGGGATTAACTGAATCCTTGACATAGAGGTTCGACCAATAAAGATCTTCGTAGAATATGTAGGAACCAATGTGGACGTCCAGGTCCCGCCATTGGTTATTGACCGTAGAGGTGTCTCGGTCATGTCTACATAGTTCTCGAACCCGCAGGGTCTGCACACTTAAGGTTCAGTGACGTTTCGGTAGTGTAGAGTTATGTATGGTGGTGACCGAAGTTTGTTCGGAGTCTCGGATGAGATCCCGGACGTCATGAGGAGCTCCGGAATGGTCCGGAGGTAAAGATTCATATATAAGAAGTCCCAGTTTGGTTTCCGGAAGAGTTTCGGGCTCATCGGTAGTGTACCGGGAGTGCCGGTAGTGTACCGGGAGTGCCGGTAGTGTACCGGGAGGCCTCCGGGAGGGGTATTTCGACCCCAAGAGGTCCATGGGCTGTGGGAGAATAATAAACATCCCTTGGTGGGCTGGGAAAAAAGCCACAAAGGCCCATGGCGCAGGAGAGAAAGTCCTAAAGCAGAAAGTGGAAAATCAGCCAATAGGAGGCAATCCTACTCCAACTAGGATTGGAGGTGAAGTAGGATTGCTTCCCACCTCCTATTTAGGCCAACCCAAAGGCCTTGGCTGCCTCTCCTCTCCTCTCCTCCTATATATACTAGTGGATTGGGTGGTTTTTGGACAGAATTTACGGCCACGTGCTACCCGTTACACCGGTGCATAGTTTCTCCTCTAGATCGGTTTTCTGCAGCGCTTAGGCGAAGCCCTGCCGGAATTGCTCTACCACCATCACCGGAGCGCCGTCACGCTTCCGGAGAACTCTCTCTCCTATCCACCTCCTATCGATGGATTGAGACGGTGGAGATCGTCATCAAGCTGCACGTGTGCTGAACGCGGAGGTGCCGTCCGTTCGGCGCTAGATCGGAAGGACTGTGATCGAGATCGCGAGACGGTTCGTCATGAGATCGCGGAACGGATCGTGATGAGTTCGCGGGACAGATCGTGATCAATATCGTGAGACGGATCATGATGAGATTGCGGGACGGATCGTGATGAGTTCACGGGACGGATCGTGATGAGATCGCGGGACGCTCGGCGATTTGGATCGCGAAGATGTTCGACTACACCAACCGCGTTTCTTAATGCTTCCCTCTTAGCGATCTACAAGGGTATGTAGATCCACTCTCCCTCTCGTAGATGCTCATCACCATGGATAGGTTTGCATGTGCATAGTAAAATTTTTGTTTCCCATGCGACGTTCCCCAACAAAACGATAGTGGCAAATCAGCAAGAGACATCATAGAACACACCATATCTAATAAGGTTCGATAACGACGTTCGGATACACCATTACGCTGTGGTGTTCCGGGCGGTGTCAACTGTGAAACAATTCCACACTGTCTTAAGTGACTGCCAAACTCATAACTCACATATTCACCTCCTCGATCAGATCGCAGGAAATTAATCTTCTTGTTACAATGATTCTCAACTTCACTCTGAAATTGTTTGAACTTTTCAAATGTTTCAGACGTGTGTTTCATTAAGTAAATATACCCATATCTACTTAAGTCATCACTGAAGGTGAGAAAATAACAATATCCACCATGCGTTGTAACATTCATTGTTCCGCACACATCAGTATGTATCATTTCCAGTAAGTCACTTGCCCGTTCCATTGTTCCACAGAACGGCGTTTTAGTCATCTTGCCCACGAGGCATGGTTCACATATGTCAAGTGATTCAAAATCAAGTGACACCAAAAGTCCATTAGCATGGAGCTTCCTCATGCGTTTTACACCAATATGACCTAAACGGCACTGCCACAAGAAAGTGGTACTATCATTATGAACTCTACATCTTTTGGCATCAATGCTATGAACATGTGTGTCATTACTATCAAGATTCAATATGAATAAACCCTTCACATTGGGTGCATGACCATAAAAGATATTACTCATGTAAACAGAACAACCTTTATTCTCTGATTTAAATGAGTAACCTTCTCGCAATAAACAAGATCTAGATATAATGTTCATGCTTAACGCAGGAACTAAATAACAATTATTCTAGTTCATCACTAATCCCGATGGTAATCGAAGAGAGAGCGTGCCGACGGCGATCACATCAACCTTGGAACCATTTCCCACGCGCATCGTCAATTTGTCCTTTGCCAGCCTCCATTTATTCTGTAGTTCCTGTTTTGAGTTGCAAATGTGAGCATCCGAACCGGTATCAAATACCCAGGCACTACTACGAGAGCTAGTAAGGTACACATCGATAACATGTATATCATATATACCTTGTTTGTCGTTGGCTGCCTTCTTGTCAGCCAGGTACTTGGGGCAGTTCTGCTTCTAGTGACCAGTTCCCTTGCAATGAAAGCACCCAGTTTCTGGCTTAGGTCCATGCTTAGGCTTCTTTACTGGAGTAGCAACTGCTTTGCCAACCTTCTTGGTTTTACCCTTCTTGCCTTTTCCCTTGCCATTCTTCTTGAAACTAGTGGTTTTATTGACCATCAACACTTGATGTTCTTTCTGGAATTCAGACCTAGCGACTTTCAGCATCGCAAACAGCTCGGTGACTGACTTGTTCATCCCGTGCATGTTATAGTTCATCACAAAGCTTTTGTAGCTAGGTGGCAGTGATTGAAGAACTCTGTTAATGATCTCCTCTGGCGGAAGGGCAATTCCCAACTCCGCCAGACGAATCGAGTACCCAGACATTCTGAGTATATGTTCACTGATAGACCCGTTCTCCTCCATCTTGCAAGCATAGAACTTATCGGAGGTCTCATACCTCTCGATCCGGGCATTCTTCTCAAAGATGAACTTCAACTCCTGGAACATCTCATATGCTCCATGACGTTCAAAATGTCTTTGAAGTCCCGGTTCTAAGCCATGCAAAATTGCACACTGAACTATTGAGTAATCTCCAGAACGTGTCTCCCAAGCGTTCTTAACGTCTTCGGATGACATGTCTTCGGGTTGGTCACCAAGCGGTGCATCAAACACATATAGTTTCTGGAAAGCCGTGAGGATAATCCTCAGATTACGAGCCCAGTCAACAAAGTTACTTCCATCATCTTTCAACTTAGCTTTCTCTAGGAGCGCATTAAAATTCAGGGGTGCTACTGCGCGAGCCATTGGTCTACAACATAAATATGCAAAGGTTACTTAGACTATTGTTTAGGATAATGAGTTTAGTTAATCAAATTACTAAAGCTCCCACTCAAATTGACATCCCTCAGGTTATCTGAGTGTCACATGATCCAAATTTACCAACCCAAGTCCGATCATCACGTGAGTAGAGGTGGCTTCAATGGTGAACATCATTATGTTGATCATATCTACTATATGACTCATATTCGACCTTTCGGTCTCTTGTGTTCCGAGGCCATGTCTGTACATGCTAGGCTCGTCAAGTTTAACCCGAGTGTTCTGCGTGTGCAACACTGGCTTGCACCCGTTTTATGTGAACGTAGAGTCTATCACACCCGATCATCACGTGGTGTCTCGACATGACGAACTTTCGGAACGGTGCACACTCGGGGAGAACACAATTCATCTTGAAATTTAACTGAGGGATCACCTTATAATGCTACCGTCGTAATAAGCAAAACAAGGTGCATAAAAGGATTAACATCACATGCAATTCATAAGTGACATGATATGGCCATGAACTTGTGCTTTAGATCTCCGTCTTGAAAGCACCGGCATGATCTCCATCGTCACCAGCACGACACCATGATCTCCATCATCTTGATCTCCAGCGATGTGTCACCATCTGGGTTGTCACGCCTTGCATGCTTCTACTACTATTGCTACCATTTAGCGATAAAGTAAAGCATTACATAGCCCTTAATGATTGACACGTAGGTCATACAATAGTTAAGGACAACCCTATGGCTCCTGCCGGTTGCCGTACTCAGCGACATGCAAGTCGTGATATTCTATACATCACATGATCATCTCATACATCACATATATCACATCATGTAATTGGCCATATCACATCACAATATACCCTGCAAAAACAAGTTAGACGCCCTCTAATTGTTGTTTCATGGGAAACAAAAAATTTCCTACGCACACGCAGATCTATCCATGGTGATGAGCATCTACGAGAGGGGGAGTGCATCTACATACCCTTGTAGATCGCTAAGCAGGAAGCGTTAAGAAACGTGGTTGGTGTAGTCGAATGTCTTCGCGATCCAAACCGCCGAGCGTCCCTCGATCCAATCACGAACCGTCCTCGCGATCTGTCCCGATGAAGCACCGAACGGACGACACCTCCGCGTTCAGCACACGTACAACTTGATGACGATCTCTGCCTTCTTGATCTAGCAAGAGAGAGCGGAGAGGTAGAATAGTTCTCCGGCAGTGTGATGGCGCTCCGGTGATGGTGGTGGAGCTATTCCGGCAGGGCTTCACCTAAGCACTGCGGAAAACCGATCTAGAGGAGAAACTATGCACCGGTGGAACGGGTAGCACGTGGCCGTAAAATCAAGTGCAAAACCCTCAATACCACCAGTATATATAGGAGGAGAGGAGGAGAGGCTTGGCGCAAGGGCCAAGCCTCCTTTGCTTCAGCCGAATAGGGGAGGAGAGGACTCCTCCTCCTCTAATCTTAGTAGGACTAGGATTCCTCCTCTTTTGGCCTTTTTTCCAACTTTTTTCCTTTAGTTTTTTTTCTTCCAGCCGCATGGGCCTATTGTGGTTGTTACACCAGCCCATTAAGGGCTGGTTTTCACTCTCCCACAGCCCATGTAGCCTCTTGGGTTGAAATACCCCTCCCGGAGGTCTCCCGGTACACTACCGGCACTCCCGGTACACTACCGATGAGCCTGAAATTTTTCCGGCGACCAAAACGGGACTTCCTATATATGAATCTTTACGTCCGGACCATTCCGGAGCTCCTCGTGATGTCCAGGATCTCATCCGGGACTCCGAACAACCTTCAGTCACCACGATACACAACTCTAGACTGCCGAAACGTCACCATACCTTAAGTGTGCAGACCGTGTAGGTTCGAGAACTATGTAGACATGACCGAGACACCTCTATGGTAAAAAAAGCGGGACCTGGATGTCCATATTGGTTCCTACATATTCTACGAAGATCTTTATCGGTCGAACCTCTTATGTCAAGGATTGAGTTAATCCCGTATAACGTTCCCTTTGTTCTTCGGTATGTTACTTGCCCGAGATTCGATCGTCGGTATCTCCGTACCTAGTTCAACCTCGTTACAGGCAAGTCTCTTTACTCATTCTGTAATAGAAGATCCCATGACTAACACTTAGTCACATTGCTTGCAAGGCTTGTTGTGATGTTGTATTACCGAGTGGGCCCTGAGATACCTCTCCGTCACACGGAGTAACAAATCCCAGTATTGATCCATGCCAACCCAACAGAAACCCTCGGAGATTCCTATAGAGCACCTTTATAGTCACCCAGTTACATTGCGACGTTTGATACACACAAAGCATTCCTCTGGTGTCAGTGAGTCGCATGATCTCATGGTCATAGGAACATATACTTGACATGCAGAAAACAGTAGCAATAAACTGACACGATCATATGCTACATTTGTAGTTTGGGTCTTGTCCATCACATCATTCTCCTAATGATGTGATCCTGTTATCAAATGACATTTTATGTCCATGGCCAGGAAACCATAACCATCTTTGATAAACAAGCTAATTCACTAGAGGCATACTAGGAACACTTTGTTGTCTACGTATCCACACATGTATCCATGTTTCCAATAAATACAATTCTAGCATGGATAATAAACAATTATCATGAACAAGGAATATAATAATAAACACTTTATATATTGCCTCTAGGGCATATTTCCAACAGTAGTGTCCTTACGCGCTGGAGGAGGAGCAGGAGGAGGCTGAGTGGCCTGACGCGCCGGAGGAGGAGGCGGAGTGGCCTCACGCGCCCGAGTAGGTGAAGGAGGAGGCGGAGTGCCGACACGCATCGGAGGAGCCGGAGAAGGAGGCGGAGTGCCCTAATCACTCACCGGAGGAGGAGGAGGAGGAGGAGTGTGTTGGGGAACGTCGCATGGGAAACAAAAATTTTCCTACGCACACTCAAACCTATCCATGGTAATGAGCATCTACGAGAGGGAGAGTGGATCTACATACCCTTGTAGATTGCTAAGCGGGAAGCGTTAAGAAACGCGGTTGGTGTAGTCGAACATCTTCGCGATCCAAATCGCCGAGCGTCCCGCGATCTCATCACGATCCGTCCCGCGATCCAATCACGATCCGTCCCATAAACTCATCACGATCCGTCCCGCGATCTCATCACGATCTGTCCCGCGAACTCATCACGATCCGTTCCGCGATCTCATCACGAACCGTCTCGCGATCTCGATCACGGTCCTTTCGATCTAGCGCCGAACGGACGGCACCTCCGCGTTCAGCACACGTGCAGCTTGATGACGATCTCCACCGTCTTGATCCAGCAAGAGGAGGTGGAGAGGAGAGAGAGTTCACCGGCAGGGTGACGGTGCTCCGGTGATGGTGGTAGAGCAATTCCGGCAGGGCTTCGCCTAAGCGCTGCAGAAAACCGATCTAGAGGAGAAACTATGCACCGGTGGAACGGGTAGCACGTGGCCGGAAATTCTGTCCAAAAACCACCCAATCCACTAGTATATATAGGAGGAGAGGAGAGGAGAGGCAGACAAGGCCTTTGGGTCGGCCGAAATAGGAGGTGGGAGCAATCCTACTTCACCTCCAATCCTAGTTGGAGTAGGATTGCGTCCTATTGGCTGATTTTTCACCTTTTGCTTTAGGACTTTCTCTCCTGCGCCATGGGCCTTTGTGGCTGTTTTCCCATCCCACTAAGGGATGGTTATTATTCTCCCACAGCCCATGGACCTCTTGGTGTCGAAATACCCCTCCCGGAGGTCCCCCGGTACACTACCGGCACTCCCGGTACACTACCGATACTCCCGGTACACTACCGATGAGCCCGAAACTTTTCCGGCGACCAAACTGGGACGTCCTATATATGAATCTTTACCTCCGGACCATTCCAGAGCTCCTCGTGACATCCGGGATCTCAACCGGGACTCCGAACAACCTTCGGTCACCACCATATATAACTCTACACTACCGAAACGTCACCGAACCTTAAGTGTGCAGACCCTGCGGGTTCGAGAACTACGTAGACATGACCGAGACACCTCTACGATCAATAACCAATGGCGGGACCTGGACGTCCACATTGGTTCCTACATATTCTACGAAGATCTTTATCGGTCGAACCTCTATGTCAAGGATTCAGTTAATCCCGTATAACGTTCCCTTTGTTCTTCGGTATGTTACTTGCCCGAGATTCGATCGTCGGTATCTCCATACCTAGTTCAACCTCGTTACTGGCAAGTCTCTTTACTTGTTCCGTAATACAAGATCCCGTGACTAACACATAGCCACATTGCTTGCAAGGCTTGTTGTGATGTTGTATTACCGAGTGGGCCCTGAGATACCTCTCCGTCACACGGAGTAACAAATCCCAGTCTCGATCCATGCCAACTCAACAGACACCATCGGAGATACCTGTAGAGGACCTTTATAGTCACCCAGTTACGTTGCGACGTTTGATACACACAAGGCACTCCTCCGATATCCGTGAGTTGCATGATCTCATGGTCATAGGAACATATAGTTGACATGCAGAAAACAGTAGCAATAAACTGACACGATCATATGCTATATTTGTAGTTTGGGTCTTATCCATCACATCATTCTTCTAATGATGTGATCCCATTATCAAATGACATCTCATGTCCATGGCTAGGAAACCTTAACCATCCTTTGATCAACGAGCTAGTCCATTAGAGGCATACTAGGGACATGGTTTTGTCTATGTGTCCACACATGCATTTAAGTCTTCGATCAATACAATTATAGCATGGATAATAAACGATTATCATGAACAAGAAATATGATAATAACTAATTTATTATTGCCTCTAGGGCATATTTCCAACAGAGTGCACTCACACGCAGGAGGAGGAGGAGGAGGAGGAGGAGGAGACGGAGCTGTCCAGTTTGGAAGCTTGATGTACTCCTTTGGCCATAGACATGTCCTCGTCAGAGCATGAACCAGCTTCTTCTCCCCTTCACCAGTTTGGTGGTCAAGCTCGAGATCATCAAATCCCTCCATTACTTCATCCACCATCACAATAGCATAGCCATGTGGACTCAGAAGGCAGTAAAAAGTTCTGTTGGGTTGAGGAGGCGCAACAGAGCCGAGAGCCCCCTTGAAAGTGAGGTTCCGGAATTTTGTCAAAAGCTCACAATTTTGAACCTCCGTGATAGAATCCACAGGGTAGCTAGGAGCCGCGAAGTCAGGCTGAACAGGCTCCGTGAAAGACACGCTGCTTATCCACTGAGATGGTAGGGTAGCTTATGGTGTAGCTTCGTGCAGCTGAGATGGTTGGCCGGCAGCTCACTGGCTCTCAGCTTCCTCTAGCTTTTCTAGTCTTGCATTAAGCTTCTACATTTCGCCCAGCTCTGCTTTCCTCTTTCTCTGTCGGCTTCTGTAACTACCTGCGTTGGGAAACCCAACCTTCCACGGAACGGAGCCTGGTGTGGCTCGTGTTCGTCCAGGGTGCTCAGCATTCCCTAGGGCCTCAGTCAACTTGTCTTTCTCTCTGTCGGGAATGAATGTCCCTTCCTGTGCTGTGGTGATATACTTCTAAAGCTTCGTGACGGGTATTGCATGTTGCTCGTTCATCCAAGACACTTCTCTGTTTCAGGGTCCAAAGTTTCCCCAACCCCAAAGAACCAAGTCCTTGAACGGTTTGGCCAGTTATATGTGTGTGGTTGGACCCCTTTAGCAAGCAGGTCATTCTCAGCTTTGTCCCACAACGGCTGGGCTTCGAGGTAGCCACCTGACCCCGTGTGACGGTGATACTACATGTTTGCAGCATTGATCTTGTTTGTCTCAGACATTTTCTTACTCTTCTCCTATGTCTTGTAGGCCACAAATGCGGGCCAGTGATCTCTTATCTTCTCAAATCGATCGATGAATTCTGGAGTCTTTCCTTCGTCAGCAAACTTTGATTTCAACTCATTCTTCCACCTCCTGAATAGATCTGTCATCTTCTTAAGAGCACACGCCTTGACCAGTGGCTCTATAACTAGCTTATCCGAATCCTCCTCTAGCGGTAGGGTGAAATTTGCCTCCAGCGTGGTCCAAAGACATATTTCTGTCTATCGGTGACATAATCACCTTCATGGGCGTCGTCCTTACGCTCATTCCTTTGCTTGATCTTGATCGGGATGTTCTCCCTAACAGTAGCTCCACACTGAGCAGCAAATGCGTCCTTGGTCCGCTTTGGTTCATTCGGTAGGCCATCGTCCGCGAGTGCTGTGATCATGAACCTTTCTTCCTTTTTCAACCTTCTCTTCGGGCCTCGTCTCGTTACCGAAGTTTGGCTCGATCCGGAGGGCTATATAAAAGTAGAAATAAGAGTTAATATATGTATATACCAAAACAATTAATGCATCAATTAGGTAGTCAGTACATGCTTAATTAATATATATACATCGCCGGGCTTTGCAACATCTCCCTCCTCCGTTCGGTCACCGGAGCCATCACCATGGTCTCCTTCTTCCTCCGGCATTTGGTCACCGGAGCCATCATGATCATGTCCTTCCTCTCCTTCAAGACCATCGGTGTCGTTGAGATACGACAAAATAGCATCAGGATTGCCTGCTCGGATTATGTCCCCCAACAATTGTTCTTGTTCCAAGTCTCTTTGATGCATAATTTATGCAAATATTAAAAGATGGCAATTAATATACTTCTCTATGATTTGGGGTGGCCTCGACAACGCTTCCAGGGTTAGGGGTGGCCCTCGACGCTTCTAGGGTTTGGTCGGGCGAGAGGGCCGGGATTCTCTTAACCTTTTAGGGATTTAACAGAATGGCACCATTCTGGATGTGCAGAAAATGGTCCATATTTTTCCTGATATCTTCTATCCTTCTATATGTCACATTGTCTAGTGTCAAAGGATTAAGGAAAACCACGGCTTCATCAATAGCCGGAAGTAACAGGCGCATAATGGTACGAACCTCTCCAAAATTGTTTCCGAACGGAGTCCTGGATAGGATAATTAGCTTTTTGGTACGAAGTTCAGCAATAGAGTTCTGAATATCGCTATTTGGAAGGCCGTTGCTGAAATTCATATCAAAAAGCGTATTATTCTATCCGGAACTCCGTTCCAAAACAACTTTGAAGAGCTTCGTAACATCATACACCGGTTACTTCCGGTTGATGATTAAGCCATGGTGTCTTCAATACTTTGACACACAACATGACATATAGAAGAATATATATATAGATGGGATCAGAAAAAATTGGAACAACTTGTGCACATCCATAATGGGGGCATTCTTGATAAATCCTCATGTCCGACAATGACAACGACAACGACGACAACGACAATGACAATGACGCTCACCCCTCATGTCCGATGTGCCCCTTCATGTCATGTCTGACGTCCCCCTCATGTCGAAGTTATCGGGGAGGGGGTAAACGACAACGACACTCACCCCTCATGTCCAACGTCCGACGTCCCCCCTCATGTCATTTCCGACGTCCCCCTCAACAACATCGGGAATGGTGAAGGAGGAATCACCCTCGATAACCATGACCGACTAGCTGCACTACAGGGCTAGCATCATGAGTACGGTGATGTGAGTGGCCTAGTTTGTCGGTCGGTTGACCGGGTCTTCGAGTTTTGACGTTTTAATTAACTAATTAATTAATTAACATATTTTCTATTTATTTTTAAAATTATTTAAATCACGCAGGACCCACATGTCATAGACAACCGACCTGATTCGCGCTACGGTTAACCGTTTTGCGTGCGGCCGGGCCCATTCAAACAGATACTCCGAGCCGTGTTGGGTGGTGGGCACAGCCGGAGCTGGGGAGGCCAGAAAGGTGATCGGCGACGAGCGTAGGCGGCGGAGGCTACGAATGCTCGGTGGGGACGGCTGCACATCGCGTTTGCAGACGAAACAAGGGGCCGGGGGGGATCTACGAGCGCGCGCGAGCTCAACGGACAGCAGTGCGTGACCAAAAGGTCACCGAAAGCTCGCCGGCGATGAGCTCCCGTGGCGATGGGCTCGCCCACGTTGGGGATCGATCCTAGGGGCTGCATACGACGGCGAGAGGAGAGGGGGAACGATGCGGGGCTTACAACGGCCCTGTAGACGTGCAAAGCGTGCGTGGGGGAGGCTCGACGGCGATGAAATCGGCGATGGTGTACGGTGGCGGCCCAAGGAGGAAGAAGGAACGGGGACGTCTATGTAGGGGGTGGCGACGGGCGGGGGCGGCGGCGATGGGGGCGGGGACGACGACGACGGCAGGGGCGGCGGGCGGCGGCGACGACGGGCTCGGGGATGCCGGCGACAAGGATGGCGGACTGACGGAGGCGACGACGCGGCGACAGGGATGGGGTAGGCGGGCTCGAGATGAAAACTGAAATTTCCTAAGTGCATCTTATATAGAAGAAGCATTGGTCCCAGTTCGTGCACCAACCGGGACCAATGCCCACCTTTAGTCCCGGTTGGTGCCACCAACTGAGACCAAAGGTCTCTTTTAGTCAGCCCAAAGGGCGGGAGGCAGAGACCTTTGGTCCTAGTTGGTGACACCAACCGAGACGAAAGGCTTTTGACGTTAATCCTCTAACGAGCATAAACATATTATTTGTGACGTGGCTTAATGAAGTGGGACAAACTTTACTTATTTTTTGCAAGTTATCTACAGAGCTACAACTTGGATCTGTATGTGGTCGTTACTTACTCATGCAGACTTCAGGGAGCTTTTAGTTATTGGGCAACCGCTAGGAGATGGTAGCACGGACATTCTTCAGCTGATTTGGATGACGAACTAATAATTGGCTAGTCATATAGATATCATAGCCTGTTCTTTATCGCAGGATGTGGCGTCTTTTTTATATACTTTTCTATTTACGCTCAGTTTGTGGATCTAAAACTTTGTTACGTTATTTTGTAATAATGGCTGTATGCATCTATGGATGCAAAGGACGGGGCTATCCTCCTTTTCTCCCCCAAAAAGCTACTTAGCCACATGATCGATTGGTGTGAGCTGGATAGCTGGCTGCTCGCGAGATGGATGAGGAAGAAGGGTGTGAGAAGGGCGATAAATGGCTGCAGAGACCGAGCCTCACATAGCTTGGTATTTTTTTGAGCCAAAATACTATTTTCACACGCTGAAATAATGTGATTGGTGACCCTGATTTGATTTACCTTTTTTCTTTTATTTATTTAAGAGGAGATTCTCGCGCAAGTAGTAACTAAATATGAATCTTTACAGGCAAGTTGGCGATCGATCCATGCGCGAGAAAAGTTACGAGGCTATCAATTACACATATGTGCATCTATAGACATGTAGCTGGAGCTATGTGTATTAATTGATAGCCTCTAAACATCACGAGTTTCAAGTTTTTAACGCAGTGATTCTACAGCTAGCCTGCAGCCTTGATCGATGGACCGACATTGAACTACATATATGGTTCAGTTATTAGTCCTGTAAGTAGAATTCCTCACGAAGCTTTAGAAGGTAGATCGATCTGTAGAAAGAGAGAAACAGGGACCCGGCGTCAGTGTCATTTGAGTAATCAATGGAAGTAGCATATGCATTCATGCATGCACGTCAACAGCTACATGATAGTGGCATATTTCCGAAGAACCGGTGTTGTACGCTTCCAACGGCTAATAATAAAGCTTATCACCATCTGTCTTACCCATGTGTATATCAATCAGGATTAGATCTCATGTGGCACAGTGACATGCATGCACGCGCCGGGAGGCCAAGCCGGCCGGCCACCGACGCAGCATGAATGTGCATGCAACATGCACGCACGCACGCCGGCACGTCGGACCACGTGCATCCATACACGCACACTCACGTAACCATGTCCCCGCATCATTCGTACCTGCGTCGACGGCGTCCAAGGCAGCGGCGGATGGGCGAAGACGGCGAGCTAGCCGCCCGGATGACTCGATTTGGTGACTTTCTGTTTGCGCACAACTCCTCGGCCTCCATATCCATATGGAGCGCTCCATCTCTCACATGGCGACTGTTAGAGTAAAACGAGATTGAATGAAAGTGAATGGACGATTAGTCATGATTTTTATTGATTCTCAGGTATATATACACATGGACGAGGTGGGAAGAAGAGGTGTCTATTCGAAGGCATCCTTCCAGAACAGGTGCATGTTGACAATAGAGAGAGACATAAGAGACATGACTATCCGGGGTTGGACACACCCCTTAGCTAATGAATGTTCGTTAATTAGCATGTGGTAATTAACAATAAACATGTGCCAATTAATTTCTAACACCCCCTTGTACGACACCGATCCTTAAACTTTCATCATTGAAAGCTTCTTGTATGTAGATCTTCCATCTTGAGAAATCTTTCATATAATTTTGAGAGTCTCGGTCAAAAAAACCGTGGTAAAAATATGAGGAGAATAGAGTAGATATGTTGCTAAAACTCCTTTAAACCCAATGCGAAAAAATAAGGAGAAAAGGTGCAACATATAATGATTATTGTCTACTTGATAACTCAAATGAGAAAACCTTTGAAGAAGGGGAAAACTCATTGTTGAGTTCAGAAACAATAAGTATGTCTTGAATACTCCCTTAAAACAACGATGGGGAAAATAGATATTGCCTCATTAAACCGTTATGAGAAACTTTCAAAGAAAACTCATAAGAAAAAGAGTGCGATGTGATATGCCATTGAAAACTCCTTTAAAACCCTAGTGGGGAAAAATATAAGGAGAACATGATATGGCATATATGGAAACTTGTGTTTATATTGTCTGGTTAAAAACCTTTTACGAGTAACCATTAGGGGAAAACTCACGAAGGGAAAAAAGAGTACAATATATGCAATCTGATGATTGTTACATGTTATAATTTGGGAGATTACTCCCTGTGAATTTTGCAAATATAGAGGATGTCTCATACCAATTCCATTGACATGATCATGACATTATGAATAATCTGTTATATTTTCAAAGTATTTTGTTTGCCAATTATTTCCTCACTTTTCTATAATCCGTGAGGATAAGTAATTTTCGAGCAATGTGCCTTTTGATAATGCTCTTCATATAACATGTAAGTAAACACAAGTGGAATCATTTTGATAAATCAAGTTATCTGTTTCTGAGGAATCTCAACCACATGATTTTGAATGTGGTTAATCATTCTGCTAAGCGATGCATATTTTGCAATGCCTTTAGATAAAACAATTATGTCACAATTATAAGTGGAAATAACCATTAAAGTCCATTTAGATGACTTCCATATGAAAGCTATTCCAGGAAATTCAGTCATTGGAATCAAATAAAGAGCCAATATCATTACATCATATCATGGTCATATCTTGTATTTCCTGATGGAAAATATCCAAGATTTATTGTAAGCTTCGGATATAAGATGGTATTCCTTGTATCAACCATATACCTTTTGTTGGGGGTTGCACCCTGAATAAAGAAAGTAAATATAGTGTCAGGCCTAACGTAGTTTAAAATTATATGAGTGCTTTGACATTAGTGAGATATAGAACTTCACATCCTAATATCACCTCATTATCACCCCTAGGTATGAATGGATATGTACCTTATCAAAGGTAGTATGACCATACATGTCATTTGATGTTATGATATATCCACAATGAACTTCTCGTATATGTTTTCTATATATGTAGACTGATATGTATTCTTGATAGAATGTTCAAGTTGTAAACTTAAGCTAAATTTTGTCGAATCCAAATTTTCCGTCTTGAGATGATTTTGTGTATGTTTATGTCTTGTAGAGACATTAATGCTGAAATCAGCGATATACACTGAGGTGATGTAATTAAGGAAATCAAATTTTGGGATTCCCTTATTAACGCATAAACAATGATCATTATTTGAGTAATCCCTCTGAAGAAGGAACTCGTTTAGTCGGTAGTACCATATGATTTTCGACTATTTCGAGCCATAGAGTGACTTATGAAGTTTTAGGCAAATATGTTACGATTTATTTTGGATTTGGAATTGTTAGCCCTTTAGGGACTTCGTTATAAATTTCCAAAATGAGTGACCCATATGAGTATGTAGTCTCTCCATCCATTAATTGTGCATGAATATTATTATTTATACTGCCAATGATATTTATTATCAAAAAATAATTCCACTCATACCAAGAGGGTATGTTACATCATAATTTGATGTCGAGTCTGCATGAACCCTTTTGCTACAAGCCTCGCTTTCTCACCATCTCATTGACTTTGTCTATGAATGAGAAGTTTTTAGTATTCTGTATGGAAGATACTTATGATGAGTAGGTATTACTATGGTAAATACCACTCGTTTGCAGAGCGATTGCTATTCTTCATTACTTGTTTCCTTTATGTGAACCAATACGAGTGCAAGAGGCACTCTACCATGGATCTTGGTTCAGGGCCCAAACGGTTCGAGCAAATTTGAGAAGAAATATATGTCAAAAATGTAGTCTTTATTTTATACGATTACGGTGGAATTGATGAAATTTGTGGAAAAGTATTTATTCCTTTAACTCCTTGTGATTTGCTACAACAATGGAGTCAAGGTATTTCGATGTCCCGGCACCAAAATATGTGTGCACATTTATGGCGGGCTTTGGATGATGAGCATCCGGTGAGGTGTCTTCAACTTGCCGTTGAATTACATTTACTGGTTGATGATCTAATTTCCCCTGTTTCCGCGGAAGCATATGCGAGATTATCTCATGTGGTCAGATTTCTCCCCCCCATTGATCTCATTTGGGGAGAAGAGTGGTTTATTAGGTACCTGCACTCTTTCTGACACCTTACTGCAGGAATATAAAAGTGAGTGACACCTTTGTCATCTGTAAATGTATGTGGCAGATTTGCAATGTGTTGCAAATATGTCATTCTAAACTTCTAGTTTAGATTATTTGAGTACGTGAATAACATATTTCTCGGCATTCTTTGTGGTACTTATCTCACCCTAATGTCAGAAATGTCCTTATTGTTGATGCAATCAACATACGGGCTATGAATAATTTTGTTTGACGGATAAATTGTTATTCCTCATATAGATCCCTAATTTTCTGTGAGGGCCCATTGATGTACGCTGGAGTGGTGATATCGGTATGTAACCGTATTATCGCAGATAGGAAATACTTTGTTGATTTCCACATAATTACTACAAGGGGAAAGTAGTATGCTATGCAGTTGGTATGATTTATATCATACTTACGGTGTGTAATGCTGTATTTTTCTAGCAAAAGGCTAGTAAATTACAATTCTACAAGTTTGGTCATGTTATTAATTTCACTATCTTTGATAAGATATTTAACTACACCATTCTGGGTATGTACATAAAGTATTATATATATTCAGAAATTTCTTGTGAAATGAGTTCAACGAAGTTGTCCATTAGAATGGATTTATCCCTTGTTTAGGATAATTTTCTCTTACTTTGAGAAGTTGAGAAATTAATTTAGTTATATCATTCATGGTTTTGTGTGACAAGTGACACAATTGAAATCATTTTATAAATATTTCTGTGAGAACCATGAAGTACCTATATAATACCACATAATGGTTAAGTAATCAACATATACCTTCTCAGTGTGTTTAAGGAAGGATGAGTCGCTCGTTTAAAATTTGAACGTGAGAGGACCTTAAAACATATTTCCCCTATAGCACATGAAGTGCACATTAAATCTAATGATTTGGGAAATTTTGCAACTTGTTAAGTTGTGACCAAAAGAATTGTCAACAATTTTCTAATCATCCCCAAACCAAGATGGATAAGGCTATTAAGCCAAATATTCATTTATTAAGATTCAAAAAATTATTCTGTATGCAAGAATATCGAGTATGAATTGAACCATACATTCAAATTTATCAAATATCATGTTCGAAAAATAGGATATTGGACATCACTCTACATGTAATAATACAAGTATAGGCTAACGATATTTTGGGAATAATCAGGACACGAGGTATCCAATATTAGTGAATTTTTTTATTATGCAAACATATCATGGGTGCAAAGGAATTCACTATCCGTTTTATTGCATTAGATTTTTGGTTCTCCTTCCGAGGAAGATTTGAGAACAATCATTCACCAGAATTGTGGGGACCCCGACTCATAAGTCGTGATCATCGAACACACGTGTACAATGATCCCATAGATCAATGCTCACTGAACACACGGAAGCTGAATAACAAGCGTCTTACATCCTTACATACCGTCTTACACAAATAAAGACCATGAAGGTCGAGTCTTACATAGATAGGGCCACGAGGGCCAAACACTTAAACATAACAAGCAGCGGTAATCTTGATCGAAAGCGTGAACCCATGCCATCTGCCTTAAACCTACAGGCATTCTGACTAGGAAGCGTCCTAGTTCGCATGTTCGTCACCAACAAACTCTTCACCATACTCCTGCTCTTCCATGCCTGGCCAATTAAATATCAAGTGGCAAGCTAATGAGTTCTTTGAATGTACTCGCAAGCAACCCATGATGGAACAAAGCAATAACAATGCATGATATAGCACTAAGTAGGTGTTTTGCATCAAGCTAATTTTGAATGCAATGACATGATCAAGTAACCTTGAGTAAGCATGCATAGTGTGTTATCAGGTACTCATGGGAACATGTTTCAGGAATCATCATATATGGGGGGTTGAACATCCCATGTTCACCATCATGCCAAGTCATTGGTCTTAGCTCTAGTATCACCTTTGTCACCATCACCCACACACGCACACCAAGTTTAGAAACCATGGACGTAGCACAAGAGTGGCCATCCAACTGTCCTTGACCGTGGACACGGCTATTCAAATAGTTTTACACTCTGCAGAGGTTGGACACTTTACCTACAAGACTCGGGAAACTTTCTTGTCATCCACGACTCGCGGTACATCACGTACCCAAGATAAGCACCCGAACATTGCCTTTTCCATGGTGATACTAAACAAAGATTCCACTCGTTGGTGCCATCCCTCATGATATACATCACACGTATCATCCACGAGGGCATGCAACGGTGTGCCCGGTGCCTGTAGAGACAACACATGGCCTTCTATTTCGGGACGACCCCGTCTCGAGAGTGACCACTTCACTCTCGCCACTGGTAATGCGGTCTCCCTACCAGCACCAACCATAGTAATCAACAAAGCCCCGTCCCATAAGGGGTATCGTAGTCGTACATGTAAGGTTGGAATAACGGTTGCAACTTACATCAATCCGTTTTTGAAAACCGCACACACTCACTTGCTCTGGTACACCACTTCTTTATCAAGTGGCAACCTAGCTCATCAACATCTCCCTCGGGCATTAGTGGCACCCGACGGGGTTTTCGAAAAGTCTTTGAAATCATAAAGTTTCTATCACCATGCACATTCCCATCCCACTAGCGTAGCAACTAGAGGCAACCTAACTACTCCCACCCGCACAACCATCATAAGGAGGTAGGGTCATGCACGATGCAAGTATCAACAAGAAGTATCGGGGGCATCCCACCAAAGTGGACTCCACATCATCATGATCGATACAACGAAATAAAGTGCTATATGCCATGCAATAAAAGGGTTCATAGTCATGGTCAAAGGGCTGCTTGCCTGGCTCAACAAAGTCTTCGGGGTCTTCAATGTCTTCAGGTCCAACTCCTTCGTAAACAATACAATCTATCATCGCGATAAATAACGATAATAATAAGCGTCACACAAAAACAAAGCACACAGATCTACTACTAAAATGCTATCCTACTCTGATAAATACTAAAAACTATACTAAGAATATTTGCACAAGGTTTTGGGGAGAAAAGATTTGGAAAAATAATTATAATAGAGACTAAAAAATGCCTAAAATAGGTTTTAAAAATAAAATAGTGCATAAAAAGTTTTCAATTTTTTTTCACAAATGGCACTATTAAATTCTACATATTATTCTAAGATTTTAGGTGGAAAAAACATTTGACATTGGATTTTTATTTAATCCTGAGGGATTTTTGGAAAACCTACTTAAAAAGAAAAAGAAAAAGAAAAAGGCCACTGTGCCTTGGGGCCAAATGCCCAACCACACTGTGCCCAACCGGCCAGGCCGGCCCAGCTAAGTTGTGGGCGCGCGTGCGGCCAGGTTTGAACCTCACGCGTGGGCCCCAACGTTAGCGAGAGAGAGGGAGAGGGAGAGGGGTGTGAGGATGACTGGGGGTCCCACCTGTCATCTCCCACCTCTAGACAGGGGCAGCAAAGCTCACCGACGGCGAAGGAGGGCATGGCGAGGGGAGCTGAGGGCGGGGATGGACTCAGGAGGCTGCCGCCGTTCGGGTGGTGCCGGAGATGGTCGACGGGGAGGCGCAGGTCGTCGTCGACGGGATCCCGCAGCGGAGGAGCTTCGGGAGGAGGTCGCCGGGGCTGTTCCGTCCTGAAAAA
Source organism: Hordeum marinum (assembly GCA_022496015.1). Taxonomy (NCBI): domain Eukaryota; kingdom Viridiplantae; phylum Streptophyta; class Magnoliopsida; order Poales; family Poaceae; genus Hordeum; species Hordeum marinum. The sequence goes on from CM039678.1 coordinate 39,551,410, forward strand.
TGGATGAGGAGTAGGGGGAATGCATCAGTGGGGTGAGGGAGGAGCAGCCGAAGAAGAAGGAGGGCCGGAGGGGCTCTGTACCCGGAGATCAACGGTGGCGATGCCGCAGAGAGGTTCTGCCCAATCCCGAGCGCTCGATCACGGGGTGGTCGATCTGGGCTTTCGGAGGGCGAGTGGAAGGAGGAGGAGGGATCCGAAGGGGAGAATGGGACGTGGGGAGGCCCTTTTATAGGCGCCTGGTGGTCCACCGAGCTCGGGTGCGCCGATGAGCTCGAGTATGAGGCCAGGGTCGGTTAGAGGGGGCGAGGGCGTGTCCACTGCTAGGGGGAGAGGAGAGACAGGCGGGGGAGCGCGCACGTGCGAGCACTGTGGTTGGACGAGCTGGGCGGCGTCTGGGACGCGTGCGGGAGGGCGGAGGAGAGAGAAAGGAGAACCACATGGAATAAGTGGAATCTATGAATAAATGATTTGTTCGAGAACAATCATGGCCAAAGTGATCCTTGGTGAACCTGGTGTATCCTTCAGTACAACGCATGTGATGAGATTGTTGCTAATGTTTTGGACTTCATTCTTGAGGAAATGTGTGACTTTAGAGACATTGCCAAAACTTATAGACTTTCCATGTTTAACACTGGTTAGTTAGTATGAAAGTATAACCACAATGTGATGTGTACCTTGCAAATGTGTTGAGACGCTCAATCTTTGGCATAAATTATGGGATCCATCTTGATGGATGGACGACACTATAATTAGAAATATTGACGTAGGCTCCACTGCCATGTATTTTACCAATGTAATAGAAGGTAATCGCAAGTACATGCAAATATTTCTGTAGTTTCCTATGACATATTCAACCAAACTGTGCAAGAACAATATTTACTATGAGAGTAAACCATTTTAGTGAACAGCAATAAATTGTCTTAGAGGAGCAATTTTTAGAGTAGTTGATGCTTTTCTAACCATTATGTGTAGAACTCAATTGATATAGGATAACACTTTGAAAATAATCACCAATACGGTGTAGATCTCGTAGTAATAGAAATCATAGTCTTAATTTTGTCAGTAGATGTTTTTAATTATATTTCCTTATGTTATGCTAAATGTATGAAATCACTTTAAAGGTAATCGTCTATCAGAGTGACATGATGTAGACCTTGCAGTAATATTGGATAGTCTATAAAATTGTGCCGTAGATGCCAGTATTACCTTATGATATCCTGAGGTAGTCACATATTAATATTTGAAAGAGCACTTTGAAAGTAATCATCTTGTTAGTGACAACATGTAGACCTCACAATAGTGGTGGATAATCTGCAAATGGTGCAGTAGATGCCACCAATTCCTTGTGATTCACAAATACAATTTTGTCTAGTCATATTAAGTATGACACTTCGTAATCCTTGCATTGAAATTACGTCAATATTTGCAAGCGAAAAAAATTCAATTGCAAAACACATAGTTGTTGCACTTATCATAAAGAATGCTAGTATCTTGGGGTCCATTCCGGATGGAAATTGTCGATGCATCTAATAACATAGGCTTCAACAAAGAACTTGTTGGCCTATATGCTAGTTACAGAATTGATGGCTTCTGTTGGCTTCAGATAACATGCCTGATGGCTTCTGTTGAAGCAGTACTAGTACTAAGCCTGATGGCTCGCAAGGCTGTAGTACAAAATACCAGAGGTTGATTTAACTGTATAAAATCAAGTGAACTTCTTGGCCGCTAGTTACAAAACTTATATGCTAATAAGAGCAACTAGAAGTGGTATTACGTCAAATGACTGAAGAGATAAGATGATCTTGTGTTTCTCTATGCACCCATGAACGAATGTTTCACTTGGTTAGAGCATCTACAGCCGGACCCTTATACTCTTTTCAAACGCCCGGACAGCCCGCCTAACCACTGACCGGTCACGAAAAAGCAATCCAGACAGATCCCTCATATCCATCTCAAATGCCCGGACTGACCGGCACCTCTCATATCCATCTCAAATATGAGGACGATACGAGGGATCGCGGACACGTCCGGGCACGTCCAGTCAGTTCGCCACATAGAACGCGACCCCACTCGGACCATCTTTTCTCTTTCTTTATTCATTCTTTTCTTTCTCTCTCTTCTTCTCCATCAATCATGTGCAAGTGACCGAACATATGAGAAAAAATATGAGAGATGTGGCTGTACGGATGAAAAATAGGGGTTCAAAACGGATACACCCGGACAGGGCGTGTCCACTGGTGTTTGAGGGGCCAATTTGCAAGTCGTGGCTAAAGATGCTCTTAGACGTTGCATAGAATACATCTCCATTTTGTAGAATTAGGAAGAGCGGTCGTGTTGCCGATTCAAGGTCATGGTGCTGCGCGGGCTGTTGGCCGTTGCTGTCCGACGGACGCCGCCTGGGGCACTGCGTTGTCTCCCTGTGGAGGGCCGCGACCTCGGGTCGTTACGCCGCTGCCAGCCATGCTGCCGAACGGAAGGGCAAGGCCCCGCCGTCGCGCTATGATTGAGTCGTCGTGTTGCGCGTTGGATGCTACGGGGTGGCCGCGTCTGCCGGTGTTGGTCGCCGCCGTGAACCGTGTTGTAGCCATCCGCGTCAGGAGGAACCACCGTGTGATGGCCTCTGGACCGCCAGGAGGAGCACCAACGAGGCCGAGGGCCGTCGCGTCCTCGTCGCCGGATGGCATCGTTGCCACAGCCATGCACCACGGTCTTGCCGTTGGGATGAGCCTGGCATCGTTGTTACCTCTTTTGTCGTTCGTCTATTCCTTTTCGCTCGTTGTGTGGCCTAATGGCAGAGGCGTGCTGATACCGTGTTAGAGTAAAACGAGATTGAATGAAAGAGAATGGATAATTAGTCATGAGTTCTGTTGATTTTAAAGTATATATACATATGGAAGAGGTGAGAAGAAGAGATGTTCCTTCGGAGTCATCCCTGCAGAACAGGTGCCTATTGGCAACACAGAGAAGAGACATGGCTGTTCGGGATTGGACACACCCCTTAGCTAATGACTGTTTGTTCATTGGCATGTGCTAATTAACAATTGACGACTTTGCTAGAGGAAGCTTGGCAAAAATCACATCTACCCAAAATTGAAAAAGTGTGAAAGACGGCTTTTATTAAAAAAATGGTGCTCCATGGGACAAAAAACGTTGTACCTACTATCCTAAAACCCAGACAATTAACGTGTCTACACCCGTCAGGGCTCCAGTTAGTAGATGGCATATTCACTAAGGGACGTTGGAGTCGTGGCAAAGCCAACACATTTGGGTAGCAGCACTCCAGTGTTGACGAGGACATGAGAGAGCGAGCTCCAGCCTCCAGCCTGCAGCAAGCAGAGGCCGGGGGGGGGGGGGGGGGCGCTGACGGCGAACTTGGAGGTTGACTGGACCGTAGGATGGATCCCACATGGTCCTGCCTATGATGAGAGGGTGGTGAAAGAGGTGGAGACGGGAAGGTGGCTCAACACAGAGGATGGTGCGCAAACGAGATGGAATCGTCTACAGAGGGAGCGGAAGGAGAGGGACATGATGACCAGATAGGGTGGGGAAGAATCATGAGGAGCAACACAGGCTAGATCGGGAGCATTTTGGAAGGAGGGTGGCTCGATCAAAATATATGAGAGATGTGGGGAGGAAAGTGTTACGTATATAATTTTGCTCCGGAAAATTATATTTGCGGAAAGGAGGGGCTCTTTGGGCAAGTAAAATTAGGCCTTTTTGGGCCATAATCACCATTGCCGTATTTATAAGCCTGAATATAAGAAGAAATTTGGCAATCCATGATGGGCTTTAACTCCCACCCATCAGCAGTTTATGTTGTCACTGGTAACAATATCACCACTTCCAGGAGTTTGCCTAAAAAACACACTTTCGGGACTCGTAGTGGGCCCCTTAGTGGTGTCTGTTTCTGTTGTAAGCAATCACTACTGGGTACCAAGCCGCCTTGTTGGAGGCCTTGTTGTGGTTATTTGTGCTACTTATAGCTTTTTCCCTAAGTGGTTTTCCCTCTAGTTAGGATTTTCTTCTCTCGGCCATGGTCTTAGCCGCCTTTGAGATTGAACTTCCTCCTTCCCACCCATCGGTTCCAGGGGATCTTCTCCTTGCAACCGCGGCTCAGGTTAGGGTTCCTCCTATCATACCAGGTGCTTTCAAGATCAGGTAAGAGGTAGAAGATAACTGCGGAAGTTGGTGGCAAGTGGGCTGCGGCTGGCGGCTCTTCGTCCACATGAAGATTGATCAATTGATATTGGAGCCCGGCCTCCAAGAGGATGACATGGACGACGTGGTGGTTAATGAAGCTGCGGTGCCTAAGTACACCGCTAGATGGATGGCAGTGGCACGGGTGCATATCGACAAGGACTACAGTCAGGGATGGTTTTTTTGGAATATGCAAGCTGCATGGGATCTTGCACAGCAGGTAAACTTCAAGCCGCTGGAAGGAAATCTGTACACTTTGCAATTGAATTGCTTGGGTGATTGGGAAAGAGTTATGCAAGAGGGACCCTATAACTTCAGAGGCACACTGTCATTATTACCCCGTATGATGTTGTGTCTTAGCCTTCCGAGGTCAAGCTAGACACACTCGATATTTGGATTCTGATCCATGACGTCCCAGAGTTATATATGCTCATCTATTCCTTCCTTAGCTGCAAAAGTTGTAGAAGTGCTACATGTAGAGCAGGCTTCTCATGATTTCACATGCAATTTTTACCATGTTTGGGTAAAGATCAATGTCTACAATCCTCTAAAGAATGTGTTGTCTCTAATCAGAAACATGGAGGGGCAAATCTATAGGGTCAAGTATGAGCGCCCCCCTGATTGGTGTGTTGTTTGTGGACAGTTGGGCCATGTGTTTAAAGAGCATGGCGATTGGATCCATCCAAAATTTGCATTAGTGCATAAGGACCTTCGAGCTTCATGGACGATACGGGATGGCTGCGGCCCTGGTGGGGGTCGAGGGTGCCATGGAGGGAGAATGAGTGACCGAGCAGGCAACCGTTGGGAAAAAAGCGTATGGGAATGAATCCTAACAGCACAAAAACCCATGATCAACTGTGGATGACATGGTGACAGATGATCATAGCGGTAAGAGGGTAGAAAGAGCTGAAGTAAGACCTAAGGCCAACCCGGGACAGGAGAAACAAGCAATAGAACCCAAGTCAATCACTAGTAGAGAAATGGCTAGCCACAACTTATGTTGGTGGTACACCAATTTGGCACAACGCCAGCACTATTTTTTTTTCAAATAGCGACGACGTTGGGCGAATTGGTATGCCAGCGTTGTGGAGTTAGTGCTGGCATGGATATAAAGTGGAACACCACCAAAATATGGGCCCTGCAGAGCTGACCAGTCGAAATATATTGTTGGCGTCAACTTTCCTAACACGCCATAGCTATATTATGTAGTATTGGCATTCAATGTTCGTGAATGCCAGCATTAAGTTTTATTGGGGAACGTTTCATGGGAAATAAAAAATTCCCTACGATCACCAAAGATCTATCTATGGAGATGCATAGCTAAAAAGAGAGAGTAGATCCAGATACCCTTGTAGATCGCTAAGCGGGAAGCACTAAAAAACGTGGTTGATGTAGTCGAACGTCTTCGCAATCTGTTTGGGATACAACTCCGCAATATAACCCGTCGGGTGCGGCCGGGTTAAGCCGTTGGCGACTTAGTGATAAAGCCTTGAGTAGGCCCGAAGACCAATTCAAGCCTGGAGGCGGTTTGCCAGGCAGGCCGGACGGAGGCCTAGAGTTAGAAGATGATGAGTAACCCGGAGGCGTAAGCCGCCCAGAGAAGACTTGTCGTATAAGGCAAGGCGACTTAGAGATAAACCCGGTTATGGAGTATAACCCGAAACGGACTCTTGTAAGCCAGGGCCACGACCTACCTATATAAAGGCAAGTCCCCTGCGGCGTCTTAGGACACGAAACCTTGAATCGAGAGCTAGGTTAAGAGAATCCGCTCCCTCGTAATCGATACCCAATAAATATTACTCAAAGCAGGACGCGGGCTATTACCTCCTTCGTGAGGGGCCATACCTGGGTAAACCTGTGCGTTTCGTCCCGACCTACCCCTTCGAGTTAACCTTCGTAGTAATGGTTTCACCCCTAAGTCCTTGCACTAGGACATCTGCCATGATAAAACCACGACACTTGGCGCCCACCATGGGGCAGATGCGCGGTGGTTTGGAGTTCTCAAAGGGCTCTCTCCTAGGGATCGAGGCATACGTCGCCGGGAGGATGACTAAGAGTCGTCGCGGCAAGCTCTACATCGACGATGCCGGGTGAGGCCCTGAGGCCGACTCAATAGAGTACAGGTACCAGGTCCCCTTCGGCGGGATTCATGTGTTCACCGGAAAGATCGGCGGATCTAAACCCGGGCCGGACATCTGCACCAACCTCGTTGAGTCGGCCCGGCGCATGCAACACTCCCGGATTCAACTCGGTCGGAAGCACGTTTTCATCAGTTTCACGCAGGGTGTGGAAGATTCTACATCAGGAGAAACCCTCGTCTACTCAGAGGACGAGTCTTTGAGCGGAGAGACGGAATCAATTTACCAGCTTTATGACGGCGGACTCGGGGGCTATGCCAATGGTGACAGTATTCCGGAGCCCTACGAGCCGCCAAACCGAGCCGCCATCTTCATGGCAAGCATGAGGCCGACTCTCAATAGCACAATGGCTGGAGCGGCAGCAGGGGGCACCCCGTCAGGGTCCGGGTCAGCTAGGCCGCCGGCTCAAGTTTTGCTGGATCTGATAAACGAGTTGACGGCTTTGCTAGCAATTGAAGTTATGGCTGAAAATCAAATGGAGTGCAATGCGAAGATTTTCCGGCTAAAGGAGCAGATGGCTAATAACAAAGAGGACATCACCACCATGCAACTCCAGGTGGATGCTAAATCAGAGCGTTTGCAGGCGGAGGCTTTTCGTTTAAACCTGGATCAACATGCTTCAGAGGCGGTCCTCTGGATGAGGTATCAAACCCGCCTGCCCCCGCAGTATGAGTCCAGGAATCTCTTCAACACTCAAGGGGTGGGGCTAAATGCTCCGCTGGCCTTAACCCGGGCCATGGATGTGCCTGGGAATAGGGCAGCGACTCAGCCTCGACAGCCAGACCCGCCCCATAGAAATCAAACCGAGCTGCCACACTTCCTAATACCACCCTATCATTATTCCAATCCGGTGGATAACATGGTGGCAGCAGCAACCAGACTCAATGCACTCCCCCTCACCGAAGGAACGCCCTTCACCGCGGAGGTGTGGAATGCCATCGAGCTCTTGCAAACAGCGGTGGCTCAACAGGAGAAATTTACTTATAGCCGAAGTCATGTGCATTCAACCCCCCTTCCGAGTCGCAGTTACAGCCGGCACATGGAGTCGTCAGCAGTCTCCAGGAATGAGCGGCAGCCCAACCCGCCCTGTGATGACCCGCCCACTGTTAATGCCAAGGCAACTATGGATAATGCTAGAGCTCAGCGGGCGGCGGCGGCCGCGACAGCTTACCAAGAACCGCCCCCAGCGACCCCTTCAACTTCGATGGGAGCCGGAGTCACTTCCAGGGCTGTTAGAGTACCATGTCTAGCACTGGCTCTATGAAATGAGCGTCTGCCTAAAGATATTAAGGGTTCTTGCAAAGTGCCTAACTACACGGGTGATCTACCCCCGGAGGCCTGGATCAAAAGCTGTGATCTAGCCATGGAGATGTTGGACGTTAGCGACGCAGACTGTGCAAAGTACTTCATTATGATGTTAGAAGGGTCGGCTCGTACATGGTTAAAGGGTTTGCCCCCCAATACTATTAACTCTTGGACCGAGTTGAAAGCACAACTTATGAAGAATTTCCAAGGGACATGCAGGCATCCTATGACAATTGTTGACTTAGATCATTGCATGCAACAGGAGGATGAGTCGGCCCATCATTGGGTCCCATGGGTTTCAACCATTATCCACTCGTCTGATAATATCTTAGTGGCTCAGGCGGTCCTGATTATGGAGAAGAACTGTCACTTTGTGCACCTTAAGCAAAAGCTTGGACGGCTCAAGCGTTCTTGCCAAGATATGGGTGAGCTCATGGCGGCCCTCACCAAATATGTAGATTCAGATACCACAAAGGATCCCCACTCTGGTGATGAGAAGTCTGCCAAGAATAAGAAGAGCGACAACGGCAAGGGTTGGCAGTAGAATGGTGTACGAAACAACTGTTGGAAATATGCCCTAGAGGCAACAATAAATAGGTTATTATCATATTTCCTTGCTCATGATAATCATTTATTATCCACGCTATAATTGTATTGATTGGAAACATGGATACATGTGTGGATACATAGACAACCCAGTGTCCCTAGTATGCCTCTAGTGAACTAGCTTGTTTATCAAAGATGGTTATGGTTTCCTGACCATGGACATAAGATGTCATTTCATAAACAGGATCACATCATTGGGAGACTGATGTGATGGAGAAGACCCAAACTACAAACGTAGCATATGATCGTGTCAGTTTATTCCTACTTTTTTCTACATGTCAAGTATATGTTCCTATGACCATGAGATCATGCAGCTCACTGACACCGGCGGAGTACCTTGTGTGTATCAAACGTCGCAACGTAACTGAGTGACTATAAAGGTGCTCTACAGGTATCTTCGAGGGTGTCTGTTTGGTTGGCATGGATCAAGACTGGGATTTGTTACTCCGTGTGACGGAGAGGTATCTCAGGGCCCACTCGGTAATACAACACCACAACAAGCCTTGCAAGCAATGTGACTAAGTGTTAGCCATGGGATATTGTATTACGGAACGAGTAAAGAGGCTTGCCAGTAACGAGGTTGAACCAGGTATGGAGATGCCGACGATCGAATCTCGGGCAAGTAACATACCGAAGAACAAAGGGAACGTTATACGGGATTAACTGAATCCTTTACATAAGAGGTTCGACCGATAAAGATCTTCGTAGAATATGTAGGAACCAATGTGGACATCCAAGTGCCGCCATTTGTTATTGACCATAGAGGTGTCTCGGTCATGTCTACATAGTTCTCGAACCCGCAGGGTCTGCACACTTAAGGTTTGGTGACGTTTCGGTAGTGTAGAGTTATGTATGGTGGTGACCGAAGGTTGTTAGGAGTCCCGGATGAGATCCCGGACATCCCAAGGAGCTCCAGAATGGTCCGTAGGTAAAGATTTATATATAGGAAGTCCTATTTTGGTCGCCGGAAAAGTTTTGAGCTCATTGCTAGTGTATCGGGAGTGCTGGTACTGTACTGGGGGACCATCGGGAGAGGTATTTCGACCCAAGTGGCTACGTGGGCTGTAGGAGGGTGGAAACTAGCCCTTAGTGGGCTGGTGGAAGTCCTCTAAGAGGCCCATGCGGCTGGAGTTGAGAAAGAAAGGAAAAAATGCCAAGGTGGAAATAGTTTCCCAGTAGGAAAGGAGGAATCCTAGTCCTACTAGGATTGGAGGAGGATTCCTCCTCTCCTCCTTGAGCAAGAGAGAAAGGAGGCAGCCTTGGTGCGCCAGCCCTCCTCCTCCCTCCCTCCTATATATACTGGTTGTATTGGGTATTTTGCACTTGATTTTACGGCCACGTGCTACCCGTTCCACCGGTGCTCCTCTAGATCGGATTTTCGTAGTGCTTAGGCGAAGCGCCGTCACGCTGCCGGTGAACTCTTCCTCCTCTCCACTTCCTCTTGCTGGATCAATATGGTGGAGATCATCATCAAGCTGCACGTGTGCTGAACGCGGATGTGCCGTCCGTTCGGTACTAGATCGGAAGGATTGTGATCAAGACCACAAGACGATTCGTGATTGGATCGCAGGACGGATCGTGACGAGATCGCGGGACGGATCATGATGAGTTCACGGGACGGTTCCTGATGAGATCACGGACGGATTGTGATGAGTTCACGGGACAGATCGTGATGAGATCGCGGGACGGATCGTGATGAGATCGCGGGACGCTCGGCGATTTGGATCGCGAAGATGTTTGACTACACCAACCGCGTTTCTTAACGCTTCCCGCTTAGCGATCTACAAGGGTACGTAGATCCACCCTCCCTCTCGTAGATGCTCATCACCATGGATAGATCTTGCGTGTGCATAGGAAATTTTTTGTTTCCCATGCAACATTCCCCAACAGTGGATGAAATCTCGAGTAGAACACAAAAGGTTTGTGGGCGTTGATGCTTAGATTGCTTCCTGCCTTGGTCGTATTTTGGTTCAGCGGTATTGTCAAATGAAGCGTCCTGGACCAACATTACTCGTACGCTTACGAGAGACCGGTTCCCTCGACGCAACTTGTTGCCTAGATGGCTTCCGGGTGGCAGTTTCTCTCACTTTAGTTGGATCGGATTCGACAAAGGCGGTCCTTGAGAAGGTTGAAAAGCAAACTAGTGTATCACCATTGTGGTTGATGCATAGGTGAGAATTGTTCTTTCTAGATACCCGTAGCAGCCACGTAAAACATGCAACAACAATTAGAGGACGTCTAACTTGTTTTTGCAGGGTATGTTGTGATGTGATATGGCCAATTACATGATATGATATATGTGATGTATGAGATGATCGTGTGATGTATAGAATATCACGACTTGCATGTCGATGAGTACGGCAGCCGGCAGGAGCCATAGGTTTGTCTTTAATTATTGTATGACCTGCGTGTCAATCATTAAGCGCTGTGTAATGCTTTACTTTATTGCTAAACGGTAGCAATAGTAGTAGAAGCATGCAGGGCGTGACAACCCCGATGGCGACACATTGATGGAGATCAAGATGATGGAGATCAAGATGATGGAGATCATGGTGTCGTGCCGGTGATGATGAAGATCATGCCGGTGCTTTCAAGATGGAGATCTAAAGCACAACTTCATGGCCATATCATGTCACTTATGAATTGCATGTGATGTTAATCCTTTTATGCACCTTGTTTTGCTTTGCACGACGGTAGCATTATAAGGTAATCCCTAACTTAATTTCAAGATAAATTGTGTTCTCCCCGAGTGTGCACCGTTGCGAAAGTTCGTCGTGTCGAGACACCACGTGATGATCGGGTGTGATAGAATCTACGTTCACATACAACGGGTGCAAGCCAGTGTTGCACACGCAGAACACTCGGGTTAAACTTGACGAGCCTAGCATGTACAGACATGGCCTCGGAACACAAGAGACCGAAAGGTCGAACATGAGTCATATAGTAGATATGATCAACATGATGATGTTCACCATTGAAGCCACCTCAACTCACGTGATGATCGGACTTGAGTTGGTGAATTCGGATCATGTGACACTCAGATGACCCGAGGGATTTCAATTTGAGTGGGAGTTCTTAAGTAATATGATTAATTGAACTCATTATCATGAACATAGTCAGTAGTGTATTTGAAAATTATGTTATAGATTACTAGCTCACGTTGTAGCTCCCTTGTATTTTTATATGTTCCTAGAGAAATAGAGTTGAAAGATGATGGTAGCAATATTGCGGACTGTGTCCGTGATTTGAGGATTTTCCTCATTGCTGAGCAGAAGGTTTATGTCGTTAATGCACCGCTCGGTGCGCCACCCCCTCTAGTGTCGTCTGTAGATGCTGTGAACATCTGACAGGCACATTCCGATGACTACTTGATAGTTTAGTTCATCATGCATTACAGCTTAGAATTGAGGCTCTGAAACGTTTTGAATGTCACGGAATATATGAGATGTTCTAAGAGCTGAGATTATGATCTCAGGCTCATGCCCGTGTTGCGATATATAAGATCTCCAACAAAGATTTGCCAGCAAGATGAAGGAGAATAGCACAATCGTTGAGCATGTACTCAGATTGTCTGGGTACTACAATCGCTTGAATCGAGTGGGAGTTAATCTTCCAGATAAGATAGTGATTGATATAGTTCTCCAAGTCACTATCACTAAGCTACTAGAGCTTCGTGATGAACTATGAAATGCCAGGGATAGAAATAATGATTCCTGAGCTATTCGCGATGTTTGACACTTCGAAGGTAGAAATCAAGAAGGAGCATCAAGTGTTGATGGTTAGTAAAACCACTAGTTTCGAGAAGGGCAAGGGCAAGTAGGGAAACTTCATGGATGGCAAGTCAGTTGCTGCTCCAGTGAACCAACCCAAAGTTGAACCTAAACCCGAGACTAAGTGCTTCTATTATGAGGAGAGCGGTCGCTGAAGCGGAACAACCCTAGATACTTGGTAGATAAGAAGGCTGGCAACGTCGACAGAAGTATATTTGATATACGTGTTATTGATGTGTACCTTGCTAGTACTCCTAGTAGCACCTCGGTATTGGATATCGGTTCGGTTGCTAAATGTTAGTAAACTCGAAATAAAAGCTATGGAATAACCGGAGAACTAGCTAAGGATGAGGTGACGATGTGTGTTGGAAACGTTTCCAAGGTTGATGTGATCAATATCGCACGCTCTCTCTACCTTCGGGATTAGTGACGAACCTAAATAAATGTTATTTGGTGTTTCGCGTTGAGCATGAACATGATTAGATCGTGTTTACCGCAACACGGTTATTCATTTAAAGTTAGAGAATAATGGTTATTCTGTTTACATCAATAATACCTTCAATGGTCATGCACCTAGTGAGAATGGTTTGTTGAATCTTGAGTGTAGTACTACACATGTTCATAACATAGACGCCAAAAGATACAAAGTTAATAATGATAGTCCCACCTACTTGTGGCACTATGGCTAAATGTCATATTGGTGTAAAGCGCATGAAGAAACTCCAAACCGATGGATCTTTGGACTCATTCGATTTCGAATCGGTTGAGACATGTGGACCATGCCTTTTGGGCAAGATGACGAAGCCCCGTTTTCCGGTTTGATGGAACAGGGAAGTGACTTATTGGAAACAATACATGTTGATGTATACGGTCCAATGAGTATTGTAGCTTGCGGTGGATATCGTTATTTTCTTACCATCACTGATGATTTCAGTAGATATAGTGTATATTTACTTAATGAAACACAAGTCCGAATCGTTTGAAAAGTTCAAACAAATTCAGAGTGAAGTTTAAGATCATCGTGACAAGAAGATAAAAATGTCTGTGATATGATTGTGGAGGTGAATATCTGAGTTACGAGTTTGGCATACAACTTTACACAATGTGAAAGTTGTTTCACAACTCACGCCACCTGGAACACCATAGTGCGATGGTGTGTCTGAACGTCATAATCGTGCTCTATGGAATATGGTGCTTGCTATGATGTCTCTTATCGTTTTTCTACTATAATTTTGGGGTTATGCATTAGAGACAACTACATTCCCTTTAAATGGGGCACCATCTAAATCCGTTGAGATGACACCGTGTGAAATATGATTTGATAGAAACCTAAGTTGTCATTTGTTAATGTTTGGAGTCGTGCCACTTATGTGAAAAAGGCTTTCACCTAATGAGCTCGAACCCAAAGCGGACAAATGCATCTTCATAGAATACGCTAAAGAAAAGTTGGGTATACCTTCTATCTCAGATCCGAGTGCAAAATGTTTGTTGCTAAAACTGGGTCCTTTCCCGAGAAAAAGTTTTTCTCGAAAGAATTGAGTGGGAGGGAGATAGAACTTGATGAGGTTATTGAACCTTTGTTTCAATGAGAGAGTAGTGCAGCGCAGGAAGTTGTTTCTATAATGCCTACGTTAGTTGAAGAGGAAGTTAATGATGATGATCATGAAGCTTCCGATCAAGTTACTATTGAACCTCATAGGTCGACAAGGACGTGTACTGCTCCTGAGTGGTATGACAACCCTGTCTTAGAGGTCATGTTGTTGTACAACGATGAACCTACGAGCTATGGAGAAGCGATGATGGGCCCGGGTTCCGACAAATGGTTAGAGGCCATGAAATCCGAGAAAGGATCCATGAATGAAAACCAAGTATAAACTTTGGTGGACTTGCTCGTGGGACGGCAGGTCGTCGAGTACAAATGGACCTTTAAGATGAAGACAACCGCTGATGGTGAATCTCACTATTTATGAAAGCTCGACTTGTCGCAAAGAAGTTTTCGACAAGTTCAAGGAGTTGACTGCGATGAGACTTTCTCACTCGTAGCGATGCTAAAGTCTGTTGGAATTTTGTTAGCAGTTGCTGCATTTTTCAATTATGAAATCTAGCAGATGGATGACAAAAAATCGTTTCCTTAACAGTTTACTTGAGGAAAAGGTTGTATGTGATACAACCAGAAGGTTTTGTCAGTCCTAAGGATGCTAAAAGGTGTGCAAGCTTCAGTGATCCTTCTATGGACTGAAGCAAGCATCTCGGAGTTGGAATATACACTTTGATGAGGTGATCAAAGTTCTGTAGTTTATACAAAGTTTACGAGAAACTTGTATTTACAATAAAGTGAGTGGGAGCACTATAGAGTTTCTGATAAGCATATGCGGTTGACATATTGTTGATTCGAAATGATGTAGAATTTCTGAAAAGCATACAAGGTTGTTTCAGAAGTGATTTTCAAAAGAAAACCTGGATAAAGCTACCGAATTGTTGAGCATCAAGATCTATAGAAATAGATCAAGATGCTTGATGAGACTTTCAATGAGTACGTACCTTGACAAAATTTTGAAAGAGTTCAAAATGGATCAGTCAGAGAAAGAGTTCTCGCCTGATTTTTAAGGTGTGAAGTTGAGTGAGACTCAAAGCTCGACAATGACAGAAGAAAGAGAAAGGACGAACGTCGTCCCCTATGCCTTAGCCATAGGCTCTGTATAGTATGCCATGTTGTGTACCGCACCTGTGTGTGCCTTGCCATGAGTCTTTCCAGGGGTACAAGAGTGATCCAGGAGTGGATCACTGGACAGCGGTCAAGTTTATCCTTAGTAACTAAAAGACTAAGGAGATGTTTCTTGATTATGCAGGTGGTAAAGAGTTCATCGTAAAGAGTTACGTCGATGCAAGCTTTAACACCGATCCGGATGACTCGTAGTAGTAATCTGGATATGTATATTGGAGCAGCCATTTGGAATAGTACCAAGTGGAGTGTGGTAGCAGTGTTTACAGTTTGACATAGAAATTTGCAAAGTACACACGGATCTGAATGTCACAGACCCGTTGACTATAAAACCTCTCTCACATGCAAAGCATGATCGAGCCCCATAACTCATTGGGTGTTAGATTCATAACAATGCGAATCACATGGTGATGTGAACCAGATTATTGACTCTAGTGCAAGAGGGAGACTGTTGGAAATATGCCCTAGAGGCAATAATAAATTGGTTATTATCATATTTCCTTGTTCATGATAATTGTTTATTATCCATGTTATAATTGTATTGATTGGAAACATGGACACATGTGTGGATACATAGACAACCCAGTGTCCCTAGTATGCCTCTAGTGAACTAGCTTGTTTATCAAAGATGGTTATGGTTTCCTGACCATGGACATAAGATGTCATCTGATAAACAGGACCACATCATTGGGAAAATGATGTGATGGACAAGACCCAAACTACAAATGTAGCATACGTCGTGTCAGTTTATTACTACTGTTTTTTGCATGTCAAGTATATGTTCCTATGACCATGAGATTATGCAACTCACTGACACCGGAGGAGTACCTTGTGTGTATCAAACGTCGCAACGTAACTAGGTGACTATAAAGGTGCTCTACAGGTATCTCCGAGGGT
This sequence comes from Hordeum marinum, assembly GCA_022496015.1. Lineage (NCBI taxonomy): Eukaryota > Viridiplantae > Streptophyta > Magnoliopsida > Poales > Poaceae > Hordeum > Hordeum marinum. The sequence continues at coordinate 39,567,045 of CM039678.1, forward strand.
GTCTGTTGGGTTGGCATGGATCAAAACTGGGATTTGTTACTCCGTGTGACAGAGAGGTATCTCAGGGCCCACTCGGTAATAAAACATCACAACAAGCCTTGAAAGTAATGTGACTATGTGTTAGCCACGAGATCTTGTATTACGGAACGAGTAAAGAGACTTGCCGGTAATGAGGTTGAACCATGTATGGAGATACCGACGATCAAATCTCGGGCAAGTAACATACCAAAGAACAAAGGGAAAGTTATACGGGATTAACTGAATCCTTGACATAAGAGGTTCGACCGATAAAGATCTTCATGGAATATGTAGGAACCAATGTGGACATCCAGGTCCTGCTATTGGTTATTGACCATAAAGGTGTCTCGTTCATGTCTACATAGTTCTCGAACTCGCAGGGTCTGCACACTTAAGGTTTGGTGACGTTTCGGTAGTGTAGAGTTATGTATGGTGGTGACCGAAGGTTTTTCGGAGTCCCATATGAGATCCCGGACGTCACGAGGAGCTCCGGAATGGTCCGGAGATAAAGATTCATATATATGAAGTCCTATTTTGGTTGCCGGAAAAGTTTCGGGCTCATCGGTAGTGTACCGGGAGTGCGGGTAGTGTACCGGGGGACCATCGAGAGAGGTATTTCGACCCAAGAGGCTACATGGGCTGTGGGAGGGTGGAAACCAGCTCTTAGTGGACTGGTGGAAGTCTTCTAAGAGGCCCATGCGGCTGGACTTGAGAAAGGATGAAAAAAAAGCAAAGGTGGAAAGAGATTGCAAGTGGGAAAGGAGCAATCCTAGTCCTACTAGGATTGGAGGAGTCCTCCTCCAATCCCCCTTGCGCAAGAGGCAAAGAGGACAAGCCTGGTGCGCCATCCCTCCTCCCCCCTCCCTCCTATATATACTGGTAGTATTGGGTATTTTGCACTTGATTTTACGGCCACGTACTACCCGTTCTACCGGTGGTCCTCTAGATCGGATTTCCGCAGTGCTTAGGTGAAGCGTCGTCACGCTGCCGTGAACTCTTCCTCCTCTCCACTTCCTCTTGCCGGATCAAGACGGTGGAGATCGTCATCAAGCTGCACGTGTGCTGAATGCGGAGGTGTCGTTCGTTCGGTACTAGATCAGAAGGATCGTAATCAAGACCACGAGATGATTCGTGATTGGATCGCGGGACGGATCGTGACGAGATCGCGAGACGGATCGTGATGAGTTCACAGGACAATTCATGATGAGATCGCGGGACAGATCGTGATGAGATCGTGGGACGGATCATGATGAGAACGCGGGACGGATCGTGATGAGATCGCGGGACGCTCGGCGATTTGGATCGCGAAGATGTTCGAGTACACCAACCGCGTTTCTGAACGCTTCCCGCTTGGTGATCTACAAGGGTACGTAGATCCACTCTCCCTCTCGTAGATGCTCATCACCATGGATAGATCTTGTGTGTGCGTAGGAAATTTTTTGTTTCCCATGCAACGTTCCCCAACAACAACAACACGGGCAATGGTGGCAAGCGGAAACACCCAGATGGCAGCTCAGATTTGGTAGCCAATACCAACACCGGGAATAACCGTGCTAAGGGCAATGGTAAGCCGCCTTTTGGGAAGGTCTAAACTCCCTTCAACATGGAGGGAATCCTTAACGAGCCCTACCCAAAGCATAGTCTTCCCAATAAACCGTCCACTGATGCTTGGAAGGATTGTTATATCATGTGAGAGTTCTAGAATTGCAGCCTTAGCCAACATCATGGTAACGGTAATGGACCGCCTGGCGGGTCTGGGTCTGGCTCTCATGGGACAGGTTTTGGTGCAGGCGGCTCAAATTCTGGATATCAGGGTCAAGGCAACCATGGAGGTCATAACCAACAGACCGACAATGGTGGTCAGTAGCAAAACAAGCAGCCAGGTTATCAGAGTAACCCAAAGCATCTTAATGGAGGCCAATATCATGTCTTCATGACAAGTCTGGAAAAATGAGATCAGAAGGTGCGCAAGAGGGCGGTTCATGCCGTAACGCTAGCTCTTCCACAGTATTTGAAGTGGTCTGAGTACACGATATCATGGAGCAGGGAGGATCACCCCCCACGGTTTGATAACCCGGGACACTTGGCTCTTGTGGTGTCCCCTCTGGTAGGAGGCTATAAATTCACAAAGGTACTGATGGACGGCGGCAGCAGCATCAACATATTGTATTATGACACCTTTCACCGGATGGAGCTCACTGACAAGAATCTCAAGCCGTCATCTATAATATTCCACAACATAGTGCCATGCAAGTCTACTTATCCAGGTTGGAAAACTGCCCTCGAGGTGGCATTTGGTGAGGACTACAATTACAGGGTAGAAACCTTGTGGTTTGAAGTAGTCAAAATCAAGAGCGCATATCATGCCTTGTTTGGATGACATGCTTTTGCTAAATTCATGTCCGGCCCTATTTTTTTTACTTGCAGCTCAAGATGCCGGGTCTGAAAGGGATGATCATGGTGCACTGTGATCGGATAATTTCTCTTGAGTATGAGGAAGGTTATGTTGCATACGTGAAGACAAGTTGTGTGGAGGCAGAGCTCAAGTTCTATACATATAATGTTGACCCGGCTGATATGACCTCGTTGAAAAAGCCCATCACAGAGTCTGAGCCGCCCTTGAAGTTTGTGGCCGAAGATACCAAGTTGGTGGATTTTGTTCCTGGTGACTCATCGAAGCAGTTCACTATAGGGACTAACATGGACCCCAAATAGGAAAGCGCACTCAGCGAAGTCATCCGTGAGAATCGGGACACCTTTGCATGGCAACCTTCTGACATGCCGGGTGTACCGAGAGAATTCACTGAGCATCACCTTAATGTGGATTCTAAGTTTAAGCCGGTCAAGCAATTCCTCCGGCGTTTCAATGAGGAGCGATGTAAAGCTATAGGAGAAGAGGTTGCTCGCCTCTTGGCAACTGGGTTTATCATGGAGATTTTTCACCCGGAGTGGCTTGCTAACTCGGTGCTTGTGCTTAAGAAGAGCGGCACGTGGCATATGTGTGTGGATTACACAGACCTCAACAAGGCTTGTCCAGTTGATCCATTTGCTTTCCCCATATCGACCAGATCATTGACACGACGGTAGGTTGTCAGAATTTATGCTTCCTGGATGCTTATTTGGGTTATCATCAGATCAAGATGGTAGTTAAATACCAAGAGAAGACATCCTTCATCACTCCTTTTGGAGCTTTCTGCTATGTGCCCATGCCTTTTGGACTTAAAAGTGTCCATGCGACTTATTAGCGCTATGTGCAAAACTGTCTTCATATTCAAATTGGACGCAATGTTCATGCTTACGTGGATGATATCATGGTTAAGTCGAGGAAGAAAGAGACTCTGCTGGCTGATTAAAAAGAAAATTTTGATAACCTCTGTGTTTACAAGATGATGCTTAACCCGTATAAGTGCATTTTTGGCGTGCCTGGAAGCAAACTGTTGGGATTCTTGGTCTCAGAGCGGGGCATCGAGGCTAACCCAGAGAAAATCAAAGCTATCACTTCACTTTCTAAGCCGATGTGTATCAATGATGTTCAACGCTTGGCGGGTCGTATTGCCGCCTTAATCCTATTCATAAGCAACCTGGGCGAGAAGGCCATTCCTTTATATCAGATGATAAAGAAAACAGATAACTTCATTTGGAGTGACGCAGCTGATGAGGCGTTGGAGGCATTTAAGAAGCAATTAGCTGAGCCGCCTGTCTTGGGTGCTCCCGCAGACGAAGAGTCATTGCTCCTATACGTGGTGGCTAATAACAGATCTGTCAGCGCGACAGTTGTGGTGGAGCGCAAGGAGACAGGTAAAGAATACCCAGTCCAGGAGCCAGTCTATTATGTCAGTGAAGTTATGACTGAGTCCAAACAGAGATACCCACATTGGCAGAAGTTAGTATTCGGCGTGTTCATGGAGAATCGCAAGTTGAAGCATTATTTTCTTGGACATTCAATCACAGTGGTCAGCTCTACTCCTTTGGGAGATATCATTCAGAATAGTGAGGTCACTGGTAGAATTGCTAAGTGGGCACTCGAGCTGTGGCCTCTTAATGTGAGGTATGTGCCTCAAACAACTGTCAAGTCTCAGGCGCTGGTGGATTTTATCAATGATTGGACAGAGTGTCAAGCACCTAAGGAGAAGCCAGACAATACATATTGGACAATTCACTTTGCCTGATGCAGGCAGTTGGAAGGTTCAGGGGATGGAGTTGTTCTAACTTCCCCAGAAGGTGATAAATTCCACTATGTGTTAAGGCTAATGTTTCCTTGTACCAACAATGCAGCTGAATATGAGGCCTTGCTCCATGGACTCCGTGTGGCAAAGGAGATGAATTTGAGCCGGGTTAGGTGTCTAGGCTACTCAGACCTCGTGGATCAACAAGTGTCAAGCACATGGGATTCTAAGGACCCTCGGATGGCGGCTTATCGTCAGGCCGTTGATATCGTCGCCGGCCATTTCAAGGGATATCAGGTGGATCACATTTATCGATGGTAGAAAAAGGCGGCTGACGCATTGTCCCGACTTGGGTCTCAACGTAAGCCGGTACCACCTAATGTGTTCCTTGATGTGATGCATAATCCATAGGTAAAGTTACCTTCTGAGGAGGACATTAATATACCTGATTCGTAGGAACAATTAGTGGCGGCTCTCCATGCTTTTCCCGATTGGACGTTGCCTTATCTGGTGTATCTAGCCCAAGGCGGGCTACATGAGGATGAAACGTTGCCACGGCAAGTCACGAGGCGGTCCAACTCCATAACTATTGTCAATGGCGAGTGACTTAGATACAGTGTTATTGGTGTTTTTCAACGTTATATTTCTCCTGAGGAAGGCTAAGAAATCTTACACGAGATACATGCTGGTGACTGTGGTCATCATGCCGACTCAAAATCTTTGGTGGCCAAGGCTTTTCGGCATGGTTTTTACTGGTTAACGACTCATAAAGATGCCGAGAACATAGTTACCAAGTGTGGCTGGTGTCAAAAATTCGGACGATGAGCCCATGTGCCGGCTCAAGGGTTGCGGATGATTCCAATTACCTGGCTATTTGTGTTCTGGGGGCTTGATATGATTGGACCGTTTAAGAGGTCTAAATATAAGAAGACCCACCCTTGGTGGCGGTGGATAAATTTACCAAGTGCGTTGAGGCACAACCGGTCAGCAAGTGCGATGTGGCAACGACAGTTCAGTTTGTCGAGAAGTTAATCTTTCATTTTGGTTACCCTCACCCTATTATTACTGACAATGGTACACATCTATCCAAGGGGACTATGAAAGAATTATGCGAAAGGGAACACATCTGCCGCGATGTTTCTTCCGTGGCTCATTCGCAGTCTAATGGTCAAGTATAACATGCTAACCAGGAACTTTTGGGAGGGATAAAACCCCGGCTTATGGTTCCTTTGGAACGAACGCTAGGTTGTTGGGTGTAGGAATTACCTTCAGTAGTTTTTGGAGTATCAGAACCACCCCCAACAGATCAATAGGCTACACGCCTTTCTTCATTGTTTATGGCGCAAAAGTTGTTCTCCCGGTGATATCCGTCATGACTCACCCAGGGTGACGGCTCATGTTGAAACTGATAATGAGACGACACATCAAAACACACTAGATGCTTTGGATGAAGAGACGAATCTTGCGACAGCACAATCGGCAATTCATCAACAAGATCTGCGTCGCTATCACAGCCGCAGAGTGATGACTTGGACGTTCCAAGAAGGCGACTTAGTGCTACATTTGATTCAAGATCAGACAGATATGCATAAGTTATCCCCCCCCCCTTGGGAAGGACCTTTTGTGGCAGTAGGAATCTCAACAATGGGTCATATTACCTCATTGATATAGGGGAGAGTGACAAGTCACGCACTTCCGGTCAAGAGACCAGCAGGCCGTGGAATATTGCTCATCTCCAGCCTTACTATACTTGAGTCATTGACTCTCATCAATATACATACATCAATCATTGTATATACCTTTTTCAATATCATAAAGCTAGCATCCCCATAATCTGGGGCGTCTCCCATTCTCGTGCAACAAGTTTTGTGCAAAAGACATGACCGTTCATAAGAACTTGGGGGCTTCCAACCAATTGTGTTTAGCTTTCGTACCCTCTTGGCCGGCTTAAAAGCCATATTTGAGTTAAACCTGCCTGTTTGCAACTTGCTACTCCGCTAGGTGACCCGCCAAACGTTTGACAGTCAATCTTTTCAAGACCATGAACTCGTCAAAGTTAAAAGGGTGGCTTATGTCATATGAGAGCTGGCTTACAGAAACCTAGGACAAACTCACCTGTTCGCTGTAGTCTTTCCATTATGTGGCCCATTCATACTCTTAATAGTCAATCTTTCTTAAGACCCTGAACTTGTTAATGGTTAAAACTATAGATTTATTCCACGTGAGAGCCGGCCTACGGGATTATAGGCCTTGATGCCTAGTTTCTTTGAAGCAAAAAACTTGAGTTTTCTCAAAAAAAAATATAAAGGGTTGATTTCTTTTGGGCTGTGCCTTCCAAGCTGCCTTATAGAAACTGAAGATATACACGTATATATTTTCTGTTTGTTGTTTTTTCAGGACCTTTTTTAGGGGCAGATTATTCATCTGTGGATGGCGACTCATTGGTCAACATTTATGGCTATGATAGCCCGCCAAGCGGGTCTTATCCCCATATTTTCTAGACCATGGTCCACGGAGTTATTAACTCACCTAGGAGTGTAGCTATAAGCCGCCAGCAAAGAAATTATTGGATAAGAGAAGGATTAATATGAGAGGCAAAGAATTTCTTACACCTTTGAGGAGTTAAGTCTATAACATCATGGGAAGGCGCCTTGATGCGAATATTGTTGTCATCATGAGCCGGTTGGTACTTCTTTAGATTCGCCTCTTGCGCAAGTTTGCATGCAACATGCCACATATCTTTGATGCATTTGGTAAAGTCGACTTCGCTGAAGTCGGTTCCATCGTCGTTATATTGTGGATACCCGCTAGCCAGATCTGTCGGGACCAGCTCGGATTACCATGCTTTGGCCCGGCTGAAGGCAGTAAGGGCCCCTGCACGGGCGGCTGACAATTTTATCTCCTCTATCTGCGAGGGGGCAGTTGATAACTGATCCAGCACATCCTTGATGGTTGGCGGAGGTTTTCTGCCAAAGGATATAGCCACAAGAGTCGGCAAACTCCCATCATATAACTTCTCCGTGAAGGCGTGAACAACTTTTAGCTTCACCGGCATGTCTTGGCCAAGGATGGTGCTCCTGGAACCTGTTACACAACCCAGAGCATAAATAAGTAAAGTATCTTTAAGTTGCCATACCGTATAAGCCGTTATGTCTTTCAGTCATGAGTTACTTTAGATACAGATAAAGTTGATGCACTTACCGAACATGGCGGTTGTCATCTGGGATATCTGTTGTTTTAAGCCAGCAAGTTCCTTAGTGACCAGCTCAAGTTTTTCTCAGCGTCCTCTGCACGCTTCAGTAGGGCACCTCTTTCCGATTCAAGGGCAGATCTTTCAGCAGCAAAATTGCTCTTTAGCTGCACTATTTCTTCCAAGGTGGATTTTAGCCTTGACACAACCTTGGTGCTCCGTGATTCTAGAGTTTCTAAGCTTTTGTTTAAATCGCCAAGATGCGACTCTTTTAAAGTTATTGCTTCATGTAAAAGGATTCAAGAGTATAGTTGGGAATCAGTTTTTAAGCAAAGTTGTTTTATTCAAGTCCCAAGCACATAGAAAGCAATGCACTCGGCACTTTGGGGCCAATGCAGGCTATTTTCAAATTATATTATGACTCGACTCATCTTACACAAAGTTAAGCTGACCCTTGGGGTCTACGAGTGCATATTTTGTGAAGTGGTAAGTTATAAGGCCCGACTCATCTTTTACAAAGTTAAGCCGACCCTTGGGGGCGACGAGCGCATTTTTATGAAGTGGTAAATTGCAAGACCCGACTTATCCTTTTCAAGAATAAGCCATCCCTTGGGGGCTACATTGTTATATATCTACAAAATGGAAGGAGGTAGAATTCGTACCTCATATTTCTTCTTCATCATGCTTACTAAGCCGACTTCCATGTCGCGACTGCTTTGAAGGCAGTTCAGATAACCCGTGTGCAATTAATTGGCACTGAATGCCGCATAGTCCTATAGATCCAACTTTAACTTGCCTTCCTGCACTAAAGGCAGCTCTTCCTTTTGCTTCTCCAGAACATTGGAGGCACCTGGGGGCTTATAACCCGTTTTTGTGATGATGACATCATCAATGCTCTTCCTAGAAGGGTTTTCCTCAATCGGTGGTAAGATAATTGGAATAGATGAATCATGCTAACAGACCTGGTCAGCATCCATGTCCATGACTTCACAAAGAATTTGATCAGCCTGCAGAGGTGGATCATCCTATTGGGTAGTACAGTAGTCGGAACTTTGGATAGGGGCTTCAGGAAGTTACGACGCTTGTTTCTGCGGCTCAGAGGCCTCGGGAATTATGGAAGAACCACTTGCTCTTTGTTTCTTGCTAGACTTTGGTTTGGCCCTATAACAATAGTAGACAATCTTATAAACACATGATACAAAATCGTTTGGTATCAATCAATTTAAACTCCTTACCCAGGTTTAGCAATGAAGGTAGGTAGCTAGGTACCCGTAGAGTCGCCAAAAGATGAAGGTGTTTCCTGGTAAGACAACTTGGAAAAGGTTAAAGGGTTTCGCATGAAACTAGCACGGGAAAGAAATAAAGTTGAGCCGGCAGACACCTCGGCACGACGTTTCTGGGAGACGGAGTGTTGGGTAAACCAGTCAGAAGATATTCAGAGCTGGTGCCAGGTCTGACACCTTGATTAGTTATGTTTCTTTTAAAAAAGAAAGTGGGGGTCCAAATGATCAGTTGGATGAGAAAATTTGACTTTTTCTTTCGGCAAGGGTTCAGAGTCGGAGGAGATGTAAGTTACCTCAGTGGTGCTGGTGTGACTTGTCTCCGTTTCGTCCTGAGAGGAATCAGCGTCAATAAGTTGCATAAACAGAAGGCCCTGGGAGTCAGGTTCTACCTCCGAGTCATCTAATGCAAGCATTTCTTGGGCTGATAGTTTCTTTGGACGACCCGGAGCACAAGTCTTAATCATTTTAGCTTTCTTTTTGGAAGCTGCAGTGAGTTTTTTATTCTAGAAAGGAGAGTTGGCATACATAAAGATTAGAAAAGAATATAAGTGCGAAACACGGATGAAACAAATAGTTTATTTCAAGATTTTCTACCTGCGGAGCCGGGTTATGAATATAAAAGGGGTTCTCCAAGCAATGATTTAGCAATGGAATTTAGGTCTTGTCTGTCAAGGGCATCTGGTTGAAGCGTAGAGGGTCATTAACCTCGCCCGTATACTGATACATTAAGCTATCATGCCGGCTCAGTGGCAAAATTCTCTAGGTAACCCAGCGTTGGGTCAAGTCAATGTCAGTTATGCCATTAGCTAATAAAGCCATGATCTTTGAAAAAGTGGGAGCATATTGATCGCATTCTGAAGCAGCTAACCGGTCTTGAATCTCGGTTGTGGTGTAGAGCCAGAAGGGACGGTAACCCGGTAATGGATTCTCTTTAGCCGGGGACGTGTCTCTACAATAGAACCAAGTGTGGTTCCAATCTTTGGGATGATTGGGCGGAACAACCTAAGGAAAAGATACATCTCTCCGCCTTTGGATAGAAACGCCTTTGAGCTCGAGGCTTGGTCCGTCGGCAATCTCAGTCTGACGATTGACATAAAAGAAGTATCTGAATAGATCAATGAAGGGTTCTTCTCTTAGATAAACTTCACAGAATACTTGAAATTGGCACAAATTGGTGACAGAATTAGGACCAACATCTTGAGGGTGAAGTTTATAAAAATGCAAGGCGTCCCGGAAGAACTTTGACCCGGATGGTGAGGAGCCAAGGAGAAGATGATCTGTAAAGACAACCACCTCGCCTTCTTTGGGTACGGGAGTTTTCTCAGGACCAGTGGCCCGCCAATTGATGACTTTTTGAGCCGGAAAGACCCCCATGACTACAAAATCGTTAAGTAATTCCTAAGTGACGCCAGAGCCTACCCAGTTGCACGAAGCGGGGGTCATAGCCAGGGTGGCGAGTTAAAAGCTGTGAAAAGGCATAAAATTGTTGCGAGTTAACAGCGTTATATGGTGAAGCCAATTGTGGTTCTAAGGAAATAATACTATCCGGTGGATGGCTGATAAATTGTGAGCCGCCGTCAACTATCGGCAAACAAGTTTCACAAGTTGTGGCTACAATTACTGTCGTGGTTTTGTCACGGCAGATGTTTGGGGACTTAGATTCGAGGCCATCACTAAGGTGATGGACTCAAAGGGGTTGGTTGGGACGAAGGACATGAATTTACCCAGGTTCGGCCCCTTAAGAAGAGGTAAAAGCCTACGTCCTACTTGTGCTTGTATTGCTTGGAGTATCGATTACAAGGGAGCGGATTCGCTTGACCTAGTTCTCGATTAATTCGTCTATGTCTAAGTTGCCCCGGGTCTCTCCTTTATATAGGAGGTCTAGACTACGGGTCATACAAGTCTCATACCGACTCTCACAACGTGTCCGAGTCTATCTCTACGTTGTCTTGCCTTCGTGAGCAAGCTATCTTCGGGCAGCTTATCCACCCGGGTCTTCATGCCTTCTTCCTCTGGGCCTCGCCTTATCTCATCTTGGCAAGCCACCAAACGTCTTGGGCTTGAGTCTCCTAGGATCATCCTTGGCTCGGCCCATGCACTAGTAGAAAACAGACCTTTTGTCCACGTCATTAGTGCCTGTTGGTTTTTGAACCGACACTAATGTGATCATTAGTGCCAGTTCGTGATGGTGATCATTTGTGCCGGTTCGTTACGGACCTTTAGTCCCGGTTCGTGCCATGAACCGACACTAAAGGCATGGTGGCAGGTCGGCGTCAGCCTGGGGCCCCATGGGAACCTTTAGTCCCGGTTGTTGGCTCCAACCGCGACTATAGGCTAACCTTTAGTTGTGGTTGGATCCACCAACCGGGACTAAAGGTCCCCCTATATTGAAACCCTTCGGTGCCAGCCCGAGCAGAGCCCTCTGTTCTTCCCCATTCCTCTCCTCTCTGTCCTTCCTCTCTTCCTCGAGCTCATCCTCCATTTTTGCCAAAATTTGTCAAGATTTGGAGGCATCCCATCCTTCCAAGTGTTCACAAAGGTTAGCAACTTTGTCCCTTCATCTCTCATTGCTTTATTATCTCTTGCAATGCTCTATAAATAAAGTAATTTGTGGTTTTTAGTTTGTATGTAGTAGTTTATTTGATTTATGCAATTTGAGCTCAAATTAACCTCTTACTTTGCATTTGAAGGTGTGGTTTAGTTAGTGCCTTCCTGTCCCCGTCCTAACCACCGTCGATCGCCCACACCATCCCATTGCCGGCACCACCTTGGTGAGCTTCTTGTTCTTATCCTTTTTATAAAAAAAGCATGTTTGTAAGATTTAGTTAGTTACTTGTATAGTTTTCTTACCTATATGGTTGTTTCTTATACATAGTGGCATGGTTTTTAAATGCGTTCCCGTTGGCCCTCGTCCGGTTTGTGATGCGGATGTGGTATATACTCTCTTTTATAACTCTTTGCTGCATTTTGTCTTTATGCCAATTATGCCAATCAAGTTGACATAGATATTTTTATCTAGGAGGTATGTTAATAGGAGATTCCAATCGACATAATTATTCTTGTCAAGAAGTCAAATTTACTTGAAAAAGAAAATGAGTATTTGAAAGAAAAATTGAAAAGATTTGAAGAAGAGAAGATGAAACTGGAGTTTTATGTTGCCGATGCCGTCGATGATCACAAGATCAAGCTGGGTGCAATGCGCTTGAAGATTAGAAAATTTAAAAGATATGCCATTGATCGTGAGGCTTGGTATCACTATGTTGTTGGATCAATTGTTACTTTAGTTGAGATGTCGATCGCATTTGTTGTTGCACTTAAATGCATTAGCTAGAGAGTTTGTATGTTGTTTTATGAGAACAAGTGTGTATCAACTTTATGTACGAACTTGTATTAATTTGGTCTTCTTGGTGTTGTGTAATGAAGATGAGACGACAATGGATGAACGAGGACCGTTGCTCTCCCGAGTTGGCGTGCATACTTTTTGGTTGCGGGTGAGGCAAACAAGCGACCAGATGGTTTTATGTATTGTCCATGTGCTAGTTGTAAGAATGATGGAAATTACTCTAACTCAAGAACCATTCACGTCCACCTGTTTGAGTCCGGTTTCATGTCCCGCTATAACTATTGGACCAAGCACAGAGAAAGAGGGGTCCTAATTGAAGAGAATGAAGAAGAAGAGGATGACGACAGCTATCCTGGCCATGGGTTCCATGAATACGATGGTACAACAATGGGCGAAGAAGCTGAGCTGTCAATGCGGGAAGGAGCTGAAGAAGAGGCATCAGATGAGCCCACTCATGATCTTGGTCGGGCCATTGCCGATACAAAGAGAAACTACGCAAGTGAAAAGGAGAAGCTGAAGTTGCAGCGCATGTTAGAGGATCACGAAAAAGGGTTGTACACAAATTGCAAAGATGAAAATAAAAAGCTGGGTACCACACTTGAATTGGTGCAATGGAAGCCTGAGAATGGTGTATCTGACAAGGCATTTCAAAAGTCGCTGGTAATATTGAAGAAGAATCTACAAAAGGACAACGAATTGCCAGAGAATACATACGAAGCAAAGAAGGTTGTCTTCCCTCTAGGATTAGAGGTCGAGAAGATACATGCATGCCCTAATGACTGCATCCTCTACCACAGTGAGTACGATGAATTGAATGCATGCTCGGTATGCTGTGCATTGCGCTATAAGATCGGCCACGATGACCGTGGTGATATTGAGGGCGAGCGCCCCAGGAAGAAGATTCCTGCCAAGGTGATCTGCTATGCTCCTATAATACCATGGTTGAAACGTTTGTTCCAAAACAAAGAGCATGCCAAGTTGATGCGATGGCACAACGAAGACCATAAGGAAGACGGGAAGTTGAGAGTGCCCGCTGACGGGTCGCAGTGGAGAAAAATCAAGAGAAAGTGGATGGACTTTGCAAAGGATGCAAGGAACTAATGGTTTGGTTTAAGTGCAGATGGCATTAATCCTTTTGGGGAGCAGAACAACAATCATAGCACATGGCCTGTGACTCTATGTATCTATAACCTTCCTCCTTGGTTGTGCATGAAGCGGAAGTTCATTATGATGCTAGTGCTCATACAAGGCCCCGAGAAACCCGGAAACTACATTGATGCGTACCTAAGGCCAATGGTTGAAAAACTTTTATAGCTCTGGAATGGAAAAGGTGTAACTGCGTGGGATGCGAAAGATCAGGAGGAATTTGACCTACATGTGTTACAGTTCGTAACCATCAATGATTGGCCTGCTCTCAGTAACCTGTCAAGACAGACAAACAAGGGATACCACAAATGCACGCACTGTTTAGATGATACCGACAATATATATTTGGATAAATGTAAGAAGAATGTGTATCTGGGGCATCGTCGATTTCTTCAGAGCAGACACATAGTAAAAAAGAAATGCAAGTATTTCAAAGGTGAGGCAGATCACCGGAAGAAGCCTTGCCACTGTACGGGTGATGTAATACTTGATATGGTCAAGGATTTAAAAGTAATCTTTGGCAAGGGTCCTGGTGCACAATCTGTTCCGGATGACGCTGACAAACGCGCACCCATGTGGAAGAAGAAATCAATGTTTTGGGACCTACCGTATTGGAAAGACCTCAAGGTCCGCTCTGCAATCGACGTGATGCACGTGACAAAGAATCTTTGCGTGAACCTGCTATGCTTCTTGGGCGTTTATGGGAAGATAAAAGATAAGCCGAAGGCATGGATCCGAAGCAGTTTCAGGGTCATGCCAGCTAGGCTCTTACCAAAGAAGAGCAGGAAATCTTCTTCGAATGCCTTCTCAGTATGAAGGTCCCGTATGGATTCTCGTCGAATATAAAGGGAATAATAAATATGCCAGAGAAAAAGTTCCAGAACCTAAAGTCTCGTGACTACCACGTGATTATGACGCAACTGCTTCTGGTTGCATTGAGTGGGCTTCTACCGGAAAACGTCCGATTAGCCACTGTGAAGCTATGTGCATTCCTGAATGCAATCTCTCAGAAGGTAATCGATCCAGAAATCCTACCAAGGTTAGAGAATGATTTGGTGCAATGTCTTGTCAGTTTCAAGTTGGTGTTCCCACGATCCTTCTTCAATATCATGACGCATGTCGTAGTTCACCTAGTCGAGGAGATTGCCATTCTCGGTCCTGTATTTCTACATAATATGTTCCCCTTTGAGAGGTTCGTGGGAGTCTTAAAGAAATATGTTGATAATCGTGCTAGGCCACAAGGAAGCATCTCCAAGGGACATGAACCAGAGGAGGTCATTGAGTTTTGTGTTGACTTTATTCCTGACATTAAGCCGATAGGTGTCCCTGAATCGCGGCATGAGGGCAGACTTGGTGGAAAAGGCACGCTAGGAAAGAAATCACTAATATGCCAAGATGGGCATTCTTTGGCACAAGCACACTACATAGTTCTACAAAGTTCCGCCTTGGTGGCTCCTTATATCGAGCAACACAAGAATATTCTACGCTCCAAACACCCGGAGAAGTCTAAAGACTGGATTACACATGAACAAATGGTGACTTTCGCTGGTTGGTTGTAGACACGTCTCGTGCATGACGACACTGTTGAAGATGAACTGTACTTGCTGTCCAAGTTACCATCTTCGACTATATTGACTTTCAAAGGGTACGAGATAAATGGGAATACATTTTACACGATCGCCCAAGATAAAAAAGAGTGCCAACCAAAACAGTGGTGTCCGCTTTGATGCAGCAAACAACAATGGGCCAAAGGACACATACTATGGTTACATAGAGGAGATATGGGAACTTGACTATGGTCTTGATTAGAGGGTCCCTTTGTTTAGGTGCAAATGGGTCAATCGACAGGAGGCGGGGTAAAGGAAGACCCGCGATACGGAATGACAACAGTTGATCTCAACAATCTTGGGCATGCAAATGAACCATTCGTCCTAGCCAATGATGTGGCGCAGGTTTTTTAGGTGAAGGACATGTCTACCAAGCCGAGGAAAAGAAAAGATAAGGAAGCAAATACATCATGCGATGAGCGAAAGAGCCACATAGTTCTTTCGGGGAAAAGAAACATCGTGGGAGTGGAGGACAAGACAGACATGTCAGAAGCTTATGAAAAGTTTCATGAAATTGCTCCCTTCAAAGTGAATGTTGAAGTGAGCATCAAGTTAAACGATGAAGATTGCCCATGGTTACGACGCAAAGGGACACTCGCGAAGAAAATTTTTTACACCCAAAGATACTACTCTGGGATGTGACTGGCTTCTCTAGTTAGTTTCCGGACTTATATATCTAGAAAGTCCCACTTCGGACAAACCGAAGGGAATCTTTGTAATAGTAGTGTACTTATGTGTTTCGTGCGTTCATTATGCACCATTCGAAGGGAGGCCGTCAATTTTCAACCCTTTTCGACTTCATTTGCTATTTTCTTGCATTTACTGATTTTTTGAGCTAAATGTCCCTGAAATTGGTAAGCACTTCAAATGAACTCTAAAAGGTTGAAAGTTGGCATGGTATCATCATTTCACTCATATAGCATGTGCTAAAAAGTAGAGAGGGTTAGGGGAAAAACTGGATGCACTTCGTGTACAAAATGGACTATCTTTTTCGAAGTATAAGGGTTTCAGACAAAAACTCGCCTGTTACAAAGGCATTTCATTTTTTTTAACTTATTTCAACTCCAGAATTTTTGTGCGTTCGGTATGCACCATTCTAAGGAGGCCGTCAATATTCAACCCTTTCGGACTTCATTTTCTATTTTTCATGCATTTACTGATTTTCTTGAGCTAAATGACCCTGAAATTGATAAGCACTTGAAATAAACTCTGAAAAGGTTGAAAGTTGGCATGGTATCATCATTTCGCCCACATAGCATGTGCTAAAAAGTTGTGAGGGTTATGACAAAAACAAGATGCACTTCGTGTACAAAATGGACAATCTCTTTCGAAGTATCATGGTTTCAGACAAAAACTCGCTTGTTACAAAGACATTTCATTTTTTAAATAACCTAAGAATTACCAAATTGGATATAATGATAAAACACGATAATATTAAACAGTAGAAAAAAGAATCCTGAAAAATCTATTTTTAAAGTAAAGTTATTCACAAACTAGTGATTCACACAAATTTCAAATAATTCAAATTTAAAATATTCAAATTTGAAAACTACCAGCACTAAGAGAATGTTTATAAATTTGTTTACCTAAAGAAAAAATATTCACAAAGAAACTCTAAATAAAGAAAAAAAACAACTAAAAAACAAAAAAATTAAATAAAGCAAAAAACAAAAAAAAACTATATTAAAATGAGCCCGCCTAGTGGGCCGTCACGGCCTGCGTACGACTAGAAACCCAACCTCTTGTTGGGCCAGGATGCAGCCCCGTACGGCCTAGCAGACCCCACACGGCGTAGAGGACAGGTAGGCCCAGAAGGCCTGCTTAAGAGAGGAGCTCGGCACAGTAGCTGCGACGGGGCTTATAAACCGGCACGAGCTCCTCTCGGCAAGCGAGGTGGGACTAAACATTCACCCAGCCCCGCGCCTGGCACACATGCTTTTAGTCGTGGTTGGTGGCTCTAACCGCGACTCAAGACCCCCCTTTAGTCGCGGTTGGAGCCACCAACCGCGACTAAAGGGTTGTGTTTCCCGCCGATTCGGCTGGTGAAATTCATCTTTAGTCGCGGTTAGTGGCTCCAACCGCGACTAAAGACCTCCCTTTAGTCGCAGTTGGACCCACCAACCACAACTAAAGTTCCTCCTATATAACTAGGAGTAGAAATTTTTTCAATTTCCCTCTGTTTTCTTCGTCTCTTCGACCACAGGATCGCCGCCCACGTCGTTGCCGCCCCGACGCCATCTCCGCCACTAATGTGCCGCCCACGCCATCGTCGGCCCAGACGCGCCGCCCCCGTCGCCGCCACCGCCGCACGCCGCCCCCCACTGCTACCACCGTCGCGCTTCGCCATCGTCACCGCCGTCGTCGCCTCGCCTCACCGGCCGTCGCCCCGCTCTGAGTCCCTGCCTCCATGGTCGCCCTGCCATCGATCGATCGAGCCCGCACACACAGACACACATATGCATGAACACACACACATTTTCTTATTTTTTGTTTTTTGTTTTTTATACTTTTAGTTATAGAGATGTTAGATGAATTAGATATATAAATTTTAGATGACTGTTTTTTAGTTTTTTATACTTTTAGTTATAGAAATGTTAGATGAATTTTTGATATATAAATGTTAATTAGATGAATTTTGAAGTATATAATGTCCCTAACCTATTAAAATGTTGCTTAGAAGTATATATGCTTAATTAGATTTTTTGCTTAATTGGAAGTATATATATAATGTCACTAACCTATTAAAATGTTGCTTAGACAAAGTATATAATGTTGCTTAATTAGATTTTTATTGAGAATTGAATATTATTTGGATAGTTTAACCTAGGAATTTTTACATTTTGATCCAATATATGTATATAAAAAAGTTGATTAATTTTGACATTTGATCCAATGTATAACAATTAGTATTTGCAAAAGTTGCATATTTTACTGTAGCATTTTTTCTATGTCATTGCTCGAATATATGGAATGGGTTGACTTTACATCTGTCTCGGCTCCTTGTGTGTCTTTCAGTGAGGGAGAGTGTCCACCATATATATATATGAGAGAGGAAGAATCCTGACTGTTGTCGTGGGGGTGGCTTCTCGTTCATTCCAGTGTGCTAGACATTTTGGTGTAAGGCACTCTGCGACGAATGGAGGAGCCACCATCACCGATGGTCGAAATATCAGAAGGAGTGCGCCCACCATATACGTGAGATGAAAGTTTAGGAAGGAAAGACTCGAGAGACCTAAAGTCAACCTATTGCATATTGAGTAATAGTGATCTGTGTGTTGATCAGTTTTCTCGTAGTTTCCTTCGATTGATTTTACATGTTTCTACTATGAACATAGGAAATGTCTGACGACGAAAGGGAATTTTCTATGTGCGAATACTGCGAAGACGAGCGCGGCTTGTGTGACAAGCCTTTCCTAGTTGATGCTAGGCGCTTCAACATCATGCTGGATGAGACCTTCGAAGTGGATACAGTAAGTCACAACGACAAGTATTTTTTCATAATTAAGCATGACTTCTACTTCTTTTGCGTTTACTTATAATTATAATTCTTTATAATTCTACTAGCGTATCCCCTGCCATGCAATAATTGTTGTCTTGGATAAGATTGGTTTTGATACTAAAAAAGATATGAAGGTAAAGATAGTTCACTTGAGGACCGAGCATGGTTATAATTTTGCGCATGCAGACACCTACTGCTATTTTGAATGCAAAATTTGGAGAGCACTATGCAAGGCTTATGCATTTGAGCCTAATATGCTTATCACCTTTGATATTTATCCGGAAGATGAAATTGAAGGTAATATTGACATCTGGGTCGATGTGTAGACGACTCCAGTTCTACCATTATGTTAGTTTAAGAAATTTATATTGTTTATTTAAAAATAGTTGACAACTTATTTCCATTGACAACTTATTTTCATTCTAAAATATACGGAAGATGGTAGACAGAACCTACTACTACAATGATGAAGCAGAATTAACTTATAAGGAGAAAGATCATCTTACCGCATTTCTTAGTCATCTTGAGAATTACAATAGCTACTATCAAACTCCTGCACATTATGGTCAATACGTGCCACTAGTGCACGCGGTGAACTATGGTAACATCCATGGAGATTGCATGGTAAGATTTTAATTCCACTATTACGACATCCGAGCATCTTTTGCATAAATTCTTCTAAAACTAAAATACATTGCTAACTACAAAGTTATTACTATGTTTTTAAACAGATAATCCCGGAGGATTGTGTGCCTCATCTGATGTTTCCGAGAGGTCGCGTTGCTGTTACGAGCTTAGGGCCACCACGGCCAGGTCAGCCTACGCATCACTCCTGTCCATACCGGATTTCTAAAACCGATGGAGTCATGACAATCAAAGACTGGAAAAATGTATGCTCAATCGTAGAGAGCTACTTAGAAGCAACATTGTGCGTAGGCCAAGACTGGGAGACAGGTTGATCTCCATTCTCCATAATGGAGAGTCAGGGCCTATCTTCTTTTATGATATTGTACCTAAGAGAGGGTAGAGTAGGTCCTAAGAGATAGGACGTAGGTCCTAGGTACAATGTGTTAATATGTGCTACAATGTGTTAGAGTTGATGATGATGAGGAGGAGGAGGAGTTGTGATTATGACTTGTGTATCGCTATTTTTGAGATGTGATGATATTTGTGTTGAATGATGATGATGATGGTATGACGAGACTACTGTATATGTATGATATGATGATAATAGTGTATGTTTGTTGTGACCTGATGAAACTACTATATAGAACCTGTATAAATACATAAAGAATATGTAGAGTGGATATGAAACAGTGAGAGCAGGAGTTATAGCAGCAGCGCTGGAATACATATAGTAGCAGCACTGGATTAGCAGCAACGCTTGACTTTAGGCAGCACTACAGATAATTAGCAGTAGCGCAGATCAGTGCAGCGCTACTGCTAACCAGACTTAGCAGTAGCGCTACACCAACCAGCGCTACTGCTACGACTTAGCTGTAGTGCCTTAGCAGTAGCACTGGTCCCAGCGCTACTAGTAGGCTGAAAACCAGCCCTACTACTAGGCTTTTGCCTAGTAGTGGCACGTACTGGAGATTACTCAATAGTTCAGTGTCCAATATTGTATGGCTTAGAGCCGGGACTTCAAAGACGTTTTGAACGTCATGGAGCAAATGAGATGTTCCCGGAGTTGAAGTTTATCTTTCAGAAGAATGCTCGGATCGAGAGGTATGAGACCTCCGATAAGTTCTATGCTTGCAAGATGGAGGAGAACGGGTCTACCAGTGAGCATATACTCAGAGTGTCTGGGTATTCGAATCGTGTAGCAGAGTTAGGAATTACCCTTCCGCCAGAAGCGATCATTGATAGAGTTCTTCAATCACTGCCAATTAGTTACAAGATCTTTGTGATGAACTATAACATGCAAGGGATGACCAAGTCAGTCGCCGAGCTGTTTGCAATCCTGAAAGTCGCTGAGTCTGAAATCCAGAAAGAACATCAAGCGTTGATGGTCAATAAAACCACTAGTTTCAAGAAAAATGCCAAAGGCAGAGGAAAGAAGGGTAAAACCAAGAAGGATGGCAAAGCAGTTGCTACTCGTACAAAGAAGCCTAAGCATGGACCTAAGCCAGAAACTGAGTGCTTTCATTGCAAGGGAACTGGTCACTGGAAGCAGAACTGCCCCAAGTATCTGGCTGTCAAGAAGGCGGCCAACGACAAATCAGGTATATATGATATACATGTTACTGATGTGTACCTTACTAGCTCAGGTAGTAGTGCCTGGGTATTTGATACCGGTTCGGTTGCTCACCTTTGCAACTCAAAACAGGAACTACGGAATAAACCAAGGCTGGCTAAGGATGAAGTGACGATGCACGTGGGAAATGGTTCCAATGTTGATGTGATCGCCATCGGCACGCTCTCTCTTAGATTACCATCGGGATTAGTGATGAACCTGTATAATTGTTATTTAGTGCCTGCGTTAAGCATGAACATTATATCTGGATCCTGTTTATTGCGAGATGGTTACTCATTTAAATCAGAGAATAAAGGTTGTTCTATTTATATGAGTAATATCTTTTATGGTCATGCGCCCGATGTGAGGGGTTTATTCATATTGATTCTTGATAGTGATGAGACACATGTTCATAATATTGATGCCAAAAGATTTAGAGTTTATGATGATAGTACCACTTTCTTGGGGCACTGCCGTTTTGGTCATATTGGTGTAAAATGCATGAGGAAACTCCATGCTGATGGACTTTTGGAGTCACTTGATTTTGAATCACTTGACACATGCGAACCATGCCTCATGGGCAAGATGACGAAAACGCCGTTCTCTGGAACAATGGAACGGGCAAGTGACTTATTGGAAATCATACATACTGATGTGTGCGGTCCAATGAATGTTGCAAGGCGCGGCGGATATCGTTATTTTCTCATCTTCACTGATGACTTAAGTAGATATGGGTATATTTACTTAATGAAACACAAGTCTGAAACGTTTGAAACGTTCAAGCAATTTCAGAGTGAAGTTGAGAATCATCGTAACAAGAAGATTAAGTTCCTGCGATCTGATCGAGGAGGTGAATATCCGAGTTATGAGTTTGGCAGTCACTTAAGACAGTGTGGAATTGTTTCACATTTGACAACGCCTCGAACACCACAACGTAATGGTGTGTCCGAACGTCGTAATCGAACCTTATTAGATATGGTGTGTTCTATGATGTGTCTTTCTGATTTGCCACTCTCATTTTTGGGTTTACCATTAGAGACAGGTGTATTCACTTTAAATAGGGCACCATCGAAATCCGTTGAGACGACTCCATATGAACTGTGGTTTGGCAAGAAGCCAAAGTTGTCATTTCTTAAAGTTTGGGGATGTGATGCTTATGCCAAAAAGCTTCAGCCTCAAAAGTTGGAACCCAAAGCGGAGATGTGCGTCTTCATAGGGTACCCAAAAGAGATAGTCAGGTATACCTTCTATCTCAGATCTGAAGGCAAAGTGTTTGTCGCTAAGAACGGAACATTTCTTGAGAAAGAGTTTCTCTTGAAGGAATTGAGTGGGAGGAAAATAGAGCTTGATGAGGTTATTGAACCTTTACTTCAACCAGAGAGTAGCGCAGCACAGAAAGATGTTTCTGTGGAACCTACGATGGTAGAAGAGGAAGTTAATGATGATGATCATGAAACTTTGCATCAAGCTACTATTGAACCTCGTAGGTCGACAAGGGCGCGTACTGCTCCTGAGTGGTACGGCAACCCTGTCTTGGAGGTCATGTTGTTGGACAACAATACCCCTACGAGCTATGGAGGAGCAGTGATGGGCCCGGATTCTGAGAAATGGTTAGAGGCCATGAAATCCGAAATGGGATCCATGTATGAAAACAAAGTATGGAATTTGGAAGTATTACCTAAAGGGCGAAAGGCCATTCAGAACAAATGGATCTTTAAGAACAAAACAGACGTGGACAGTAATTTCACCGTCCATAAAGCTCGACTTGTGGCAAAGGGTTTTTCACAAGTTCAACGAATTGACTACGTTGAGACATTCTCCCCGGTAGCGATGCTTAAGTCTGCCAGAATCATGTTGGCAATAGCTGCTTATTTCGACTATGAAATTTGGCAGATGGATGTCAAAACAACGTTCCTCAACGGTTTCCTTGAGGAAGAGTTGTATATGATGCAACCAGAAGTTTTTGTCGATTTAGAGAATGCTAACAAAGTTTGCAAACTCCAGCGATCCATTTATGGACTAGTGCAAGCATCTCGGAGTTGGAATAAGCGCTTTGATGAGGTGATCAATGTGTTTGAGTTTATACCAGTTTATGGAGAAGCTTGGATTTACAAAAAGTGAGTTGGAGCTCTGTAGCGATTCTAATATTTTATGTGGATGACATATTGCTGATTGGAAACAATATAGAAATGCTGGAAAGTGTGAAGGAATATTTGAACAAGAGTTTTTCAATGAAGGACCTAGGAGAAGCTGCTTTCATATTAGGCATTAAGATCTATAGAGATAGATCGAGATGCTTAATAGCACTTTCACAAAGCACATACCTTGATAAAGTTTTGAAGAAGTTCAAAATGGATCAGTCCAAGAAGGGGTTCTTGCCTGTGTTACAAGGTGTGAAGTTGAGTAAGACTCAATGCCCAGTGACTGCAGAAGATAGAGAATAGATGAGTGTCATCCCCTATGCTTCAACCATAGGTTCTATCATGTATGCAAGGCTATGCACAAGACCCGATGTCAGCCTCGCCATAAGTATGGCCGGAAGGTTTCAAAGTGATCCTAGAATGGAGCACTGGGCAGCGGTCAAGAATATCCTTAAGTACCTGAAAAGGACATTGGAAATGTTTCTCATTTATGGAGGTGATGAAGAGCTCGTCGTAAAGGGTTATGTCGATGCAAGCTTTGACACTGATCCGGATGACTCAAAGTCACAAACCGGATACGTATTTATTCTCAAGGGGGGCGGTAAGCTGGTGCAGTTCCAAGCAAAGCGTGTTAGCTGATTCTACGTGCGAAGCGGAGTACATCGCAGCCTCGGAGGCGGCGAAGGAAGGTGTCTGGATGAAGCAGTTCATGACAGATCTTGGAGTAGTGCCCAGTGCACTGAATCCAATGAACCTGTTCTGTGACAACACTGATGCCATTGCTCCGCCAAGGAACCAATGTTTCACGAGAGGACCAGACACATAAAGCGACGCTTCAACTCCATCCGCGATTACATCGAGGAGAAGCACATAAATATTTTCAAATTGCAGATGGATCTGAATGTTGCAGACCCGTTGACTAAAGATGATCAACAACAGAACTGCATGGGTGTTCGATTCATTACAATGTAAATCACATAGTGATGTGAACTACATTATTGACTCTAGTGCAAGTGGGAGATTGTTGGAAATATGCCCTAGAGGCAATAAATCAAGTGTTTATTATTATATTTCCTTGTTCATGATAATCGTTTATTATCCACGCTATAATTGTATTGATTGGAAACACATTACATGTGTGGGTAAATAGACAACACTCTGTCCCTAGTATGCCTCTAGTGAACTTGCTCCTTGATCAAAGATGGTCAAGGTTTCCTAGCCATTGACATGTGATGTCATTTGATAACAGGATCACATCATTAGGAGAATGATGTGATGGACAAGACCCAAACTACAAACGTAGCATATGATCGTGTCAGTTTATTGCTACTATTTTCTGCATGTCAAGTATATGTTCCAATGACCATGAGATCATGCAAATCACGGATACCGGAGGAGTGCCTTGTGTGTATCAAACGTCGCAACGTAACTAGGTGACTATAAAGGTGCTCTACAGGTATCTCCGAGGGTGTCTGTTGAGTTGGCATGGATCAAGATTGGGATTTGTTACTCCGTGTGACGGAGAGGTATCTCAGGGCCCACTCGGTAATACAACATCACAATGAGCCTTGCAAGCAATGTGACTAAGTGTTAGTCACGGGATCTTGTATTACTGAACGAGTAAAAGACTTGCCGGTAAAGAGGTCGAACTAGGTATGGAGATACCGACGATCGAATCTCGGGCAAGTAACAGATCGAAGAATAAAGGGAACATCATACGGGATTCACTGAATCGTTGAAAGAGAGGTTCAACCGATAAAGATCTTCGTAGAATATGTAGGAACCAATATGGGCATCCAGGTCCGGCTATTGGTTATTGACCGTAGAGGTGTCTCAGTCATGTCTACATAGTTCTCGAACCCGCAGGGTCTGCACACTTAAGGTTTGGTGACATTCAGGTAGTATAGATTTATGCATGGTGGTGACCGAAGCTTGTTCAGAGTCCCGGATGAGATCCCAGACGTCACGAGGAGCTCCGGAATGGTCTGGAGGTAAAGATTCATATACAGGAAGTCCTATTCTGGTCGCCGGAAAAGTTTCGGGCTCATCTGTAGTGTACCGGGAGTGCCGGTATTGTACCGGGAGACCACCGGGAGGGGTATTTCGACCCAAGAGGCTCCATGGGTTGTGGTATAGTGAATACCAGCCCTTGTTGGGCTGTTGGAACTCCCACACAAGGCCCATGTGGCTAGGAAAAAAATCCCAAAGGGAAAAAGTGGAAAAAGGAAAAAAGGGGAGGCATCCTAGTCCTACTAGGATTGGAGGAGGAATCGTCCTCTCCTTCCCCTTCGGCCAAAGCAAGGAGGGCTTGGACGTTGTGTCAAGCCCTCTCCTCGCTCCCTCTTATATATACTGGAGGTTTAATTTTTTTTGCACTAGATTTTCAGCCACGTGCCAACCGTTCCTCCAGTGGATAGTTTCTCCTCTAGATCGGAATTCTGTAGTGCTTAGGCGAAGCCTTGCCGGAATAGCTCCACCACCATCGCCAGAGCGCCATCACGCTGCCGGAGAACTCTTCCACCTCTCCGCTTCGTCTTGCTGGATTGAGAAGGCGGATATCGTCATCAAGCTATACGTGTGCTGAATGCGGAGGTGCCGTCCATTCGGTGCTTGATCGGGCCGGATCGTGAGGACGGTTCGTGATTGGATCGCGGGACGGTCGGTGATTTGGATCGCGAAGACGTTCGACTACACAAACCACGTTTCTTAATTCTTCCCTCTTAGCAATCTACAAGGGTACTTGGATCCACTCTCCCTCTCGTAGATGCTCATCACCATGAATAGATCTGCGTGTGCATAGGAAATTTTTTGTTTCCCATGCGACGTTCCCCAACCAATGCCACTTGGATGGACTTTGGTGTAGGGCCGTGTTGAACCGACACTAAAGGGGGAGGCTTTAGTCCCCACCCTTTAGTGCCGATTCTAGAACCAGCACTAAAGGCCCTTACGAACCGCGACTATAGGACGGTTCTGCACAGGTGATGAGCCATCAGGAATAACTTGGCCCCTCCTGGGCAGCTCTTACCATGGGGTCATAACCCCAACATTAGGCCCTAGGTTGATTTGAGCTTGCTCATTTCAACCTTCCATCTTTCTTGGCGGCGAGTCTCGCTTGTTATCACCTGTCAGTAAGATAAAGATGACCCACCGTGTTGTCACACCGGATTTATCAAAAAGATTCCCTAACGTCCACAACAGATCTTTCCAATATTAAACGGACGGCCTGAGAATTGAGGCGTCCGTCTCGGTCAATCAATATTTGTCGCCTGGATTTTCATGCCTGTTTCCTCCTATGGCGTGTTAAATAGGACCGCGACGGGTGACTTTCATTTCTTTCTCCGCTCGTGCTTCTTCTTCCTCTCGACGCCGCCACTATAGCGCCTCTTGCTCCGGTGAAGCTTCCTCACCGTCGTCATGCAAGGCCGCTGCATCAACCTGAACGTACCAGAGCTCCGCCTGCGTCCATCGTGTCCTCTCGGGTGAGTTCTTCTCCCCTTTTTAGATCTATAGCTCTCGGTAGGGTTTCATGGAGTTCGTCCGCCGCTAGAACACGAGCTGCTCGTAATTTTAGGTAGTGTGTTGACCATCAAACTCGAGAACACCGTCCTTTCCATTGCGGCACATTATAGGAAGTTTATAATGGCACCAGAATAGATCTATAGTTGCTCTTTGCACTGCCTTCCAATGTCGCTGGTTCGACGGTTCGTCATTTAGGTTTAGAAATAACTCAATTTTTCACTGTTTTGTAGATCCATAACTGCATAGATAATCTATGAAACTTGTTTTCCACACTTAGTAAATTTTGCCTCGCCTTCTTGAAAAATTGGCTCGCCAGTGAAATTCCGGCTCTCATTAAACCGCTCTAGAGACTTAGCTTTATAGAACTTAGACTTTTTAGCCGCCGTTAGTTGTCTGTCACCTTCTGACACGCTGCACATTGTTACCTTGCACAGTTCTAAGTCGCCGCCATGTCTCGTGCATCCAATTCTTGCAATTGGGTCGGCTTTGCTGTTACCGAAAAATTCCTGATGGATTTTGTAGACGCGGGGACCCTTCTAGCCAAAGATGTCATCCATTGGCGGGTTCCAGGCAATGAGCTAAAACCCGTTCCTCAAGAGGGTGAAGTAGTCGTAATTGTGGATCATCTCGTGCACGGGTTTAGCCCACCCGGCTCAAAATTCTTCCGAGATGTCCTCCATTTCTTTAAGCTGCGCCCTCAAGACGTCGCTCCCAACTCCGTCTCCAACATGTTCAACTTCCAAATACTCAGCAAAGTTTACTTACAAGAAGAGTCATCCGTTGGTCTCTTTCACGAGTTCTTTTATGCAAACCGCCAGACGGAGGTAGCATCTGGTCCAAGTTTGGAGCTTGGCGGAATCTCCATTCAGAGGCGACGGGACATAACATTTCCGGCTATTCGGATGCCGAGTCATCCTAAAGTCTGGAACAAAACTTGGTTTTACTGCAGAGACACCTCTCTAGAAGGAGAGCATCCCTTGCCAGGTTATCGTCCATCCCGGCTAAGGACAACAACTGAGCTCCCTGGCCGGCTGTCAGCCTCTGAGCGGGCGAAGTAGGCCTCGGCTCACGCAAAAATTAAGGCACTTATGGCTAATGGATTGACGGGTATTGATCTAACCCGCTGCTAGATTTCTTGGAGGGTCATGCCCGTGAGCCGGCGAAGCCGCCTCATGTGCGAGTATATTGGCGAAGCTGATGACCCCCTCTGCTTTAACGCTACTTTGTTGTCAGAAGGTAATATCATGGCTGCCATCAAAAGGCTTGTGCACGAGTCTTCAAAGTCTTGCCATACCATCGGGCTAGCACCTTTGTGTGCCGCAAACCTGGCCACAGACGTAAGGGCGACTCTTGATCTCTTTGCTTCCGTGTTAGCTATATGTTCATATCGGCTTACATTTTCAGGCCAATTTCGGCTTCGGGAAAAAGAAATACATTCCTCATCCGAAGAAGTCAAAGAAGAAGGCTAAAGGCTGGAAGAAGAAAACTGCACCCCAAGAACAGCCCAAAGAATAGCCGCAATCTGACGACTCAAAGGTAGAACTTTATTCTCTTGGACGTCTACTCATGCACCTTATTGACAATAATTATTCACATGACGAAATGGAAAAAAGCCACGCCAACCTTCTTGAGGTAACTTATGTTTCATCCGACTCAGAACATCTTGTACCTTAGAAGATATGGCGGGTCGTCCGAAAAGTCCCACTTTCTCATCCTCTCGCTTAGATCCCCACTTTCTTTTGGAAAAGCAACAGTAAATCTCCCGACGTCAGTCCCGGAGCACCGGCTCTACAGACCTCATGGCCGGATTATCTCACTCTCTGGCTCCACGAAAGTGGCCAGTTCAGGTATCTATTCCAGCTTGGATTTGTTTTATCGCTTTTGCCTTTATAATTTGATTCTGTCTAATATTGTTTGAACTATTTTCAAGAATCACCTCCTTCTTCTATTGACTCTACGTCAACCGCTCTTCCCCCTTGAAGACTAACAAAGAGTACGTGTCTTTCAAGTTTATGTTCAAACCTTTGCTATCTGTAAGGCTTTAGACCATGACTTTCTGTGTTCTCTAGGGATCAAGCGAAACGGAGGAAAACCAGAGGGTCTATCCCTGGTCCCAAGGCTCGAGAGCGGGAGCCTGCCAAGCCGGATTCTCCCATGCCGCCCGCTGATCCCTCTACGTCTTACAAAGAGGTGCCTGAAGAAGCTCGTAATTCTGATGAGCCGACGGCCCATGATATAATTCCTGAGTCCTCCAAGGACCAATTCCAAACCGCCAATCCCTTCAAAGGCTGCTGACGAGTCAACTACTCCAAACGTCCTTATTAGTGGTGCCGGCTTCCACACTCCTCCGCCTCGTGTTTTGACAAGACATACTGAGAAGACCGAAGCCTCGGAGCAGATGGATTTTGAGCTCCCAGCGCTGGAGAAGTTAACCGCTGACGAGCTGCATGCCGGCTATTTGAACCGCCTCTCAATTAGCCCGGATATGGAGCTCAAGCTTGTTAGCTTGATGAAGAAGAAATATGAGGTACTCATGCTCTGTTGCCTTATACCCTTACTTAGCCCCCAAGAGCCAGTTTAGCATTAGCTAATGGTAAGCCAGGTCTTCAAGTCTTGTTAGAATTAGAAATACTTAGCGCGTGGGCCTCAACCATTAGCTTAGAATTGGTTGCTCAAAGAATCATCCATAGACCCAAGGGCCGGCTCAACTTGATAAAGTTGAGTTGGAGCTTCAGTGTAGATAGTCTGAAGAGCCAAACTTTTCCCCCAAGTACCGGCTTAACTGGGTAACGATGAGCTGGAACTTGTAATGTAGATAGATCAAAGAGCCATATGTAGCCCCCAAATGCCGGTTCAACTTGATGATGTTCAATCAAACCTTTCATTATAAATTGCTTGAAGAGCCAACTCGTAGCCCCCAAGTGCCGGTTCAACTTGATGTAGTTGATGCGGAACTTTCATTTTAAATAGTTTGAAGAGCCAATTTGTAGCCCCCAAGTTCTGGATTAACTTGATGAAGATGAACCGGATCTGCATTGTAGTCTTGGAGCCCAAATAGTCATTATCCCCCAAGTGTCAAGCATATTGCTTGCAATATGCTTGAAACTTGTATCACATTGTTTTATTCTTCAGTAGCTGGTAACACACCATCCTGGTGGCTTAGCCTTCCAATTTGCTTTATTATGTCACAGGAAGCTTTAATCGAGGCCGAGTCTGAAATGACCGGCTTAAAAAACGATCTGGCCACTCAACAAGCCGCCAGAAGTGAAGTAGACGAGAAGTGCCGGCTAGCTGTTGAAGAACTCACCAAGATTAAGGATGACTTTGCCGCCTTCAAAAAGTTGGCAGACGCGGAACAAGCGACCCTAACTCAACGAGTGGACAATGCTGATCAACAGCTCATGATTGTGTCTGACAAACTTCAAGGCTTGAAGCGCCACATTGCGAAGATGTTTGCCGCCATGTTTGGTAAGTACTAAACACGTTAGTCAGTGCGTGTGTGTGAATACTTACACCGGCGAATTATATCCAAGAACCCATCTTATGCAGGTCCAAGGAGCTGTCAACTTGCTAGTGATAGCCTGTTGCCATTGAAAGCCGTGTACACTCTAACCGAGCAGCTCTACTGCGGGGTTCTCTACACAATCAAGGTGGTGCTGTGTATAGACAATATTCCCTCAACTATGAAGGGAATCATAGAGCTGCTATCAAACCTGCCGAAACAAATCCAGGAACTCAAAAGATCAGCCGCCAGAAAAGGAGCGATTGTATCCATAAGCCAGACATTGGCTTTCGCTCCAGAGCTAACTCCTGAAGACATGATGGACGGGTTTCCCTCCAAAAAAGATGACGGCTCAGACTTCAGGGAGGTTGACTACACTCGTTGCATGATGGCTTTGAGAGTCCTTGCTTCCGTGTTGGCCGAAGAAGCGGACCTGTCAACATACGAGGCGGCTTACGATGCCGAGCAAAAGAGAGTACGCGACCCAACCATTGAAGCCAAGGACTTGACGCCTGCACGCCGTAAGCACCTCTTTGCTTCTGATCTCGACCCGTCCCCTCTTTGAATAGGGAAACTTTGCGGCTTTAACCAACTACAGCTGGGACATGGACAATCTCCAGATCATGGAGGTCGAAGACCCACCGCAGGGTAACCCGCCATCCAACTGACGACCTGGATTACGCCGTGGATAAGCCGGCCTTCTGACCCACCATCGAGCGGTGTAAAAAACTCTGAATCATCACTTTTCAGCTCTGTAGAGAGCATCTATCATAGGCTTGTAGAAAACCTTGTTTTTGCCTGAACTGTGCCATCGTGCACATATTAAGTTGTCTAGCTTAGCATATGATAGCTGCTTTGTGCTTTCG
This sequence comes from Hordeum marinum, assembly GCA_022496015.1. Taxonomy (NCBI): domain Eukaryota; kingdom Viridiplantae; phylum Streptophyta; class Magnoliopsida; order Poales; family Poaceae; genus Hordeum; species Hordeum marinum. Next base: position 39,597,561 of record CM039678.1, read on the forward strand.
ACTCATCCCGAATGTTTCGCCGACTCTTGGCGGTTGTAACTAACCTGCAAGAATAGATGTATCTTCACATTGTTAGGAGGGCGGCTTAGAATAGCATAACCAAAAGATGATGTATCTTTCCTAACTTGCTTTTTCATAATAACTCATGTGCCGGTTCTACTAGGATGACTTGCCACTTAAAACTCCTTAGCAGTGCAGGGTCACTATCGAGATTGGTCGTAAATTTCTTTGAGCGGCTCGGGGTCTCTAAGCGAGAGTAATTGAAAGGAAGTGTGACGTCCCAGACGAGACACGACAGGGCATGAGCACCCTGATAGCCTATAAACTGTCTCTCACATGACATAAATTCGTCGTTTTAACCTTAAACAATACAGGGTCCTTGAAGGATTAACTGTCCAATAGTACGAATCAGCCACATAGCGGAGAGTCGGCAGTAGATGGGATAGTTTATCCTTGCTATCCGTAAGCCGTCCCTCACGTGACAAAAGTCGCCGTTTTAACCTTACCAGTATAGGTTACATATCGAGATTGGCTGTCAATTTATTTGAGCCGGCTCAGGGTCTCGAGGCGAGATTAACTAGCAAGAGTTATGCGGGTCACCTAGCGGAGTAGCATGAGCTCACAGGCAGGTTATACCCTGTTTGGCTTAAGAGCCGATCAAGAGGGTGTGTAAGCTAAACCTGGTGGGTTGGAAGCCCCCAAGTGACCTTTGTTGACGGAATCAACTGTTTGGCTTAAGAGCCGACCGATAGGGTGTGATAAGCTACACTTGGTCAGTGGGAAGCCCCCTAGCCGATCATGTTGACGGAGTCAACTATTTGGCTTGAGAGCCAACCGATAGGGTGTGATAAGCTACACCGGTGGGTGAGAAGCCCCATGGACGATCATGTTTAAACCTTTTTGCACCGATTGGGATATGCGAAATGACAGAGGCCCCGACTTGCAGGGATGCCGACAATGATAGTGTATAATGTCAAGTCTCAACAACTTTAGTATAGTAAGGCCGTAGATGCGCTATGTTCCACGGCCGGTAGGTCTCCTGCCCCGAGGTATTTGAGTCGTCTCGGATGTCAATGTGGTAATATGACCCGTTGTTGAGATTTCTGCTGATCACAAAAGGTCTTTCTCATGGAGGGGATAACTTGTGCGCATCTGTCTGATCTTGTATCAACCGCAGCACTAAGTCGCCTTCTTGAAACGTCCAGGTCTTGACTCTGCGTCTATGATAGCGGCACAGGTCTTGCTGGTAAATGCCGATCGAGCTGCTGCTAGATCACGTTCCTCCTCCAAGGCATCCAACGCGTCTTGATGCGCTGTTTCATTGTCCGCCTCCATGTAAGCCGCCACTCATGGCGAGTCATGACTGATGCCACTTGGTAACACGGCTTCTCCACCGTAAACCATGAAGAAAGGTGTATATCCTGTTGATCTGTTGGGAGTGGTTTTGATCCTCCATAAGACGGACGCCAACTCCCCCACCCAACAACCCGGCATTCGCTGCAAAGGAACCATAAGCCGGGGCATGATACCTCTGAAGATTTCTTGGTTAGCGCGCTACGCCTGACCGCTTGACTGTGGATGAGGAACCGAAGAAACATCAAGCCAGATGTGTTCACTATCGCAGAACGCTCGCATAGCCCCCTTGGATAGGTTCGTGCCATTATCTGTGATGATACTGTGAGGTTAACCGAAACGGTAGATCAACTTTTTAACAAACTGAACCACTGTGGACGTCTCACACTTGCTAAACTGCTCAGCTTCTACCCACTTGGTAAATTTGTCAACTGCCACCAAGAGGTGGGTCTTCTTGTCCTTGGATCTCTTGAAAGGCCCGACCATATCGAGCCCCCAGACTGCAATTGGCCAAGTTATTGGTATCATGTGAAATTCCTGAGCTGGGACGTGAGCACGCCGGCCAAACTTTTAACATGCACTAAGTCCTCTACATCTTTATGAGCCGTCAGCCAGAAGAAACCATGTCGAAAGGCCTTGTCCACCAAAGATTTTGAGCCGGCGTGATGACCACAATCTCCAGCATGAAATCCACTAAGGCTTGGGACTTGACAGCCGTACGAGGCACGTATTTCAAATTGAGAGGTCCAAGCTGCAACGCCCACTTAGCAATCCTGCCAGTGGCTTCTCTATTTTGAATTATGTCTCCCAACAGGGCAGAGCTAACTACTGTTATCTTGTGCCCTAAGAAATAGTGCTTCAGCTTACGATTTGCCATGAACACCCCATAGACCAGCTTCTGCCAATGTGGATACCTCTGCTTGGATTCTGTCAGGACATCACTGATATAGTAAACCGGCCTCTGAACCGGACATTCCTTCCCTGCCTCCTTGCCCTCGACCACAATTGCCGCGCTAATAGCCCTGTTATTAGCCACCACGTATAAGTGCAAGGGTTCTTTCTCAACCGGAGCGGCTAAGACCAACGGCTCAGTGAGCTGCCTCTTGAGTGCCTCAAACGCTTCACCCGTTGCCGTACTCCAGACAAAGTTGTCCATCTTCTTCATCATCTGATATAAAGGGATGGCCTTCTCACGAAGGCGGCGTATAAACGGGCTTAACGTAGAAATCTGTCCTGCCATGCATTGAACATCATTGATACATGTCGGCTCAGCCAGGGAGGTGATAGCCTTGATTTTATCCGGGTTAGATTCAATGCCACGCTTAGAGACTAGAAATCCCAAGAGCTTTCCTGCCGGAACACCAAAGACACACTTTGTCGGGTTAAGCATCAGCTTATACACCCATATGTTGTCGAAGGTCTCCTTCAGGTCGTCAAGCAGAGTCTCCTTCTTTCTTGACTTGATCACAATATCATCCACATACGCATGAACGTTGCGCCCAATTTGGCTGTGAAGACAATTTTGCACACAACGCTGGTAAGTCGCCTGGGCACACTTGATTGCAAAAGGCATAGACACGTACCAGAAGGCACCAAAAGGCGTGATGAAAGCCGTCTTCTCTTGGTCCTCTACTGCCATTTTGATCAGATGATAACAAGGAAGCATAAACTCTCACAACCCGCCGTAGCATCGATTGTCTGGTCAATACGAGGGGGAGCAAAAGGATTAGCCGGACATGCTTTGTTAAGGTCCATGTAGTCCACCCACATATGCCACATGCCGTTCTTCTTGAGCACTAGCACTGGGTTAGCAAGCCACTCTGGGTGAAAGACCTCAACGATGAAACCCGCCGCCAGAAGCCGGGCTACCTCTTCCCCAATATCCTTGCATCTCTCCTCGTTGAACTGCCGTAGAAATTGCTTGACAGGTTTAAACTTGGGATCCACATTAAGGTGGTGCTCAGCGAATTCTCTCGGTACACACGGCATGTCAAAAGGTTTCCATGGGAAGATGTCCCGATTCTCATCGATGAATTTTATGAGCGCGCTTTCCTATTTGGGATCCATATTGGCCCCGGTAGTGAACTGTTGAGATGAGTCGCCCGGAGTGAAATCCACCAAGTTGGTATCCTCCGCCGAAAATTTGAGGGGCGGCTCAACCTCTGTGGTGGGCTTTTTCAGCGGAGTCATGTCCTCTGGGTCAACATTTTCATTATAAAACTTGAGCTCTGCCTCAGCACAACTTGATTCTGCGTAAGCCGTGTCTCCTTCCTCGCACTCAATAGATGTCTTCCGATCACCATGAATAGCAATTGTCCCATTTAACTCGGGCATCTTGAGCTGCAAGTAGACATAGCAGGGCCTAACCATGAACTTGGTGTAAGTGGCCGCCCAAACAAAGCATGATAGGGGCCCTTGATTTTGACCACCTCGAACCACAAAGACTCGACCCTGTAGTTGTGCTCATCACCAAAGGCGACTTCCAGCGATATCTTACCCATTGGGTAAGCCGACTTGCCAGGCACCACACCATGAAAGACTGTCGAGGATGGCCTAAGATCCTTATCAAGCAGATTCATCCGTTGGAATGTGTCATGGTACATGATATTAAGTTGTCCGGCTTAACATATGCCACCAGCTTTGTGCTTTCGACTCATCTTGGATGTTTTGCCGACTCTTGGCGATTATAACCAACCTGCAAGAATAGATGGATCTTCACATTGTTAGGAGGGCGGCTTAGAATAGCATAACCCAAAGATGATTTATCTTTCCTAACTTGCTTTTTCATACTAACTCATGTGCTGGTTCTCTTGGGCTGACTCGCCACTTAAAACTCCTTAGTAGTACAGGGTCTCTACCGAGATTGGCCGTAAATTTCTTTGAGCAGTTCGGGGTCTCTAAGCGAGATTAACTGAAAGGAAGTGTGACGTCCCAGAAGAGACACGACAGGGCATGAGCACCCTGATATCCCATAAACTGCCTCTCATGTGACATAAATCCATCATGTTAACCTTAAATAGTACAAGGTCCTTGAAGGATTAACTGTCCAAGAGTACGAACGAGCTACGTAGCGGAGAGTCGCCAGTAGATGGGAGAGTTTATCCTTGCTTTCCGCAAGCTGGACCTCACATGACAAAATCCGTCGTTTCAACATTAACCAGTACAGGGTCTCTATGGAGATTGGCCGTCATTTTATTTTAGCCGACTCAGGGTCTCCAGGAGAGATTAACTGGCAAGAGTTCGGCCGGTCACCTAGCGGAGTAGTAATAGCTCACAGACAGGTTTAACCCTGTTTGGCTTAAGAGCCAATCAAGAGGGTGTGTAAGCTAAACCTGGTGTGTTGGAACCCCCAAGTGACCTTTGTTGATGGAATCAACTATTTCGCTTAAGAGCCGACCGATAGGGTGTGCTAAGCTACACCTGGTGGGTGGGAAGCCCCCTGGACGATCATGTTGACGGAGTCTACTATTTGGCTTGAGAGCCGATCGATAGGGTGTGATAAGCTACACCGGTGGGTGAGAAGTCCCCTGGACGATCATGTTTAAACCTTTTTGCACAAATTGGGATATGCAAAATGGCAGAGGCCCCGGCTTGCAGGTATGCCAACTTTTACTCATATATAAGTATGATATGTACAATGATAGTGTATAATGTCAAGCCTCAACAACTTAAGTATAGTAAGGCCGTAGATGCACTATATTCCATGGCCAGCGGGTCTCCTGCCCCGAGGTATTTGAGTCATCTCGGATGTCAATGAGGTGATATGGCCCGTTGTTGAGATTTCTGCTGACCATAAAAGGTCCTTCCCATGGAGGGGATAACTTGTCCGCATCTGTCTGTTCTTGAATCAACCGCAACACTAAGTCGCCTTCTTGAAATGTCCGGGTCTTGATTCTATGGCTATGATAGCGACACAGGTCTTGCTGGTAAATCGCTAATCGAGCCGCCGCCAGATCACATTCCTCCTACAAGGCATCCAATGCACCTTGACGCGCCGTTTCATTGTCCGCCTCAATGCAAGCCGTCACTCGTGGCGAGTCATGACTGATGTCACTTGGTAACACGGCTTCTGCACTGTAAACCATGAAGAAAGGTGTATAACTTGTTGATCTGTTGGGAGTGGTTCTGATGCTCCCTAAGACGGACGACAACTCCTCGACCCAACAACCCGGCGTTCACTACAAAGGAACCATAAACCGGGGCTTGATACCTCTCAAGATTTCTTGGTTAACGTGCTCCGCGTGACCGTTTGACTGTGGATGAGCAACCGCAGAAACATCAAGATGGATGTGTTCATTGTCATAGAACGCGCGCATAGCCCCCTTGGATAGGTTCGTGCCATTATTTGTGATGATACTGTGAGGGTAACTGAAACGGTAGATCAGCTTTTTGACAAACTGAACCATTGTGGCCGCGTCACACTTGCTAACCGGCTCAGCTTCTACCCACTTCGTAAATTGGTCAACCGCCACCAATAGGTGGGTCTTCTTGCCCTAGGATCTTATGAAAGGCCCGTGTCACGCCCAAGATGCGCGGCTATCCGTTTTAAGGCACGAGGGCCTCGCAAATGATAGATGCGCATCTTGCCGTTAGCAAGATAAGCATCATCACAACATACATTACAGAAAGAGATAAGTATAGAGAATCGGCTTACACTCGCCATGTGCAAACTTACAATGACACTCAAATCATACATCAATTTTAACACAGGGTCCAGCTACAGATGAAAACAAACGATAAAAGACAGTTGCGGTGACACTATGAAGCTGCCCCAACATCACGACCAAGTGCTCTACTCATCGGGGTACGTCACGTACATGCGGCCTCTCTCTTCATCATACTCCCACTGGAGCCAAGTAAGGTCATCCTGCACCTGGTCATCTGCACCTGTACCTGTTGTTGTTTGTAGTAAACTGTGAGCCACAGAGGACTCAGCTATCAAGTGCCCGGGTACCGAGACTATTAAAGCTTTAGGTTGGGGATGGTGATGTTTAGTTTGCAGTAGCACTAAGCATTGTATGGTGGCTAACTTACGTAACAATAAAGTAAATATGAGTGGTCTACGCAATGCGATGGAGTCTAACATAATCTCTAAGAGATCCTGAACACCTGCTTAATTACGTCAATCATAACCCCACCGTGTTCTCTCCCGAATCATGTTCATGAGCAGAGACGGTCATGGTTACTCACACAGTTGGTGTATATTAATTAGAGTTTACTTCAAGTTAACTAGACCCGAGTGTTAAACAAATATCCAAGTTTCCACATAACCGCGGGCACGACTTTCCGAAACATTTAACCCTGCAAGGGTGCTCCAACTAGTCCATCACAGATAACCACATTCCATGGGAATTCCTCGACCATAGATCTCGTGGTCTTCATCGGTAATTCCAAAGGAATTCCACCACTTCGAGAAAAAACCCGAAGAAAGTCACAGTCCACACGCAAGATACTCGATAAAGGTAAAACAAGTCCAGCAAGACCTCCGGGTGAGCCATATCCGCTTCTAGAGCTGTGCGCTCTCTATCAACGGGCATCATCCATCTATGCGAAGTGGACGGTAGCCTAAAAATGCCTCGAGTCGCCCCGAGGTGGCACCGCTGACTGCTAGGTGGGTGGACCAATGCTCATGCGGAGCACTGGCCTGGGGGTTGATTAATTATCCATGGGGTTGCAAGGTCCTATGCAATTTTATTAAGTTATTAGCAAATGTAGAACCAATATTGGGTCCTGCCAGACAAGTTTTAATCTCAACCGAATAAACAAGAGGGTCCCCATAACAACCCAGAGCGTGTTAGGAGCACAAAATATGGAAACATTACACCGGTAACAAGAACTATGGCGGCAACTGTTGGAAATATGCCCTAGAGGCAATAAATAAAGTGTTTATTAGTATATTTCCTTGTTCATGATAATCGTTTATTATCCATGCTATAATTGTATTGAATGGAAACATAGATACATGTGTGGATACATAGACAACACCGTGTCCCTAGTATGCCTCTAGTGAACTAGCTCGTTGATAAAAGATGGTTAAGGTTTACTAGCCATAGACATGAGATGTCATTTGATAACGGGATTACATCATTAGGAGAATGATGTGATGGACAAGACCCAAACTACAAACGTAGCGTATGATCATGTCAGTTTATTGCTACTGTTTTTCGCATGTCAAGTATATGTTCCTATGACCATGAGATCATGCAACTCACTGACACTAGAGGAATGCTTTGTGTGTATCAAACGTCACAACATAACCGGGTGACTACAAAGGTACTCTAAAGGTATCTCCGAAGGTGTCTGTTGGGTTGCCATGGATCGAGACTGGGATTTGTTATACCGTGTGACGGAGAGGTATCTCAGGGCCCACTCGGTAATACAACATCACAACAAGGCTTGCAAGCAATGTGACTAAATGTTAGTTGCAGGATGTTGTATTACGGAACGAGTAAAGAGACTTGCTGGTAACGAGGTTGAACTAGGTATTGGATACCGAAGATCGAATCTCGGTCAACTAACATACCGAAGAACAAAGGGAACATTATACGGGATTAACTGAATCCTTGACATAGAGGTTCGACCGATAAAGATCTTCGTAGAGTATGTAGGAGACAATGTGGACGTCCAGGTCCTGCCATTGGTTATGCACACTTAAAGATGTCTATAAAGATGTCTCGGTCATGTCTATGTAGTTCTCGAACCCGCATGGTCTGCACACTTAAGGTTTGGTGACGTTTCGGTTGTGTAGAGTTATGTATGGTGGTGACCGAAGTTTGTTCGGATTCCCGGATGAGATCCCGGACGTCACGAGGAGCTCCGGAATGGTCTGGAGGTAAAGATTCATATATAGGAAGTCCCAGTTTGGTCGCCGAAAAAGTTCTGGGCTTATCGGTAGTGTACCGGGAGTGCCGGTAGTGTACCGGGAGACCTCCGGGAGGGGTATTTCGACCCCGGAGGGTCCATGGGCTGTGGGAGAGTGATAACCATCCCTTAGTGGGCTGGATAAACATCCACAAAAACGCCCATGGCACAGGAGGAGCTTGTCCTAAAGGAAAAGGTGGAAAATAGGCCAATAGGGAGCAATCCTAGTCCAACTAGGATTGAAGGAGGAGTGGGACTCCTCCCTCCCTAGACGGCTGACTCCAAAAGGAGGGGCTAGGTGCGCCAGCCCCCCTCCTCCTTTCCTCCTATATATACTAGTGGAAGGGCTAGGGTTTTGACACAGAAAATTCAGCCACGTGCTACCCGTTCCACCGGTGCATAGTTTCTCCTCTAGATCGTAGTTCCGCAGTGCTTAGGCGAAGCCCTGCCGGAATTGCTCCACCACCATCGCCGGAGTGCCGCTATGATGTCGGTGAACTCTCACTCCTCTCCACCTCTTCTTGCTGGATCAAGACGGAGAAGATCGTCATCAAGCTACACGTGTGCTGAACGCGGAGGTGTCGTCCGTTCGGTACAAGATCGGAAGGACCGTGATCAAGGCCACGGGACGGATCGTGATTGGATCGCGGGACGGATCGTGACGAGATCGCGGGACGGATCGTGATGAGATCACGGGACGGATCGTGATTGGATCGCGGGACGCTCGGCGATTTGAATCGCGAAGACGTACGACTTCACCAACCGCGTTTCTTACCGCTTCCCGCTTAGCGATCTACAAGGGTACGTAGATCAACTCCCCCTCTTGTAGATGCTCATCACCATGGATAGGTTTGCATGCGCGTAGGAAAATTTTGTTTCCCATGCAACGTTCCCCAACAGTGGTATCAGAGCTAGGTTGATGGTTTGATGAGATCTCGAGTAGAACAAAAAAGGTTTGTGTGCATTGATGCTTAGATTGCTTCCTCCCTTGGTCGTATTTTGGTTCAGCGGTATTGTGAGATGAAGCGGCCCGGACCAACATTACTCGTACGCTTATGAGAGACCGGTTCCCTCGACGCAACTTGTTGCTTAGATGGCTTGTGGGTGACAGTTTCTCTCACTTTAGTTGGATCGGATCCGACAAAGGCAGTCCTTGAGAAGGTTGAAAAGCAAACTATGTATCACCGTTGTGGTATTGCGTAGGTGAGATTCGATCTTGCTAGATACCCGTAGCAGCCACGTAAAACATGCAACAACAATTAGAGGATCACTAACTTGTTTTTGCAGGGTATGTTTTGATGTGATATGGACAATTGCATGATGTGATATATGTGATGTATGATATGATCATGTGATGTATAGATTTTCACGACTTGCATGTCGATGAGTACGGCAACCGACAGGAGCCATAGGGTTGTCTTTAATTATTGTATGACCTGCGTGTCAATCATTAAGCGCCATGTAATGCTTTACTTTATCGCTAAACGGTAGCAATAGAAGTAGAAGCAGGGCTGGCACCACAACCCAGATGGCGACACGTTGATGGAGATCATGGTGTCGTGCCGGTGACGATGAAGATCATGCCGGTGCTATGAAGATGGAGATCTTAAGCACAAGTTCATGGCCATATCATGTCACTTATGAATTGCATGTGATGTTAATCCTTTTATGCACCGTGTTTTGCTTAGTACGACGGTAGCATTATAAGGTGATCCCTCACATAAATTTCAAGATAAAATTGTGTTCTCCCCGAGTGTGCACCGTTGCGAAAGTTTGTCGTGTTGAGACACCATGTGATGATCGGGTGTGATAGACTCTACGTTCACATACAATAGGTGCAAGACAGATTTGCACACACAGAACACTCGGGTTAAACTTGACGAGCCTAGCATGTACAGACAGGGCCTCGGAACACAAGAGACCGAAAGGTCGAACATGAGTCGTATAGTAGATATGATCAACATAATGATCTTCAGCAATGAAGTCACCTTAACTCACGTGATGATCGGACTTGAGTTGGTGAATTGGGATCATGTGACACACAGATGACCTGAGGGATGTCAATTTGAGTGGGAGTTCTTAAGTAATATGATTAACTAAAACTCATTATGTTGAGCAATAGTCTAAGTAACCTTTGCATATTTATGTTGTAGATCAATGGATCACGCAGTAGCACCCCTGAATTTTAATGCGTTCCTAGAGAAAGCTAAGCTGAAAGATGATGGAAGTAACTTTGTTGACTGGGCCCATAATCTGAGGATTATCCTCATGGCTTCCCAGAAATTATACGTCCTTGATGCACCGCTCGGTAACAAACCCGCAGACTTGTCTTCCGAAGACATTAAGAACGCTTGGGAGGCATGTTCTGGAGATTACTCAATAGTTCAGTGTGCAATATTGTATGGCTTAGAACCGGGACTTCAAAGATGTTTTGAACGTCATGGAGCATATGAGATGTTCCAGGAGTTGAAGTTCATCTTTGAGAAGAAAACCCGGATCGAGAGGTATGAAACCTATGCTTGCAAGATGGAGGAGAACGGAGCTATCAATGAACATGTACTCAGAATGTCTGGGTACTCGACTCGTCTGGCTGAGTTTGGAATTGCCCTCCCAGTCGAGGTGATCACTAACAGAGTTGTTCAATCACTGCCACCTAGTTACAAAAGTTTTGTGATGAACTATAACATGCACGGGATGAACAAGTCTCTCGCCGAGCTGTTTGCGATGCTGAAAGTCGCAGAGTCTGAAATCCAGAAAGAACATCAAGTGTCGATGGTCAATAGAACCACTAGGTTCAAGAAAAACGGCAAAGGCAAAGGAAAAGGCAAGAAGGGTAAAACCAAGAAGGATGGCAAAGCAGTTGCTGCTCCTGTAGAGAAGCCTAAGCATGGACCTAAGCCAGAGACTGAGTGCTTTCATTGCAAGGGAACTGGTCACAGGAAGCGGGACTGCCCCAAGTACCTGGCTAATAAGAAGGCGGCCAAAGACAAACAAGGTATATTTGATATACATGTTATTGATGTGTTCCTTAGTAGCTCTCGTAGTAGTGCCTGGGTATTTGATACCGGTTCGGTTGCTCATATTTGCAACTCAAAGCAGGAACTATGGAATAAACGGAGGCTGGCAAAGGACGAAGTGACGATGCGCATGGGAAATGGTTCCAAGGCTGATGTGATCGCCGTCGGCACGCTCTCTCTTCGATTACCATCGGGATTAGTGATGAATCTGAATAATTGTTATTTAGTGCCTGCGTTAAGCATGAACATTATATCTGGATCTTGTTTATTGTGAGATGGTTACTCATTTAAATCAGAGAATAAAGGTTGTTCTATTTATATGAGTAATATCTTTTATGGTCATGCACCCAATGTGAGGGGTTTATTCATCTTAAATATCGATAGTAGTGATACATATGTTCATAACATTGATGCGAAAAGATGTAGAGTTGATAATGATAGTACCACTTTCTTGTGGCACTGCGTTTAGGTCATATTGGTGTAAAATGCATGAGGAAGCTCCATGCTGATGGACTTTTGGAGTCACTTGTTTTTGAATCACTTGACACATGTGAACCATGCCTCATGGGCAAGATGACTAAAACGCCGTTCTCTGGAATAATGGAACGGGCAAGCGACTTATTGAAACTCATCCATACTGATGTGTGCGGTCCAATGAATGTTATAGCGCGTGGTGGATATCGTTATTTTCTCACCTTCACTGATGACTTAAGTAGATATGGGTATATTTACTTAATGAAACACAAGTCTGAAACGTTTGAAAAGTTCAAGCAATTTCAGAGTGAATTTGAAAATCATCATAACAAGAAGATTAAATTCCTGCGATCCCATCGAGGAGGTGAATATCTGAGTTACGAGTTTGGTAGTCACTTAAGACAATGTCGAATTGTTTCACAGTTGACACCGCCCGGAACACCACAACGTAACGGTGTGTCCGAACGTCGTAACCGGACCTTATTAGATATGGTGCGATCTATGATGTCTCTTGCTGATTTGCCACTATCGTTTTGGTGTTTTGCATTAGAGACAGCTGCATTCACTTTAAATAGGGCACCATCGAAATCCGTTGAGACGACACCATATGAACTGTGGTTTGGCAAGAAGCCAAACTTGTCGTTTCCTAAAGTTTGGGGATGTGATGCTTACGTCAAAAAGCTTCACCCTGAAAAGCGGGAACCCAAAGCAGAGAAATGCGTCTTCATAGGATACCCGAAAGAGATAGTCAGGTATACCTTCTATCTCAGATCCGAAGGAAAAGTGTTTGTCGCTAAAAACGGAACATTTGTTGAGAAAGATTTTCTCTCGAAAGAATTGAGTGGGAGGAAAATAGAGCTTGATGAGGTTGTTGAACCTTTGCTTCTGTCGGAAAGTAGCGCAACGGAGAAACATGTTTCTGTAGAGCCTACGACGGTTGAAGATGAAGTTAATGATAATGATCATGAAGCTTCGGATCAAGTTACTAATGAACCTCTTAGGTCGACAAGGACGCATATTACTCCTGAGTGGTACGACAATCCTTTCTTGGAGGTCATGTTGTTGGACAACAATGAACCTACAAACTATGAAGGTGCAGTGATGGGCCCAGAATCCGAGAAATGGTTAGAGGCCATGAAATCCGAGATGGGATCCATGTATGAAAACAAAGTATGGACTTTGGAAGTATTACCTGAAGGGCGAAAGGCCATTCAGAACAAATGGTTCTCTAAGAAGAAGATTGACGCGGACGGTAACGTTACCGTCTATAAAGCTCGACTTGTGGCAAAGGGTTTTTCACAAGTTCAAGGAGTTGACTATGATGAGACCTTCTCACCCGTAGCGATGCTTAAGTCTGTCAGAATCATGTTGGCAATAGCTGCTTATTTCGACTAAAATTTGGCAAATGGATGTCAAAACAGCGTTCCTCCACGGTTTCCTTGAGGAAGAGTTGTATATGATACAACCAGAAGGTTTTGTCGATCCAGAAAATGCTGACAAAGTTTGCAAACTCCAGCGATCCATTTATGGGCTGGTGCAAGCATCTCGGAGTTGGAATAAGTGCTTCAATGAGGTGAGATCAAACCGTTTGGGTTTATACAAGTTTATGGAGAAGCTTTTATTTACAATAAAGTGAGTGGGAGATCTATAGCGTTTCTAATATTATATGTGGATGAGATATTGCTGATTGGAAACAGTATAGAAATGCTGGAAAGAGTGAAGGAATATTTGAACAAGAGTTTTTCAATGAAGGACCTAGGAGAAGTTGCTTTCATATTAGGCGTTAAGATCTATAGAGATAGATCGAGATGCTTAATAGCACTTTCATAGAGCACATACCTTGATAAAGTTTTGAAGAACTTCAAAATGGAATAGTCCAAGAAGGGGTTCTTGCCTGTGTTGCAAGGTGTGAAGTGAGTAAGACTCAATGCCAAGTGACTACAGAAGATAAAGAAAAGATGAGTACCATCCCCTATGCTTCAGGCATATGCTCTATCATGTATGCAATGTTGTGCACAAGACCCGATGTCAGCCTTGCCATAAGTATGCTGGAAGGTTTCATAGTGATCCTGGAATGGAGCACTGGCAAGCGGTCAAGAATATCCTTAAGTACCTTAACAAGACTAAGGACATGTTTATCGTTTATGGAGGGGATGAAGATCTCGTCGTAAAAGGTTACGTTGATGCAAGCTTTGACACTGATCCGAACGACTCTAAGTCACAAACCGTATACGTATTTATTCTTAACGGGGGAGCGGTAAGCTGGTGCAGTTCCAAGCAAAGCGTGGTAGCTGATTCTACATGCGAAGCGGAGTACATCGCGATCTCGGAGTAGTGCCCCATGCACTATATCCAATGAGCCTATTCTGTGACAACACTGGTGCCATTGCTCTAGCCAAGGAACCAAGGTTTCACAAGAGGACCAGACATATAAAGCGATGCTTCAACTCCATCTGATATTATATCGAGGAGAAGGAAATAAATATTTGCAAAGTGCACACGGATCTGAATGTTGCAGACCCGTTGACTAAACCTCTTCCAAGGGATAAACATGAACAACACCAGAACTGCATGGGTGTTCGATTCATTACAGTGTAAATCACATAGAGATGTGAACTAGATTATTGACTCTAGTGCAAGTGGGAGACAATTGGAAATATGCCCTAGAGGTAATATGTAAAGTGTTTATTATTATATTTCCTTGTTCATGATAATTGTTTATTATCCATGCTATTGTTGTATTTAATGGAAACATAGATACATGTGTGGATACATAGACAACACCGTGTCCCTAGTATGCCTCTAGTGAACTAGCTCGTTGATCAAAGATGGTTAAGGTTTCCTAGCCTTAGACATGAAATGTCATTTGATAACGGGATCACATCATTAGGAGAATGGTGTTATGGACAAGACCCAAACTACGAACGTAGCGTATGATCGTGTCAGTTTATTGCTACTGTTTTCCGCATGTCAAGTATATGTTCCTATGACCATGAGATCATGCAACTCACTGACACCGGAGGAATGCTTTGTGTGTATCAAACATCACAACGTAACTAGGTGACTATAAAGGTACCCTACAGGTATCTCCGAAGGTGTCTATTGGGTTGGCATGGATCGAGACTGGGATTTGTTACTCCGTGTGACGGAGAGGTATCTTAGCGCCCACTCGGTAATACAACATCACAGCAAGCCTTGCAAGCAATGTGACTAAATGTTAGTTGCGGGATCTTGTATTACGGAACGAGTAAAGAGACTTGCCGGTAATGAGGTTGAACTAGGTATTGGATACCCACGATCGAATCTCGGGCAAGTAACATACCGAAGAACAAAGGGAACATTATACGGGATTAACTGAATCCCTGACATAGAGGTTCGACCGATAAAGATCTTCTTAGAATATGTAGGAGCCAATGTGGACGTCCAGGTCCTGCCATTGGTTAGTGACCATAAACATGTCTCGGTCATGTCTACATAGTTCTTGAACCCGCAGGGTCTGCACACATAAGGTTTGGTGACGTTTCGGTAGTGTAGAGTTATGTATGGTGGTGACCGAAGTTTGTTCCGAGTCCCGGATGAGATCCCGGACGTCATGAGGAGCTCCAGAATGGTCCAGAGGTAAATATTCATATATAGGAAGTCCCAGTTTGGTCGCCGAAAAAGCTCCGGGCTTATCGGTAGTGTACCGGGAGTGCCGGTAGTGTACCGGGAGACCTCCGGGAGGAGTATTTCGACCCCAGAGGGTCCATGGGCTGTGGGAGAGTGATAACTAGCCCTTAGTGGGCTGGAGAAACAGCCAAAAAAAGGCCCATGGCACTGGAGGAGAAAGTCCTAAAGGAAAAGGTGGAAAATAGGCCAATAGGGAGCAATCCTAGTCCAACTAGGATTGGAGGAGGAGTGGGACTCCTCCCTCCCTAGCCGGCCGTCTCCAATAGGAGGTTCTTGGTGCGCCAGCCCCCCTCCTCCTCTCCTCCTATATATACTAGTGGAAGGGCTAGGGTTTTGACATAGAAAATTCAGCCCCGTGCGACCCGTTCCACCGGTGCATAGTTTCTCCTCTAGATCGTAATTCCGCAGTGCTTAGGCGAAGCCCTGCCAATTGCTCCACCACCATCGCTGGAGCGCCGTTACGCTGCCGGTGAACTCTCACTCCTCTCCACCTCTTCTTGCCGGATCAAGACGGAGGAGATCGTCATCGAGTTGCATGTGTGCTGAACGCGGAGGTGCCATCCGTTCGGTACTAGATCGGAAGGACCGTGATCAAGGCCATGGGACGGATCGTGATTGGATCGCGGGACGGACTGTGACGAGATCGCGGGACGGATCGTGACGAGATTGTGGGACGGATCGTGATTGGATCACGGGATGCTCGGCGATTTGAATCGCGAAGACGTACGACTACACCAACCGCGTTTCTTAATGCTTCCCGCTTAGCGATCTACAAGGTTACGTAGATCAACTCCCCCTCTCATAGATGCTCATCACCATGGATAGGTTTGCGTGCGCGTAGGAAATTTTTTGTTTCCCATGCAACGTTCCCCAACAGTAACAGCAGAACAAAACACTTAGCAAAAGCCCAAGCCTTCCACCAATACCAAGATATATATGTGCATTAAATTAAATAACAGAATTTAATGTGATATCCAAATCCATGTAATCACATGGAACAACCTGCACCTGCAACTAAGAATGCTATAAGAGGGGCTGAGCAGCGGTAACTTAGCCAAACAACGGTTTGCTAGGATGTGGAGGTTAGAGGCTGTCATGGCAACATGGGGGCTGATGTCAAGTGGTAGGTAGCGCAATTGTAATGATAAGATCGAGAAACTAGCTAGCAAAAATAGTATCGGGATCCGGGTATGATCATCTTGCCTGTTGGTTCTTCAGCGGAACAAGTAGCGGGATCCTCGTAGTGGTACTCTCCTGGGTCCTCGTACTCATTTTCGACACTCGCGTCTACCCAAGAGAAACAGCAAATCAATCTCCAACTAAGGTTCAATGAACAACCAATATGATGCATGATTCATTCTTAGAAGAAGCTTAACATGGCAACCCAAAACTAGTCAAGTTTCATGTGCAAGTTGTTATCTTAGTGAATCTGGACATATTCTTATGTGAAGTTATTTATACATGCATGAACATGGAAAATATGGATGCATCATGCAAAATTGATGGAAATGCATATAAGGATCGCGAGAAACGGAGCTACGGTTCTCGAGATACGCTCACGACAAGGTACGGATGTAAAACACAAGACAATCAAGACCTGGGTTAATTCTTGGCATTCTAAGGTATCCACTGGATAGGTGATTTGAAAATTAATCACAATAGACTCAAGAATAACTCAATTGCATGGAGTATATCTCCCAC